>CM076611.1:27652348-28852348 GCA_038502775.1 Hippodamia convergens | reverse complement strand
ATAGCTATTGAGTAAAATATAAACAATCATCCTGTACATAAATTTTCTTGTTCAATTTAATCTGGTTTCATAATTCAATTGAAACTTTCAAAGACATCAAACATAAATCAATATTCTATGGGAGATAATAAAATATCGAACATAAATAGTCTCGAAAAATGAAGCAGAATTTTTCAATTTTGTAGAATTTGAAACTCGATTTTATGTAAAATTCTCAAAACTTTTCCAGGGAATAGGCCTTATGGTGGGCTTATGCTACTCCAACGTAGATCCGAAAACGCAGGACGGTATCCAGGCAGTCCAAGGAATGGCTTTTCTCTTGATTTCAGAAACTACATTTTCTCCCATGTACTCCGTCCTGGAAACATTTCCGAAAGATCATGCTTTATGCATCAGGGAGTATCAATCAGGGCTGTATGCAATATCTACATACTATGTGTCTAAGATTCTATCAACAGTAAGTATATCCCGAAGAAACTTTAAAAAAAAGTCGCCCCCGGGTGGGCTCGAACCACCAACCTTTCGGTTAACAGCCGAACGCGCTAGCCGATTGCGCCACGGAGGCTCAGTGATATCTTAAAAATTTCAACACTTGTTGAAGCCCCAGTGACTTCCCATCAGGTGGTCATTATTATGAAAACGAATTTTTGTCTCATGGGTATGGTTGTTTCTAATGAAGTTTAAGCGAAATCTAGAAAATTCTTAATACTGAAGAAAAAATTCCAGGTATTACATATATTAATTGAAATTTCAAGTGAAAATATGTTCAGTCATTTACGTTTATCAATTTTCAGCAAAAGAGCTCAAAGTTAAGATGACATATCTAAAAATATTGATCATCGTATAACTACAGAAAAAAATCTTTGATCCATATTTTATTGAAATGATAGCAGTGCACTTGTAAACCTGAACTTCTCCAACAAAATGATTCATTGAAACAGACTCATGTTTCTGATCAATTTCAGCTTTTCGCACTAATTTCTGAACTGCTTCTCATTCTTCGATTCGTTTTTCCGAAGAACTCCGTCTTCCCTGCAAGAACCTTATCGGCTGCCAAAACCATCATGGTAATGGCAGTTGTAGGTGACATATTCAGGTTTTCTTTGATCGGATCGTCATTCAGAATGCCTGGGGAATTCACCTGTTTGGAATCTTCACAAACAGTATGATCAGTAATGCCCACAATTACTTGGCTACCCTTCAAATTCCTCTTTGAATGGTTTCTATTAGTGACTTTCTTGGTGTTTTGTGCAATTTGAACATCTTTGGATTTATTCCTTTCGGGAGATTTGTTCCTATTGTTTGTACTCCCTACTTTCTTCTTTTTGGCGTTGATGTTTTCGTCTTTCTTTTCTTGTGCTGGAATTGACAAATCATGCGCTCCTGTTTTCTTTGTCGGCGACTTCTTGTTTTTGACGTTTTCTCTGGATTTCTTGTCAAACTTGAAGGGGTTTTTGTTGATTAACTCCAGAAGTTTCTCGTTGATTGGTTTCTCCTTGATAAGCTCACCTTTAATGTGGTCCTCTAGTTCGTCGCCAGGATAATGCGTCGAATTCTCGAGATCGTTGATTTTGTTGGAGGAACGAAGATTCCGTGTTGCCTCCTCAGAATGTTTATTGAAAACCCCCTTACTCCTTCTTACGAAACGAGAATAAATTCCGGGTAGATCTCTCTCGTCTCCTTTCAGTTTATCGAAAATGGAATACGATTTGGATGATTTTTTGTTGGTGGACATGAGATTGGGATATTCCTCGAAGAATTCGTATAGTTCCCTTTGTGTTTCGTCCATACTCTCGATTTTGTCTGAAGTATGGTTTCTAGAAGAGCATCGATTGTCATTATCGGCTCGAAAAAAACTCGTATTCTTCACTCTGGGTTCTGTCTGATATTTCTCCATAATGACCGAAGATTTCAACGTCTCACTGGAGTCATGGCTTGTTTCTGGTATCGATAAATCCGAAGTTCTCACAAACCCCGAAGAAATATACTTAACCTCAAACGGTGCTTTATTCATTCTATTAGGGACTTTTGAGTTGCAAACACACGAATGGGAATTGAGAGAAGAGTTTTTCCGGTTTAAATATTGATCAAAATCCTTGATCTCCCTTCGACTTTTCGTGTCCAACATGTAGGGCTTTAATTTTTCTGACGATTTCCTGATCTTTTTATTATAAGGAGAGGGCGCTACGTCTGTTTCTGTTTGTGAGTGATAAAGGTTTTCAGCTTGTTCTCTGTGGTGGCTACCATCATTCTTGAAACGGTTGTTTCTTTTCTCTCGATGAATTTGCGAGTTTGGATGCGACTTGGATGTCACCGGGCTCTTGTCGATTGTTTTCTTCACAAGTCTCAACGTTGATATACCCGACAAAGAACTGGGTTTGCTCTCTTTGCTGTTATCATCTTTTTTGAGTTTCTTCTGTTCAACGCGACATTTTTTCATCCTTTTATCTTTATTCGCTATCTCGAAAACTTCCTCAACTTTGATCTCTTTCTTCTTGTTTGGCCCACGAAGAATTTGAATAATATGGACTAGATCTTTATTGTTTTGATTCAATTGTGTCCGTTCTTCGACTTCTTCTTTGTAATCAGGATATTCTTCCATGAAAAACTTCCTCTCCGTGGGAACGAATACATTTTGTTGTAGATCATCTCTGTTGTATAAGTAACGATTGATTTTCATGGGTACACAAGATTCGTCATCGTATGAATCTTCATACCTTTTTTCCTTGAAGAAAGGATACAATTTGTTAAAATCGATTCCATATCTTGCACTTTTGCCCTTTGTGGTTTCACCATCATTTTCTGGCGACATATCAACTGGAAATTTTTAAATATTTTCGAAAGTCATTCATCGAAAAAGTCAATACGTCAGAATTGAGACGTTTTAATGATGGGTCACAGAAGATTCTCAACGTCATAACGAGGTACCTACATAGAACCATGTGGGGCTCCTCTGTGAAGAGAATATAAGGATGGCGATTATTCACGAGCTTTTGATTAAACGGAAGTTATTGTTACTTCAATTTTTTTTTTGGTAGATCTTTCTTATTGAAACTTTGATTACAGGTACCTGGACTACTCATTGAGCCAATAGTGTACGTTTTCATTGCTTATTGGTTAGCTGGACTTCAGGCCTCTTCATACGCTTTCTTCTTCACGGTTTTAGCGGCTGTGTTAACAATGAATGTCTCTTGTGCTTGTGGTATGTTAGGTGTCTACCACATTTGCTATTTCTGAGTTTCTTATACTTTTCAGGTATTTTCTTTTCCAGTGCATTTGACACATCTGCACTAGCGATGCAATATTTGATTCCATTCGACTGCATTATGATGGTGACATGTGGGATATTCATCAACTTGAGGTAACAACTTGAGGATTTATCTAAGATAAATCCATTCTCGTTCTCAATGAAAATTTGTAACTGATGAATGATATCGATATCTTAGTCATACATTCAGGCACTCTATTTTTTCATAATCTTATGAATACCTACAGTTAATATTATTTATCTTATATTATTTCAGTACCCTATCATCGATAATTTCTTGGACTAAATATTTATCTTGGATGATGTATTCCTACGAAGTTATAACGATTGTTCAATGGAGGAATGTCAAAAATATAAGTGAGAGTCGAACTTAATCATCATAGTATTCATTTTCTGATGGTTTCCTTATTATTTTCAGCCTGTAGTCTTGTATCAGCTGAGATGCCATGTCTGACTGACGGTGAACAAGTTTTGGAGAAGTTCAGCTTTTCAGAAGATAATCTTACGAGTAATTTACTGGCCATGATATTTTTATGTATTATTTTTTATGTTGTTGGGTTCTTATGTTTGTGGAGAAGGATGCAGAGAAAATGAAGAATTATATTCCATTTCCAATAAAACATTGTTCGAGAAATACTCATAATCAATTTGAAAGTGAATCAGAATGAAAAGAAAGTATTCTGAAGTACTTGGTTCATTTCTATGTTCCACTAGTTTACAAGTTCGACAAGAAGCAAATCTGTAACCAACTCAGGAAAAAAGATTTGATATATGTATTTTTGTATTTATCTTATACTTCGAAAAAGTTATCTACTCAAAATCCTCACTTTTGTATTTGTAAACTGTGAGGGAATTAAGCAAAATCTACAACCTTTTATAGGAGTATGTAGATTAGTTCAGGTATTTATTAATATCATAAAATTCTGGTTTTATTCCTCATTTAATTTTGATGAAATACTTAATCAACAACAATTTGGTGAACTCGCACAAAACAAGGTGTTGAGTCTCGGGCAGTAGATCCTGAAAAGACGATTTGCTGCGAAATATCAATAAACTGTCATTGGTTATGAGTATCGGATTCTAAAAATTTTACCTCTTTATAGAAGATGATTCATTATTTAACATTACTCTTAAATTCTAATTTTCCATGTGAACTGCATTAGTATATATGTCATATCGGCAATAAGATTAGAGAGATATAATGAAAGAATGAAACGTTGTGAGGAGGTGAGTATGGATAATGGATGTTTGTTACTCTTTCACGTAAAAACTACTGAACGGATTCAGATGAAACTTCACATCAATGTAGTTTACCTATCAGAATAACACATAGGCTACAACTTATGAATATTTTGTGTAACTTGAATATAATACAACCAAAAATTATCAAGCGAGTCGAAAAAATTCCTTCCCTCTGAGAATCTGAGAGCTATTTAACCGTAGGTACTTTTCTGGGTTTCTCAGTACCGATACGTTTTGAAAAAACGAGATAGAAGCTCCAATTTAAAATGTTTGGCATTTGAGTATGACCCCCAAATTATGCTTATGCTAGGAAACTTGAGATCATTATAGATCTCACACCCCTACAGAGTCAGAGAGTCTGGTCCACTAGTGACCTTCCTAGTGACGTAAAGATCAGGAAAGTAAGCACTGAGAAAAACTTCAGTATAATGCTATTATGCTATGCAAAAAAGAGGAATGGAAGCGGGAATACACCGACCACAATCTTAAAGACATTACCCTTAAATGGTATACTGGCCCAGAACCTTTTTGTGGTAAAGGAAAATGTACCTATGAGAGAGAGAGAGAGAGTCTAGAATAGAATAGAATATAGTTTATTTTCAAAAAAAGTGATACAAATATCACAGAAAAGGAAACAGGTCAAATCACAAAAGGTACATTCTGGCATTATTATAATCTAGTAAGTGAACATGCATGTTCAAATTCCTCAATAAAGTGGGGCTCAATGTTCATAATCAACCTGAAAATTAGTTTCTTGAAACACTTAGTGTCCAGTTGCGGCTGTTGATATCTTTGTAATATTAAAAAAAAATTGCATGCTCGGCTTGTGAATTAAAAAAAAATAAGAGTGGATTTAATCGTCTATCATTCACATTTCTAAATTCATTAAAATTGTTCTTGTGTTTTTACATAAATAATAAAGTTATGTATATAAACCAATCACAGAAAACATTTCATTGGACCTGAATATGCCCCTACTCGACTCTCTATAACTAAATTTGAAAATGACTCTTTTAGCCAGTTTTTGAACAACAAAAATGTTTTGAATGGATCTGCTGCTTCCCCTGAAAATAAGACCATATGTTAAAACCGATTGAAAGTTTGAGAAATAAACCATCTGCAGAATTCCATATTCAACGGTATCTATCAGTACTCTCAGAGAGTAAATTACAGAGTTTAACTTTGCCGATATATATCTACTTTATATGATTGTTCCATTTCAAAGAAGCATCCATAATCAATCCCAGAAACTTCACTGCGCTTGTGATCTTAATAACATGATCACTAAATGTGAATTGATCCGGATATATCAAAGAGGAGATAGCCTAAAGAGAAAAAACACTCTGGCGGAATCTCTCACGGATGAATCACTCCAAAAAGTTCCTTTGGAATTTTGAAACTACAAGATCCAAAAGGTTTCTACATCTCCTCTCCGGCTTCCTCACTGGTTATTGTCGCCTCAGAAAGCTTCTGTTGAGAATAGGAGTGAAAAATTAGCTTCGCTGAAGTCTTTTCAGATATTGGATTTCATTAGATCTCGAGAACTGGAAGTCGAGCTGTAAAGGGTGCAGTGAGAACAGCTTGTCACCGAGCACAATAAGCCATAAAGTTCCAGTGGACTTCAACAGCTTTAAGACTAAGTAATATATTGGTCTATTGGACTATGAGCACCTTTTGTAAATACTGCAATGCTCTGGGATATCACAAGGAACCCCCAAGATTATGTTGTTTGAACAGAAAAGTCAAAATGCCAGAACGGACAAAGACCAAAAATTTTTTTCATTAGAACTACGCTGGAAACCATATCATAACATGTCAAGAGAAGAGTTTTGCAGCTTGCAGCGCTGGGTTTTATATAAATATCTATTGCTCCGAGGGAGTATTGGTCATACTTTGGAGAGGAAAAACCCCCCTGGCATCCACTTGGATTCAACGCGACCCTGGAGCCATCGGAACATTCGAATACTGGAAACTACATCGGATTTTCCAACATTCATTCCAATTGTTGGTTTCTCATCATTTCCCGGATACCTATATCTGAATCATGCGATAATCTGGACTGTGCGGACAAAAAGCCAGATGAGCATTCGCGCAAAAACAATACATATTATTTACCTACAACCGTCCGACTAATTCCTCCGTTCCGACTTTATCTAAATAACGATTAGCTCCAAAATAAGATAACCTTGCCTGAATTCCCGAACACCGCGCGTCGTCCCTCGCCGTGCGTGCGCCTACCGTCCATGCGCGCCCTCAGATCGAACTGTCATGGACTCCGTTTTGACAGCGCTCGGTGTTTTGCTTTCGAAAATTTCGGAAAAACAACGATTTCCATGAAATTGTCGACATCGAGAAGTGACGAAATCGACGCGTGAGTGACGTTCCCTCAACTTTCCGAAGTCTTTCTGTCATAACAATCCCCCAGGGTTATGTAGGGAGGAAAACAATACGGCTTCAGACTCGAAAACTGCGACTGGCTCGATGGTAAGTTTATTTTTGAGGGTTTTCCCGAAAAGAAAAACTGATTCGCACTACTGACGCATGGAAATTTCGATTTTTAACGGTTTAGATCATTCCGCTAAACCGTAAATGATGTGGGTAACCTCAAAATTATGTTTTTAAACTTATCATTGACAACAATTATCTACTGATTATTCCTAACGAGTTTCCCTCAAATTTTTATTGCAATTACAATAAATTCATGATACCCTGAATTCCCTACTTTATCATTTGTTAAATAATATTTGTTCAAACCCATAATGTACGCGAAAATCAAGGTAGTTGCGAATGCGTTCAGTAAAAAAACTTGGGTAGATTTGGGTCGTCAGGGGGTCTGTGGAGGTATCTAGGAAGGGAGTCGGTTATGAGGGTATTATGGGGGGAACTCCCGCCCAATACTCCTCGGAATCGGCCTGGCTAGGGATCAACTACCCCATTTGGGAAGACCTACATTTTCAGATGAACACAGAGGCGGCCTAACAATTTGTTTTCGTGGATTTATTTTTCGCGATTCCACCAATTTCTTTCTTGGACTTTATTTTATTTATTTCGGGAATCACCTATACAGATTGGGGATTTGGGAAAAATTAGACCACCCCCCCTCTCTAGGGTTCATGGTTGAACAAATATATCTCGTCGATTGGGGGTAGGAAACTATCGTCTCAAATACTTTGGATACTTTTCCAGCATACCTGCTGTAACAATCAGCATCTATTTCTTCATTGAAGAAATATGTCCTGGTTATTGTAATATTCTTTCGAAATTATCTTAATGATGTTTCGTTCCAATTTGCAATTGCAACGTTACTTCAGAAGTATGTGAAGTTTAATTATGGTGGATGCGCCGCTTTTACTTTTAGCAGGAAAAACTATTCCATCATTACCTCTACTTTTTAAAGGGATGTAGTCTCTTGTAATTTCTAATTGGAAAACTGCGCTCCATTTTCCCAAGTTCACGTTTGCAATTTCCTACATGAATAATTGATTTTTTAAACTGGAATTGAATGTTTAGATGTCCAAGGTATTTTGGTGATAAATATTCGAAATTCATTAGAGACACTTGGTAGTTCATCGAAATTCAGGCAGATTTACGAAGCAACTAATCGCATAATGAGGAATAAAATCAAGAAATCAAGAGCTGCTGACTTGATGTACCTATGCGATTATTGCGATTTCTTATTCAATTTTCGAGATAAAAAATATTCATTGCAATGCAACGACCTTAAATGTTTTTCAAAAACATCATGTAATCTCTACAAAAAACTCGATAACACGAACATCTAGACCTGAAACGAACCGGAAAATCTCAAAACTTTAGTCGATATCGAATGGCTGTTTTGGTTGGTTAACGGTTGACTGCTCGGTTCATAAATGACAACGTCAAACGAACTGCGCTTTCGAATTCGGTTCAAATTTCGGAGAAACAGCTGATTTGAGACGTCACCAGTATGTCATTCGAATGCGGTTGGTCCAAAACTGACGGACCAATCTATGAACCAACCAAGAACCAAAGTCAATCGAAATCGCCTAATATGTATTCAAACGTTATTTTGTCTACGGAAAGACAAAATTGAATTTAACATCGAATTACTCGTCAGTGATTCTTATCCAACCGTTTCGGCAAATTCAAGGCTCAAAGTTGCATGATATTTGAAGCCTCTCAATGTCAAGCCATTACTTTGAAAACAATATTTTTCAATGTTGAACCTCGAATTATTAGAAGAAAAACTTCATAAATGGATTGAAAACAAAATCGATTAATAGTATATTCTAAAACGAGTTGCAGAATGAGCTCCTATTCCAACACGAATGCGAAATTCGAAAACGAGCGACGAAGGAGCGAGTTTTCGAAAGCATGAGTGTTGGAATTGCCTTCTGCAACGAGTGTTAGACTATATTTTCTCTATTTCAGTAAAGTTTTGTGGAAAACTCTCGAAATTCAAATAAAAACTCAGATTAGTGACTTTTGTATTGTATCTTGACAGTTGGTGTCACTAACGAAATTTGACAGATTGCGGAATTTGAATTGATTTGATTCGAAAATTGAGTGGATCGAAGGTCAGTACTGACAACCACGAAACGAAAAATATAACTGAAAACAATGCTGTAATGAGTTTCATTACAGCACTACTTTTAGTACTGTAATGAACTCATTACGATACTGAAATAGAGAAAAAAATATTACACAATGGAAAAACTAGAGAATTCTTGCGCTAATTTGTTGGAAACGGAATGTTGCATGACAATGAACGCACAATAAAACTTCGAACTATCTCTGAATATCTTTCAAGTGCATGAGATATTCCACCAATACATGGATTTTTGGATCTTTCGTTTATTATCCGCATTAGAGATCGACAACTTTTGGACTCACTTTGAGTAATTCATCATGAGTTGAACTTACGCATCTTCTGGTATGAAAAACAATTCTGTCCTCTGATTCTTACATATCTTCCTGAAGGTCCATTTCATTAGATTTCAGAATGAAATATCCCCCAAATCCCCGTTTTCTATTCGAAATATAAACCAAAAGCGATACGAAGGTCGAGTCGTCAGAATGCGACTCAGCTTTTGGAATTCTCTTTAACATCCGCAGTTTAAATCCATCGAACTAGATGTAATTTTACAAGGGAAAATTGCAAGTTCACATTTCAGCATTCGCCGATGCAAGAATTCGTTTTCTCCGAGAAAATTCGACGTCGGAACAGCACGATAAAATTCAAATTTCGCGATACCCACGCCAACCCTAAACGATAATGTTCGTTTTAATATTATTCAATCGATTCTACATTTCGATGATGCAGGGCATAACGGGGCTGTTCTGTTCTGAATTGTTCGATATGGGGTGGCACATTTTGAAATAGATCCAGCACCCTAATTTGGTAAAGTATGAACCAGTTTTGTGAAGTCTTGAGAAAATTGATTCAATTTCATATACTGAATATACCGCTTCACAAGAGTTGGGGATATCGTATTCAATCGTTTCGAAAAGTATGTCATCTTTGAGAAAATCGCTGTAAAATCATTTTAAACTCAATTACATCTTGAATCTATCCAATAAAAATCAGTATGAGACATTTCGTCAATCTGGTCGCCTTTTTTCTGGAGTTTGGTTCTTTGCATATTCTTTAGGAATGTTCTTATTCTGAAATGGAGTCAGTTTATCAACGGTTTCGATTTGAAACGAGTTTTCTGAAAATGCCAAGACGTAAATTAACAAACGCTGAAGCTAATAGGGCTATCGGAATGCTACAGAGTGTTGTAGCGAAAAGGCTCCAAGTCAGCCAAAGTGTGATATCTTGACTTTGGAATAGGTTCAGGCAGACAGGTTTCGTGTTGGAAAAACCAAGGCTTGGTGGGCGACGAAAAACAACACCTGCTCAAGATCGTTTCATCACCGTTTCGGTGAGAAGAAAGCCTACAGAATGCAGAATGCTAAGGAATACTCTTCAAAATCCAGATGGGGTCCAAGTTTCCATCGAAACCATCAGACGACGTTTGAGAGAGGTGAATCTAGGTTCTAGACGTCCATTAAGAGGAGTTCCATTAACACGTGACCATAAGCGTCAAATACTGGAATGGGCAAAACAACATATCAATTGGAACGATCAATGGCGTAGTGTCCTTTTCACGGATGAATCCAGATATGGACGATTTTCAGATTCTCGAAGAATAAGGGGTATGGACAATCCCACGCATACCCCGTAATCGTCGCTATGTCCAAGAAGTCCATCCATTCCGAAGGGGTAGTGTTATGGTATGGGCTGGGATATGTTTCAACGGTCACACAGATCTACACATTTTTCCTGGGAATATGACCGCCTTACACTAAAGGGCGCATGTCATTGACAATGTTTCCCCTAATTTTCACGCTGCTATTGGTGAAACTTTTCAATTTCTAGACGATAACGCTGGACCGCACCGTGCAGCCATAGTTGAGAATGCGCGCGAGGAGCTTGGTATTCCACATTTACCAATACCTCCGCACTCACCAGATTTGAATTGCGTAGCTTCTGGCCCATTTATGGAACAAACTTCTCAAGAAATGTTCAACAACCTCGTGTGTAGTATGCAAAGCAGATGTCAAGGTGTTATTGATACTCGTGGAGGCCATACATTGTATTGATAGTCTTAAAATTTCGTTATTTTACTCGATTTTTCTTTACCACCTTGTATACGCTGCAGATCTACAGGATAAAATTAATTTTATTTCCTGCAACTTGAAATCATATTAATATGAATTTTCATCACGAAATCTGATTTAAACTACTTTTGTGACTGCTTTTTGAGTCACGTCCAGAATATAACGAAACAATCTAGTGAAATCTTCCATAGCAAACGCTCGATGCTCGACTGACCACTGCTGCCTTGTGACTACCAATTCTCACTTTTGGAGATACTAATTCAGTAATTTATGGATAATCCGAACAGAAACTTGGCAGGACCTGTTCGATTCATTAAATCATTCGGATTAGAGAAGTTATGATGAATGAAAATGAGGATAAGTTGGACAGTAAGGTAGTTCAAAAGGGATTATATTCCATTGCGAACGAGATTGCGAACTTATGGTTTATTTTGCCCTCTTTCAAAACTGTTCTCACCATACCCTTTACAGCTCGCCTTCCAATTCCAGAGATTTAATGAAATCCTATACCTGGGCAGGCTTCAGCGAAGCTAATTCCTCACTCCTACAAGTTTCTTGACCAAATCATTGTTTCCTTTCGCTTACAATAGAAAAGTATTCTGTGACTCAGTGAACAGGAGTTTGTTCTTCCTCCCCATAGAATCTACACTCGTCAGTGTTCGCTAAGCCGATTCTTAACAGATGCTTTCTGAGGCGACAATGCCCCGTAAGAAAATCGGTGAGGAGTTGTAGTTGGTTCTAACTAAGATCCAAATACCTTTTGGATTTTGTTGTTTGAAAGTTCCGGAGGAACTTCTTGCAGTGACCCTGGGAGATTCCACCAGAGTGTTTCCCTTTCGGCTTTCCCTTCTCCACAAATTCCAGTTTTTGGTTAGTTAAAACTTAGAAACTTCTTGAGTTATTGTTTTTTCCAAACTCCAATCTGAATCACGAATGTAACTGATGTGATATTACCAACAGAATTTCATGTTTTACAGCCGCCCGAAATGGCAATCATTCTTCAACGCACTCTAGGTACTTCCGACAAAAATGGACTTAATTGGGGAACTCTTTTCATGATAGAGCTCGATTAATTCGCAACAATGCAATTTTTCCCGGAAAGGAATCAGTGATTTGGCAACGGCGTTCAGGTGTGTCGGGGCGTTTTTGACAAGCTAGACGCTCCTTCTAATTAACAGCGTCCATTCATCATATACACGTGACGCCGCCATTTTTCATTTCGCACCGGCCTTTGTTAATGTTTCCCATTTTTACATAGTTAGCCGAGCTCCCTATCTCGGCGATGTTTCTCATTGCAAGATAATTGCGAAATTCGTGATACTGAAAATTCTCGGTCTAGTGAGTTGAGGGCTGTAACGAGAGAAATTAACTCATCAGTAACTGCTGCAGAAGACTGGGGACCTTGGGGGATACTTTCCAGACGTTGTCTGGCCTTTTTTTGTGATGAATCGTCCTCATGTTTGTCATCTTCATTGAGGTAGATCAAGATCAGCAATTTATTATGTTTTTTCATACTTATTCCTTGGAATTCCAGTCGCTACTCAACTTCTAGTTACAACAAGTAACTGAAATTGTCTATGAGACCCTCACAGAAAATATACAGGGTGAGTCTTCGACTTGTACATATATTTTTAATTTTAACAATAGATTCTTGAGGTCAAAAGAAATACTTTTTTCGTATACCATTTCTTCTTATGCACCTTAAGATGAAGCTATTTCAAACTTTCTCAAAGACTTAAAAGATTTTCCGAGAATAAGTCTACCACAGAAAGTTTCCAAAAAATGTAGCAGAAACTAATTTCTCTGAATCTTTTGAACTTTCTAAATTTCGCTGATATAGAATTTTTTGAATGATCAATTACTTGAAACCAGATTTCATTAATAATACTTTCATTTCCAAATATTCATTAAAAAGCATTTGAGAGTCAGATTCCTTGAATTTCTGGTCTGGTATAATTATGGTATAGGTCAAAACATAATGAAAAAATAAAACATAACATCTCAAATTTTGCGATACTCTCAGAAGATGAAAACCTATATTCCGAAAATCATTTCATTCGATAAAATCTTTTACGATAAATTCGAAAATAACAATTTGCTATGAAACAGAATTTCATAACTTGGTATCGATGGTATTTTCGTGTTGGACGTTGGACCCTGAGATCTTCAAGAATATTGCACAAGGTTACATTTTGATGAAGATGCGAGTTAATATTCACCAACCAATATTCAATTGCGACATAATTAGATGCTTAGAAAGTTTGAATGTCTGTAAAAAAATGATGAATTGATGAATAATTCAACAACTAAACCTTCCTGAAATAATTCTTGGAATCATCAGATTATGTTCTTCGTGATCATCAATTTATAGAAAGGAAATGAATATTCCAAGTGTCTTTTTCAATGTCACCATAAAAAAAAGGTAAAAGAAGGTACAGTGGCTAATGATTGATTTGAATTTTTGATATGGTCAACTGGCTCGTTGGTCTAGGGGTATGATTTCCGCTTAGGGTGCGGGAGGTCCCGGGTTCAAATCCCGGACGAGCCCAAAACTTTTGTGCCGTGCAAATTTTTTCATTACAGTGCAGTATCCCGTTCAAGCCTTGAAATTACTGGTGTTTTTCAGAAAATCATGTATCCATTTTTCGCAATCAATTAGAGAGGAATTACTTTATCTTCTCTCACTAGATTATACAGGATGTCCCATAATTCGACCAACAAACTTCTAGTGGATGTTCTAGACTCTTTCAACCCTAATTATATAGTACAAAAATGCTTCGTTAAGTTTCTAGGGCCCGCTGAAGATGACTTCCACGCAACACTTTTTGTCACATATCTCTGTATATCTGTTTGTTTGTCCTGATTTTTCTAATTTCTACTATATTCTAATATGAATAACTTTCCCATTCTCCGCTCTATTCCTTGAGGAAATCACCGAAGTGACAATTTCAATGAAACAAAGGATTTTTCATTTTTCATGGAACCTCAGATTCATTATCAGAAATAATGAACAAAAAGTCATTTTCATCCAGAGTGCCCCGAAGAAAATGAGGTTTTCCACAGCGATGCGAAATGGAATCACTAAAGACAAACAATTCTAGTTCGTCTCTACGATTCAATTAATGTAGTTCGTTGTTTTCTCTGGGTATTGGAAATCCATTACCTCAATTATCCCGAAGCCGAATGCTGTTTTAAAGTTTCCTGATGGAAAATTTCTATGGAACTGATGGTGGTGAAACAAAAATGCTTTAGGTAATTACGCTTTGGAGCAGATGAAAAACCTTGTTTTGTGTACTCGGCGGGGAGGAATGCCTAACATTAGAACGCCCAGCTCGAAAAATATAGTACTAATTACATTTTTCTGAGTGGATAACATTTCCCGACGACCTGAGGCGAATATGAAATTTTCCAAATGGAAAATGATGTGAGTGGTTTCCTCGGGGTTGCGTTGATACGAATCGATATAAAATGGGCCGTATCCGGATCTCTCGAAATAAGGAAAAACTTTATCCGTCATTTTTCCTATTGAAATTTTCTGATTCACTTCTCGATGTCGAATAGAAATGGATTAACAGCCTTTCACAGGTCCCTCTGAGTGTTATTAACGATCATAACTACCCAAAAACGTCATAGTTACAAGTATCCATCAGAAAACTATACCGTGAAACGGGGTAACTTTGAACGATTTTATTTTTCAAAGCTATATATCTCCGGTAAGGAAGCGAATGAAAAATCCCAAAAAAAATATATATCCCGGGCATCAGTTAGAGCTTGCTGCTGACAAAAAATTATATTTCAAAATGATCAATTACTTTTTTTTTTAAATTAAATTATGGTTGTTCAAAGCTACCCTACGATCTGGGATACTTTGAACGACTATGAAGAAACCACGCGATTTCGATTCAACCTCCCTAAGAGAGTTTCTTTGGACACCTCAATACTAAAAATACTTGAGAAAAATATGTGGAATAGAAATATGTACCTACATAATTACTAAAAATATTTTTTTTTTCGAAATAGAATCAGTCATTCATTTTCACAAAAAATTAATCAAAAATCGAAGTTTTCCTGAAACATAAAGTTGGTATAAACTGAATTAAACTGATATTTTGTTATAATAGAAAAAAATAGGTATCAAGAAAACAATAAATATGGGCGAAGATGATTTGCACTAAACATGAGGGCTCCTTCCTTTTCTTGCCGAGCTGTGAATAATTCGGTGATCGGTATAATTCCCTCGTCGGGTACTTATTGCCAGGAAAACTCACGCAAAGGCAAACATTTTTTCTGAATTTATTTCACCGGGAGCTTTCCCTGAGATTTCTGAACCTGAACTATAAGTGGCATATTTTCCTGCACCATGTTTTCTTTTGTAAGAGCGGAACATTTTCTACAAGAAAAAACCGAGTTTGTTTCAAACCTTGAGCTTCATTGAACACGTTCAAAGTTACCCCGAAAACGATGACTAACCACATTGTTCTCTAAAAGTATGAATAGAACAAAATGTGTTGAAGTATTTGAAATTTCTTTACTATACTGTTGCTAGGATAATGTATTGTTGTGGCAGATATACTTTGCGAGCATGTAGTGCAAATACTTACGGTTACAGCAACAAAAGTTTGCAGACCATATCGAACGTGGATATTTTAGGTTCGAAGTAACATGTCAGGATTGTTAACTGTCTGAACTTATTCTCATGTATATGTAAAGGCTGTCGTGCCATTCTTGAATGTGTTACGAATTGAGTAGTGAATTCCAGATGTCGCTAAATCCAATGGTTTTTTTCACCATAAGTGGATATAACAAAATTAATTTTTTGTTCAAAGTTTCCCCGCGGTTCAAAGTTACCCCATTTTACCAGTACTGTAAAAAGAATTTTTCATCAGGAACAAATAACAATTACATTCATTTTTATATTGATTCATTCCATGCCAGTCGGGAGCCCTCTTCAAATTAAACATTATTTTGAATTGAACTGAAAGTGTTAAAAATGATCATCGTAAAAGCCTGAAAAAATCGGGTTAAATACCGACTTTTTTATGAAAACTAGATATTTCTTCTCATTTCTTCGTGATATAGGAATAAACCCTACATGAAAACCTCGCAAAATAAATTCTCTATATTATAGTGAAAGATTCATCAAAATCGGTCATCTGTTTCCTGAGTCCATAGAGGACAAACAAACACACAAACACCCGCACATTCACATTTATAATATCAATATAGATTTATAGATGCTCATAATCGCCAAACTGTTAATTCCACTCTCAACCATCGTACTCCTTAGCCAGGTTTTGATCCTTCGAAGGCTGCTGAATTATTGCTTTACAGTGCAAGTGATCAAATTTTTAGAGATTCGACACAGAATTAGAGAAAACAATTATCATATTGATAACAGAGACCCTATTCTTTTCGATATCGACAACCTTTCAAGATTCCTTGAATAGTCGTCATATTCTAATAGCACCAGCAGGATTCAACATTTTCTCCATATGAATAGCGGGAGAGTCGTACAGATCCATCAATTACATATTCGAATATGGCGAATTTTCCGCGCACCGGGTTTCCGATGTGAGGAACAATAAATTCAGATTTCCGCCGGTTCGAGTGCATTCCCTTAAAAAAAGATTTCGCTGATGACACTTATTGCCTCCGTGATAAATGATCCTTTACTTTCATTCACTTATAAAATTCGGAATATTCATCATGCCAGTAACAAGCAGGCAGACAGCGACCTTTTGCTGCAAATCGACTCGCCGGCTAACACTTTTTGCAACTCTCCAATTTTTAAAATATCCGAGGATATAGTTTTGTTGGAGATCGCTTTTTTCGCGGGACCGACGCCCTTCCGTCTTTTATCGCGACAAAAACTCGTTGAGCGACGTCGAGAAAGAAGACGGTGAGACAAATATTCATCGAGGAATTTCGCTTATTGCATGAAAATGGTACGAAAAAGAGATTACAAGCTTCTTTGGCATAAATAAAAATTAATGAGAGTTTTTGACGTTGTGAAAAACATTCTCCCCGTGCTTTTTCTCCAAGGATTCACTTCTGTGTATTCTTTTCAGATTATGATTTATTCTTTAGCAAAATAGCTGACGCCCGAGCAGGGACTTGAACCCTGGACCCTTGGATTAAAAGTCCAATGCTCTACCGACTGAGCTACCCGGGCTCTATTTCGGTAATGCTTTTCTCTTATTCTGTGTCGAATCCGTTTATTCTGCCATTCTTGTAGAACAAAATCATGCGAGATTTCATTCTAGCTCAGTTTTAATGGTGATATTTATGGAAATAAATAATAATAATAATAATAATAATAATATTTATTGGGTATACCAATAGGCTAACGACCGAGGTCTTTCTACCCATTTACAATATAATTACATTTTATTAACAAGTATTCTGTTTAATAAAATATACATTTCCATATTGAAAAAAAAAAAAAACGAAAAATCCAATATAATACACCTATTAAATTTATAAAAAAAAAAAAGTTAAGAGGGAAAGTTTAATTTCTTAATTCTTGAAGTTCTGAAGCTAGGATTTTAATAGGATATTATGGAAATATTTTATTAATTTCGACAAAAATTCAACAAATTGGAAAATATAATGTAAAAGGAGGATTATTCTAACACTCGTTCATTAAAAAACTCGCCACTTCGTGGCTTGTTTTTGTATTCTGAATTCTTGTAAAAATATCAATGCCTTCTGCATTTGTATCATAAATATCTATTATGGAATGAAATAAATTTCGGAATAAAGGGTAAAATTTTACTTAACGTTTTTTCTTTTTTTTTCACTACATAAGTATCGTTCCATTCCATAATTATTCTAGAAATTCAAGGGACCCAACTTTTAGAGTAACTCGAATGCTATTTAATTAATATTTTTCGTCATTTTGGAGAATGAAATCAATAGTCGCAAAATTTCATAACTCGCAGATTTCTTCAGTAGTTATTCATGTGAAAAAACATATTTGCTAAAAAAAAATGGTAACGTAGTGTGAATGCAACTCTGTTAGAAAGATTCGCGAAATTCGGTTCAACAGATAGATCTAATGCTTGGAACATTTTTTAATGGATCGTTTCCAACGGCGGCATAGCTCATTGAGAAAGTTTAAAACTCTGAATCGGCGAAGATAGTATACGAAAAAAGTATTTCTTAATGACTCAGAAATATATTTAAAAAAATATGTGTACAAGTCAGAGGCAATTTGTAGAGAATTATAACAAATATGATATAATTATAATATAATGAAAAATAAAAAATAATATTATAAATGTTTCAAGGCATTACAATTTCAACAATTTTTCGTTCATAGAAAAAATCGAAATATTTCATTCAAATCTGTTACTGTCTCAAAGATACTTGTTTAATAAAGGATAACCGAAATGAAAAAAAAGTATCAGCGAAGCCCTCGGAAGTGGAAAAAACAATGAGCTTCAGTTGAGAGTTCTCAGGTCTAGTATGAAAGAAAAAATTGAAAATTGGATTATTGGCAGAGGTTTTCATAAACAAAAATTGTGAATTTGGCTAAAATTTCGCGGCATTTTTTCAAATATATGGTTGTTATTGATGAAAAAATATCCTTCGGTCCATACCTTGTAAATTCTATCTCGAAGACCTGTGAATTTCATTAAGATCGGTTGAGTAGTTCTCGAGAAATCTTGAGTACCCTAAAACATAGTTTTGAGCTTTTAAGGTTGTGGCTCTGAGCACAGCTAGCCTTAAGCGTGCCACTTATGAAGACTATTATTCCAATCAATTCGAAATTTTACGACAATATTCTAGAGATGTTGTAGAATTCACTGAAAAATCGATATTTTGAGAAACACAAAAATGGCACCTTCTTCACCGCAACAATTAATTTCTAAGGATGTCTAAGGTCTGAGTCGGTGCTAGCCCTTCATTCTTTTGTGCCATATCCATAAAGATCGTTCTATTCATGTTTCGAAACGATAATTCCCCTTTTTGTCGAAGTAATGTGTTTGCCAGGCATTCGTCAGTCGATATCTGAGAAATTGTTAGTTCAGTTCCGATTTCAATTATTCAGCGATCACCAAGAAGCCGATGAATAATTAATCCGTAGAAGTCACTCCGAACACGACGCTGTCATGGTTCAAGAATCCCAAATGGGACGAAGTCACATGTGCGTAGCTAATATATACATGGAATAGCGGTCGTGCCTGAACTTGCAATGCTCATCTCCAGCCATATGCCGAAAAAGAAGATCGGGATAGACTCGGCGGGCGAATGAATTTTAAAAAGCCACCGCCATATTTCACAATCTTCGATCTTGCGACCAGATCGACTTTGGTTCCGTTAAAACGGTGCGGCGCTGGCCCCCTAAAGGTGGGCATGAAATGCGGACCTTGCCGGACGCATTAAAAATGAAATTACTCCCGGAATGGCTTCGCATTTCAGATTCAGTCCTCAGATGTATGGATAGGGACGCTCCAAAATGTATCTTCAAATATAATTTGTTGCGAGGGCGCATGAATATCTATACGCGAGGCTCACTTTTTCACGATCTGGAGTGGATCATATTAGAGCTTGCTGCTGACAGAAAATTAGATTTCAAAATGATCAATAACCTTTTTTTTAAATTAAATTATGGGTGTTCAAAGTAACCCTACGATCTGAGATACTTTGAACGACTGAAGAAACCACGCGATTTCGATTCAACCTCCTTGAGAGAGTTTCTTTGGACACCTCAATACTAAAAATACTTGAAAATATGTGGAATAGAAATATGTACATAATATACTAAAGATAATTTTTTTTTTCGAAATAGTATCAGGCATTCATTATCCCAAAAAATGAATCAAAAAACCAAAGTTTTCCTGAAAAATAAAGTTGGTATAAACTGAATTAAACTAATATTTTGTAATAATAGAAAAAATAGGTATCAAAAAAACAATAAATAAGACTGAACAATCTAGTCCCAACTTCTCAGATATGGGCGAAGATGATTTGCACTAAACATGAGGTCGTGCCTGAACTGCAATGCTCATCTCCAGCCATATGCCGAAAAAGAAGATCGGGATAGACTCGGCGGGCGAATGAATTTTAAAAAGCCACCGCCATATTTCACAATCTTCGATCTTGCGACCAGATCGGCTTTGGTTCCGTTAAAACGGTGCGGCGCTGGCCCCCTAAAGGTGGGCATGGAATGCGGACCTTGCTGGACGCATTAAAAATGAAATTACTCCCGGAATGGCTTCGCATTTCAGATTCAGTCCTCAGATGTATGGATAGGGACGCTCCAAAATGTATCTTCAAATATAATTTGTTGCGAGGGTGCATGAATATCTATACGCGAGGCTCACTTTTTCACGATCTGGAGTGGATCATATGGAGTGGCGGATGCTTCCATAACTTTCGCGTTCCTCGGGGACTTGGGAATTAAATTTGCTGGATATTCCTAATGCCGAGGCTCTGAAAGGGACGCTGCAAGAAGGCTGATCTCATTCGCGGAGATGACGCATATTTGTGAGTTTTTCCGAGGAAAATTTCATCGGATGTCGACGAGGTTTCGCGAAAATGCCGGGATTTTGATGAACCTGAATAATCGAGTGTATTTGAAAATAAACTCCAGCAAGAAACAGAATTGTCTCAACCATCTCGTTTGAAGGATATGTCTACAACTGTTTTAAGAAGAAAATATGATTTGGAGCAATAGGATCAAGTTGGTTGAGCAGAGCAGAAATTCTGGAATATTTGGGATTAGATTTCTCCTCGATTAATGTCGGATTAACTCGATGAAGTGAAGGATTCCGTATACTTGCTTATGTATTGCTTTGTTGAATTTGGAACGGTAAAACAAGTCCAGCAACCAACAAAGCTACAGTAATGCATGAAAGGTTGCGGACTGTCCCGGACTTCAATAAGAATACGAATCTATGGACTACGAAAAAATCGATTACAAACAAATAATCGACTCTTTTATCTGATGCGTTTTCAAAGTACCATATCATTAGGAAATAATCGATAATGCATCACACTAATTCAGAATTTAGTAATGATGGGAAGGAATGTGCATGAATGCGGTCGACCGGATTTATGGTTATTTTGTTTTGATCGAAGTCATTTGTATTGGAATAATTTATGTTTCAATTACATTCTAGCATTGGTTCATACAAAATCATCTAGCTGATAACTGGCTCGTTGGTCTAGGGGTATGATTTCCGCTTAGGGTGCGGGAGGTCCCGGGTTCAAATCCCGGACGAGCCCAAGATTTTTTAGCCTTCATAACACTAGATGCATGACTGCTTCGAGATAGAGTACTAGTTGATCTTCTATTTCATATGAAAAATCGGAGGGTTGATCTGTAATCTCTACGTACAACGTAAAACTCTACAATTTTCTTCAACTTAAACAGAAAACACGCTCAACAGTCAACAATTTGAAATCGCACAGCGAATCTATACTTCTATACTCAATATTAAATGTGAATGTCCGTGTGTTTGTGTCTTTGTTTGTTCTCAATGGACTCAGGAACCAGATAACCGATTTTGATGAAACTTTCACTATAATGTAGAGAATTTATTTTGGGAGGTTTTCATGTAGGGTTCATTCCTATATCACGACGAAATGAGGAAAAATATCTAGTTTTCATGAAAAATTCGGTAATTAACTCGGTTTTTTCAGGTTTTACGGCCGACGTTGTGTAAAATATAAGAGATAGAGAGAAACATGGGCAGAGACAATTTTGTAGTGCTCAAAAAATTCTACAAAAAATTCGCGACGCCATATGTCTAACTGCTGAGGACAACCCACGATAACCATTTTTAACAATTTTAGTTCAATTCAAAATTATGTTCAATATGAAGAGGACCCCCATTGGCATGGAATTAATTCGTATAAAAATGAAAGTGATTGTAATCTGCGGCATTTCTTCCTGATGCAAAATTCTTTTTACAGTATAGTTTTTCAATGGATACTTTAAAAGTTACCGCAGGTTGAACGAATGCGAATTTGAGCAAGAAATTATTGAAACTACGCGAGATCGCTTTGAGATGTTGTCACGTACCTGTCTCTCCTTTGATACGAGGTTATGTATGTAGGTTTGTAGGCTCTATCACTACCGTTTTATATTGAAATATTAGGCGAGCGGAGCCGCGGGTTTGAGGAAGTAACGAATAAGATAAAGCATTTTGTGGTTACCACGGAAACGAATAGCACAGGTTTTATCTCGTTTTGTTACCGATTTCTGGATCTGCCAAGATTATTCGAAGATGAATCCCTCATAACGAATGAAAATTGTTGTGGAAAATATCCAGTAGCAGCGAAGATGAATTGTTGTGCTCACCACCTTAATGGAGAAAGCGAAAAATGCTTCAAATAATTCATTACCCGCAAAATCTCACATTTTATCAAAAATTCAGCTGAAATACAAAATCAATTAATTTTCGGAATATGGTATGTTAGCATGTTTTGAAGAACTGTCCAAAACAATGAAGCCATCGTCACTTTGGTATAATTTTTTGTAGTTATTTAATTGGTTGATGAAAATTCAGATTAGTGACTTTTGTATTGTATCTTGGCAGTTAGTGTGACTTACGAAATTTGACAGATTACAGAATTTGAATTGATTTGATTTGAGAATTGAGAGGATCGGAGGTCAGTACTGACAACCACAAAACGAAAAATACATAGTTCATTACAGAACTACTTTTAGTACTGTACCTAATGAACTCATTTTGATACTGAAATAGAGAAAAGTATAGTACACAACTCGAGCAACTTTACGCAATAAAATGTATCAACGGAACATAGTTCTAAATGACAATTATGACGTTGCGGCGCCTCCACGAAACAATCCTCAAATTCTCTAATGAGTCTTATGTGATTCCTTTCAAAAAGTGACGAGTGCATACACCCTTAATTTAGACGTCTTAGCTGATGATCCCTAGGTGAAATGTCTGTGACATTTGGACATGACAACATTGATTGAAAGGATTTCGTTCGTTATACGGGCCCTGCAAATCGTTTTCCCTGATTATAAACCGAAGTACAACCGTTTTTGCCGATAATATTTGTAGTTCAACATTGTGCTGTCGTGCGGGAGGGGGGATGTTTTCGAAGGGTGTTCCAAAACGAGCCTGTTTTGATCCTGTACCTACATATTTTCGCCACGTAGTCGGATGTTTGATTAAAAACAGTAATTACGCGGCCCCGTTGTTGCGAGAACAGAGACCCGGGTTTCATTGAATATTTCATGGGGGCAATTTGCATGCAGCCCTTATAAATATTTTATTGGCCCGTATTGACTGAGCGCGTGCCAACTTCCCCTAGAGCGAGCTCCTGTGCGTAGTGTACGACTCGGGGCCCCCAGAGGGCCAACCGGTGTAGCGGAACCATGCCACGGGAACTTCAACTCCGGGACTCCGGCTATTTTGGGGACGTCTATTGCCGACGAGAAGCCTACGGTTGACAATTACCAATACGTCGAAAAACGAATGTTTGAGAGTTTATGTTGCCATTTCCATCGACCGTGGAAATTCTGTTTTGCGAAGTTTTGGTCTTAATACTGTGCAACCTCTTCAATCTGGACAATTGATAGCAAGGCAGTTGTCCGGATTTTCGATTTGTCCGGATTATAGAAAAATAGGATTATTCTTAAAAGTTGTTTATTGAATGAAATATAATAACCAGAAAAGTAAAAGAAAATATTTGATTAGTTCGAATTTTCAAACACAGGATATCTAAACTCGTATCACAATAGAAATGATATGTTTATTATTCTTGTAATTTGTTTATTGAACTAATAGCATTATTCAGAAAAGGAACAAAAATAATTTGAAATTGAAACTGCATAATCAAAAGATCACACTAAAATTTTACACAACTCTGAGGAAATCTGAAATTGTGGGTTTCATTTTTCACTGATATATTCTTCATTTCGAAGAGCATCTTCATCTGCTCGTCTGAAATTTGGTTTTTTCATTCCTCACTTTTGTGACCGTTGCTATATCATCTTCACCGTCAGTAGAGGAATCATTCGTTTCATATTCATTTCTTGTACATTTGACGTCTTAACTCGTAAATTTCAGACGCAGTTGCTTGTGTTCGTCCGGATTATAGAGATACGTCCGGACTATTGGTTTTGAAATCAGGCGTCCGGAGTACTGGATGTCCGGATTTAAATGTGTCCGAATTGAAGAGGTTACTCTGTACTGGGAACTTTTTCGGGGTAGCCATGAGAGGGCCTCTTCTTACAGAATATGAGATGTATCGTAAATGTTTTAAGGTTCTTTCAGAAATTATAGGAATGTAGCAAGATTCATCTCTGTAGGATTTGATACAAGATTTTTCTCTCTATCTTTCTAAATCGGCTAGGGAAAAGAGTTTTAAGTTGAGTAAATGCTATAGGCCAATCAAATTAGCTTCCACAAATGGGGTGCCTGGAAATAATTGGTGGAGTTCAGGAAACTGTTTTAATCATACTTTTAGGTCTCTAATAAGAGTAGTTTGAGCTTTGCCCCAATTTCCCAATGGAGCTTATGTCGACACGTTCGAAAAACCCCGAAATTTTCGGACTATTTTAGGTTTTTCTCGAATAGCTCCTAAACTAAGCACTTTATCGAAGACTTTGTGATATTCAAAAGTGTTAAGTATTAGATTCTGCTTCTATGAAGTACAACGATATTGTATTTGAACAAGTAGTTTCGTAGAAATCATACGTCGAAGTATGGCAAATTTTTACACTTTTCGAAAAAACATATTTTTCCATTATAAAACGTAAATTACTCATGAAACTACGAATTTTAGAACAAAATGTCATTGGATAAGAGTTGTAGACCAACATATTGTGATAAAAACGTAACCCCACCCCTCCGAACCACAAAGTTAAATCGCGCAGCAGCTCTTCCTGCTGAGGATGCTGATCATTTCATCGCAGATAGTGCAGTTGAATTTGCTCAGCAGTCTCATGAGTGTGTGGATAATGTTGGGGAGTAGACTGATCTTCTTGTAATTTTTATTGTTTCTGCCCCCATTTGTTCCAACATTTTTTACTAGGGCTTGGCAAAGGCAAGCAAGACGATGTTGTCTTTTTCCCTTGCAGTTTTCATCTGCTTCGAAAAACAACATATTATTTTTCCTTCATGCTTTTAATGGCTGCGACACTACGTCGGTAAAGGAAAAACCGAATTACTAAAGACGTTGGAGATCAACACAAATCTGCTGAAACCAGCAGAATTGTTTAGCAAATCTGATGCTTCTGCCGATAAGGTCGACGAGTCAGGGAAGAAATGCATGGTAGCCCTTTGTAAAAATGATTTCAAGCAATTAAATGTATTGTGGTACGAGATGTTTGAAAAATTGTTAACCAAAACCTCATTTTATCTTGCCTCCCTTCAACTGAAGCAGCACCTCGACAACACTCGCTGGGGACGTATTTACAGATAATAAAAATATGTAATATATTGTTCTTAGTAACGAGTTGAATTGTTAGTTATTAGTTTATGAGTCCCACGTTTGTTATTATAATTGATTTAGTGGATTTTCAACGTCTTCAGGAATTTCAGTTGTCCTTTACCATGCCACTGAAAACATGAAGGAATAATATGTATGTTGTTTTTCGAAACAGAGAAGAACTTGTAGTGCAAGGGAGAATAGGCAATTTATCGTCTTGCTTGCCCTTGCCAGGCTTTAGTAAAAAAAATTTAGTGCACATAAGACCTGGAGCAGTCAAAATTACAAGAAGGTGACACTCTCATAGGTTTGCTGAGCAACTTCAACAGCACTAGCTACGATTAAATGATCAGCATCCTCAGTAGGATGATCTACTGCGCGATTTTACATTGTGGATGGGAGGGGGCTGGTTACGTTTTTATCACAATTTGATGGTCTACAACTATCATTCTATAACATTTCTTTCGAAAGCTCGTAGTTCCAAGTGTATTATACGTTTTATAATGAAAAAATTAAAGTGTAAAAATTTGCCATATTTCGACGTATGATTTCTATAAAACTACCTCTTGAAAATATAATATCGTTATACTTTTCAGAAGCAGAATTTAATGCTGAACACTTTTGAACACAACAATATTATTGATTGAGTGCTTAGTTTAGGAGCTATTCGAGAAAAACCTAAAATAGTCTGAAAATTTCGAGGTTTTTTGAACGTCACGACATACGCTCCACTGGGAAATTGGGGAAAAACTCAAACTACTCTTATTAGCGGCCTAAATAAATGATTTAAACTGTTTCCAGAAGTCCATCAATTATTTCCAGGCAAAAGTCTAATTTGTTTGGCCTACTATGTCATTTTCGTTTTTTGTTGTTCCCATTGCAAATAACTTCAATGCTGGATGGACCAAATTTTTCATAATAAAGCCTCGAATTTCGGGAAGAACCAGTGGTAGCAAAGTTTACACCTATTATAAATTGAAATTGTTTGAAGCTCGCATCGATTGAACCTTTGGATCAAGCTGCTTGATCTTCAGGGTCTTCTTTATCCTCCTCGAAGTATGCAAAAGCTTTATTGTAGGTAATAATAAACCAACATACTTTCTGTAGAACCCCAAAATTCTCCAGTACTGGATAATGAACCTTACGTGGATCACATTCTCCTAATCTTTCAACATCCAACGAAGTGCCTCCGAAAAATTTAATCATATTCAAACGCGATCCCCCCCTCAGTAAACTGATATTGAAATCATCCGATCTGCTTCCTGCCACTTTGAATTTATGTTCGAGAATGATATATCGATTTTATTACTCTCATCGAAGGTGGCGAGAGGAAAACTTGGAGGAGTGTTTCCCCAAGTTTCCCCCGGGCCAATATTTCCAATTTAGCACGCTTTTCCGAATGTGAATTTGGCTCTGAGTGAATGTTGGGAGATGTGATGAAAAACCAATAAATTTATAACGATATAATTTTTATTTTCTATTAATTCGTGACTTGGTTGACTCTTGAACTCTCGCTTGAACTATTCCACTAAAATATCAGTTCATTTGCAGCATAGCCAACTCAGAACGAATTAAATTAAAATTGTTGATTAAAAATTCAAACATATTTTTTTTTCGGTTGATTCATCCCATTACAAACGTAATCCGCAATAATTTCCAGGAGGGTTGAAAGTATTTACGCTCGTAGAATTCCAAATGTTTATATACATATAATTGGAAAATGGTAAACATCTTCCTACACTTAACATAGTTTGGAAAAAAACGCGTTGTGACTCATTGAAAATATATTATATCATGAAGGTTCATTCCATATTGCTTCATCGATCGTAGCAAGCATTAATAGAATTAAGAAATTTCTCACCATAAATATATGTTACATCCATCTCGATGATCATTGTCGCATATTATTCCTTATTAAAATCTATTTTACACGTGTTAAATAGATAACGTTGGTATATCAACATCATACAAGTGCAATCCTTTAATTAATCCATTTAGGAGGCAGTATTGACGAGAATAACTTGCCGTGAAGAGTGTTGCTGTTCGGAAGTGTAGCATTTGTGAATAATTTGCAGAATTCAAATTTTTTTGCTATTCATGGTGAGTGTAGAATTTTCCCTTTGTTTTGACCTACATATTGTTGAATGTTAAGGTAATCAATTCCGCTCACGCGGGTATAAAGTACAGGGTATCTCAAACGACCAAACGATTTGACTTATGAGAAGTATATTGAAGAAAGAAAACTTATTGCAAATATCATGAATTGGTCGTAATACAAAAACATTGACAGATACGTTTTCCCCATAATATTATTTGAATCACTTCTGAGAAGTTGTGGTAAATTAATCTGAGTTTTCTTCAATATTTCTTATCAAATCAAAGTTATGGGATTATTCTCGTAAATTTTGTTCTCAAGACAATTTGTTCTGTTTTGTTCTCGTTAAGAGATATTGTCGATTTTCTGTAGAATTCCTCTATGTTTTTACTAAATACAAAGTAAGATGCCGGTATATGAAATGAGTGGATGTAAATAGCTGTAATCATCACGATTTTCGTGCTGGGGTAATCTGGAATATTTTGAATTCGTATATTGAAGGGATTTGGTCCTTAGACTGACCCTCGTGGAACTCCAGCTATGATACATTTGGAACAAAAACGTGGTTCCGCCCGGGATCGAACCGGGGACCTTCTGCGTGTAAAGCAGACGTGATAACCGCTACACTACGGAACCTTGGTACCTGTTATTCGGTTGGAGATATACTTAAGCAACAGATGTACTAACTACATATAAATTTATTTGATTTGAAATTCATATTGAGAGGAATCTGCGGTTTCTAAAACCGTCCTTTACTTTTCACATACAGTCTCTGAAACAAAATCAATGATAGGTAGTCTGGAACGTGGTACTTTTCCTCGAGAGATTCTACAAATGTTAGCATATATCAAGAAAAAAAATATGTTAATGAAATATCAACGAAACCGTTATGAAAAAATTCATGCAGAGTAAAGAAACATTTTCTCAAGAAATATCTCCTCAAATAGCAAGATCTTGATGAAAAACTAAATTATGTGAATAAGAAAGAGAAACGGTTGTAGGACCGAACCCTGAGGCACACCACAATCAACAGCCAACAAATCAGACAAATTCTAGTCGCGATAGACTATCACTGTAACCTATCAGAGTGGTAGGAACCTAGAAGGACAATTGCATCCTGATAGAACTTGTATTGCTGCCAGTGGCGTAGCGCAAAATTTGGGGGCCCCCCCGCAAGATTCTAGTCGGGGGCCCCCTTCATAGATCTATGTTATGTATGATATTGAATAACAAGAATTTATAAACAAAATAATATAGATTCTGATATAAAAATGACTAGGAATAAATCAATGTCATAAAGAATTTGAAAAATCATTTAACAAAAGTTCATTAATCTTCCCTAATTTTTTTGTTCAAACATATTTATCAACTTGTCGATGTCCAAGCTTCTTGTTCCAAGCTGGAGTAAGCTTGAAAGTGTGATAGTCGAGTTTGCGACATTGAATTCCTAAGATAATTCTTGATTATTTTAAGCCCAATGAAACGATCATTTGGCGATGTTTAAAGAGAGCCTCGAAAAGCATTGTTTTAGTTTTTTGCGTACAGGCTATAGCCTCTGCGATTTATGTTTATTTCTTCTTGTGGTTCTCATTTGCAAGCTTCACTCAAATATTTTCTTTTCCTCTCTGACATTTTTCCTAATATTTGAAAAATTATAAGATATTCAAACTGCAGTTTCTAATTTGCGCATTCAATAACTCTTCTTTTTTTTAATAATGAAATGAATGAATAATGAAAAAATACAGGAGACGTTTCTTAACGGATAAATAAGCTACGCAATTAATTTTAGAACTAATTGTAATCCTGAAACTACCACACTAAAAAAGTGAGAATATTGAAAACTTTGTCTTTGAATGTAAACAAACTCACAACATGTTTTCGTATTCAAACACTTGTTTCTCTCACAACTAGTATGGAAATAAAAAGATTTCATAATATTTTTCCCTTCTTCATAAAAATGTCCTGATTGGAGAATTGACAATAATTTCGGCAATAGGAGTTAAGCCGCCTGAAGAACAACACGTCATTGAGCCATCGAGCCCCTAATAAAACGATCATGTGGCGATGTTCAAAGAGAAATGCCGAAAAGCTTGACGCTATATAAAAAACTCTTAAAAATAGGGTAGCACAGGGTGTGATTCAGTGATATGTCGAATCGAATTACTGTAAACCTTTTATGTTTTTTGAATATAATTCAATAATATTTCTCTATTTTTCGAGAATAATAACTGTACCTTCACTGTTTAGGTTTTGTTCGTTGTATCATCAGAAAAATATCGCGAATTGGCAAGTTCAATAGTTATTGGGGGCCCCATTCAAAGCTTTTCTTTTGGCTCGGGGGGCCCCTTTAGTGCCGGGGCCCCCCGCACTGCGGGGTCTGCGGGGCCCTCTGCTACGCCACTGATTGCTGCAATACATAGAGAAGATAAAGAAAATTCTTTGCCTTTACGAAGGCACATCGAGAACATTTTTGAAACATAGATGAATTCTTAAAAACATCAGGCTTCACAGTCACAAAAAGAATTGGGCGTTTCCATCACTTTGAGAAACTAGCAAGCGGTTCCTGAATAGAGCCACTGCTAAAATCTCATTCAGTGAAAGAGGAAGTACAGATTTCTTTTTTTGCATTTGATTGGAGATGTGAAACTTCATTTTGACGCAATTGGATGTCACCACCTTAGTACTTTGTAATATTTTACTCATTACTTCACAACCAATTGCTAATAAATTCTGAAGTTTTTATGAAGATTTTGTCCTGAAATGTGCGGGATACTGATGAGGCCCAACAAGGCCGAAACCGGTATATCTCTCATCTCAGTGACAAAATCTAATATCATTTCTCCAACCTCATGATAAAAGAACTCTGAGCCTGGGAATTGAAAATGGTATTCATTTCGATGATTACCATTTTGAATTCATCTATGTTTCAAAAACATAGAGAAGATGTTCTTTGGAGACACAATAGAAAGTTGTACTCAAGATGCTGCATGCGGGCTGGAGGACTTTGAAAATTTTCCCGTTTACGTTGATTATTTCAATAAGAAAGTTAAGCAGTGGAGTTTGGCAAAATTTTATCATAGCAAGGTAAGGATTTTTTTCAACCATCAGGATTTCAACGAAAAAGAAGCTGATATTTTGACAATAAAATGTTCGATTGGAAATTGGGCTGCTGTTTCGGTATTGAATCAAAATGGGGTGAGAAAAGGAATATTTGAAATGAAAAAAATTATATAGTAGAATCCGCTTATAATGACATCGAGGGGAAATGAAAAATACGTCATAATAACCGGAAGTCACATAAAGCAGAATTTCAGCAAAATTGATGGTATTTTTCTTGGATTCAGTTTAAGAAAAGAACGACACATTCAGATTTTGCATTATTGAAAAAATAAAAAATAGCTGCTCTTACAAAAAAAAATAAATATAATTTTAGAATTAATTTTTTAGAAAAATAATATGAAATTTTAGTTTGCGTTTGTTTTTATTCGACTTGAAATAATAGCTTCTTACACCATTGTACTACTTAGACATGGCTTCAATGGATGTCATTTTGTCCACATAACACCAATAATCTCTTCAAGGATCTGGATTATACTAAAAAGCATGTCGGCACGCGTATTTGTCGTATCGTATCAAACCTCATCGCATTAAAAAGGGCAGGGTGGCTTGAGAAAACAATCGAGAGGTCACTAAAACCGGAAAATTTTTCGAAAAATCATGATGTTGTATCTGAAATAATGTCATTGTAAGCGACATGTCATTATAAGCGAAGTCATTAAATCTGGACCCTATTGTAAGGAGTTTTGAATGAATTGAGTGACTTAACACTGCATTTGCGTCATGATAAGCGATTGGTCAGTATAGCCGGTATCATAATAAACGGATTCTACTGTATTGAGTTTGGAACATAATACTGTAAGTTTACACGTGCAAAAACAATTTTTTTGAGAAAGATAAAAATGAAGAACCAAAAACTGGGTTATTTGAGTTTGAGGTTTTGTAAAAATTGTGTGATACAAAAAATAGGGATTTTGTTATCACCTACAATTTTTGCCTTCCATTTACTAATCTCAGATCGCCCAGAATTTATTTTTTCTTTCACTTTTGTTTTATCATCCTAATTTTCAAATTTATTCCATCCGAATATTTTTTTTTTCACTGAGGACCATCACGTAAATCTAGAATCAGATAACGACCTCCACCCCAACAACTCTCGTTTTTCGTCATTGTCTCCCCGACACCATCAATTTTTCCTCGCGTTTCGCCGACCTTTGGTTTTCATAATTCACCGCCGACAATGGCGGCCGATGAAACTAGGATAATTACATCCCGCTCTGAGAGCGGGAACGACAAACAAAACATTTCGAGATGTGGCCAAACATGCCCGGCCCTATTCGGTCGCACCAGCGTCCGCTCGCGGACAATAGAAACACGAAAACTTCACAAAGAAAACAAATTCCCCGAACCAAAAACAAACAAGGAGAACCGATAAATCGAACAAATCGGCATTATATCGAAAGTGCGTACAATATGGAGTCGATGATTTAGGACAGCGTCGCTTTTGGGGGGACGCAAGGTCCAGCGTCCGATAACTCATTTCGGATATTTGAGTTTGTTTTGGGAGCGATCAATTCGCGCCATTATGCGATCGCTGTTTGTTCGACAAACTGCGATTGTGATTCATTCGGACGGACAGAAATGATATGTTAAATATTGCAACAGGGCGACTCGGCAGAATTATGGGTTGCCCATTGTCGACTTTGGGTCCGTGGCTTTTTGTTCACAGAGTTCCTGGATTGGTGCGTCCGTCAATTGTTGCGGTGTGCCATTTTGGCGTTCTGAAAAACAATTTTGAATTTCTAACAGAATATTCCACGAAAAATGAAGAGTAGCAGCTCCGGAGGAGAAGAAGTGAAGTGATTACAATCTCATAGTTATTTTTGTAGCCTTGAGGTGTTGGTTACAGATCGGGAAAATGGAATTGGAAACATCACAGTTTTCATAGTAAATTCGAATAGGGCCATATTCTAGTGGAACAGTGGCAGAATCAAAACCTCAGAGGAAAGTGATATCAAATAAATGGCTGGGCCAACAGATTCGGTTAGGTGGGGATGTAGAGAACAACGTAAACGCGAAGTGTCGAATCTAATCATAACACACGAAACGCGGTATGGGTGATTTCATATCTGTTGTGAATGAATACGACAATTTTATTCCACTCTGTAGCGAGGAATTTATTTGCCTCAATGAAAGACACTAATTGTGGAAATGAGTATTCAGGTTTTTTTTTGCCAAAACTTCTTTGAAAATAAAATAAATTCTAGAAAAAGAAAAAATTAAAGAACAAAAATTAATTCTATGAAAATAAGAAAAAAACAAAAACAAATTTTAAAATATGCGAAATTTAAGATCGACAAATTCAAATTAAATGTTCAAATAATCCACCTTGTTGTGCCAAAAGTAGCCAAATTCATTATAAAGAGATAATCTCATATCTCTCAGAAGAATTGCTATTTTGGCGCAAATTTGGAGAGCCGAACGTGAAGGTATCGGCCTATCTCCAAAGGCAACAATGAAAGAAGTTATTGTCTCCGCAATAGATTGACCACCGAAGTACCATTTTATGATTTGAATATTCTCTTGAACCGTCAACTTTTTGATTTACGTGAATCTATTTTTTTTCAAACCGTCTAGCTATCATATCTGACGTTCGGATGCGACTACTGTGCATTGCAATTCGCGGCAGCCGAGATCATCCCCTCCTGCCGAGACTTGCCATTCCAACAGTCCAGTCCCTTATTGGTTATCGGATCGTAATGAGATTTCGATTCTTCCACTGTTCTACTAGATTCGGAGCTCATTCGAATTTAACATTCGAATTCCTATGTTTCCATGAGGATTTTCTTTATCTGTATATGAGTCTCCACTGTTTTCTTACCTAAACTACAGAACACTACCTATATGAAGATGATTTATCGAGAAATCAACTCTCGATGAAAAGTTGATCCTGCCAGAGTGTCAATAAACGCGGTTGGACCAGATATGAATGTCGTTGGTCGACTTTGGGTGTGTCGGTCGAAACTCTTTCGCATCTGGTTCGCTTACATAATACCGATATGAATTTTCTGGGTCACTTTTTCTTTTTAAGGAGCTGACCAATTGATTTCATACAGGGGGCGTAGCTCAGATGGTAGAGCGCTCGCTTAGCATGCGAGAGGTACCGGGATCGATGCCCGGCGCCTCCAAATTTTTGTTTACCTTGGGATAGTGATAACTTGTTTCCAAATCTGGGTCACTATAATTTTTTAAGAAATGCAGTTTGGTATGAAAGTATCAGGGGGCGTAGCTCAGATGGTAGAGCGCTCGCTTAGCATGCGAGAGGTACCGGGATCGATGCCCGGCGCCTCCAAATTTTTGTTTACCTTGGGATAGTGATAACTTGTTTCCAAATCTGGGTCACTATAATTTTTTAAGAAATGCAGTTTGGTATGAAAGTATCAGGGGGCGTAGCTCAGATGGTAGAGCGCTCGCTTAGCATGCGAGAGGTACCGGGATCGATGCCCGGCGCCTCCAAATTTTTGTTCACCTAGGAATAGTGATAACTTGTTTCCAAATCTGGGTCACTATAATTTTTTAAGAAACGCAGTTTGGTATGAAAGTATCAGGGGGCGTAGCTCAGATGGTAGAGCGCTCGCTTAGCATGCGAGAGGTACCGGGATCGATGCCCGGCGCCTCCAAATTTTTGTTTCCCTAGGAATAGTGATAACTTGTTTCCAAATCTGGGTCACTATAATTTTTTAAGAAAGGCAGTTTGGTATGAGAGTATCAGGGGGCGTAGCTCAGATGGTAGGGCGCTCGCTTAGCATGCGAGAGGTACCGGGATCGATGCCCGGCGCCTCCAAAATTTTGTTTCCCTAGGAATAGTGATAACTTGTTTCCAAATCTGGGTCACTATAATTTTTTAAGAAATGCAGTTTGGTATGAAAGTATCAGGGGGCGTAGCTCAGATGGTAGAGCGCTCGCTTAGCATGCGAGAGGTACCGGGATCGATGCCCGGCGCCTCCAAATTTTTGTTTACCTAGGGTTAGTGATAACTTGTTTCCAAATCTGGGTCACTATAATTTTTTAAGAAACGCAGTTTGGTATGGAAGTATCAGGGGGCGTAGCTCAGATGGTAGAGCGCTCGCTTAGCATGCGAGAGGTACCGGGATCGATGCCCGGCGCCTCCAAATTTTTGTTTATCTAGGGTGAGTGATAACTTGTTTCCAAATCTGGGTCACTATAATTTTTTAAGATATGCAGTTGGTATGAAAGTATCAGGGGGCGTAGCTCAGATGGTAGAGCGCTCGCTTAGCATGCGAGAGGTACCGGGATCGATGCCCGGCGCCTCCAAATTTTTGTTTACCTAGGGTTAGTGATAACTTGTTTCCAAATCTGGGTCACTATAATTTTTTAAGAAATGCAGTTTGGTATGAAATTATCAGGGGGCGTAGCTCAGATGGTAGAGCGCTCGCTTAGCATGCGAGAGGTACCGGGATCGATGCCCGGCGCCTCCAAGATTTTTGTTTTTCCCAAATCTGGGATTTTATGATTTTTCAAGAAATGCAGTTTGCTTTGAAATTGACATATTTTTAAGGCATAAGAGGAATCAAAGTCGTTATATCGGAAGGATATTTCAAAATGGCGAATTAAATTTAATGGTACATTTACTCAGAACTATTTTAATCCTCCCTGGATATTCAATGTTAAATGGAGGATTGATTTTAATGACCCATCAAATCTTAAAAGACCTCGAAACTCAGTCGCTTATCATACTGAATAAGTGGATCTCTTGGCATTAATATGATTCTGAACATTTTCTACATTCCAGATGACTTATCATCATAGTCACTAAAAAGGTGCGAAAATTTCAGCCTTTCAGCCATTTTTTGAAAATTCGTTGTGAAAAACTTCTTTTTCAAAGGAGTGAAACTAGCAATTCCTACCCCAATATTTCACGATGTTTTTGAAGTGACCTACAGTAATTCGTGTGCTGAAAATTTTTATTAATTACTTTTCAACAGTGAACAAATATACAACTCTTGTAGATTAAACGGTTCTTAATTGATAGTCGAGAAAATTATTTGTGCCTGTTTAGTGAACATTTTGAAAAACCGGAACAATATGTGGACGATGCAGTGATCTTGGAATTACTTTCTAGTTCTTCTCTCTTTTCTTCAGATCTGTGTTGTGTTCAATACATGTTATGTTTATAGTTAAGTTTCACTTCCATAAATTTTCGCTTTAAATAATTTTTTTTGTATTCTGCTAATTTACTGAATTTTCTAAATTTTGAACCTATTGGAATTGACAAAAATTGGTCACTAACAAAAGAATTCAAGTATTTATTGGATGATGGCAATATATTTTCTAGCGGTCCTCGTACACAAATGTGAAATTTCCTGGCACTCCTTCTAGACCGGAAAAACTACGCGAACTCCCTAAGAATTGATATGAAACACCAGGGTGATAAAGCGAAGTGGTACAACCTCTTTCATAGCCACAGCATCGGAAAATGGTTTATGGAAACGAGACCAGAGTTGATGGCGCGATAATTCCGTAAAAACGGGGTCAAGCTGTCGGGTGCGGAGTGACTGAGGGCCCCACTCGAAGTTGAGGCGACACGAGTAGGTGTTAAATCTGGCGAGTGTAATGGGACAAATGAGATGTGGGGGCAGGTCGAGGATTCGGCATCATCCCTTTCTTTCTCCTCTCTTTGGGACAGCGCCAAATGGCGACGTCTTCTGATGAAGGACCGGTTGCTTTTCGATGAAACCACCCTCTGTATCAAAAAAAAACTTAATTTATGATCCTTACCATGTAATGGACATGGACATGTAAATAAACGAAAGCTTGACCAGATGCAGATGAGGGTTGAATCAAGATTCCACTTGCCTTACAACCAGACCATTGAATAATGGGAAAGCTCATAAAAAAACATTCCTGAATTAGGAGATAAGCATCCCATCTTCCCTTCGTGTCATTTCATGTATTCGTCCAGTCCTTTTAATTAAAACACAGTTAAAACCTCGGAATTCGTTATAATTAGTTGTAAATTTCGTGAAAACCTTCATTTTGACATTCTTAAAGTTGTCTCAGAACCTAATGACTGTAGGGTGTCCGCGTCTGTAAAATTCTATGGGTTAAAGGCTCGGTCAAAGGTCGAAAAAATTGACTCATAGCGAGTTTTTCCCAAATATCTCGGTTCCTATCGGGTTTTCGCTATTTTCATCCATTATAAATATTGTTGGGGATGAAATTCTCTTTAACTTTTGTTTCAGTAGTTTTTTTGTACTTTGAACTTTTTTTAAGATAAAATGCAGTGAGCGCGTCTGAGCTTGAATGATATACCGGTAAGTAAAATGGGGTAACTCTGAACCGCGGGGAAACTTTGAACAAAAAATTAATTTTGTTATATCGACTTATGGTGAAAAACCATTAGACCTAGCGACATCTGGTTTTTACTACTCAATTCGTAACACATTCAAGAATGACACGACAGCATTTACATGAAAAGAAGTTCAGAGAGTAAGCAATCCTGACTTGTTACTTCGAACCTAAAATATCCACGTTCGATATGGTCTGCAAACTTTTGTTGCTGTAACCGTAAGTATTTGCACTACATGCTCGAAAAATATATCAACTACAACAATACATTATCCTAGCAACGGTATAGCAAAGGAATTTCAAATACTTCAACACATTTTGTTCTATTTATACTTTGAGAGAACAATGTGCTCAGTCATCGTTTTCGGGTAACGTGTTCAATGAAACTCAAGGTTTGAAACTAACTCGTTTTTTTCTTGTAGAAAATGTTTCGCTCTTACGAAAGAAAAGTTGGTGCAGGAAAATATGCCACTTATAGTTCTGGTTCAGAAATCTCAGGGAAAGCTCCCGATGAAATAAATTGAGAAAAAAAATTTTTTGCGTGAGTTTTCCTGGCAATAAGTACCCGACGAGGGAATTATACTGATCACCGAATTATTCACAGCTCGGCAAGACCCCAAGGTGGGCAGAAAAGGAAGGAGTCCTCTTGTTTAGTGCAAATCATCTTCGCCCATATCTGAGAAGTTGGGACTAGATAGTTCAGTCCTATTCATTGTTTTCTGATACCTATTTTTGCTTTTATTACAAAATATTAGTTCAATTCAGTTCATACCCACTTCATTTTTCAGGAAAACTTCGGTTTTTTAACCATTCTTTGTGATAATGAATGCCTGATACTATTTCGAAAAAAAATTATTTTTAGTATATTATGTACATATTTTTATTCCACATAACTTTTTTCAAGTATTTTTAAAATATTTTTAGTATTGCGGGGTTCAAAGAAACTCTCTCAGGGAGGTTGAATCGAAATCGCGTGGTTTCTTCATAGTCGTTCAAAGTATCCCCGATCGTAGGGTAACTTTGAACACCCATAATTTAATAAAAAAAGGTTATTGATCATTTTGAAATCTAATTTTTTGTCAGCAGCAAGCTTTAACTGATGCCCGGGATATATATTTTTTTGGGATTTTTCATTCGCTTCCTTACCGGAGATATATAGCTTTGAAAGAAAAAATCTTTCAAAGTTACCCCGTTTTATGGTATTCGACATAGTAAAACACTGCTCGCTCACTGCCCTCTATCTCAAAAACAGTTCAAAGTACGAGCAAACTTCTTGAACAAAATTTGTAGAGAATTGAATTCCTCTACAAGATTTATAAGTGACAATAGCGAAAACCTGATAGGAACCGAGATATTTGGGAAAACCATGCAGAAAGTAGATTTTTCGACCTATGGCATTTATAATTTTATAGACGCGGACACCTTAGATTCGATAGGTTTTGAAACAAGTTTTAGTATGTCAAAATATAGATTTTTACGAGTTTTCAGAAGTTGAGAGATGCTCTCTTATCATTATAATCCTTCACAAAAACCTAAAAGCGCGCTCTCCACGAATTATTCGATTTTACTTCTCAAAGAGTTCTGGAAATCAGGGCAGCAGCCCTACCCTTCCCCATCGATTACTTATTCATTCAAAAACATAAATTCCAACTGAGCTACATTGAATCAGATCCGTTTTTGATGGCCGCCAGGCTGAAACAATTGCGTAGCTTGCTTTCTATTCATTTCCTTTACTTCCATTCATATCGGAAAATATTACCTACCGAACAGGGGGAAGCTTTCAGCTCGTTTCCTCTGGATATTATTCTGGAACTGTTCAATTCGAACACTGAGTAATATTTATTGTGAAGGAATGATCGGGGCCGCAGGAGCTTTCTTCTTCAGGTTCTGTAATTCGATTGGTTGATCATCGTAGCTCTTGAATATAGCAGAGTTCGGTACAATGACTTTCAGCGAAAAAAACTCAGGAATTGAACTGGATAATCCAAGATTTGACTCTTGATAATGAAAAATAGAAATATTAGTGGCTTACGAAAATCTAATATGACGAATGAGTTTGCATTATTCGAAACATTGATATTTACATTTGACTTTTCCATTTAGTGGTAAAATTCATGTAGGATTTTACCGGTTCTGGGGAATAACAAGGCTCCAGGTAATTCAAAAGACCGATGAAGTCTGTTGGGATTCTGTCAAAGCATATTTCCAATTATTTTAGTAGTGGAAGGAAAAAACATCAGTGTAAATCCCTACAGGAATTTAGTCCGAATCAAACAAACTTTCCGTGAACTCGATATTATCTTCCAAAAATGCAAATCCCCTTATACGTGCAGTTGTAGCGATAGCAATAGAAGTTACTCACAGTTCACTTGCATTTTACATATTTCCGTTGGATTTTGTATTTTTCCTCCCAATTTCATGAATATTTCATACGTAGAAAGCAATAAGGAAGTATGAATTATCGGTCATTCAGATGATATGGCTTCAGGGATTCTTTGCATTAACATATAAACGTCAAATGGATATTTTTTTTTGTAAGGATATCTTAAGTTTTCGATGCATATTTTCCATTCACTCTAAGTTCTTTCAATGTGAAATACATCTCAGTGAAACACAAAACGTTATCCGATAGAGTTCCTCAGATTGTACGGATAGAACTTGTTGAAACTGGTCGATGTAAGATTGTGAATGGAAATGTTTCGAAACTTTTGACAGGGTAAATTCACTACGTCTTCATGAAGAGAATGTGGATACAAGCAGAAATCATTCTTGTGTTTAACATTAACATTGGCCCATGTACAAACGTAAGGTGCCAACAACAGAAAACTGAGTGGCTTTGATGTTTTTCTCCTTGATCACTCAGCCCTGCAGATTGGCAATAAATTGAACCTGAAAGTAAATGTTTGATCGTCAGGCAGGAGGAAATATATGAATATAAATTTCCGATTCTTGAGATGAACACAAAACTGAGTTTGTCTTGTCGTTGGTAATATGGCTTCATCCTATTGCACTACTGTAGTGGTTGGCTGGGAATTGTAAAAAAAAAACACGTGTGGCATTCGAGGACTGCCTCGATAAAGCTATTGCATAGCATCTATTCAGAAATAAGAAGATAATATTGTTGATTTAAAATATTTTTTTTATTTATCTTACAATACAGGTAGGTTGTTCAGGAATGTTCATCATTGAAACTCTGGTTTATGGTAACTGAAATAAGAAACATAAATTTGAGACTTAATGTCTTCTAAATATCTGGAAAATACCGCGTCAATAGTGGTCCCATATTTTGTTGTGGATTCTTGTGGGTCATTATTCATTTTTAAATTTAATTTTTCCGAAAGAAAAGTTGCCAACCGCTCTGATTTTTTCTCAGCGAAGTCAATGTTGAGATCGCCAGCCAAGATAAGTGGAAATTTATTACCATTTGTACCAAGTATTTTCGACCCTTCTTCAATGTACTTCAGTAAAGTGCGATGAATAAAATGCCCTACCTCGTCCAATTTTAGATTCGGAAAAATGTAAATTGCTACCATGACTATGTGTAGGCCATTCCTAAGTTTGAATAAGCATGCACAAATATCTCCAACAAATGAGTGTTAAATATTAACATCGCTAACGTCTTCAATATTTATTTCAATATTCGGAGTCATAATATTAGTAACATTATAACTATTTTGGTAAATAGCTACCCCACCTTTTGGAACAGTATCTCGTTTGAATCGAACAAAACAATTGAAATTAGGTATTTCAATCGGATTATCACGCGTCATGCATGTTTCGGTAGGAAGTAACACTTTGGTTTGTCTCGTAACTGAATCTTGTAAATCGTATTTGTGACTATGTAGACTTTGGCAATTGAAAGTCATTATTGGAATGCCATTTCTATTACTTATGAAATCTAAGACACTTTGAGCTATCGTCTGAACACTATTCAAAGACAGTCTTTGAATTCTTGCAACAAAGATTCAGTCGATGCAGCTTGCCTTCGATTATGATAAAACTTGAATGCAGAATTATCATTTTTTGTAGTAATATACAATTTTTCAATATTAGTCACCCGAGAGAGTGCAACATAGACGAGTTCCTGAGAATGTAATTTACTATACTCATATATTATTTCGTCAAAAGTCCCACCTTGCGACTTATGTATAGTTAGAGCAAGAGCTGAAGTTAATGAAAAATGTTTGCGTTTGGCTATACATTCTCTATCCGATGTTAATGAAATATTTGCCGTTCGTAATTCAATGGAAACAGCGAGATTGCCGACTCCATTTTGCTCTGCTAGAGTGGCTGCCCGCATCCGTCTAGTCGCAAGCACCCAAACGAAGTCTGCCTAACTAAACCGACGATACACGGCTGTGTTAGGTGTTTTCGTTACGGAATTTCTACATTCGGTCGCCGCGCTCAAAGCCTGAGATAAAAGCTATGCAATAGCTTAAAATTAATTTGCAGGAGGGAATCATATGACCAACTCGATCTATCGAAAATACGACATCGTCATTCGACTACGATCTGGTGGTAGTTACAGACACTGTAGTGATAATACAGATAAGTAACTGATCCCACTGTTTCTTTTCTTCTGAGTCAATGAAACAACTGATGTTTTAGCACGTTTTCGGGGTGATTAAAATTTCGAAAGCAATAAACTGGTGATATCATGTGGAATCTGTGGTTCATGTTGCTATTGTTTCATATAGGAGAGGTTCAGCAAGAAATTCGTCGAAAATGAAGTTACTTATAGGAAAAGTCAAGGGTATGAGGCCAAGGTTGATGAAATAGATCGCGATACTGTGTTTGTTATGGAATATTATTATATAAATTCAATCGATTCTGATTCAGCTCGACGCAAATTTAGTGCTGCTTCATCCGACTGCTCAGAAAACGTAGAAGCATAAATCACCCATGTGCTCGAGATGAACTTCCCACATAGTCAAGTTTCCCTTGCTCATCAACCATCTATTACCGAGATATTAGGTTCTAACGTCGCAAAACATCGTGTACTTGCCTTCGCAGCGCCGTTGTCGTTTTTGCTCTTAGATCACACGAGCGTGAAGATACGCAAAGATTGGCAAATTAATTAGGTCCAGACTCGGTATGAGGGGGGGGGTTTAAAATACGGCGTACCAACTGAATAGTGTCGGACGTTTAGGGAGAATAAAACGACGGACAGGGTGTGTTCATCGGGCAATACGGGATATGCCAGCTAACAAGATATAATCATCGCTTGATTAATAGCCGCACATAATGCCGGGTGAGAGACTCCCGGCCTACCGCGATGATTAATTAATATATCGCTGTTTGCATGGAGCGGGAGCGGGAAGGAGGGCGTCTAGCAGGCCGCGAAAATAATGGTTTCGGTTTCTTCATTTTTCCGGACGGATCGTTCTTGTGATGGATGTAATTTTTGCGGGAGAGACGTGGATACGAAAACAGGGTGTTTAAAAAAAAATCGCGTCTCTAGGATATATGAAAAACTGGATAATTGAGGTTTGTTTAGTGAAAAAGATGAAGGGCTTTGAAGAAAAAACTATACACATTTCTTACGATTTTGTCTGAACAACTGGCAACATTGTAATGAAATTTTAAATGAATATGTTCTGGTAGCTGATACATCGAATGAATTTGTTTTTATGTCTGACTCTCGTAGAGGGCGCTAGTTCCACGGTTCGTACCAAGTAGTGTTGAACATAACCATTCTCATATTAGATTTATTAGGCAAAATTCAAGTGAACCTAAACATCATTTCAATTTTGAATAACCCCTGATGGTATGGAGTAATGATAAATGTACTAATTGAACAACAAATCACAAGATGAAACTTTGAAAAAAGTCTGAAAACATGAAGTAGAATTCAATTAGAGTAGGTGTTAAAAATGATCTCCGTTATGACGGATACACAAGTCTATCCCTTTTTCCTACAGAATATATCAATCCTCTGAAAGGTTAGGGGTCAGCTATGATTGGATTGGATGTATCGGCGTCCAAAATATGAGGAGCAGACTTGCAAAACGCGGTTTGCCCAAAATTGTAAATTTTCAGGAAACGCAAAAAACTGATGCTCAGAAACGGCTTGAGTTACTGAATTGCGATTTGTACCATGAAACAGCAAAAAAATTTAATGAGTTGTTACCCCATTTTTAGACTGAGAAAAGCGAAATTATAAGAAGAAAATAGCTGGACAAAATGCTTTTTGCATGTCTCTAGTGAATCAATAGCGTTGTGATAGCCGCTCGAACCGGTTTGTGGGTAAATTATTATGAAAAAAACAAACAACGCATGTTCTTTATAAAGATGGCATTTTATTTTTCATACTCTCGGAGTGAAATTACTTTCCTTTATATCGTAACACTGGCATTCTTCATTGTATTCAACGACCGTTTCTCCATCTTCACAGTGTTTTGCAAAAATTTGAACTAACCCTTCCAACTCTGGATAGATATCGACACTAGTAATTTTTCAAATAATCTTTTTTTTTATTTTTCTGTCCCAAAGTTTTGTCGAATCTTACGCGATGAACTTAATGCATTTTGTATGTCTGAGTGGTTCCCACCGTACATTTAAGCAGGAGGGATGGGATTTGAATGTCCAGGATTTCACGAAACGATAGTCCTTCAGATGGATAATGCAACGCCACCTTTGGTTGAAAAAGTGAAATTTTGGACAAAGTCTGCAAGTCTGCTCCTCATATATTCGTATGGAATTTCATTACAATGATGTCAGTAGTTTCGGCAAAATCGTGAAGTTTCACTCTTGAATATCAATGACTTCCTTTTGCACCGGAAATGGTATCAAATTTCTTATTCCTAATGGAACACCTTGTATATTATGACTTTTTCGGATATATCTTCGAATGCCACATGCATTTTATGCATTCTTATGGCCATTTAGAGCCGTTATCGAGTTATTCACTTCTTTTTGAAGAAAATTCCGAATTGGGACTTGTAGAACACTGAGGATTCAATGAAAGCACAACACACAACCTCAGATCTGTTTCTTGAAATGGGTTACCGAAAATATATTCGAAGTCACTCTTTAGAGAACAAAACGTTTTAATATACTGGAAGGTGAAATTAATGAACTTTCAAAGTTTTATTAAAAAAAAAAAGTCGAGTCCTTTAAGGGTTCCCTTTACCTAAAACGTACCATTCTCGAGATATTCAGGAATAACTGTTAGCTACGAACATAATATAATATGTGAGGTATCAAATATGATCTATGTTCGCCCTTTCAAAAGAATATTTTTTATGCTTCTGTTGTTGACATTTCTCAAAAATTAGTAAACGACTACCAGGGGCTAAACAAAACAGTTTTCAGCTTTTTTATGATTGAAAACCATGAATCACAAGTATTTACACTGTAATTTTTGTAACATCAATGTTTATTTTCAGGAATTTTGTGCTGAAAACACCATTCTTGGCCAGGTGAGTTTGATTTTGATCAAAGAATACTTCTGCACTTACTTATTCATCATCATTCTCCTAACTTTCCACTTGGGACAGAGTTCTTTTTTTAATTAAAATAAGAGGACACTTTGTCTTGTCCACACTGAATTTTGAGTAAATTGAGCAGTGTTTTCATAAAAACCTGGACCATCGATCGAATTTTCAATTTTCATGATGTCTCCCTTTATTTTCGATATACATAAAGGTATGGAAATGTCAGGATACATAAACAGTAACATGTTGCATGGTATCTGGGTCTTAGTAAGAACGGTGAAATGGGCACATCAGACCATCAGGTCGCAGTGGACTGTAACCTCTTTTAAACTATTAAACTAACTATTAAGAACGGTGAAAAAATTGTAGTTTTCCAAGAGTTGTACTTTTAGTGCCTATCGTGTTGTAGTGGGCTATCATATTACGAAACAATTGGAGCGCGCAATTGCGCTGACGATCGTGGAGAGTGATCCGCGCCTTTTTTACGATCATGGATGAGACCAGCAACAGCCTGCTCTCCTCCAGATAATAATTCTATTTCGCCCCATAACGCGACGTTTTATTATTAATTTACCTTTGAGTTGCCGACAACAGATAATGTTAACGGCACATACAAACAGCACTAGTCCTTTTTTAATAACTGGCGCTCGCTCCAAGGGCCATCGGAAGGCCGTAACCGTGCTTCATACCCAGTTGTTAACAGCACACTTCCAGGGCCCGGCGATTGCGAATGGAGCATCACGGAAGGGCGTTATTGTTTCGCCGGTGTTTATTCGAGAAATAAAAACGGTCGCGATAATATGGGAGCAGATTGCTTGATGTGCATTTTATGTACGGGTATTTTTCCAGACGAATAAACGTAATTGCACATAAGCCGCGCGTGTTATGGCTCGGATTAGGGCGAATGATTTCCTGGTCGTCCAGTTTATACTAAATTACGAAACTCAACTTTTGTTACCCGAACAGCATTCTTTCGCATCTGATTCAAAGGCCCTTCACAGGCTCTGACGCGTCTTTGGCCAGAAATACCATTTTTCAAAGGATAATCGCATCATTTCTCTTATTATTCTACTTGTTTTCAGAAAAAACTTCACCCTATTGTTAAGTCACTCTTCTTGGCAGTTTAAACATGTACTCTAGCCTATCTACCCTAGGAAAATCGTGTACAGTTTCTACAAATAGAGAATTGCAGATCTAGAGAATATTTGGCCAGCTAGGGAGTGCTCCAGGGATCCAATCCTGGTACCATGTTATTTATGTCGTTTTCAAAAGTTGAGTCTTGTTGATTCAGAAGAATTATAGATCAGGTAGAAAGTCACTCGAGATCTTAGTTGACTTCTTTATTAAATGTCACTAAGCTTTCGTCCATTCCCTGAACTTTAACAGTACCAAGTCCAACATTCAGATTAATCAAACAGATTTATTTGTCGTGAAGATTTTCATGGGAATGGCCGAAAGCTTGATGAAATTCAAGAAAAGAATTTTACTGTAACATCCTGAGTGTTTCTTCTTTGGCTCTGTTTCTAAAGACGATATATCTTCCTCTACAAATCTTGTACTTTATAATCTGAGTAATGACCTGATGACTATCAGCGTGTGTTGTAGTCGTACGTAAATGCCTATATTTGAACGAAGCGTTATGAGTTTCACTAGGGCAAAGAATATTATCTTCATATAACCCAATTGATTTTGTCATAAGCTGCTTGGTTTCATTGTCCACAATACAAACTTGCATTCGAGTCCCTCTTTACTCAGGTGAAAACTTGAAGGTGACTGAGTTGTTTGGCGTCCGAAGTATGGTTGCCATATGCACAATCTGGAGGCTGTCTACAAAAAATTCTCTAAGCTTTCATTTCAACAAAATTGTATTGATTATCTGATCTCAGATCGCTGTTATTTTGACTGTCATTCTCTGCTCTCCATCATAGGTGTTCATTCTTATTTAGGGTTGATTCATGTGATACACCTCAGTTGCATTGATTCAAACTATGTTATTGGTGTAAATTTTTGGAGCATTTATCATTGCTATACTATTCGCTTCATTTTCCTGAAATTTTGTATCAACCTGTGGGAACTAGTTGTTTATCCTAATTTCAATTTCCAATTTTTCTCTGATCTGTTTATTACTCATGTACCAAGGGAAACCACTTGAAGAATATTGAAGTTCTTTTTTCTTAGAATAGCGACTGTATTATTCGAATCTTCGAATGAGAGTATAGTAATCGCCTTACGGTTTGTTGCTTTTGTCCCAGCTTCTGGTGAATTTGACCTATATGTTGAAAATACCTGATCTAGATCCGACCTTCAACCTTTGAAAACCAATCGGAATATTCCAGGATATCTTTGGATGTTATAACGAGGAGTGATTCAATGAATATTGTCCAGAATATCATTTTCTCAACCATGTTGCAATGGAGGATATATAGGAGTTAGAGCTGAAAAGGAATAGCTGGAGTAATGGGAAAAAGGAAAAATAATAGAAACACTAATAACCTGGCATCGCAGAAGTCGGCAATGTCCCCGCTAAAAAATAAAATCATGATAAAATTTGGTATTCAGTTCGACAGATACCTACTGAATTACCATGTGTTGGTGACAGTTATTGATAACCTTTTCAAAGCGTGGGCAAGGTGAATTTTTTTCAAATTCAAAACTGCCGCACACCATTAATAATTGGAATTATTTATTGCTCATTGACCCCGCAGTAAATTCGTTCTCGTTCAGTGAATTGTGACTGCTCATAAAAATGATCAATAACTAATGAATTACAGCTTGTAATCGGAACAATTTGGTTCGAACATGTCTCTCTCCATCCAGTTTGATTTACAACAGTCGAACAGAAATTTACGCTGATGTTCATTTTATAACACGATTCATCAGCACTTTTTCACGAGTAGTCTTCTTATTGACCTCTGGTTTGTCCCATAACATCTCAGGGATCTTTAAAATTGAGCTCATGAAACGAAGGTGGTGACTCACAGCACACCTATAGAAATGTTTAAAGGAACAGGTAAATGAATGTATAGTGATTTAATTGGATGTTGAAGTCAACTTATTGTTTATTTGAATTTGAGGGTTACTATTACCCCAAAGAACGGACAAGGCTTGAACCTTAGGACAGTAATATTTTTTTATGACACTAATTCAGAAGATAATTTTAGAAGTTAAAAACACGTGTGGCACTCGAGGACTGCCGCAGAAAGCTATTGCATAGCATCTATTCAAAAATAAGAAAATAATATTGTTGATTTAAAATATTTTTTTTATTTATCTTACAATACATGTAGGTTATTCAGGAATGTTTATCATTGAAACTATAGGTTTATGGTTACTGAAATAAGAAACATAAGTTTGAGACTTAATGTCTGCTAAATATCTGGAAAATACTGCGTCAATATTTTGTTGTGGATTCTTGTGGATCAATATTCATTTTTAAATTCAATTTTTCTGAAAGAAAAGTTGTCAACCGCTCTGATTTTTCGAAGTTAATGTTGAAATCGCCAGCCAAGATAAGTGGAAATTTATTACCATTTGTACCAAGTATTTTCGACCCTTCTTCAGTGTACTCCAGTAAAGTGCGATGAATAAAATGCTCTAACTCGTCCAATTTTGGATTCGGAGAAATGTAAATTGCTACCATGACTATGTGTAGGCCATATTGTATACTTTTTTGTTATTGTTATTTTGTTTTCGCTTTGTTATGCTGGAATATGTATTTTTTTTAATTACAATTGTATTTTTGTCTAAATGGGGGTTTCCCGTATATTCATACTTTGTATGTTGAAATAAATAAATAAATAAATTTCTAAGTTTGCATAAGCATGCACAAATATCTCTAACAAATGAGCGTCTCACGCATTAACATCGCTAACGTCTTCAATATTTATTTCAATATTCGAAGTCATAATATAAGTAACATTAATACTATTTTGGTGAATAGCTACCCCACCTTTTGGATTAGTATCTCGTTTCAAATGACCAATACAATTGAAATTAGGTATTTCAATCGGATTATCACGCGTCATGCATGTTTCGGTAAGAAGTAACACATTGGTTTGTCTCGTAACTGAATCTTGTAAATCGTATTTGTGACTTTGTAGACTTTGGCAATTGAAAGTCATTATTGAAATGCCATTTCTATTACTAATGAAATCTAAGACACTTTGAGCTATCGTCTGAACACTTTTTGAAGACAGTCTTTTGAATTTTTGCAACAAAGATGCAGTCGATGCAGCTTGCCTTCGATTACGATAAAACTTGAATGCAGAATTATCCTTTTTGTCGTGATATACAATTTTTTAATATCAGTCACCTGAGAGAGTGCAACATAGACGAGTTCCTGAGAATGTGATTTACTATACTTTTATACTATTTCGTCAAAAGTTCCACCTTGTATAGTTAGAGCAAGAGCTGAAGTTGATGGAAAATGTTTGCGTTTGGCTATACATTTTCCATCCGATGTTAATGAAATATTTGCCGTCCGTAATTCAATGGGAACAGCGAGATTGCCGACTCCATTTTGCATTTCTAGAGTGGCTGCACACATCCGTCTAGTCGCAAGCACCCAAACACTGTGCCGAAGTCTACCGAACTGAATTGACGATACACGGCTGTGTTAGGTTTTTTCGTTACGGAATTTCTACATTCGGTCGCCGCGCTTAAAGTCTGAGATAAAAGCTATGCCATAGCTTGAAAATTTATCCGATCAAATTCGGAATTGACGATTGATCATCCAGCGTGAATGAGCCTTAACAAAGACAGCTTTACACTCTCGATGGTCCACGTCGGGCCATTGAAACGGATAGGACGAGATCAAGGGTAACCCCCGATATGCTAAATCTAATCGCAAACGACTGCGTTGACGGATAGTCATTTAAGCGGACCGCGGTCGACCGCATCTGCCTCAATATTTCACTACACCTTTCCGTAATTCTCGCTTTTATAATTGCCTGGGATGGCAATGGGGACGAACTGGATCGGCAATTTAAATTCAGCATGAGGTCTCTGGAAATTGAATGACCGGGAGGGTGAGACGTTTACAAGACCGGGACAAAAAGGTATGAAATGGACGGGCTTGCGTTGAGCCGTACGAAAAAGTACCATTGTGTGAAAAAAGAACAGTGGATCTGTCATTGGAATGATGAATTGGTGAAAGGAAAAATTTGAAATACGCATATTTATGATACTAAGTTGGGCTTTCAGCAATTCATTGGCTGATTGATGATTCTGAGACTATATGATTGAAAAACTTTGGGGAACTAAATCGTAGGGGAAGACAAAAAAATCGAATAATATAAAATTCTGAAAAACTATCTTAAGATTAAGGTGTTTGTTCCAAATTTCATGTCATCTAACATAAAAATCCGAATAATGTTTTTCCATGAGTGGTTTCCACAGTGGAAAATACACTGCGCAAAAATTATGGAAATCTCAAATTTATTCTACAACTGAAGGTGTTCTCAATGATAATTATTCTTATCAGAATTATGCATGCATATGTTATCCACTTTCAACGTTTTTCTTCAATACAGATGTTTTTTCCCAGCAGGAATAAAAAAAGATGATATGATCAGATTTTGAATGATCAATAGTTTTTCTTTCATTTGATTTTCTATACTCGATCGCTATGCAACGCGAAACACGCAATTTGACCCAAGAGGAATGTGCCCAAGCGGTAGTTTTGCGAGAAGAAGGGTGGACCAACACAAGAATTGCGGAAAGGTTTGAAGTTTACCATACAAGTGTGTCCAGAATGTTGCAGCGATTCAGGGAGACAGGTACGAATGTCCGAAGACCAGGACAGGGTAAACCACGGGTAACAACTGCCATTGAAGAACGTTACTTGAGAGTCTCTTCGTTGAGACAACGGTTTGCAACCGCTCGCCTCCTTCAGAATCAGCTTGAGCAAACTCATGGGGTGCAAATTAGCACTCAGACAATAAGAAATCGCCTCAGAGAATATGATTAGGCCTCGTGTCGCGACAAGAGGACCAGCTCTTACCCCAGCCCATCGAAGGGCGCGTTTGGATTTTGCGAGATGGGATATCCATTGGGATGAGGCCGATTGGGAAAAAGTTCTCTTCACAGATGGGTCTAGATTCTGCCTCTACCATTGTGAATGACGTTCCCTTGTATACAGACGTCTACATGAAAGATATGCTCAGTGCAATTTCTTGAATACTACTGGTTTCGGGGGAGGATCAATTATGGTATGGGGTGGAATATCTTTGACTGCTCGCACAGACCTAGTGGTCGTTGATAATGGAGCTATGAATGCTGATAAGTATATAAGGAACATTCTTGAAGAGCATGTAGTGCCATTTGCCCCATACATTGGTGAAAATTTCATTTTTATGGACGATAATGCCAGACCCCATCTTGCGCGCATCGTTCAGGAGTACCTTGAAGAGGTTGAAGTCTCTCGAATGGAATGGCCAGCAAGAAGTCAAGATCTCAATCCGATTGAGCAGGTTTGGGACAACCTCAATAGAAGGCTGAGAAGTTCAGAAAATCATCCAGCTACAGAACATTTCAAGATAACTCAGTTTGAGTATGAACCGTCGTTGCCGAGCTGTAATTAACGCAAGGGGTGGAAATACCAAGTATTAAAACACTTATCAGCATTTCAGTATTTTGAAAATTGTTCATTTCTCTTTTTTCACATAAGATTAAGTGAAATCCTTCCATTCAATGTCTCTTGTTTCGTTCAAAACCTTCCCGAGAGAACATAAAAAATAAGTTATATATATATATATATATATACACCTGCTAGCAACAGAAAACGTCTTGTAATACCGTCTTCTCCCATGCGACAGTACACAAATTAAGTCTCAGTTGCCACGAGCCCCTATCTATCTCTGGGAAACCGTCGTATATAAAAATTAATCGAGTATTCAAGATCCGGTTACCCCCCAAGAATTATGTCAAGGAGTCAGGTATCCCGACATCCGTGGTGTCAAGACGCCCTTGCAGCTTTGGAGGCACTCCGTGCTCAGCTTCATCTCGTGGAGCATCGTATCCATATTATTAGGAACTGTTATTCTGGGTGTAATTCGAGTATGATATTCAATTTTTGTGTCGAAAGTTCTTCGGAATTCGTCTATCGATTAGATCGTAGCGGCGCTTCATGCTCGCAGAAGGGGGAATGATATTAAGGTATGACTAGATTTCACTTTTAGCCACCATGCGTCAATAATCCTAGCCAGGATTCGATGATTTGATCATCCTGATTCCGATCCGATTGAAAAATATCTCCAGCAATCATATCATGATTAAAATGTTCACACTTTTTTGGATATTCCTATTCTCCGTAGAAAATAAAAATACTGTGTGAAAAAATTTGTTTAGAAACGTCAAATAAAGTCCGAGATATTTAGTATAAACATATGGGCTCGGCTTAGTTTGCTTGGCTGGCGATGGATCCTAGTGACGTCACACCACAACGTTCATTTAGTACGTAGCTCGCGATCGTAGGGATCTAATACAAAAACGAGGAAGTCATGTGTTGTTGCAAAATTTAAAAACATAACAGCAATACACCGGTTTCTATGGATGTCTCAATGAGAAAGAAATGGATAAAGTCTACGAAGAGGTGGGATCCGCTCATTGTTGCGAAGATCATTTCGACGTAAGAATTATGACTATCTATGATGAATGTAGATATACACTTCGCGCAACAAAAAGGATCAGAAAAACTTCCAAAATTATTTGGTGATTTTCAACAAGCTGTATCTCTGTGAAAAATGGTCGTATTGAAATAAAAAAACTTACTTTTGAAGCTTGAAGACTTTAGTTTCTTAATTCATTTATTGAAGATTTTTAGGATTACCCGTAGCCATGCAACCTTCAGATAAATCAGGAAGAAAAAATTTTCAAAATTTTTAAAATTTTTATTTTTGTCTACGCGCATAGAAATATTTTCTCGAGCTAGACCGATGCTAAGGTCGCATAGCCTGTTTATTCGGCTCTATATTGCTTTTTACCGCCCTCGGATATAATAATAATTTATTATTATTATTTTAGAAAACTGGTACAAAAGGCGATATTTAGCTGAAAGCTATTCTTACATATAACCTTATCATACCGTTATCAAGGAACTTAAAATATAAAATTTTCATCACCAATGCGAAAAAGAATAAACAACAAAACTAAATAATTTTACACGTGGATATATGGTCACCCAGAATATTCACCCCCTGAATAATACTCACATATGTTGAAAATAGACTGTACCCTAAAATTTACACCGCGATCTAATCATAACCAGTGATAAATGCAGTAATGCCGTATGTATGACGATTTGTTTTCCAGATATCTAATTTTGAATGCAAAATGATCCTTTTTCACTCAACTACTGAGCGCCTAGCGAGCTGATAGGCGGGTGTCATGGTTAATAAAAAAAAAAAAAAAATTTAGCCTATAATGGTATCGTGACCAAAATATGCCATGTTGCTATTTTTGGTTTGATGGACTGTATCTTCGTCAATATTGAGGGGAAAGCTCAGGTTATAAGGAAATTTTACAGCCTGATGTTTCCCAAAGTTACCTCCTGAATCGGTAGATCGATCGAGCGGTTTTCTTGATTGAAAATTTGGGAATATTAAGGGAACAAGGTTCTTGTTCCCTGAACTATTCTTTTTAAATCGGTGTTTTTACCGAATAAGTCGAAAAGTTTTCAAGAAAACTGTTTTTTAATACGCTGTGGCTCTGCAGAAAATTCGGTCTCTCAGAATTTCGCTCAACGAAATTTATTCAATGATTTTTTTTGTGAGGAAAATGAAGATTTAAGTGTGTCCATATAGCTTGAGTGGTGGTGAAGTGGAAATGGTCTCTTGTTTTTTTTAATTCAAATTTTTTTTTCCAATTACCAAAATTCTTGAAATTTTTTTCTTAATAATTTATCTTCAAAAACAAAAAAATTATAGCAGACAATGAAGAAATAATGTCATCATTGATTGATCAAAAAGATCAGGTCAAGTTTAAGGAACAAAAAATCTTGTTCCCTTCATTTTTTCAAGATTTCAATCAATCATTCCAACAAAACCGCTGAACCGATCGATCCACCGATTTAGGGGTGACTTTGGGGAACATCAGGTTGTAAAATTTCCTCATAACCTAAGCTTTCCCCCCAAAATTGACGAAGATTAAGTACATCAAACAAAAAATGTCAAAATGGCATTTTTTTGTTATTTGTTCACGTTGACGTTAACGTTTTCTTTTAATTAACCATGATACATTTTTGTAGAAAATTTTCTGCAGAATAAGAAACCGCCTGTCGGCTTGCTAGGCTACCTGTAGTTGCGGAGATATCGGCAGTTGAGTGAAAAAGGATCCTTTTGCATTCAGAATCGGATATCTCGAAGACAAATGGTCATATTCGAGAGTCGTAAAAAGCAAATTAGAGCTGAATAAACAGGCTATGTGACCTTTGCATCGATTTAGCTCGAAAAAATTTTTTCATGCGGGTAGAGCAAAAATAATAATTTGAAACATTTTGAAAATTTGTTTTTCCGTATTTATCCGACTATCGCTTGGCTACGGGTTATCCTAAGAATGTTTAACCGAAGAGTTAAGAAACTAAAGTCTTCAAGCTTCAAAACTAAGTTTTTGTATTTTCAATACGACCATTTTTCACCGAGATACAGCTTGTTGAAAATTACCAAAAAATTTTGAAAATTTTTCTGTTCCTTTAATTGTTGCTCGAAGTATAAATGATATTAATAAAAGCTTATTCGGTAAAATACAAGTGTAAACAAATATCCAAGCGGTGGGCAACTGCCTACCATTATCACCTAACTTCGGTCCCCTTTGATAAACCAATCAATACCTATTTGTAAAAGAGAAATCAGAATCTTTCATCCGATTCGAAATCCGGGTCTTTATCCGTCCTGCCCCGCCCGTTTCGTGGTGCAGGAAATCCATAATCCGCCCTCGGCCTGTAAACTATCATGGAGCGAAATTTCAATTTTCAATGGCGACCTTTAAACACTTAACGCGCCATTAAATTTGGGCCTTGGTGGTGAGTGCAAAGGGGTCGACCCAGATCGGGCCTCTTTTGTGCGTTTGTTGGGAATGTTTTATTGCCACGAGTTATCGACTGAAAGAAGAGGGGATGGAAAGTTTATTCACAGTTGACACGTTCGTTATTTTTTTTCGCCACGCTGAAATACTGGACGGTTCGGGATTTGTCGACGAAATGCGAAAGTTGAAGCGTATTGGGAAATTTATTTATTTTGGGTATGTGCTTGTATGTCGTGAAAATATCTCGTATCAATCGATAAAAGATCATACAAAGAATATGACAGATGCGTTGAAATTGAGAAAAAATATTTTAATGCTAACAGCGAAGGTGATATTGAAAAAAAACGATAATTTTCATCGAATTTTACTGATAATTTCATTAACACTTTCAATCCAGAATAGTCTTTCATCAACAAAACGAAAACGAACGTTGACAAGGTTCAGGTTATCGGTCAAGTACGTAAAACGTTTTGAAAAATCCTTATACACTTCGCAAAAATTTAACGCGCATTATGGAAATTTCAAATTTATTCTACAACTGAAGGTGTTCTCAATGATAATTATTTTCATCAGAATTATGCATGAATATGTTATCCACTTTCAACGTTTTTCTTCAATACAGATGTTTTTTCCCAGCAGGAATAAAAAAGATGATATTATCAGATTTTGAATGTATTGGCTCCATTCTAAAATCAGTTGTTCTCGATCAATTCTAGTGATCAATAGTTTTTCTTTCGTTTGATTTTCTACACTCGATCGCTATGCAACGCGAGACACGCAATTTGACCCAAGAGGAATGTGCCTAAGCGATGGTTTTGCGAGATGAAGGGTGGACATACACAAGAATTGCAGAAAGGTTTGGAGTTTTCCATACAAGTGTGTCCAGAATGTTGTAGCGATTCAGGGAGACAGGTATGAATGTCCGAAGACCAGGACAGGGTAGACCACGCGTAACAACTGCCATTCAGGAAGGTTACTTGAGAGTTTCTTCGTTGACACAACGGTTTGCAACCTCTCGCCTCCTTCAAAATCAGCTTGAGAAAACTCATGGGGTGCAAATTAGCATTCACACAATAAGAAATCGCTTCAGAGAATATGATTTAAGGCCCCGTGTTGCGGCAAGAGGCCCAGCTCTTACCCCAGCCCATCGAAGGGCGCGTTTGGATTTTGCGAGAGAGCATATCCATTGGGAAGAGGCCGATTGGGAAAGAGTTCTCTTCATAGATGAGTCTAGATTCTGCCTCTACCATTGTGATCGACGTTGTCTTGTATATAGATATAGACGTCCACATGAAAGATATGCTCAGTGCAATTTCCTGAATACTACTGGTTTCGGGGAAGGATCAATTATGGTATGGGGTGGAATATCTTTGACTGCTCGCACAGACTTAGTGGTCGTTGATAATGGAGCTATGAATGCTGACTTGTTTATAAGGAACATTCTTGAAGAGCATGTAGAGCCATTTGCCCCATATTTTGGTGAAAATTTCATTTTTATGGACGATAATGCCAGACCCCATCGTGCGCGCATCGTTTAGGAGTACCTTGAAGAGGTTGAAGTCTCTCGAATGGAATAACCAGCAAGGAGTCCAGATCTCAATCCGATTGAGCAGGTTTGGGACAACCTCAATAGAAGGCTCAGAAGTTCAGAAAATCATCCAGCTACTATAAATGACTTAGGAATCCAACCCGGAGAAATCTGGGAAGGATTAGATCAGAACATTTCAAGATCACCCATTTTGAGTATGAACCGTCGTTGCCGAGCTGTAATTAACGCAAGGGGTAGAAATACCAAGTATTAAATCACTTATCAGCATTTCAGTATTTTGAAAATTGTTCATTTCTCTTCTTCGGATTCGGTTGAATCCTGAATTTTTCTTCCATTTAATGTGTCTTGTTTCGTTCAAAACCTTCCCGAGAGAACATAAAAAATAAGTTATAAAGTCAATGTAGAGTTAACTTTCATTTAAATTGAGATTTTCAGAATGTGCGTTAATTTTTTTGCGCAGTATATTTTTATTCTGACCAAAAATTTTGGTCAGGACTTTCGTTAGATATTCACCAACATCAGGTGAAATGTTCTCGAACACCAATGCTGCACTCTCCTCTGAAATTCAGCAGGATTGATTGAAGTCCCCCGAGATCATTTCATGGATATTCAATATTTTTGCAAATCTGGTTACAAATGGCCGTCAGATGAAATTAGGGTACAGGGGATAGCTCGAATCCACTCAATCTGAAATAATTGAGTAGGCCACGTTAAATCAAAACACAATCCACGTGACGTCAGCCATTGCCACTGATCACGCTAAGCTACCCCAGATTAACTCGACGAATATATGAGCGTTGAATGGTTTCATCACATGCCAGGACTGTACGTGGGGTAAACTAGCGGGAAATTTCATGATTTTTATTTGAACGATCTGAATCGAATTTATTTAATATCTTCTGTTGGCAGTATGCTGCGATAGTCCGAACAGACTTTGGTTTTGCTTGTTCGGATTAACGAGGCTCTACTATAATTACTGTGTCAGTAGTGGAGAAAATTATTGGTCCCTCTCTTCCAATACCTACTTTTCTCGAAGCAACCTGTACCTCGGAAGCAAGAACCCTTAAATTATACTGCTCCACAGTAAAGTATGTAATCTTCGAGAAAATCGCTGTAAAATCATTTAAAACTCAATAACAACTTGAATCGATCCAATAAAAATCAGTATGAGACATTTCGTCAATCTTGTCGCTTTTTTCTGAAGCTTGGTTCTTTGCATGCTTCATGAATGTTCTTATTTCGAAATGGATTCAGTTTTATCAACGGCTTCGATTTGAAACGAGTTTTCTGAAAATAACAAAACGTAAATTAACAAACGCTGAGGCTAATAGGGCTATCAGAATGCTACAGGGTGGCCTAACTCAGGTTGTTGTAGCGGAAAGGCTCCAAGTCAGCCAAAGTGTGATATCTCGACTTTGGAATAGGTTCAGGGAGACAGGTTCCGTATTGGAAAGACCAAGGATTGGTGGGCGACGAAAAACAACACCTGCTCAGGATCGTTTCATCACCGTTTCGCCGAGAAAAAGCCTACATCTACGTGTAGAATGCTACGGAATACTCTTCAAAATGCAGATGGAGTCCAAGTTTCCATCGAAACCGTCAAAGGATGTTTGAGAGAGGTGAATCTAGATTCTAGACGTCCATCAAGAGGAGTTCCATTAACACGTGAACATAAGCGTCAAAGACTGGAATGGGCAAGGCGATAGATCAATTGGAACGATCAATGGGGTAGTGTCTTTTTCACTGACGAATCCAGATATGGACGATTTTCAGATTCTCGAACAATAAGGGTATGGACAATCCGACGTATACCCCGTAATCGTCGCTATGTCCAAGAAGTTCATCCATTCCGAAGGGGTAGTGTTGTATGGGAGTATGACAGGCTTACACTATAGGGAGCATATTATTGACAATGTTTTGCCAAATTTTCACGTTGTTATTGGTGAAACTTTTAAATTTCTAGACGATAACGTTAGACCGCACCGTGAAGCCATAGGTGAGAATGCACGCGAGGAGCTTGGGATTCCACATTTACCAATAACTCCGCACTCACCAGATTTGAATTGCATGGAACATGCATGGAATATGCTCCAAAGAATATTAGATAATCATCAACCTACCCCAGAATCCTTAAATGATCTGAGAGAGCTTCTGTCCCGTTTGTGGGACCAAATTCCTCAAGAAATGTTCAACAACCTCGTGTGTGGTATGCAAAGAAGATGTCAAGCTGTTATTGATGCCCGTGGAGGCCATACATTGTATTGATAGTCTTAAAATGCTTGAATTCTCTGGGAATGAAATTTCGCTATTTTACTTGATTTTTCTTAACCCCCCTGTATATGCTGCAGACCTACAGGCTAGAATATTAATATGAATTTTTATCACGAATTTTCATTTGAACTATATTTTTTTGCAATTTAAGTCAATATCCCTAACTCATGTGAGGCAGTTTATTTCCAATATACCATTTTCTGAATCACATAATGATGAATGAGGACGAAAAAAATTATTTTCGGTCTTGAAATCCACACAAATTGATCCCTTTGTGAAATTAATGGAGGAGAGTTTCATGAAGTATATGTTTGATCATTATTCGATAAAATAGATGAATGATTATAATTTAAGAGTATGCTGAGAATTATCGAGATCGAAGATTTTTGCTGTTGAACCGACCAAATTCTTTTGCTCCTGGTGTATGTATTCTAGTTGAGTCCGGACCTGTCTAATCTATAGGCCTCGGGCATCAGCGTGATCCATATATGAAACCGGCCATATATACAAATTATCCTCGCCTTCTGATTATCCTGACCGATCGTTGCAAATCATGCAAACTATCATTTTGGATGTTCGTTACTCCACCTTGGAATTCCTGCTTCCTACGGATATGGCCATCCATCTCAGTTACAGATGTCGGGTTATATCATCCCTAGAATCGAATCGAAGATTAGACTGCGTTCCAAGTCATCTTGTGCTGATCCCCGATGTTCTCTAATTGGCAGTGTGATGTTCTGGTACGATTCAACCGCTGATGAGTTGAGATATTATGTCTTCTACGACAATCTGGCGAAGCTAAGTCTAAGTTGGCCTCAGCGGGAGTTACTCCAAGCGTTATTAGATGAGATTCGACATAATATTGTCTCTAGATCGGTTCTGAAAAAGTTACAGGTCATGAAATTGTGAATTTTCGAGTCGGATGACGGGTGGAAGTTTGTCTAGTTTCCTGAATAATCGAAATTGGACTGAAAAAATATGTGCTACATTTGTGGTGTTTTTTCTCGACGATTGTTTTATGTGTTGTTTCGCAATTGTGCAAACTTGTGATGTTCAGATTTTCAGAAAAAATCAACAGGTTTTCAACTCGGGTTTCCCTTATATGGAGAAAACAGGAAAAATCACTAGATTGCTGGAAAATCAGCATACCTGGCAACAGTGTGTGTAAGGTTGGCCCAGAACTTCTGGATTTTCGGGAAAATTTTTGTTGTGCAGACTGGTGCTGCTTTGTGCCGTTAGAATCTCCTTTTTTTTCCAACGATTCTCAAGATATTTTACAAAATATGTTGAACGTACAACACATTTTTCGGAACATCGTATGTAGTAAAAGAAAAATTCCAACTAGCACAATTCAGCACAACAAAAATTTTCTCGAAAATCTAGTGTTGGGCCAACTTCACTCACACTGTCGCTAGGTATGCCGATTTTCCTACAATCTACTGATTTTTTTGTATTTTCTCCATTTGGGGAAGAATCCATCGATTTTTTCCGAAATTCTCATCAGCTGAACTGCGGCACAATCATATGAAATAATTTTCATCTGAGAAAAAAAGAAATTTCTGTGATGAGTTCTTTCTAATTTCTTTATTTCTTTGGTGAATTGGCAAAATATTCGCGAAAATTACAATAGTACAACTTTGTGTACGAGTAGCACAGGTTTTTGAATAAGGTATATCCTTTAGAAACAATGAAAAATGCTGTGCTAACTTTTTTTAATTTTCGGAAAATCTCAAGGATTTTGGTGCAAATATTTCAGAAGCAAGACAGCACGAATGTAGAACAAATTTTTCCATTCATTTGTGAAAAGAAAAAACGAGAGTGCTTGGGGCTATCTTTCGTTTTTAATTCTGATTTTTCAGGAAATTGATCACGCTTTCAGAAAAATTCGAACTCAGTACATTTGAAGCACTAATTTTTTCAGTCATTGGAATCCAATTTTTCTGAAATTGCTGGGCTGGCAAATTCTCGGTTTTTGGAATATCTCGAAAACCACATGGAATCAAGAAAAAAATTCAACGACACAAAGCAGCACAAAGCTGGCACAATTCAGCACGACAAAAATATTTTTGAAAATCCAAAAGTGCTGAGAAAACTGCACACACATCGGACCTATAGATTGAGAGGTTAGAACATTGGTAAATTGAAAATATGAATCATTCCAATGGATATAATCTTAAATTTATAGGCTCACAGATGTTTCATCATCAGGACTGGAGAGATGAAAACAGATTTTGTCCCTGAGAGGAGAGATTGACCTTTTTCGGCTTCATTTGGCATTATCAGTAACTCACATCTCTTATGATGCCCACTTGCACTGTCAAATATAAGTCTGACTTACGTCCAACTTAGATTTGAAGTAAGGTTTGAGACGTCGTTTCTCTTGCACCGCAGTTTGAGTGCCTCATAAGTTATGACTATTTTGAGTCGCGAATATTCATGGCTTAAGCAAGACTGTAGCCCGTCTCAAATATTCATAACGTCAAAAACGAATTTCAGTTTTGACGTGTTGTTTTTGATTGCGTGAATTTAATAATTATTTTGGATAGTACTTTATTGAATGAGATTGATGATCGGTATGAGGATGATTTCGACATATTGGATATCATTGATTATAGCTTTCCTAGAAGTCTAGAATTTAATAGGGCCGATCACTACCATGATATGGACGAATTCGCATTTTTTCGGCGATTTCGGTTGGTCAAAAAAAACTACTCTGCAACTGCTGAGATTAATTGAGGATGATTCAGAATTGCCAAGTGATATGTAAGTACATACAGTTTAAGCCTTGATGATTGTAGGAATCAGAGTGTATCACCGATGAGTCAACTCCTTACTTGCCTGCGATTCTACGCATCAGCAGGACATTCATTGGCTGTAACCGATTTTATGAAAATCCACTAATCTACAGTATCAAGAATACTTGTTCGAGTTTCAGTATTCATAAAAATGCCTCAGACTGAAGCAGAATTACGTTCCATCCGAACCCAATTTTGATATTGGAGCAATTGATTGTACCCATGTAAATATTAATTCTGCAGGTACTATTAACTCTTGTGAATGTGAAAATTACTACTTCGATGATATTCCACAGGTGAAGAATTATGTCATTCAAGTTACAAATGAAGAATTGCTGAAATCAAATCAAATCATTTGCTTCAAATAAAAAAAATAGGTTGTACTGTGCCTGTTCGCCAGCGAACAATGAATCAGAATACTGAAAAGGAAAATGCATAGACAAAATATCTTGTTTGTCTATGAATTCGCCTGTTCTTCTTACTTCGCTGTGCTTAGTGCCGACACAAAACCATATGGTCATATCGCATTTCTATGTCAAAACAAACAAATTCACTGATTTATATAGTGTTGCCAGATTTGGCATTGCTTAGCGCGTGCTTAACAAAGTCGTTTGTATTAGATATGCGGTGCAAGATCTGATCCGTTGAGGCGGGGAAAAGCCTGACTCAAAATTTAAGGGCGCCTTAGATAAGGGTGTCTTAACCAGAAAACGGTGCAAGTGGGCATTAGAGATAAAAAGCCTCCATGAAAAACTTCTATCTTCAATTCTTCCCGTAATTTCGTTTCGAGTAACTTATTATAAATGGTCAAAGGAGAGGTTGTATCTTGCCATCAGCCCTGGTCCAATACAACACAGGACTGAGTGATAGTTACTGTTCCTGGACATTTATTTCGATCATGAACAATCCAACGGAAAAATCTCGGTCCACAGCCCCGAATTTCTACAACATTTTTTCGGCGGACTGATGAAAAACCACAGCTAAACGCCGGCACATAAAAAGTCCGGGCGTATTAGGTATGCAGAATTACCGCCGCCCGCAGATAGCACGGTCCACGGGGCGTGGACAAAAAGAAAAATAACCTTCGAACAAAAAGTATCCGTTCGTTTTAAAATTGAGCGGCATTAACTTCGCCGAAAAAATGTGTCGCTAATTAGTCGTTATTCACGGCCCCGCTCGCGCAAATGGCGGTAATGAATATTCCGGAGGGGGCGTTGGACACCGTGGGCGGCACATCGACGAGGTGCGAAGCCTGATGGATGGCCCCTCTAATTTTCCGCCAGGTTCGAACGTTTTTCGCAGAGAGCCGATTTGTCGGAAAAGTCGAGGAAAAAAGGGGCCTACATACCAGAAATATGGCCCGGTCGATCGTGGACAAGAATTTCGTTTTTAACGACCAAGGGGGTTGATTGAATTGGGGTTATTATATTCTGTAGTTGCGCATCTGAAACACGTAGTTTTCAACTCGTCGAAGAATGCAAAACTTTGGTTGTTACTTAGATCCAGGTACCTCTTGGATCTTGTAGTTTCAAAGTTTCGGAGAATTTTTTTGGAGTGATCCATCCCTGGGAGATGCCGCCAGAGTGTTTACCTTCTCCAGACCTACACCATTGAGTTTTCTCCGACACTCTCAAGTCAACTTGGAGTCAATGACATAGGAGCTCAGTGCCTTGATAGCAGCTTGACTATCTGACTGAATAGCTGTATCTCATTTCTGATAGTTTCATTGATGTCTAGACATTTACCGATTGCTAATATTTCGACTTGGGGATTACTCATATAGGAACCTATGGATACATACCAAATGAGCACCTCGGAGGTAAGGTGTGTTAAGTCACAAAATCAAAATTACTCAGGAGAGAAATTTTTCAGTTCAATTATTGTTTCAAGGAGTGTAAAAAAACTGTTAATTGTCTTACGATTACGATTTTCGCAGAAGTCAATTGCTTGGTCAATTGGTCTTGAATTTTGGATAGATTTTTCAAAACTTCATTGGCAATTTTGATTTCGATGTGACTTAACACTTTTATCCCCTGATTTTAAATCCTTCGTGCGTAACTTGACGCAGTATGACCCAAAAGTTTTTCATTACTTTATTGCCAAATAGATGAATAGATGCAACAAAAAAAAAACAAAATTCTTGAATAAAACAGAAAGGTTAGGAAATCCAAAGCAAAAAACATGACGCAAACGCAAACTTTCGAAATGACAGATTTTAATCGTCATTTCTCAAAGACTCTGTATGTTGGGGGTTTTCATAAAAGGGATGGAAAACTTGAGGTTCCCATTTCAGAAGGTTTTGTAGGTGTTTATATTTCTTTTTTGTGATCGGTTTTGCAGCAATTTGGGTTGAACCTGGCATATTTTTAGCTGCTACAATGTTACGGTGATTTCTATCCAAGTCCACCTTATGAAATTCTTCATCAAAGTTGCTCTTGTGATCGAAAATTCCAGGGCTATCAGATCGGACTTCAAGGCATACGGCATTAGAAATAAGAAAAAGGCTGCAATCAACAGATTTCTTCCTAAACAAATACGGTGGATTTACTCCTTCATACAAGCTTTTAAAATTCCCGAAGTGCTCTGTTTCCATATTTAATACCGTTAAAGGCTTCTTTCTCCCTATTGCAAGCACGAACTAGCTGCTGCCAGTCCCAAGGTATCATAATTTTAAATGTACAGCAATCCTGTAAATTTGAATCAATTACAAAAAATCAGTATGATTTTATATGAGTCTTTGTGTGGACTTTATGACTCCATTTTTGAAACCCGTTCTGCGCTTCCTTTACTGCGCACGAGAAATCTGGAGCTGTCCATCTGTAGAAAGCAAAATCCAAACAAAAACATTTTCATGAGAAATATTGCCAAGACGAGAGTTAGGAGCTTGGCTCTACATGAGATCTGATAACTTTTTGACAATGTTAGAAATATGGCTTCGTCTTGGCAAGATTTTACATGAAAATGTTTTTGGTTGGATTTCAATTTTTTTTGTACGTTGCGTATGACATAATCGTTTCATTTTGTTTATTTTTTCCACAATAATAATTGATCTATTTCAAGTCAAAATAATTCACAATTATTCATGTCCAAAATCAACAATGTACGAAGTATAGGAATATACCTCTTCCTACCTAGGTTCAAGCTGCGATGGCGATGTATTCGGGAGCTGCCATAGGATAAAGAATCCTATAATTATACAATGTTCAGAACGGCAAATTGCACAATGGAAACTGTGGTTAAGGTTATGACAGCGAAATTGTATTCGGTGTAAATACACATGAGGCCTTTCACGAGCGCTTTATTTTATCCCCTTATTCAAAATGTGGGGTTATTTTCCCTGTGAATTCTTGAACATATTTTTTTAAATATATAACAAACAGTCCTCCGTATACCTAGATCAATTTTCAGACCACTAGCATCAATATTGGCGGAAGTCTTATACAACTTATACATCTTTTGGTTCTAAGGGTGGGGGGTGAAAGTTTGAAGTTTAAGAATTTTTCTCTACTTATGTGTCAAATCCGTTCATTCCGCCACATCCCGGAGAACAAAACAATGTTAAAATATTTCATTATAATTTCATTCTAACACTGTTTTCAGTAATATTTATTGATGACATGTTGGCCCCCTGCCACTGATTTATTCAACATGTGTCAAATTAAATGAGATAGAAAACAGTTCTACCAATCAATATTTCTGAATGCAAAAATTACTGAACGATATTTACGGCAATATTTCATTACTTTCGATAAAAATTCAGTGAATTAGAGAAAATAATGTATGAGACTCATACAGAAGGCTCATTCTAACACTCGTTCACTCCAAAACTCGCCACTTCGTGGCTTGTTTTTGAATTTTGAACTCGTGTAAGAATATCAATGCCTTCTGCACTTGTTTCATAAATAACTATTTCGTTGTTTGTGTACTGAAACTAGATCCCATACCAACTTTCAACTTGATAGGACATCGGGAAGTATCTTAACCGTTTTTTATGATCATCAGTGAGTGACTGACGAAATCGGAGGTTTTCAGATATCTAGAATATCTGAAGTGTACGAGCTATGCCCTTGAAAATTTACTCGTTTGATAAGTTCACCACTAGCATTATATCCTGAGAATTTCGTTTATCAACTACACTCCAAAATCAAGTTATGTGGGTTCGAAAATACGACGAAACACTTCGAGAAATAGATTCAAATGGGTTATCTCTCATCGAGTTAATGAATCATCAATTGGAAGTGGTTCCGAAAACTAATCAATGCATGTTCAACTTTCGCTCGATGCTTCCATCAAATTCTCGACCATTAGCATCAGACGAAATGAACAAGCCATCTAGATCCCCTAATTGAGGATCCGTTCATCACGGACCTTCCGCGGCTGTGAAACTTCGAAATGTTGAATCTAGACCGGGGAATATACACTTCGGAGTCGCTTCTGCATAACTTCATTGCAAGCAATCAGCAGCGGGTTCGAGTCATCCGGAGCGGACGATAGAGTGCAAACAATCGACGGAATACGTCTTCATTCATCACGAGAGTGCCCCGATATATGTTGGCCCACCAGAGCGATCTCGAATTCATCTAGATATAAATGTTAATTTGCTCTCTCGGTGCTCCGCGAAGATTTATATTTTCCTCCGGCTCCCAGCGCCGTTGCGCACATGCTCGTTCGTCATTTTCTTGTTTGTGCTCCTGCTGAAATAACTCTTTGGGCGGTTATGTATTTTATTCAGTCACCAGCTGCATAACAGTGGGCTTGGCGAGACCTGCACTTAGTCTCTATGTTATCTTTCACGCCTGGTTTTGCCCGCATATCCATTACCACGTCCCTGCACATTGGTTCGCTGAAAATTGGATAAGTTAGCGGTATGGAATTTTTTTTCGGGTTTCGGAGCCGTTGGGGTTATTCCGGTCGAATGATTCCCAGGCAGCTCAAAAAGTCTGTAAGACATAGGAAAAGAAATTCATAAATTTGAAAACTTCAGAACAGTCAAGATGAGCATCATTGAAAATTTCATGCTTTCCCGGCAAACAAATTTTTCTTTCCCAACTAGCAAATTAGGTTTTCCTTGGAATATCTAAATAAAGCACAGGTCATGAGTTATACAGATGATTCTCAAACCAATACAGGACCTGGCGCTGGGATTTACGTGGCCAAAGCTTGCTACCCTTCTTATTTTTCCTTACATGTTTTCAGAGAAATTAAGTGCTTCCTAATATACTGCTTCACAAGAGTTAGGGATATCGTATTCAATCGTTTTGAAAAGTATGTAATCTTGGAGAAGATCACTGTAATAGTATATTCTAAAATAAGTTGCAGAATGAGCTCCTATTCCAACACGAATGCGAAATTTCAAAAGCATGATTGTTGGAATTGCCTTCTGAAACGAATATTTCTCTATTTCAGTCAAGTTTCGTGAAATACTCTCGAAATTCAAATGAAAATTCAGATTAGTGACTTTTGTATTGTATCTTGACAGTTGGTGTGACTTACGAAATTTGACAGATCACGCAATTAGTACTGATTCGATTCGAAAATTGATTGGATAGGAGGTCGGTACTGACAACCACGAAACGAAAAATATAACTGAAATCAATGCTTTAATAAGTTTCATAACAGCAATACTTTCAGTACTTTAATGAACTAACTCATTACGATACTGAAATAGAGAAATTCATTTAAAATTCAATAACACTTTGAAACGAACCAATCAAAAGCAGTATGAGTCAAAGACTGGAATGGGCAAGGCAACATATCAATTGGAACGTACAATGAAGTGTCCTTCTCACTGATGAATCCAGATACGGACGATTTTCAGATTCTCGAAGAATAAGGGTATGGACAATTCCTCGCATACCCCGTAATCGTCGCTATGTCCAAGAAGTCCATCCATTCCGAGGGAGTAGTGTTATGGTATGGGCCGGGATATGTCTCAACGGGCGCACATATTTACACATTTGTCCTGGGAATATGGCCGCCTTACACTATAGGGATCATGTCATTCATTGACAATGTTTTGCCAAATTTTCACGCTGCTATTGGTGAAACTTTTCAATTTCTAGACGATAACGCTAGACCGCACCGTGCAGCCATAGTTGAGACTGCGCTCATTCACCTGATTTGAATTGCATAGAACATGCATGGGATATGCTCCAAAGAAGATTAGATAATCATTTACCTACCCCAGAACCCTAAAATGATCTGAGAGAGTTTCTGCCCCGTGTATGGAACCAAATTCTTCAAGAAATGTTCAACAACCTCGTGTGTAGTCTGCAAAGAAGATGTCAAGCTGTTATTGATGCCCGTGGAGGCCATACATTGTATTGATAGTCTTAAAATGCTTGAATTCTCTTGGAATAAAATTTCGTTACTTTACTCGATTTTTCTTAACCACCATGTATACGGTCCAGACCTACAGGCTAAAATTAATTTTATTTCCTGCAACTTGAAATCATAATAATATGAATTTTCATCACAAAATCACATTTAAACTGTACTTTTTTGCAATTTGAGTCAATATCCCGAACTCATGTGGAGTAGTTTATTTAGTGGACCTCCAGTCAGGTTCTATTTCTTCATAGTTTCAATTTTCAGTACTTCTCCGATTTTTTCATTACTGATGTACTATGGGACAACTGGTGCTGATCTTCGTTGTCTTTTTCTAGAGGCTTTCAACGTTATGCTTGATAGGTCAGGCATACGTTATTCTCTGAATGGGTACTGCTTCAGGTACAAATTTCCGTGGATTTGTCTTGTTCTTCTACTATATCCCCCAGTTTGTTTGTTGGTTTCCAGTTCTTCATCTTGTGTTAACTTTAGATATTTCACTCGATTGTTTAGATTTCTATGCACCTGGATTAACACAAATTTCTTTTGAGGATGAGAGATTTTTATGACTGCATCTTCTGCAAATAGAGCTTTTTTGTTTCTCGTTAATCTGACATATTTATATGAGATAGTAACGAATTTAGGACTAGTCCTTGAGGCACTCCTGCTCCGTATTTCGTATTGTTCCGAAATGTTCATTTGGATGGATTTTTTTTTCGGAATTCAAATTGGTGATAAAATATGAAAATGAGTAAAGAACATTTTCAATTTCCAAAATTTTTAGCGGTCTGTTGATTTCATTGATTTAGGTCCGACTTGAAGGGAAAAGTTGCCGAAAAATGTTTGGAAAGCATTGGAGGCAACACGCCTCATTGTGCGTTGCACTGAACCAACCCGAGTGCATGTGCTGTTCATCATTCCAAGAAATGAGAGGTAAATTATCGGATGCACGTGAGCGACTTATTAGGAACAATGTATCACAAAGCGAATGCGATAATGGCGGGGTTCGAATTCCAGCGCAGCCATTCTCCCAGACATGCCTCTCATATTTCCGCTTTCAGTCCCGTCAAAATAGTCAAAATATCTATCGTTCATATTTCGAGGCATACCGAACATAACTCGCCTAGAAGAAGGTCGGTCGCGATAGCGGCAGAATTCTATTACGTCCTAGACTTGCGCTAGTAACTTTGTACCTATCTGAAAATCACGTTGCATTTCGATGTCCGAGTCGAGTGGAAAAACTCATGGAAATTCACATAAAGGTTTTTTTATTTCTTTCTTTCCTCGATCTATCGTTGTCCATATAAGAATGTTAGTTTTTTTCGAGATGCATCGCTGTTCCGAGACTGATAAATATTTTGTTCTTGGCAAATCATTCAGTTTCAGTTGCATCCTCATTAGCAGATGATCCAAATGATCGAACAATAATATTGCAGAGAAACAAAGTCGAAAGCAATGGTTTTGAAGATACCAGTACCTCACGCAATCAAGAAAGAGCACTAAGACCCGATTTATTCACTTATCTGGAAGGTTACCGGAAAGAAAATCGTTGTTGAACGTATATTTACCTTCTAGTAGATCGAAGTCGCCTGTAAATTTTGATTACCGAGCAGGTAATTTTACAGGCCACTCCGACCTGTCAGTAAACGTCTACCAGAGGGATTCTACCTCATAGTTTTGTTTGTAAACTTTGAAGTCCGAGGTTTCGTGCGGCAGTCGGTAGTAGCTCAAGTTGTATGTTAGGTCAGACAGAGAAGAGAGACATAACCAGGGGGATGAAATACAAACGTTTGGGCCTTAGGGCGTTTTCTAACAGCTTACCTGGTGGAGGACACAAATTGTCATGTATAGTCGCTTTCTCATTCTCACAAGATCATTTTGTATAAGCTCATCTTTGTCATCCAATATTATTAACCTTTTAAAAACATTCACTCTCTTGTATCTTTTCAGTAGCTACCGAACGGATAAATGAGTATGAATATACCGAAAATTTCCTAGAGGTTATCTGTAAATTAGACGACCAAGTAGTTAACGCATACTTTACAGAGAAGGTGAATATATCGGCCCTAACACTAACAAGATTGGAACCCCTAGAAGATAAAAATTTGGAGGCGCCGGGCATCGATCCCGGTACCTCTCGCATGCTAAGCGAGCGTTCTACCATCTGAGCTACGCCCCCTGATACTTTCATACCAAACTGCATTTCTTAAAAAATTATAGTGACCCAGATTTGAAACAAGTTTTCAAAAATCCATCGAAGGACAAAAATTTGGAGGCGCCGGGCATCGATCCCGGTACCTCTCGCATGCTAAGCGAGCGCTCTACCATCTGAGCTACGCCCCCTGATACTTTCATACCAAACTGCATTTCTTAAAAAATTATAGTGACCCAGATTTGAAACAAGTTTTCAAAAATCCATCGAAGGACAAAAATTTGGAGGCGCCGGGCATCGATCCCGGTACCTCTCGCATGCTAAGCGAGCGCTCTACCATCTGAGCTACGCCCCCTGATACTTTCATACCAAACTGCATTTCTTAAAAAATTATAGTGACCCAGATTTGAAACAAGTTTTCAAAAATCCATCGAAGGACAAAAATTTGGAGGCGCCGGGCATCGATCCCGGTACCTCTCGCATGCTAAGCGAGCGCTCTACCATCTGAGCTACGCCCCCTGATACTTTCATACCAAACTGCATTTCTTAAAAAATTATAGTGACCCAGATTTGAAATAAGTTTTCAAAAATCCATCGAAGGACAAAAATTTGGAGGCGCCGGGCATCGATCCCGGTACCTCTCGCATGCTAAGCGAGCGTTCTACCATCTGAGCTACGCCCCCTGATACTTTCATACCAAACTGCATTTCTTAAAAAATTATAGTGACCCAGATTTGAAACAAGTTTTCAAAAATCCATCGAAGGACAAAAATTTGGAGGCGCCGGGCATCGATCCCGGTACCTCTCGCATGCTAAGCGAGCGCTCTACCATCTGAGCTACGCCCCCTGATACTTTCATACCAAACTGCATTTCTTAAAAAATTATAGTGATCCAGATTTGAAACAAGTTTTCAAAAATCCATCGAAGGACAAAAATTTGGAGGCGCCGGGCATCGATCCCGGTACCTCTCGCATGCTAAGCGAGCGTTCTACCATCTGAGCTACGCCCCCTGATACTTTCATACCAAACTGCATTTCTTAAAAAATTATAGTGACCCAGATTTGAAACAAGTTTTCAAAAATCCATCGAAGGACAAAAATTTGGAGGCGCCGGGCATCGATTCCGGTACCTCTCGCATGCTAAGCGAGCGCTCTACCATCTGAGCTACGCCCCCTGATACTTTCATACCAAACTGCATTTCTTAAAAAATTATAGTGACCCAGATTTGAAACAAGTTTTCAAAAATCCATCGAAGGACAAAAATTTGGAGGCGCCGGGCATCGATCCCGGTACCTCTCGCATGCTAAGCGAGCGTTCTACCATCTGAGCTACGCCCCCTGATACTTTCATACCAAACTGCATTTCTTAAAAAATTATAGTGACCCAGATTTGAAACAAGTTTTCAAAAATCCATCGAAGGACAAAAATTTGGAGGCGCCGGGCATCGATCCCGGTACCTCTCGCATGCTAAGCGAGCGCTCTACCATCTGAGCTACGCCCCCTGATACTTTCATACCAAACTGCATTTCTTAAAAAATTATAGTGACCCAGATTTGAAACAAGTTTTCAAAAATCCATCGAAGGACAAAAATTTGGAGGCGCCGGGCATCGATCCCGGTACCTCTCGCATGCTAAGCGAGCGCTCTACCATCTGAGCTACGCCCCCTGATACTTTCATACCAAACTGCATTTCTTAAAAAATTATAGTGACCCAGATTTGAAACAAGTTTTCAAAAATCCATCGAAGGACAAAAATTTGGAGGCGCCGGGCATCGATCCCGGTACCTCTCGCATGCTAAGCGAGCGCTCTACCATCTGAGCTACGCCCCCTGATACTTTCATACCAAACTGCATTTCTTAAAAAATTATAGTGACCCAGATTTGAAACAAGTTTTCAAAAATCCATCGAAGGACAAAAATTTGGAGGCGCCGGGCATCGATCCCGGTACCTCTCGCATGCTAAGCGAGCGCTCTACCATCTGAGCTACGCCCCCTGATAATTTCGTACCAAACTTCATTTCTCAAAAAAATATAGTGGCCCAGATTTGAAACAAGTTTTCAAAAATCCATCGAAGGACAAAAATTTGGAGGCGCCGGGCATCGATCCCGGTACCTCTCGCATGCTAAGCGAGCGCTCTACCATCTGAGCTACGCCCCCTGATACTTTCATACCAAACTGCATTTCTTAAAAAATTATAGTGACCCAGATTTGAAACAAGTTTTCAAAAATCCATCGAAGGACAAAAATTTGGAGGCGCCGGGCATCGATCCCGGTACCTCTCGCATGCTAAGCGAGCGCTCTACCATCTGAGCTACGCCCCCTGATACTTTCATACCAAACTGCATTTCTTAAAAAATTATAGTGACCCAGATTTGAAATAAGTTTTCAAAAATCCATCGAAGGACAAAAATTTGGAGGCGCCGGGCATCGATCCCGGTACCTCTCGCATGCTAAGCGAGCGTTCTACCATCTGAGCTACGCCCCCTGATACTTTCATACCAAACTGCATTTCTTAAAAAATTATAGTGACCCAGATTTGAAACAAGTTTTCAAAAATCCATCGAAGGACAAAAATTTGGAGGCGCCGGGCATCGATCCCGGTACCTCTCGCATGCTAAGCGAGCGCTCTACCATCTGAGCTACGCCCCCTGATACTTTCATACCAAACTGCATTTCTTAAAAAATTATAGTGATCCAGATTTGAAACAAGTTTTCAAAAATCCATCGAAGGACAAAAATTTGGAGGCGCCGGGCATCGATCCCGGTACCTCTCGCATGCTAAGCGAGCGTTCTACCATCTGAGCTACGCCCCCTGATACTTTCATACCAAACTGCATTTCTTAAAAAATCATAGTGACCCAGATTTGAAACAAGTTTTCAAAAATCCATCGAAGGACAAAAATTTGGAGGCGCCGGGCATCGATTCCGGTACCTCTCGCATGCTAAGCGAGCGCTCTACCATCTGAGCTACGCCCCCTGATACTTTCATACCAAACTGCATTTCTTAAAAAATTATAGTGACCCAGATTTGAAACAAGTTTTCAAAAATCCATCGAAGGACAAAAATTTGGAGGCGCCGGGCATCGATCCCGGTACCTCTCGCATGCTAAGCGAGCGTTCTACCATCTGAGCTACGCCCCCTGATACTTTCATACCAAACTGCATTTCTTAAAAAATTATAGTGACCCAGATTTGAAACAAGTTTTCAAAAATCCATCGAAGGACAAAAATTTGGAGGCGCCGGGCATCGATCCCGGTACCTCTCGCATGCTAAGCGAGCGCTCTACCATCTGAGCTACGCCCCCTGATACTTTCATACCAAACTGCATTTCTTAAAAAATTATAGTGACCCAGATTTGAAACAAGTTTTCAAAAATCCATCGAAGGACAAAAATTTGGAGGCGCCGGGCATCGATCCCGGTACCTCTCGCATGCTAAGCGAGCGCTCTACCATCTGAGCTACGCCCCCTGATACTTTCATACCAAACTGCATTTCTTAAAAAATTATAGTGGCCCAGATTTGAAACAAGTTTTCAAAAATCCATCGAAGGACAAAAATTTGGAGGCGCCGGGCATCGATCCCGGTACCTCTCGCATGCTAAGCGAGCGCTCTACCATCTGAGCTACGCCCCCTGATACTTTCATACCAAACTGCATTTCTTAAAAAATTATAGTGACCCAGATTTGAAACAAGTTTTCAAAAATCCATCGAAGGACAAAAATTTGGAGGCGCCGGGCATCGATCCCGGTACCTCTCGCATGCTAAGCGAGCGCTCTACCATCTGAGCTACGCCCCCTGATACTTTCATACCAAACTGCATTTCTTAAAAAATTATAGTGACCCAGATTTGAAACAAGTTTTCAAAAATCCATCGAAGGACAAAAATTTGGAGGCGCCGGGCATCGATCCCGGTACCTCTCGCATGCTAAGCGAGCGTTCTACCATCTGAGCTACGCCCCCTGATACTTTCATACCAAGCTGCATTTCTTAAAAAATTATTGTGACCCAGATTTGAAACAAGTTTTCAAAAATCCATCGAAGGACAAAAATTTGGAGGCGCCGGGCATCGATCCCGGTACCTCTCGCATGCTAAGCGAGCGCTCTACCATCTGAGCTACGCCCCCTGATACTTTCATACCAAACTGCATTTCTTAAAAAATTATAGTGACCCAGATTTGAAACAAGTTTTCAAAAATCCATCGAAGGACAAAAATTTGGAGGCGCCGGGCATCGATCCCGGTACCTCTCGCATGCTAAGCGAGCGCTCTACCATCTGAGCTACGCCCCCTGATAATTTCGTACCAAACTTCATTTCTCAAAAAAATATAGTGGCCCAGATTCGGAAACAAGTTTTCAGTTACGTTTATCGAGTAGACTGACCACGTTCCAATGGATCGAAACCACGTTTATGAGGACCTCTTTATAATTATTGTTGCTTATACTGTTGGTTGTGAGTAATAATATTTAATAATGATAATAATAATATTTAATATATTTATTGATCCTTTAAGACAAATAAGTACATGTGTAGGATAGGTCAGTAAAATAATACATTACTGAGAATAATAATCAGCAACAGTATAGAAACAGTCCTTAATTAATTTAGCCTTAAAAATCTTCTTGAATTCGTTGATCTTTAGTGATTTAATACATTTCGGTAGGTGATTGAATAATTTAATACACTAGAAATTTGGAGAGTATTCAAACTTTGTCGTGTTATGTTTGGGGATATGGTATATTACCCCATTTCTTGTATTTTATATACTTGTTAAAGCTAGAGAGTTTGGTGAAGTTTCCCTCATTTTCCCTAAAATATAGTGGCCCAGATTCGGAAACGAGTTTTCAATTACGTTTATCGAGTAGACTGACCACGTTCCAATGGATCGAAAACACGTTTATGAGGACCTCTTTATAATTATTGTTGCTTATACTGTTGGTTGTGAGTAATAGATGAATTTTATGAACCTTGGGCTTCCCTTTTGATACTACCATTCTATAGTATAAGCCAATCGTTGGAGGAGGAGCTTTGCACCACCATATCAATATTTTAACATAGGTTTTTTTACAAGAATTTGTGTGAACTATCGTTTCTTATCCTACGTGCTTCAGATCACCTTCCCATGAAGAGATACTTGTAGAAGCTTACAATCTAGCTTTCGTCGGTTAAACAATTAATTCCAACAAAAATTAATATGAATCTTGAGTGAACTATTCAGGGATTAATTAAAACATGGGAACGATTGCATCCAAAACCTAGTAATAAAGTCATCCTTGATTGTTTCATTTATGACTATTCCCGAATTCTCTTCAACAACAATGTGTTGAGGAAATGTGCATGCCACGCTATTTTATGTTTCCTTACATGTGAATGGGCCAGAATATAACGCTAATATCGGGTTATTGTGAACGATAAAGTTGTTTCGGCGACTGCACCCTCTTTCCCTCTCCGGAGCGAAGAACAAACGAGAAAACTTTGGATAACTTTGCGTTTTCTCAATTGTTTCCCAACATAATGTTTCGAATTTCGTTTCGGGTAAACAAGAATGGCCCAGGGGCCCTTTGTTTTACACATTCGCGTTTTCCAGAGGATGCACGAGATGAGCGACTCCATTGGACTCTATTCCAGAAATGGAAAATCCACTTCCGAAATGAAAATACAAGCGGCAAAAACGAGACTAGGTTTTTACGTTGTCGTTTTAGTCCAGTCGTTTTAGTCAAAATGAAGTCTAAAACATGAGAAAGCCTTCATTTTGACCTCTCAAAACTTGCCTACCGTGTATAAAATTCTTCGGGTTGAAGGACAACAAATCGAACTTTTTCTGAAATATCTCAGTTCCTTTGAGATTTTCGCTAATTTATCCATACTAATATTATAAATGTGAATGTCCGTGTGTTTGTTTGTCCTCTATGGACTCAGGAACCAGATGACCGATTTTGATGAAACTTTCACTTTCCCAATTTTTAAACCAACATTTGGAATACCCTGTGACGGGTTATTCAAAATTCTGAAAGTGAACAATATTTCCACAGTCTTCGCCTTCAAAATTGTGAAAACAGTTTGTGCTTACGATATCTAGGTTAGGAATAACAAACATAATACCGAATACACTTATTTCCCTCTTTTTCTAAGTTTTTTTCTCGATATTTTGGAAAGTATTTCGACGAATGCAACGATTTGAGTACGAATGTATTATGAATTGCATACTCTATCAAATTCGAAAACAAAAACACAGAAAGAAAATTTTTGAAATTTTTTTTTCACTCCCTGTATAACTGAAAGTGGTCAGGCTCCAAGAATATTTTAGATCGGTAAATAATGTCAAACAATAATATAATCCTAATTTTCAGATTTCAAATAGGTCCAGTTCTCCAGAAACGCCTAATAGGCCGTCGAACTTGGTACACCCTGTATAATAGGTCATCCGCTCAAATGATCCTCGTCATAGTTGAACATTGCGCTCTTCCTGCACTATATCTGAAAAACAATTCGAAGTACAGAAAAACTTCTGAAACAAAAGTTATAGAGAATTTGTTTCTCTACAATATTTATGATAGATAAAAAAAGCAAAAATCTTATAGGAACTGAGATATTTCAGAAAAACTTGCAAAAAGTCGATTTTTTGACTTTTTCTTTAGCGCTGTAGCGCCAGCTCCTGTATGTCATTTCACGGTATTTTCTTTAAAATTCCCTTGTTTTGCATAGCATCGTACTATCTATCTCGACTAGCGCGATACGTGAACTGGAAATGGAAATTTGTTAAAATTTTGGAGCTCTACCTGAATTGCCTTTTGCCCTGATATTTTCTGCTTGTTTTCTTGATTGAAAGATATTATCATCATGAAAACTATTATAAGTTCTGCCTGACAAATTATAAGTAATTCTTATCTCCCCACTTCTTCAAGAAAATCGATCATTCCGACTAATAGTTAACGCGCTACCTTTTACTGGCTTCGAAAACAGTCACACTAGAAAAAATCTCCAAATAACAAAACTTAAATGGGATTTAACGAGCGCCGTGCATGACTTAGAACAGATTAGATCTCAACGTTAATAAATGCGAATCGCAGTTTTGTTAATTAGCTTTGTTAGAAAACATTAATTCGTTTCTAGTTCTGTCCGTTGTTGCCGTCTATTCATCACGATCAGGCGGGCGTAGGCAAATTTGCTGCGCTACAAGAAGCCATTAATGGACTCAATATCCCCTGGATCGGAATAAATGACCTTATAATTAGTCCTTGTGAATGCTTAGACGTCGCCATTCTTGAATATTTCATTCGGTAATTCATTGTCATGATGATAGCTATTCTCTCTTCAGATGGATGAACAATACGAAACAAGAAACTTGATTTTGAGATGTTGAGGGATATAACTATGGAGAAAAGCGGCTGCAGTTATGAGCGCCATCTAAACTTTCAAATGTGCAGCGATGGCATGGCATTTTTAGGTATCTGGTTTTGTTTTTTCAATATTTATTCGAATTAAAGAACGTGGTGCATGGTGAAGAACTGTTACAGCCTCGTGCGAACGAAAATGCACAAATGAAATGCTTTCTGAAAGTGCTGCATCAAATAGTGTCGGTAATTCTACCAAAAATCAATCTAATATTAAAAATAAGAAGCACTTGTTTCTGACACTGAATCCATTTAATACTTTTCATTTGCAGAAATTCCAACTTCACCATTCAATTATGCTACGGTTGTAGATAGTGATGGGTCATTTCAAGTCTATCTGTGTTGCTTATACCCTGCGCAAAAAAATTAACGCACATTCTGAAAATCTCAATTTTGATGAAAGTTAACTCTACATTGACTTCATAACTTATTTTTTATGTTCTCTCGGGAAGATTTTGAACGAAACAAGACACATTAAAAGGAAGAAAAATTCAGGACTTCACCGAATCTTATGTGGAAGAAGAGAAATGAACAATTTTCGAAATACTGAAATGCTAATAAGTGATTTAATACTTGGTATTTCCACCCCTTGCGTTAATTACAGCTCGACAACGGCGGTTCATACTCAAAATGAGTGATCTTAAAATGTTCTGATCTAATCCTTCCCAGATTTCTCCGAATTGGATTCCTAAGTCATTAAGGGGAGTTGGATGATTTTCTGAACTTCTCAGCCTTCTTTTGAGGTTGTCCCAAACCTGCTCAATCGGATTGAGATCTTGACTTCTTGCTGGCCATTCCATTCGAGAGACTTCAACCTCTTCAAGGTACTCCTGAACGATGCGCGCACGATGGGGTCTGACATTATCGTCCAATCGGCCTATTCCCAATGGATATGCGCTCTCGCAAAATCCAAACGCCCCCTTCGATGGGCTGAGGTAAGAGCTGGGAATCTTGCCGCGACACGAGGCCTTAAATCATATTCTCTGAGACGATTTTTTATTGTCTGAATGCTAATTTGCACCCAATTGAGTTTGCTCAAGCTGATTTTGAAGGAGGCGAGCGGTTGCAAACCGTTATCTCAACGAAGAAACTCTCAAGTAACGTTCTTGAATGGCAGTTGTTACCCGTGGTCTACCCTGTCCCGGTCTTCGGACATTCATACCTGTCTCCCCGAATCGCTGCAACATTCTGGACACACTTGTATGATAAACTCCAAACCTTTCTGCAATTCTTGTGTATGTTACCGTTATTCTCGCAAAACTACCGCCTGGACACATTCCTCTTGGGTCAAATTGCGTGTTTCGTGTTGCACAGCGATCGAGTGTAGAAAATCAAACGAAAGAAAAATAGAATTGATCGAGAACAACTGATTTTAGAATGGAGCCAATACATTCAAAATCTGATAATATCATCTTTTTTTATTCCTGCTGGGAAAAAAACATCTGTATTGAAGAAAAACGTTGAAAGCGGATAACATATGCATGCATAATTCTGTTAAAAATAATTATCATTGAGAATACCTTCAGTTGCAGAATAAATTGTAGATTTCCATAATGTGCCTTAATTTTTTTGCGCAGTGTAGTTGTGTCTCAGAATATCGTCTTACTGAGTGCATTGACAATAAGCTCTGAAATTGTCATCAATACATTTTAGCTTGGAAATGCAATTTTGAGATAATTTGCAGTATGTCGAATAACGCTTCTTCTTTAATCATCGTTTTGATTAATCTGTTACAAATATGTGGCTGTTGAATTAGTTTTTTTATTATTCTAATAGTTTTGTAACTCAGATGTACATAAATCATTGAAATGACAATAAGCTCTGAAATTGTCATCAATACATTTTAGCTTGAAAATGCAATTTTGAGATAATTTGCAGTATGTCGAATAACGCTTCTTCTTTAATCATCGTTTTGATCAATCTGTAACAAATATGTGGCTGTTGAATTAGTTTTTTTATTATTCTAATAGTTTTGTAACTCAGATGTACATAAATCATTGAAATCACAATAAGCTCTGAAATTGTCATCAATACATTTTAGCTTGGAAATGCAATTTTGACATAATTTGCAGTATGTCGAATAACGCTTCTTCTTTAATCATCGTTTTGATCAATCTGTAACAAATATGTGGCTGTTGAATTAGTTTTTTTATTATTCTAATAGTTTTGTAACTCAGATGTACATAAATTATTGAAATGTTCCTATTCCAAATAGAAAAATAGCAAATTCAATGGCGTATTGCTATTGATTCGAAATAATGCCCTAGCAAAAATTACATCCTCAGCAGAACGAAAGCCGTGACGGCAGATTGTATTTAAATTTCGCACTCTTTATAGATTACAGAAATCTGTATAGAAAAATTCAGTACATACGAGTGCAGCGCCATCTAGTTTTTCGAATGTCTAACACATACGAAAATCGCAGTCGATTTTTAGTACTAGAAAGAGCGTTTCCCATTTTTCTACTCTACTTTATTATGAACCTTTCAAATCAGCCGAGTTAGGTGCCGCGTCATGTTTTCTACCGATAAAGTTCACCAGATGACTTCACAGTATATTGAGCTATTACGGAACTTTATCGAATCGATACAATATGTTCCCATCCCGTTTTTCGTGAAGAAATCTCGTCACGGAAATTGTGCCTGGTCGAAAATTTCCTCCACCCAATTTCTTGATGTACTCTTCTGGAGAGGGGGTGGCGAAAGAGCAGAAAACAGGGCCGCCTTTGTTCCGTGACCAGCGAGCCGAAATTAAACGGCTTGGCCTAGTTCCCACTTTTACGTTCCTGAGCAAACAAAATCTCTGGCGATTTCGAAATTGTTGGGTTATGTTATACACTCGGAAAATAAATAACTTCCACCTACAGTTTGCTTGTTTGGGTCTTGCCCTTTCTGTAGGAACTGAAATAATCGGTTTTGTACCTGATAAGAATGTAATAAACTTTACACGTTAATTATTATCAATTATTTTTTTATTAACTGCTCGTTGATGAATGACCCAATAGGGCTGAAACTTGACTTATACAGGGTGTCCCATAATTAGACTTTGTACGTAGACTGTTTCGTTAAGGTGCTAGGGCCCTCTGAAGATGGCAACACTTTTTGTCACATATCTCCGAAACTGCGTCACCTTAAGTGTTGAAATTTCACACATTGGCTACTATCAAGAATACGCATCGATTGGTTCGAGTGAACTTTTTTCATCTCAATTATAAGCGTATCATTTTGGGGGCGAGGGGTATTTTTAGTGACAACTTTTTTACTTTTCATTATTTTACAAGTTTCACATCAAATTCGTGAACTTCGATATTTTTTTTTAAGGTTTTCTTTTTGACATCGCCTAGTTGAACCGGTTTTGAGAAAAAATGATTTGAAGTTTTCATTTCGTTCACTACTGAATGTTCGTTATGTGAAGAATAATAATGAAGTGATTGAAATATCAATTTATTGTACTTGATTTCAATGATTTTATGAGAGCATTGCCTCATAGAACAATCATCATACGAAATCATTTCATTCCCTTGAAGTTAATTTTTTGAAGAGCTCTTGAGAGTTCTTTGTACTTAACTAAAAGATGAAGAAAGAAAATTTCAAATTCATTTTTCTCCAAACTACACTGCGCAAAAAAATTAACGCACATTATGGAAATCGCAAATTTATTCTACAATTGAAGGTGTTCTCAATGATAATTATTTTTATCAGAATTATGCATGCATATGTTATCCACTTTCAACGTTTCTCTTCAATACAGATGTTCTTCTCCAGCAGGAATAAAAAAAGATGATATTATCAGATTTTGAATGTATTGGCTCCATTCTAAAATCAGTTGTTCTCGATCAATTCTAGTGATCAATAGTTTTTCTTTCATTTGATTTTCTACACTCGATCGCTATGCAACGCGAAACACGCAATTTGACCAAAGAGGAATGTGCCCAAGCGGTAGTTTTGCGAGAAGAAGGGTGGTCATACACAAGAATTGCAGAAAGGTTTGGAGTTTCCCATACAAGTGTGTCCAGAATGTTGCAGCGATTCAGGGAGACAGGTATGAATGTCCGAAGACCAGGACAGGGTAGACCACGGGTAACAACTGCCATTCAAGAACGTTATTTGAGAGTTTCTTTGTTGGGACAACGGTTTGCAACCGCTCGCCTCCTTCAAAATCAGCTTGAGAAAACTCATCGGGTGCAAATTAGCACTCATACAATATTGCCTCAGAGAATATGATTTAAGGTCTCGTGTCGCGGCAAGAGGCCCAGCTCTTACCCCAGCCCATCGAAGGGCGCATTTGGATTTTGCGAGAGAGCATATCCATTGGAAAGAGGCCGATTGGGAAAGAGTTCTGTTCACAGATGAGTCTAGATTCTGCCTTTACCATTGTGATCGACGTTCACTTGTATACAGACGTCCACATGAAAGATATGCTCAGTGCAATTTCCTGAATACTACTGGTTTCGGGAGATGATCGATTATGGTATTATCGTAGTGCCATTATATTGGTGAAAATTTCATTTTTATGGACGATAATGCCAGACCCCATCGTGCGCGCATCGTTCAGGAGTACCTTGAAGAGGTTGAAGTCTCTCGAATGGAATGGTCAGCAAGAAGCAGAATAGAAGGCTGAGAAGTTCAGAAAATCATCCAGCTACTCTTAATGTCTTAGGAATCCAACTCGGAGAAATCTGGGAAGGATTAGATCAGAACATTTTAAGATCACTCATTTTGAGTATGAACCGTCGTTGCCGAGCTGTAATTAACGCAAGGGGTGGAAATACCAAATATTAAATCACTTTTCAGCATTTCAGTATTTTGAAAATTGTTCTTTTCTCTTATTTCACATAAGATTCGGTGAAATCCTGAATTTTTCGTCCATTTAATGTGTCTTGTTTCGTTCAAAACCTTCCCGAGAGAAAATAAAAAATAAGTTATAAAGTCAATATAGAGTGAACTTTCATTAAAATTGAGATTTTCAGAATGTGCGTTAATTTTTTTGCGCAGTGTAGTACAACTGAGCGATGTCACACAAGTGCACCTTTCCTCACGAAAAAATATTAAAGTTTATGAATTTGATGAAAAACTTGTAAAATAATTGAAGGTAATTAAAGGTAATTAAAGTTGTCACTAAAAATACCCCTCGCTTTCCCAGAATGATTGGTTTTTTTAGATGAAAAAAATTGACTAGAACCATTCGATGCGTTATCTTGATAGTATAGTGTGAACTATCACTTAAGGTGACTCCGCTTTGGAGATATGTGAAAAAAAGTGTTGCATGGAAGACATCTTCAGAGGGTCCTTGCACCTTAACGAAGCATTTTTGTACTATATGATTTGCGTGGAAAGTGTCTCAAATAATGTCTAGAACATCCACTAGAAGTTTGTCGGTCTAATTATGGGACACCCTGCATAATAATGATGAGTCACCAATTAAAATTACACATAGCGAACCTCAATTCCACAAACTATTGGAGCTTCCCTCGTACAAAAACCTTTTTTATACCGAATTCACTTCATTTAATCTTCTTTCAGATGTCTAGGTTTCGAGATAAGCGTTCTCCTCTCTCCAAAGCGTCGAACTCTTGTACCTCCCAATGAATGCTCACAATTTCCATGGTGCACACTCATAACCATTATGCCCGATCGTCCACTATGACACCGCAGCGACTACAAATGGCGGCGCTAATATATTGGGTGGATCATAAATTGTGGTTGGTAATTAGCATCAAGTATACAGGTCGTCTCCGGCCGTCCGCGAAGGGATATGTCGCTCAAGTAGGCGTCGGAGCGAAACAATTGCTGGTGCGACACGCCGATGTTTGACTGACGCAAATTGAAACCGACATAAATCCCAGAGGGCGCACTGCCTGTCACGATTAATTTGGTAGAACTCATATGCAACCGGACCATTATGGGTGGAAGGAAGCTTTTGTGGCCCGGTGGATATTTCATGACTAATTATGAAATGGGATATCCGATTTTAACCCCCTATTGTCAGCCATGACTCGAGCTCAAACCTGTTCCGCTGAGAGTATTCATAGAATTTATATAAGTACTAGCAGGCCCGCCCAAATCGGCTATTAAAGTTATCGTTATTATTATTAGTCCAATATTATCTTCTGACACGAAAAATCTTAAAGAAGCCTAGATACTGATTGCCACACCGCCTACCCGATCTAATTGTATTTCCCTAACTTTTCGTATATGTATACGTCCTATACTTGAATAACTGAAACTATATTTCTATAATCAGATAATCAGTCAACCCCCTCAATGCATGGGCCCTCACGTGACGCGGTTACTTATATCAGGTCTTCTTCTCGGCATCGCAAATTGAAATTAACCAAGTTGACAAAAAAGTTCTCGCACACTTTGAGGTCTATCACAAAAGATCAACAACTGCAAAAAGGACGTAACTCGAAATGTCACTCTCACAAATGATCACCGAAGCCTATATTGCCATAGATAACCGAACATGATACTCGAGGTTTATCGAATTATTAATCAACTATACGTTATTAATGGATAACCTTTGTGTTTTGTGCAAACTTTGCGTCGTCTTACTTGAAAAAGTTATTCAAATAGAGAAAAAGATGTAACGATGTTATAAATAATGCAAAATCAATTTTGAAACGTCGATGTTTAATTGTCAATCATTCATGATCATTGAAAATTTATGTTCACCTCTATTTCTAAGGAAAAACCATATTAAATACCTTACATTTTTATTTGTTCTCACCCCTTAAACCTTTTCTGGAATTCCACGAATAAGTCAAGACCAACGCACAGCAATTCATTTTTATATAAAAATAGAGATTATTTCAACGAATGGAGGCAGGAGTTGAGCGACCCATAAACCCTCGAATTAATCCAATATTCTTAAGGTTAAGCTAGATTTAATTAACTTTACCTTATCCAACTTTACCTGTACAAAATGCATTGTAGATTCGATATACCAACTTTCGTCAAACTTAGCTGACCTATCTTGTATATAGAATGGAGGGATGTTGCTTAAAATGTACCTTATCCAGTTCTAGAATACCAAAAACTGAAAATACCTAATTTACCGGCTCCTTCACCATTTTGTTGTAGGAGTGAAATTGTAGGAATTCCTATATTTCAACTTTCTATTGTCACTCAATCTGTTCCGTTGGGAGTATTCGTGAAATTGATATGAATATCATTTCAACAAATAGAGGAAGGGGTAAGCAACCCTAAAACACTGAAATTAACCCAATATTCTTGCCTCAGTAGCAAACAAATACAATATCCATGACGATTGCCTCGAATGCGTGTAAAAATAAGTGCGTTTCGATTTTTTGACATATCTGTAACACAACTCGTTTCAAATGCATGACGGTTAAACTTATCTCTGGATTCTGGAGATGGAAATATATTGAAAGCATCTTCAAACGAGAGGAATCTCTCCAAGATTAATTAATTAACCTTACCTTACTCAACTTTATCTAGACAAAATGCATTGTAGAATCGATACACCAAATTTTGTCAAATCTAGATGATCTACTTTGTGTACAGGAAACAGTGATAATGCTTAAAATAAACCTTATCCCGTTGCAGAATACCGAAAACTGAAAAACACCGGCACCTTCACCATTTTGTTCATCAATATTGACGGAATACATACTAACTCTAAGATCAACACAGCTTCGTACAGTGATAACTGAATATCATTATTCGACAAACTTTTCTGTAACCATCGTTTTATGATAATTTCATGAGTAATTCTTCGATCAGGTGGTTTACATTTCAGAAAGTATTGAAAATTAGTTACATTGTTTATGCTCTCTCATTTTTAGTTGAAACAGCTTGATACTCTGTACTATCTTGCAAATTAATTGTACCTTCTTATATCAGAATGTTGATAATAGTGTTTTCCTTTACAGAAATTTGATGAATTCACCTGCTAGCAGAGATTGGTAAGTAACATCAAGATGATATCTACCGATTTTAACTGATATTAATTCCATCGAACTCCTCAGCACCACGTGTCAATCGATCTGTCAATCTCACGTTGAAAATATAATATATTCCGTATTAAATGAGTCATGGCATGCCATTGACTAATCTGAAATGAGAACGCGATATGATTCTTTCAGCTTTATTGAAAAATCGATCCTCGATTAGATCACTATTTCGAATTTCAGCAATTCAGCTTTTTCGAAAATATGAACTCGTTCAATAATTCAGTCGTCTATTCATGAAATTCGGAATTATTAATTGTGTTGCATCTGTGAGAACCATGCTGTATTTTTTATCGGTTTCATTCGAACCTATAGTTTTAAAATACACATGAATTCCATAGGAACGTTGGATAATTGATTGCTTTCAATATTAATAATTTATTGAATTATTCAGTTTGGTACATTATTATTATTCATATCCAGTCGAGTTCACGATAATTTGAAAAAATGTTGATTCAACGAGAATCGTTTTATCAATTGAAAACTATTGTTTATTTTGCCAAATTTATCAATTTGAAATTAACCACTAAATGAAATTTTCATTAACAATAAATATCCCTCTCCTGAAAATGTCACATTGAAATTGACCACATCTGCAGCATTTCTCAAAAATAGAGCTTTTCGTATCTACTTTTTTTTGAATAGTCATTAAATAAACGCTTCCGCCGTTTTGCAATCTCTGGCTATAGCGGTTACTGTTAGTTGAAATAAATACACTGCGCAAAAAATTAACGCACATTATGGGAATCTCAAATTTATTCTACAAGTGAAGGTGTTCTCAATGATAATTATTTTTATCAGAATTATGCATGCATATGTTATCCACTTTCAACGTTTTTCTTCAATACAGATGTTTTTTCCCAGCAGGAATAAAAAAAGATGATATTATCAGATTTTGAATGTATTAGCTCCATTCTGAAATCGGTTGTTTTCGATCAATTCTAGTGATCGATAATTTTTTTTTCATTTGATTTTCAATAGGAATGTGCCCAAGCGGTAGTTTTGCGAGAAGAAGGGTGGACATACACAAGAATTGCAGAAAGGTTTGGAGTTTCCCATACAAGTGTGTCCAGAATGTTGCAGCGATCCAGGGAGACAGGTATGAATGTCCGAAGACCATGGGTAACAACTGCCATTCAAGAACGTTACTTGAGAGTTTCTTCGTTCCTTCGTTGAGACAACAGTTTTCAACCGCTCGCCTCCTTCAAAATTAGCTTGAGCAAACTCATGGGGTGCAAATTAGCACTCAGACAATGAGAAATCGCCTCAGAGAATATGATTTAAGGTCTCGTGTCGCGGCAAGAGGCTCAGCTCTTACCCCAGCCCATCGAAGGGCATGTTTGGATTTTGCGAGAGAGCATATCCATTGGGAAAAGGCCGATTGGGAAAGAGTTCTCTGCACAGATGAGTCTAGATTCTGCCTCTACCATTGTGATCGACTGCTCGCACAGACCTAGTGGTCGTTGATAATGGAGCTATGAATGCTGATAAGTATATAAGGAACATTCTTGAAGAGTATGTAGTGCCATTTGCCCCATACATTCGTGAAAATTTCATTTTTATGGACGATAATGCCAGACCCCTTCAAGAGTACCTTGAAGAGTTTAAAGTCTCTCGAATGGAATGGCCAGCAAGAAGTCCAGATCTCAATCCAATTGCACAGGTTTGGGACAACCTCAATAGAAAGCTTAGAAGTTCAGAAAATGATCCAGCTACTCTTAATGACTTAGGAATCCAAGTCGGAGAAATCTGGGAAGGATTAGATTAGAACATTTTAAGATCACTCATTTTGAGTATGAACCGTCGTTGCCGAGCTGTAATTAACGCAAGGGGTGGAAATACCAAGTATTAAATCACTTATCAGCATTTCAGTATTTTGAGAGTGTTCATTTCTCTTCTTTCACATAAGATTCGGTGAAATCCTGAATTTTCTTCCATTTAATGTGTCTTGTTTCGTTCAAAACCTTCCCGAGAGAACATAAACTTCCATTAAAATTGAGATTTTCAGAATGTGCGTTAATTTTTTTGCTTAGTGTAGATCTTGCATGGCATAATAAGCTTAGGTATTTGTAAACATAACTCCATCGAAATATTATTTGACTTGTTTCTACATCATGAAGTTGTTCTCGATTAATCATGTCAGGATTTCGTTCCAAGTATATTTTTCAAATAGTCATTGAAATATCATTCAGTAATCTGCCTGATCTTCCTTTATCAGCGAAGAACATTTCCTTATAAAAAAAAAATCGTGCAGGATTAAAATGATCCTGTTCTTCGAAACTCAAATAATGGAAACAGGCCAGAGAATCTGGAATCCTGAAGCATCGAAGAATAATGATCTGGACGGGATAGGAGTTCAATCTGCCGAAAGATCGGCGAAAGCACCAGAGCAGCGTATTTTACGATTAAAATTCACGACAAGAAGCATAGTTTTCCATCCCCGGAATATTTGCATTTCAATTCTCGACCCGAGGAAAGCTACTTCATGCGCCCTCTATCGCAACGAGATCATATCGCTCCAGGAAGTCCCGTAAATTTCCGGGGGATACAAAAAACGGGGCCAAATTCATCGAAGTGTATGAGCACCGTAAGTTGATCATTTTTCTGATGCAAATGGCGAGCTGCGAGATTTCATCTCTTCCGTCACATCAAGAAGCGATCCATCATGCGAACCGGGGATTCCTCGGCTATTTCGAGGGTATTAGACATGAAAGAGAATCTTGAGGATGAGAATACTCTCGCCTGTCGTATTCGAACGTTCGCGGTATAAAATATTACGTTCAACGCCGAATCTGATTTAGCATTTATTGTTGCCCGGACGGCATTCAAATTTCCGCGCTCATGGCGGTTTTTCCGTGAAAAATCGTGTCAGCGGCGAGAATGATTGTTTTTTCGGATTTTCCGGCGGGGTTCATTGGATGACGGTCGTTTTCGGATGACAAATTTGTGGATCTGTCGAAAATTCTGTTAGAGTCTTTTGGGTGAAAATATCCATCAGGATTTCTTCCTTTTTGGTCTGTTTTGCTCCCCGTTCTTACGATAAACAGTATTATCCTGTCGTCAAATGCAATTTACTCGAAAGGGGTGCAACACGGTATACATATGACACCAAAAAAGTGTATTGATTCTCACAATTTTATCCATATCAATACATCATCTGAACACGCTTTTCTCTATTTCAGTGTCGTAATGAATTCATTACAGTACCAAAAGTAGTGCTGTAATGAACTCATTGCAGCATTGTTCCCAGTTATATTTTACGTTTTGTGGTTTTTTAATACTAGCAATTTTCAATTCAAATTCCGTAATCTGTCAAATTTTTAAGTCACACCAACTGCCAAGGTACAATACAAAAGTCACTAGGTTGTAGAACACGAATTTTTATTTGAATTTCGAGAGTATTTTACTGAAATAGAGAAAATATCGTCTAATACTCGTGGCAGAAGGCAATTCCAACACTCATGCTTTAGAAAACTCGCTCCTTCGTCGTTCGTTTTCGAATTTCGCTTCGTGTTGGAATAGGGGCCCATGCTGCAACTTGTTTTAGAATATACTATAAATGAATTGAATAATAATAATAATATATTTATTAGTCCAGTAAGACAATAAAAACATGTATTGGACAGGTCAATGAACAATTATAGTGTAAAATATAGAAAGAACATCACATATCTTCAACAAAGTAAGGTCATAATTGTAAAGAGTAATAAGTTAATATAAAAACAACGAATCAGATAGATATATAATATAATATAGAACAAATACAATTGAAGGTCGCGATCATCTAGAAACTCTGACACACTATAGTAGCCTTTGGCTGCCAGCATTGTTTTCAAATACTTTTTGAATGATTTGAAATTAAGTATTTTAATTTCATTGTTACGATTTTGCTAGTCACTGTCATACCTTCTAAAACGAAATCGTGCGGAAATATCTCAGTTTCAAACAGATTTCATGGTGATATTTCATTATGATGATCCGGTACTACTAATACCGAGAGAATTCAGATACGAATTTAAGATAGATAGTTTCGACGTATTGCTAAATTTTTCTTTTTCGTTTTTTTGTTTAAGTTTTCATGAAAAGTAAGTTGAACTTGTAATCTGGATACTGAATAACGTGATACGAAAATAATTGCCAAAAGAATTTTATTATTCATAACAAAATGTTCACATAGATATAGAGGCTTCAGTTCTTTCATCATTGTACTTCCGTTTACGACGTTTCTCTAGGGATAAATGTCAATATTCCAGTCCTCTACGACAAATCTATATTGAAGAATTAAAAACCATTACTCTGAAAACTGTGCCAACATCTAATTTTTAATTGTCTCGAACAGAATGGAGGACATTTTGAACACTTATTCTAAATTGGACTTATGCATTGTGGGCTATCCATAACTTTCCACCCCGAATTTTGAGCTTTCGGATGGAATAACGAAAAAACGCTCGGAAAGGTCATTTTGTTGAAAGAGGGACAAATAATTGTGTTTAAATGAGTTTGATATCACTACCCCTCTAGGCGCAACCCCTAGCAGCTCTCATTTTTTAATAGGAAAAAGGGGTCGAGCAGCACATTGTTGGAAAGGCAATTCAATTTCCTACATGGGTGTATTGCTTTTTATCGCTTTATTTTTATACAGGGTGACTCAGTATTCGATCAATATTTTTCACACGCCGAATTTGGATCTTTGAGATGGAAAAAACGTCAAAAAATGAATTCGATATCACAACCCCTCTATCCGCTACCACTTAAAGCAATTATTTTTGAATAGAGAGATACAGTAGGCGCTCGATAATCCGGCACACGATTTTTTCCCTTCAGGCCGGATTATTGGAAATGCCGGATTATCGAATTTGTACAGGAAAAGAAAGCTAACTTCATATGATTTTCACCACTATCCATCTTTCGCAAAATTTGACCGCTATTTTGTCAATTGACGCTGTGAAACAAGTGAAAACAAATACGTGACATCACTATCGAAGTTAGGTCCGGACTGCCGAGCGGGAGAAATTACTCGAACCGCTCGGTAGTCCGGCGTTCAGCTGTATAAAATGCCGGATTATAGAGCGGGTTACCTGAGTCCCAAAGTGCCGGACTACCGAGCGTGCCGGATTGGCGAGTGCCGGATTATCGAGCTCCTACTGTAATTGCTTTAAGGGGTAGCGGCTAGAGGGGTAGTGATATCGAATGAGAGCTGTTAGGGGTTGCAGCTAGAGAGGCTGTGATATCAACCTCAATTTTACACCCTTATTTGTCCCCCTTTCAACAAAATTTGACTTGTCTGAGCGTTTTTTCGTTATTCCATCACAAAACTCACAATTCAGGGTGGAACGTTATGGATGGCCCACCCTCTATGATGAGTGGTATTTCTGAGAAGAATAAAATTCTTTGGAATTATGCACTAAAGGTAACAGTTTCATCGTTATACCTTCATTTCAATGCAAATTCTTTTATGGCTATAAAATTGTGTTTTCCATTGGAGAAAAAATGAGTTTTTACGTTATCTATATTCCTAACTTTGACACCGATTTCGTGATTAACTGTCTCATGATTTTTACTCTTGAGTCATTACTCAAGTGAGATCAAGAGAGATCGAAACATCATTTTTATATCTCATAGTTTAGTTTGAAAATGGTTACAGTCAGCCAAGGCATTGTTTCCTTTGGCTTACAATGGCAAAGTATTCCGTGACTAGGTGAATATCAGTTTCTTCCTCCTCCCCACAAAATCTACATTCGTCAGTGTCCAATAAGCCCATTCTCAACAGATTCTTTATGACATGACAATGCCTCGTAAGGAAGCCGGTCAGAAGGTGTAGTTGGTTCTCAATAAGATCCAGATTCCTTTTTAGATCTTGTAGTTTCAAAGTTCCGAAGAAGTCTATACAAAAAACAAACTTTGAAGTATCCAGACTGGAGCACCATCTTCATGTAACGTTAAGAAATCTAAGAAGAATTTCTTCGAACAACACTTCACGAGGAATCAATTTTCCCAATATCGAAATAATTATCAGTTTGTGTAGAAAGAAGGCGAAAAATAATTCCGACCGAGAATGTAGCAACCCTTCTCCATCTTGAAATATCGCCCGATCCTCCCCGGAATTTATTAGTAGCGGAGGTCTATGCATCCCGTCTCTGGAAAATAAACAGAAGGAAATCTATTTCCGCACTCGAAAAATACTACGGAGCTATATGTATTCGCATGTTAAGAGCGTAGCATTTTTCCCATAATAAATTCGAAAAATTAATCAAGCGGCAAAACAGTTTTACGACAGAAATTAAACATAAAGAAACAAAAGCAATTCGGGCGCTGGTGGCACCCGGCCAAGACCAACCCGCCTCCATGCTGGAAAAGAGGCTTCGTTATTTTCATGGCCTTTTTCTATTTACTAACGAAACAGAATCGCATCGATCATAATTAGTTGTTTCGGCAGCAACGGGCTCGTTTATCTCTGGCATGTTAGACGACGGGAAGAAACAGACAAGAGATTAACATCGATGTATTTCTTGGGGGGATGTTGTGTATGGGGTGAGATGGGGTTGTGTGGATCCGGGAATAATCAACAGAGGAAAGCTGAGAATCTTTCCCCTCTTGCAGCATAAGAAAACAAGCTCAATGGATAGGATGATGTCGAAATTTGAATGAAGAATACCCTAAACAGTAAGAGAACTGGTTTTCATTTCGATATACACACACGGTGGAAACCCCTCTACTCACCATTGGCGTAACTAGAATTGAGTCATTAGGGGGAGTTAACCTCTACCAGTCAAGAAAATATTGGAATTAAATTTTTTTTTATATTTTTAATCGCAGTTTTCTTTAATTTCTTCTATTCAATGGGGAGTAGATTACATCTCAAATATTTGTTACGCCAACGTTTAATTCAGTCCAGTCATTTTGGGGTTTTCACCTCGGAACTCGAGATAACTGGCTGTTAACTTGGGAAAGCCTTCATTTTGACATTTCAAAACTTGTATCAAACCTTACCGACTGTAGGATGTCCGCGTCTATAAAATTCTTCGGGTCAAATGTAGAAAAATCTAATTTTTGCAAGTTTTTCTGAAATATCTCAGATTCTATAAGATTTTCGCAATTTTTATTTATTATAAATATAGTAGGGGAATAAATTCTCTACAATTATTGTTTCAAAAGGTTTTTGTACGGTGTCCGCGTCTATAAAATTCTTCCGGTCAAAGGTCCTATGATATTTTTGACTATTTTATCCATCACTAGCTGGCCCGGCGAACTTTGTTTCGCCTCAGCCATTCATGAAGTTGTATCAACAAAACTGGTACTTTTTCAAGTAGGAGGTGAATGAGACAAAATTAAAGTACAAAATATACAAAAAATGTAATTACATTGAAATAGGTAGGTATGTACATTGTTATTTACATGAATAGACTTTACTTTATTTAAGCGGTACCTTAATATTATTTAAAAGTTGTCTCATTGTTGTACCTTATGATGAACCACATTTTTAGTTTTTTCGTCATAAAATTTTCCGTAGTGTTCGGAAGAAAGAAAGTTGTGATAACACATGGACTCAGATGCATTAATATTATTATTAAATGTAGTTCACCGAATTTATATCAAATATAATACTTACACGGAAACGCTATCAACCTCAGCGACATCTTCTGACGTTATTCGCAAGAAGGAAAATAATTTCCTACTTTTTTTTCCATTTCATCAAATTTTTAATTGTTTCAATGTATTTTATGTTAACCCCACCGTAGAAGAATCCAACAAAAAAACTTTCATAACAAAGAGTTCATAAAATCTCGAGTTATAAATGGTGTAACCAACAATATGGCCGACTGAGTTATCAAGATGAATATTGTAGAGGAATAAATTCTCTACAACTTTTGTTTCAGAAGTTTTTTTTGTACTTTGGAACTATTTTTGAGATGGGGGTCTCTACAACTTTTGTTTCAGAAGTTTTTTTTTGTACTTCGAACTATTTTTTAGATAGATGGTAGGGAGCGCGCAGTGTTTTACTATGTCGTGTATCATTAGAGCTGAGTCGGTAGTCTCGTTCAAATATACAGGGTGTGCCATCCATAACTTTGCACCCCGAATTTTGAGTTTTAGGATGGAATAACGAAAAAAGGTACAAATAAGGGTGTTCAAATGAGTTTGATACCAGTCTAGCTGCAACCCCTAACAGCTCTCATTTTTGAATAGGGAAAAGGGGTCGAGCAGCACCTTTTTGGAAAAGCAATTCAATTTTCTGCATGGGTGAATTTTTTTTTCATCGCCTTATTATTATACAGAGTGACTCAGTATTCCATCAATAACTTTTACACGCCGAATTTGGATCTTTGAGATGGTAAAAACGCTCGGACGGGTCAAAAAATGAATTCGATATCACTACCCCTCTAGCCACTACCACTTAAAGCAATTATTTTTGAAGAGAGATAATAGGTCGAGTAGCTTTGTTGAAAAGGTAATTCAATTACTTGCATGAACGTCTTATTTTTTTTTCGATCGCTCAACTATTAAACATTGTGGGAGGGGTAGTGATATTGAATTTATTTCTCGACCCTTCCGAGCGTTTTTTCCATCTCAAAATTCGGCGAGTGAAAGTTATTGATGGAATACTGAGTCACTCTGTATAATAATAAAGCGATGAAAAAAATACACCCATGCAGGAAATTTAATTTCCTTTCCAATATGGTGCTGCTCGACCCATTTCCCTAGTCAAAAATGAGAGCTGTTAGGGGTTGCGGCTAGAGGGGTAGTGATATCAAACTCATTTGAACACCCTTATTTGTCCCCCTTTCAACAAAATTCGACCTGTCCGAGCGTTTTTCCGTTATTCCATCCCAAAGCTCAAAATTCCACATTGTAGCTCAATATAGCATTAAGAATATAGACCCGACCTCCGAAGAGTGAACATCTCCGGTGTGCCGACTACCTGCTTAGAGAAGTGCTATAATTTGTGTAGAGTGTTGTGAACAATGTGCGAACTATTACACACAGAAATAAGTTGAAGTGAAAGTGCTTATTTTATATTGAAAATATTGCTATCGAAAGAACACTATAGTGCGAAGCCCCAAAATGAAACCCCAGTCATTTCCGCCACTCCCGAATAACTACTCAAACAATGTGTCATCCAGCAGCGAAGAAGATGACATTGAAGTGAATAATATTCCATGGCAGCAAGTGAAAGGAAGAAAAAGGAGAAAAGTTTCCACATCTCAAGAAAAGAAGTCCTCAACAAAAATATCAAACAGTTTCGAAGCTCTTCCTATCGAGGAAAACTCCATAGCAGAAAATAACGACTCCGTCAAAGTAATCAGACCTCCTCCCATATACATATATGGAGTAACAAATTACCCTCAAATGATTGCGCAAGTGAGGAACTGCTTGGAAGACGAGCAATACACCACAAAAAGTATGGCGAACAACACTGTTAAAGTTAATTGCACAACTCCCGACAGCTACAGGAAACTTATAAGGTACTTGAAAGAAACAAATATTATACATCACACATACCAGTTGAAGGAAGACCGGGCATATAGAGTTGTAATAAAAAACCTCCACCACTCCATTCCTATTGCAGATATCGCAATTGAGATAAACAAACTGGGCCACAAGGTGAGGAACATAATAAATGGAAGAAATCGTTCCACAAAACAGCCACTGAACCTCTTCTTCGTGGATCTGGAACCCTCCAACAACAACAAAGATATCTATAATGTGACCAGAATCCAAAATATTTTTGTTCAAATAGAGCCCCCTCACAAGTCGAAGAATTTCATAGTGCAATGTACGAGATGCCAATTATATGGGCACTCTAAAACTTACTGCAACAGACCTTATGCATGTGTTAAATGCGGATGTTCACATGACTCATCAACCTGCACCAAATCCAAGGACTCTCCAGCTACATGTGCATTGTGCGGAAAAAATCATACCGCAAACTACAAAGGATGCGAATACTACCAAAATCTGATCAGAGAAAACTCCACAAGGAAACGCACTACCATTACTCCAGTAAAACAACCATTGAGTCAAAACTTGAATGGCAACTTCAGCCAACATCAAACCCATAACAAACCGCAAATCGCCAACAACTCGCAATCAGAAACACCACCTTTTCCCAATTTCTGGAGCAATCGAATCAACCAACAAAATGAAAACAAATCCTATGCCGAAGCATCCAGTAATAGTCAAAGCAATTCCCCTGATTTCCCACCTAGGGCACTTTCATCTTTTTTGGACGAATTCAAAGCTATGTTCAATCAACTTCTACAACAGAACAGCATGGTAATGAATATGCTCTCAACTCTCATAAATAAGATAAATTAATGGTGAAATTCTTACGAATCGCACAATGGAACGCCAATGGACTAGTCCAACACAAAGAAGAAGTGAAAATATTTCTTTCCGTCAACCAGATAGATATTCTCCTAGTGAGTGAATCACATTTTACAGAAAAAACATATTTCAAAATACCTAACTACATCACCTATCAGACAAATCATCCCGACGGAAACGCACACGCAGGATCGGCAATTCTAATAAAAAATTCGATCCATCACCACGAAGAACCGAAATTCCAAAGGGACCATTTACAATCTACTGCAATAAAAGTGAAAGCTTTACCCTATGAACTCACAATTTCAGCGGTCTATTGCCCGCCCAAACACAATTTGAAAGAAAACGACTACTTGGAGTATTTTCAAACTCTTGGAAACAGATTCATTGCAGGCGGTGATTACAACAGCAAAAATACCAGATGGGCTTCTCGTCTCACAACAACCAAGGGTAGAGAAATGTTGAAAGCTATCGAAACAGGTAGATACTCATTTATGAGTGGAGGAACCCCAACTTACTGGCCAACAGATCAACGGAAAATCCCAGACTTACTCGATTTCTTCGTAACAAACGGTTTGAATTCTACCTTCATGGAAACCATACCTAGTTACGACTTATCATCGGATCATTCCCCAACTATCCTTACCGTTGGAACATCAATCAGTTTAAAAAAAAACCCAACTAGACTACATAACATCAAAACCAACTGGGACCTATTCAGAGACAATATAGACAAAAACTTGAATCTGAATATTCGACTCAAAGAAACAGAAGAAATCGAAAACGCCTCTGAATTATTCATTAAAATTCTACAAGAAGCTGCAAAACTATCCTCCCCGGAATTGAGAACACATAAGATAATTCAAGACGTTCCGCTAGAAATAAAAAACCTAGTAGCTGAAAAAAGAAGGGCTAGAGCAAAATGGCAACGAACTCACACACCAACAGATCGCAAAATCTTCACTGATAAAAGTCGAAAACTGAAAAAGCAACTCAAACAAATAAGGGACGAAAACTTCGAAAACTACATCTCCAATTTGTCCAGAACTGATAACTCTATTTGGAAGCCCATAAAAAACTCTAAGAAACCGAAAGAACCTGTCCCTCCCATTCGTAAAAATCCATCCGAACCTTGGGCAAGAGGCGACGACGAAAAAGCCAAATTATTTGCGGAATACTTATCTACTGTTTTCGAACCATTTGAGAATAATGAATCGGACCACGAGGTAGAAAATGACCAATCCAATTCACCTTCAGTACCCACTCCAATAAAACCAGTAACACCTAAAGAAATTGCCGAAGAAATCAAACTTCTGAATCTGAAGAAAGCTCCTGGTATTGACCTAATCACGAATAAAATATTGAAAGAACTTCCGAGAAAAGGATTAGTCATGCTTACAGTTATCTTCAACTCAATTCTACGGACTGGATATTGGCCGAAATGTCTGAAATCAGCTCAAATTATAATGATTCCGAAAGCAGGTAAAGATCCCAATGTCGTCTCGTCATACCGACCGATAAGTCTATTATCTAACATTTCAAAACTCCTCGAGAGGTTGGTCCTTCGAAGACTGAATAGAGACTGTCCACCTGATACTTGGATCCCGGTACACCAGTTCGGTTTCAGGCAGAAGCATTCCACCATTCAACAAGCACATAGAATAATTCGAGTCATAAACAATGCAATAGAGAACAGACAATACTGCAGTGGTATATTTCTCGACGTCAAACAAGCGTTCGACAAAGTCTGGCATCCAGGACTGATATTCAAAGTGAAGCAGATTCTTCCAGCCTCGTACTTCCGTCTCATTCTATCCTACATTAGTGAAAGAACTTTTCAAACTAGAGTGAACGAAGAGAAATCCGAGTTTTATCCAATAAAAGCAGGAGTCCCCCAAGGAAGTGTTCTGGGTCCGATACTATACTTATTGTACACTTCAGATATTCCCGTGGCAGAAGGTACTACTATCGGGACTTTTGCGGATGACACCGCAATTCTTTCGTCACACTCAGATCCACAAGTGGCTTCGTCTCTAGTACAAAATCATCTCAATATTCTACAACTGTGGCTGAAAAGATGGAGAATCATAGTGAACGAAACAAAGTCACATCATATTACTTTTTCCATACGAAAAGAAGTATGTCCCCAAATAAAACTCAACAACGTTCCAATTCCCCAAACTAACACCGTCAAATATCTTGGCCTTCATCTGGACAGCAAATTGACGTGGAAACACCACATAATCAAAAAGAAAAAACAAGTTGATCTCAGAACAAGAGAACTGCAATGGCTAATAGGAAGGAAATCCAGGTTATCTATTGAAAACAAAATACTTATTTACAAAGCAATCATCAAACCTATCTGGACATACGGAATAGAACTCTGGGGTTGTGCCGCTAAATCCAATATTGCTATTCTACAAAGAAGTCAATCCAAAATCCTACGACAACTAGTAGACGCACCCTGGTACGTAACGAACAACACGTTACACTCAGACCTGCAGATTCCAACTGTTCAAGAATGTATCAGTGAAAGGGCCACAAAACACCACGACAGATTAGGTTATCATCCAAATCCCACTATGGAACCGCTGCTGGAAGCAGTACCTAGAAGACTACGAAGACTCTGGCCAATCGAACTACTCTAATTTCTAGACAGGAGATGTCACTGGACGTTGACCTGTTCATGTAAATTCTAGATAAACACATTAGCTCATAGAAATTGTAAAAATATTCTGATTGCTAATAAAGACTACATTAAAAAAAAAAAAAAAAAAAAAATATAGCATTGAGTACTTTCTATTCTTGAGATGAAATGTTATTCAGATTTGTTAATTGAATTTCTGAAAATAACAAATCAAATTCAATTGAGTGGTCCGGAATACAATTTATATTTTCTGAAATTCCATCGACTAATCTGAAATTCAATTTGCGATTTCTGAAATTAAAGTGACTTATCTGAAATACAATTGACGGTTTCTTAATTACATTTGGAAATGGTGTAAAATGACTGGACTAATTAGTCATTGAGCCGATAGACATTTGATAATCGAGCTCCTGACTTCTTATAGGTGCCTAATTAAGTCGAAAAAGTCTAGCCCAACTGTTGTGTTCGGGTGAAGCAAAAGCATCAATCTCGGTAATTCATGGCTGCTGGTCGCATTCGACTTCATTGCGACGTATCTGTGATCTCGCGGCGAGCTACACGGAAACTTCCGCGGCAAAAAGCTGAAAAATGACGTGTCGCTTATGTACTCGTGAAGTTCTGGCGATAAATAAATTTTTGAGGGAGGCAGCAGGATCCGGGCATTACTCAAACGGCCATTCCGCATTCAAACATCCCAACATCGGTCCATTATTCACCGCGAACTAACCGACTTTTGTCACGTCACAGCCAAAGAATGATGGCCACTTTTTCGGAAAACTTGTGTGCATCGGAATGCATAAATTCCGAGTGTGGGCGATCATACAAATATCGTGGGCCCTTCCTTATGCCTGATAATCTATTGAGAATATTGGTGAAGGTCGAAATTAATGATGATCAAAGGATCTGCGTACATTGTAAATAGGAAGTCGATAAAAAGTTATTTCTGGAGAAATATCCAACAGAATTTCTCCCTTCTCTGATTTGTTCCGATCCTCGTCCATACTAACGTCTCTTCCTGTTTTAAACTACATTTGATATAATCCTACCAGAAGAAAACATTGCAATAGATATTAGCTGAACATGCTCTTAATGAACTGAATTTTTCGATTTCATAGTCACTGTTCTAGACACTGGAACCAACTCGAGGAAAATATTATTTTGTGAAATTATGGGGAGAAGAAATGAATTTTCTCAATAACACGACATATTTCTATTTATACGGATGATATAAAAATATACGAGTATCATTTGGAGGAACACATCAATATCATTGATATATCTACCGTATTGTTCGTTTCATTCTTGATATCAGCTGACCAACGTTGAATATTAAATCATTCAATTCGTTTTTAGTTCGAATATGTTGAAGATTCGAGGTTTGGAATAAAGTCCTAGTACTCTGGATGGAGGGCTAACTTGAAGCTTTAGTCCACCCCTGCACTCTTCACTCTCAGGTGGAGGCAAAGTCAGCCATAGCTACTCTTTTAACGGAGTTCTAACGATACTCCTTGCATGTGCTGTTTTTCTGAAATACACTTCAACCATGTTGTTAAGGCGACATTGGAAAGTGGTTCTGGTATTTTTTGGTTTTGTTGCTCGTCCTAGAACACGGTTTTCAGGATTCATCTCAACTGCTTGATTTTGCACACCACGACAAGGTGATGGACCAATCGTGCGAGCTCCAATATAACCTTAGAACGGAAATATCCTGGAGCGGAAACTGAAGTTAAATATCTGGGAATTACCCTGGACAGTAAGCTTCTGTAGAAAAGGCATATATGTAATGCTACTAGTAGAGCTATTAAGGCTCTTATGGCGTGCAGGCGTCTATGCGGCTGGAATTGGGGTTGTAACCCAAAAATACTGGGATGGATGTACGTCATGATTGTGAGACCTGAAATCACATATGGGGCAATAGTCTGCTAAAGCAAGTGAGATAAGTATGAGGAAAATGCTCGATAAAGCGCAGCGGCTTGCCTGTGTGTGCATCACGGGGGCCATGAGAACGTGCCCAACCAGAGCCCTTGAGATCATAACAGATCTCACACCCCTACATCTGGTGATTGATGCCATCCTCAGAATACCTAGTGTAAGAAAGTAAGTACTGAGAAAAACTTCAGTACGATGCTATGCAAAAAAGTAGGAGGGAAGCGGGAATACACCGACCAAAATTTCAAAGAAAATACTGTTAAATGGTATACAGATGGTTCTAAAACCAACACGGGAGTTGGCGCTGGGGTTCACGGGGCCAAAGCCAAGTGTGCAGTATCGTTAGGTTCCTGTGTGAGTGTTCTTCAAGCAGAAATATAAGCAATCGAAAGATGTCTAGATATAAATCTAGAGAGAAACTATCAGAATCGCGACATAGCTATTCACTCAGATAGTCAAGCTGCTATTAAAGCACTGAACTCCTATGTCATCGACTCAAAGTCAACATGGGAATGCTTGAGCAAACTCAATGAGGTAGGCAAGAAAAATAAGGTCTCTTTAATCTGGGTTCCTGGTCATTCGGGAATCACAGGTAACGAAGAGGCCAACAAACTTGCCAGAGAGGGTGTTCGGAAACCACTCACTGTCCCATACCTTCTGTGGTATAGGAAAATATACCTATAAGAAAGAGTTTCTGAAGAAGGAGAAAACTGAAAAAGAAACACTCTGTCAGAATCTCCCAGGGTTGGATCGAAAAGTTCCTTCGGAATTTTGGAACTGCAAGATCCAAAAGATATTTGGATCTCAGTAGGAGCCAACTACACCTCCTCACTGGCTTTCTTACAGGGCATTGTCGCCTCAGAAAGCACTTGCTGAGAATGGGCGTATCGGACACTGACGACTATAGATTCTGTGGGGAGGAGGAAGAAACTCCTATTTACCTGCTTTGGTATTGTAAGCCAAAGGAAACAATGCTTTGGTCAAGATATCTGTAGGAGTGAGGAATTAGCCTCACTGAAGCCTTCTGAGATATTGGATTTCATATTATCTTTGGGACTGGAAGGTGAGCTGTAAAGCTTTGTCAGAGGGCACAATAGACTAAAAGGTCGCAGTGAACTGTAACCCCTTTTAAACTATCAAATCTAACCTTATCCTGAAAACATCTTACCGTATCGAATATAGGACGAAACAAAATTTCCAGGCGAGACGAAAAAAAGTCCCTGTTTTCTGTTTAATGAGGTGTCCCAGTCTGAATTTCGCAAAGTCTAGTGTAGACCACGGCCGAACGTTGTTATGGAAATTATTCCGAGCGAACAATCCCGAACTGGGGTCTGGAACAAGCGGGCTTTCGTAAGGCGGGCCAGTGCTGTTAGTTCGAGTTTGAAATCTGATTAAAACGCGTACGCCATGGTTTATTAATTACCGGTCGAGGAGGAAGCGAGAAACGTTCGCGCCAAAGTGACCCCAGGATGTCGAAAACCAGCACATCGGTCGGTCGGGCGATGGCAGCCGACTGCTGATGGTTTCTGCGGAAAGGGTCGTAATTGCTCGGTTTGGTGTCAGTCGAGCAATCGAACTGTATTCTGAAGATGATGGTGAGTGGGGTCATTTCGAAATAGGATTTAGCTTCAATATTATGAATGTTTCTGACTTCGTGATGTCCGTTCTAACAAATGTCATCTCAGAAACTTTAATTAGGCTCCCCGGTCATTCTAGAATCCAAGGAAACAAAGATACTAATACACTGGCCAGAGAGAACCTTTCTGTGGTATAGGAAAATGTACCTATAAGAAAGAGAAGGAGATAGCCGAAAGAGAAACACTCTGGTGGAATCTCCCAGGGATGAATCACTCCGAAAAGTTCCTTTGGAACTTTGAAACTACAAGATCCAAAAGGTGTCTGGATCTTAGTAAGAAACAACTACCCTTCCTCACCGTCTCTTTTATGGGGCGTTGCCGGCTCAAAAAGCATGTAATTTGAATGGGCTCATCAGACACTGACGAGTGTAGATTCCGTGGTAAACACACATAATCTCAATAAGGTATATTATATATTTGAAATCAGAAGGAAGCGCTCTACCGCTGTCAACCGTAGCGACACCTACTGGCGTTAATCTGTAACGGTATGATTTACCGATTTCAAATTCCGGGAGTTTCCGGATCGTCTCGGATCGGGAATCGGCCGGGGAACTCGATTTCCGATAGTACGTGCCAGCGGCGAGGACAGTGATATGAGTGCCTCGGCGAGCGACTGATGAAAGATTCTCTTTCTGATATCCCGCTTTTCTTGCACTACACCTGAAGAGGCCGTGGTTTGTCATCTTATTCTCGAGTTTAACTCTGGCGATTGTTAAGTACGAAGTTGATCAGACAACCATATACCTATTTTTGCTAATGATTCATATGTTTCATGTGAGGTGAGACACGCTATCAGAGATCTTGGGGAATTATGGAAATTTGACGATACAAAAAAACTGATAGAAGTGTTTTTTATAGCCTCTTTTGAAGGGAGCTAAGTCTCTGGCATCTTTTTGGAGGAAGATAAGCTTTCAACTACTTTTCGGAAGGAGCCAAGCCTTCAATCCCTTTTGGAAGTGTTCAAGCTTTCAGTACCTGCACCTTGAGAGAAATTAGCCCCTCAACGCTTCTCTTTGGAAGAAATACAACCTTCACCTCCTGCAACGCCATTCTTTCTGGAAAAACTACAACGTCTTTCTGGAGAGTCAGGAGTTTGAACTTTGGAAGAAGTCGAGGGATAGTCACTTCCCTTACCTGACATTATTACTTACAAGATGAGTTAACTAAGAACGAAAACCGCTCATGAATGATGTTTCTAACGAATTGTTCAAAATTGTACATATTCTTGTCCTCATATTTTGATGTTTCAATTTGTAATATTAGATATTGTAAATAGCTATTGTCATCAGAGAGGAGTAAATCTCGATTGCTCGAGTTTTGATTATCATTAGCCTCCTTTTACCTCATATAAATGTAAGGTGGTCTCATGTTCTGACTAGCTGGAGCATCTGTTGTTGAATCGTTACCTAACGTAATTTATCTCTTTAACCTTACACAATCGGCAACCAACGTAAGGCACAATTTTCCTTGTGTTCATACACATACATGGTTTCAATGTATTTTATGTTAACCCCACCGTAGAAGAATCCAACGGAAAATCTTTCATATCAAATCTTGAGTTATAAATGGTGTAACCAACAAAATTTACGACTTAGTTTTATATATTAAGATTCAATACTTTAAAATTATAAACCTAATTATGTGTACGAACTTTGAAAGGAGATTTTCGGTTACGTGAAACGGTACTGACTTCTGCACGAAGACCTTAGAATTCCAAGGCTAAGACGTTTAGGCAACTCATTGCATTGCCATCTAATGGCGATGTAGAGAATGGGGATCTGTTCAAAACATTTCATCATAAAATTTTCCGTAGTGTTCAGAAGAAAGATAGGTGTAATCACACATGGACTTAGATGCGTTAATATTATTATAGAATGTAGTTCACCGAATAAATATCAAATATAATACTTACACGAAAACGCTATCAACCGTAGTGACATCTACTGGCGTTATTCGCAAGATGGAAAATTATTTCCTATTTTTTTTCCATTTCATAAAATCTTTCAGAATTTTAATGTATTTTATGTAAACCCCACCGTAGAATAATCCAACAAAAAATCTTTCATAACAAACAGTTCATCCAATCTTGAGTTATAAATGGTGTAATCAACAATAGGGCCGATTTATTTTTATATATTAAGATTCCCGATACCTTTTTGACAGAAGGTATATTCGAACAACCTCCGTACAAAATTTTTCCCCACATCCAATAAGGCATCTTCTCGGAACGAATAATTTCTTTCGCTCTGTGTGGTCTCGTTATGTCGGACGAGGATCCTGGTTATCTCATCTTCACTAAACTGAACGGTTCGTCCTAATGAGGTCGTCGTTCACTAATTACTGCCCGTGAGTTTTCCTCCCTTTGTTAATACGGAACAACAGTGTTCCCTAAACCCCAACCACTCCTTTCGTAGATTATCGTCGCACTTAATACTACACCGGAGGGATAGGTTGGATTTATGTCACTACAAATTAATGCCCGGCGAATTGAAATATTCATGATTTCACCCTTTTCGAAATATTCCTCGCCCTCGAAGTGTATTCGGATTTTAATCTGAAGCGAAGAATTCGACGAATGCCTTATAGAACTTTCTGGACGGTGTCAGCGATAAGTTCGAATTAGCCCCTTGAATTATTTCAGTATATCTAAATATATATATATATATATATATATTCTCATGAAAAAGAGAGCTAAAATAATACAATAAATGTTGAAACAAAAAGTACCTAAGCTGAGGTAAAAAAAAAACGGGGTATCATAACATTCTTTGTATGATACTATAGAATCATACGATAATATCAACACTAGTATCATACGATACTATACAGCCAGGGGAAAAAACCTCAGCCGAAAAAACCTGCCTCCCCGTAAACAAAATAACATAAAATATCAAATATCAGGAAAATCTTGAAAGACATCAGTGTGATCTTCATGTTATCCGTCGATGGGCTCGGATACACAGATTCTTCCCAAAACGACTCGTAATTCTCAATCGGAAATGAAAAAAGACAAAAGCAAAAAAGAAACCGATTATTCAGAATAAATCGAAAGCATTTTGGAAATGCATCAACATTAAAATTTCTTGGCCAAATAATGTTCGGAGGTTTATGAATATTTATGACAGAAATGTCACAAAATTTGAAAGAAATGACAAAAAAAACTCCATCAATTTCCCCTTTCCGAATCTGTTGAAAGTTACGAAACTGACAATTTTTCAACATAACAAGCTAAACTTATAAAAAATCAATTAATACATAACTTTCAAGTGTCCTCTTTCACGAGGATTTTTTTCTGTTGTCGTGTGGGTTTCTTGCAGAAGAATCACTTCGATACCATGTTCATCAGCTAATTTGGAGACGTAATCACACTTTCCTTTCGAAATTCCTTCGATATTCAAATTCAAAATCCACAAATTGTTGCTCTCTGGTCGTGAGGGTTTTTTCAAACCAGATACGACCTTCCAGGTGATGATTTTTCGGCACTTCAAATTTTTGAAGACCGCTACGGGACCCCAATGAAAGGCAATCATCTCCCATAGATAAACCAAACATGTTATAACACAAGAAAACTGAATATTTTTCAGGACCGAAAACTAAGACATATTACGAGAATTGTCATTCATGGAATAAACAAAAAAGAAGAAACTTACAAAAATTAGTATTGCTCATAGTTCGGCGAGCAGTCTGGGAAAGTGTGTTTTCTTGCTGCAAAAGAACATCTGGGAAGCCATTCAGATGAGACAGTAGAGTTTTTCATAAAACATCGTCATATGACAAAGCACTCAGCTGTCAAACTTTCCGTACAAATAGAAAGGATGGGCAATATATTAAGAATGATTTCATTTCTTTCTTTCCATATTGCTGCTTTCAATTTCATTTCAAGCGACGAAATCAATACGTAATCACGACATTCAATAAAGGTGAACTGTTTCATGTCAATTCAATTTTCCTTCGCGCAGCCTATCGAGTGTCATATGACAAAATATGCCCATATTTCAATCACTCAACACGTGGATTGAAGCTTCCGGCTTTCATTCCCATGATTGAAAAGCCTGATTATCATATAGGATGATTGATTTCATACATTGTACAACACCGACCATTCGGTGCGCACACATCTCGGGAAAATCAACGACATAAATTCAGCACATTCGATGATATGGTAATTTTGTAATGAGTTTGGGTGCGGTGCGGTTCCCCCATATCAGGCTGTATCAATGTTTCATTTCTCGAGGTCTTCAGAGTGACGCGAGATGAATTAATATAAAAATGAACGCGACAGCTATTTTTGGCATCTAGTTCCAACGGAAAATCAATTTCAACTTGAGGTTTTGAAGTTTTCTCAGGTTTTTTGAAGTTAGAAGGTACTCAAGTAAGTTTGATGATCTTTTTTATGTGAAAATAGTAGACACTCTGTCGGAATTTCCAAGGGACCGATCACTCCAAAAAGTTCCTTCGAAACTTTGAAACTACAAGATCCAAAACGTTTCTCAAGGTATCTGGATCATTGTAAGAACGCCTCAGAAAGAATCTGTTGAAAATGAGCATATCAAACACAGATGAGTGTAGATTCTGTGGGGAGGAGGAAGAAACTCCTATTCACCTAGTCACGGAGTGCTTTGCTATTGTAAGCCAAAGGAAACAATGCCTTGGTCAAGAAACTTGTAGCAGTGAGCAATCAGCCACGCTGAAGCCTTCCCAGATATTGGATTCCATTAGATCTCTGGAATTGGGAAGGGGAGCTTTAAAGGGTGTGATGAGAACAGCTTTGTCAGGGGACACAATAGATCATAAGGTCGCATTGGACTGTAACCCCTTTCAAACTAACTATTTTGAGGTTTGGAGCGAGTCAGTGGTTACTGTTTCGATTGTATACTAACCTGAAATTCAAGACTTCCACATTTCAACCTGCTGAGAATCAATAATGGTTAATGAATGGTTGTATGAGCTTTACCATACACATATTTTCAAATAATATAATTCAATATTGAATGAGGTGTAGGCATTTCTCCGCTAGATGGCACTTTTCATTGTTAAATCATGGAAGTGCCTAAGAGCATCGAATAAAGTTCTGCGTCTAATATTGGTTGTGATGTACGAAGACGTTTCATAGTACTGATGGCTAGTAATAAACCTTTTTGCACGATAGAACGAATTTTGTTAGTTACTGCGTTTGTTGCTAGATCGGTGGATCATTTTTACTGGTTACTAAGGTAAACAGAACGGTAAGTGAATTACTTACCGTTCAGCGAACGGTAAGTGAAAATGACTGAATATTCTTTGAAATAATGAAATAACACAAACAATTTGAATTCAGTTCCTTCCATATTGAAAGTGAAAGTACAATTTTTACAATAATTGCTGTTGGAAATATCACTGAATTGAGTAGTAGCCGAATTCACAGAATCCTCTGCTGAATTCAACATTTCATTGTGCAACTCGCTACGTTCCGTAATATGCAAATTTTTTTCAGCAAAGTCTAGTTTATTTTCCAGAAAATCGTCAACATTACTTTCAGCCACAGTCGAAGACCGCCATCCACCGTGTCGTTTTAGTCCTTATACATCTACTCCCTTATTAGATAAAAATGTGGCCGAAGTGCGTCTAAAAGAGTGGCGAGTATATGCATTTGGATTTTCTTAATTCAAAAAGGTTGCAATTTTTGACGGCCAACTTCCAATTGTCCCTTTGACTGTTACTGGATTACTGCATTTTCCGTTTTGATATCTCAAAAATAAATGCTCGCTCTTCGCTTTTTGTGGACTCAGACGGAAATATTTTCTATATATGTATTTCCAGGTGATTGATATCATTATCTCGATCGATGACTGTGAATGTTCTCTGAATATTGGTTTTTATGTTGGGAATTTTCACGATTGAAAATGATTTCCGATTTTCTATGTCCCTGACGCTCATGTTGTACAAATCTTCTCTTCTACACGCCCCTGATATACCTAATATCATTCCCACCTGAAATAACATAATGAGTTTATGAAGCACTATTATATTAATAAAAACACACCTCAATAATTAGAAACATATCATCTGGTGCTTCTCTTGAGAATTTATTCATTTCTTCTCTTGTTAAAACAGCAGATTTTTTGGGTTCGTAACCAATAGATTTTCTTTGGAGGAATGCTATAAGCGTTGCAAACTTGGATATGTCAATACCGTCGTTCAAAAATATTGTGCCCATCAGCATTGAATATTCCGCCCGAAGACTCACAGGCGATCTGAGCTTTTCTATTCTTCGAACAAAATGGGCCAGTAACACTTTTTCATTGATTTGGCTGCCTTTAATCTGAATCCATTCCTTGAAAGTATTGTATGTACTCTCGTAGCGGATTTTAGATTTCTCAGGAATAACTGAAGAACAGCCGATTTCCCAGGCTGTTTGAATTTCATTATCTTCCGAAGATTCTATATCGCTCATTTTTCAACGCTAGCAAATTCAATTGATTATTGTCACTTTGACAATCTACTAAGTTTTCATCACCACGACAACGCCTTATATTATATTCCTACGCAGCATTCATAAAGCCACGAATAAATGAATTTGTCAGATAATTATTTTGTACATTGAGTGAAAATTGTGTCTATCGTGCAAAAAACGCTATCTCGAACGTTAAGGACTACCGATCTCAGACAATAATTGGAGTCGTCGCTGCGCTCCTCCTTCAAACTATTGTCTTCGATCAGCAAAATGCCCTTACCGTTCTCTTTACTTAATATACTAAATATAAACCGATCTACTTTCTGCGTTGGTTCAATGACAGCAATTCCCTGCAGTTTATTTAATGAATCTCCGTAAGCACCTATGCGAAAGTTTGGTGCTTTCAAATTTTAACTACGGAATTTATGTGTATGGAACTTGTCTCGATAGTTTCGATCGCTCTAGAATCCAAAAATTACAAAATAGATGCTGTCGCTTTGTTCTTAATCTTACCAGATTCTCGCGCCGTATTTCTGATGATGTTGGTCGATTGGGATGGCTCAGTATGGGTAATAGAATTGAAGCTGCTGTCCTGTCACTTACACATAACATATTACTCACAGGTTCACCCGGAAATCTTAGAAAACATTTCATCATAAGAAGCCAAATGTCGAGTAACCACCACCTAAGAAATCACTGCAGTCTTCATCTCCCAAAATATAACACAACGTTATTTCGGAAGTCGTTTGTTTACAACGCTATGAAGCTTTATAATGCATTGCCCCTTGATTACAAGAATCTTCCTGTAGCCGGTTTTCGAACTTAAGTCAAAGAATTGTTGATATGTAGTGATTTGAATCGATAATAGTTAGTAAGTTGAGTAATCTTTTGTAACACTTATATCAATTTGTTAATTTGTCCACATTGTACGATCATATCTTCATTCCTTACTCTCACCTATATTGTATATTCTGAAAGTTGATTTGGATTATTCTGAAGATTTTGAAAAAGTGTTGTGTATTCTCTACCACTTCAGGGATTAAGTTGAATAGCTTGCTAGACTTCGCCCTGTTGTGGTAATGATCTGCAAATAAAGACCTACTAATCTAATCTAATATAGATTCTCACTAACTCATCTTTATAGTCACTTTCTTCGACGGATTATGAACTTCGTTAGATCTCAAAAATCTAATAACATGGAATTATCACCATCTTAACCCTCTATATTTCCCTTCTCATAAAGAGTGTTTCAAGGCTCGACGGGCGTCCATCTGAACCGTCCCTTCCGAGGAAACTGCGAAAGAGTCCAAGTGGCCTAGCAGATGGAGAGGAGGAAAAATCAACTGGGAAAACCTTCGGCGATTAGCAATTAGCGGGCAATCAGCCCCGGTGTTTACGTAGCCGGGACGCAGTGGGCGCTGGCGGAGCGGAATAACGCGCCCTGGGCCACCGGACGCTGCAATTCCGGGCGTACGTGTCCGTCATACGAAACGCCCGGCTAAACCACCGGGGGACCCTGGATTTTCAGCCGACCAGCCTCGTTTTTGATTTAATTGCCACGCCGGTCATGACCGAAATAATTCATCTTCGGGTGGCCGGTCTGCGCCGCGAAAAGTCGAAAGTATTCGATCGCTTATGGTTAACCTGACGGTTGAGTTGAATTTTCTTAAGAACTAGTGATAAGGGACACCTCACACTGTAAATAATTAGAAGAGTGATTAATAATGGGGGATTTGTAAAATACATGAAAAGAATCTAATGGACATAATCCTCAAAGATGAAAAATAACCGTAGACACGTGTTTCGGGCTTTAGGCCCTCATCATTACGGTGAAAAGATGGTAAATCAAAACGCATAACGGAGTCAACACAAGGAAACCAGTAAATAATATTTTACTCGTGCAAAGTGGTCACAAACATGCCTGATCTATAAATTCCATAATTTTGCATATATACTGCTCCACAAGAGTTAGGGATATCGTATTCAATCGTTTTGAAAAGTATGTAATCTTCGAAAAAATCGCTGTAAAATCATTTAAAACTCAATAACAACTTGAATCGATCCAATAAATATCAGTATGAGACATTTCGTCAATCTGGTAGCCTTTTTTCTGAAATTTGGTTTTTTGTATAAGCTTCATGGATGTTTTATTTCGAAATAGTCATTTTATCAACGACTTCGATTTGAAAAGAGTTTTCTGAAAATGCCAAGACGTAAATTAACAAACGCTGAGGCTAATATGGCTATCGGAATGCTACAAGGAGGCCTAACTCAGGTTGTTATATCGGAAAGGCTCCAAGTCAGCCAAAGTGTGATATCTCGACTTTGGAATAGGTTTAGGGAGACAGGTTCAGTGTTGGGAAGACCAAGGCTTGGTGGGCGACGAAAAACAACACCTGCTCGGGATCGTTTCATCACCGTTTCGACGAGAAGAAAGCCTACATCTACGTGTAGAATGCTACGGAATATTCTTCAACATGCAGATGGGGTCCAGGTTTCTATCGAAACCATCAGACGACGTTTGAGAGAGGTGAATCTAGGTTCTAGACGTCCATTAAGAGGAGTTCCATTGACATCCAGATATAGACGATTTTCAGATTCTCGAAGAATAAGGGTATAGACAATCCCACGCATACCTGGTAATCGTCGCTATGTCCAAGAAATCCATATATTCCGAGGTGGTAGCGTAACAGTATAGGGAGCATGTCATTGAAAATGTTTTGCCAAAATTTCACGCTGCTATTGGTGGCACCGTGCAGCCATAGTTGAGAATGCGCGCGAGGAGCTTGGTATTCCACATTTACCAATACCTCCGCACGCACCAAATTTGAATTGCATAGAATTTGCATGGGATATGCTCCAAAGAAGATTAGATAATTATCAACCTTAAATGATCTGAGAGAGGTTCTGCCCCATTTATGGAACCAAATTCCTCAAGAATTCTCTGGGAATTTCGTTATTTTACTCGATTTTTCTCAACCTCCGTATATACGCTGTAAACCTACAGGCTAAAATCAATTTTATTCCCCGCAACTCCAAATCATAATAATATGAATTTTCATCACAAAATCTCATTTGAACTATATTTTTTTGCAATTTAAGTCAATCCCCCTAACTCATGTGGAGCAGTTTATTTCGCCTCTTGTAAAATGTCGGTACATTCGAAATATCCTGCAATGAATCTGAATGAATGTTGTAGATGGCTCGACTTTTGATTGAGTAATTATCTTTTATATGTCACATATCATAGAATCTGTCTCCGGGCAGAACTACTTAGGTAGATTTGCTATTATTTCTATGAGAAAAGAAAAGCTAGCGCCACAAAAAGTTAAGCTAAACCCTTGGAGAGTACGAAGTCTCTTAACTCCCGAAGATAGCTGAATCAGAAGATAAAGCATCGCGAGATCGGGGTACGTTGTTCCTCCTCCTAGGGAAATTCACGAAACATAAAAAAATAATTCCGTGATTGTCGGTCCCGCAAAATTGATAAAACCCGTGTTCCACAACCCGGGCATTCCCACGGAACGGCGAGGCTAATATCGCAGGAATTGAGCCATAATTCCCCTTCCAGCGGTGATAACCGAATGCCAAGTCTCCTCCCCCAATCGGCTCACTCTATAAACAAGTCCGAGGCGGAGACGATAATTATTTTCTCCTGTGATTCCGTGCCGAAGGAAGGGATCGAAAGTCACTCGACATAAATTTCTCGCGTTTTGTCCCGGTCCTGAAATAAAGCACCGAATCGAATAAATTCCCGCCGTGACGTTAATTAATAACTCTGCGCCGCTTTTCTTCCTCTTCACTGTCGCGGCCTTCGGCCCAGTCCGCACCGACGCGGCCCGGCGCGGAGACGGCACGGCACCGGACCGAAATCCACAATTAGCATCGGTCGATGCCTCATGTTATATCATAATATTCTCAAATGGATATGCAAATAACTGGAAACTTCTGAATGCGGAAGATCTGTTCGTTTAAATTCTAACTTGAATTTGAATCACGGTGATTTAAGCTTTGATACAAAAACCAATGTTTACCATTCTTCATTTTATGGTTTCTCAGCTCCCAAAAAAATATACGATAAAAAAGTTACTGTACCGGGTTTTTCCAAAGCATTTGAAATTTTGAATCTCGAAGACCAAGGGTGCTTGAACATATTATAGGTGAGACATTGGATTCGAAAATATTTCGAATATTATCGACAGCCTCGCGTTTATTCAGAGATAGGAATTCCCAAGAAAAGGGGACAGATGTCCGGCCGGATCGATTAGAATTGTCCAAGTTTGTTTACATATTTCCTGTTAATATATCGGTTGTTGCAAGCTCATAAAAATTTAGTGGGGCTATAAAATTCAGCGCGTTTCCTTTGTTGGTTTCATTGAAGAGGGTGATAGTGAAAGAAGTACCAACTCAGTGGGTTCTTGTGCATCTGTTGATTTCGAAATATTAGAAAAGTCCGTCAATAACTTGTAGAAACAAAGAGGACTTTTCCCTTTCGAAAATATGCTCAATAATATGCTGTATGCTGAACGCTAAAAATATATGCTAAACATGAATGAAATATGCCAAATTTAGCATTAAAAATGCTGAATTGGCAACCCTGTATATCGCAGGAATTGAGCCATAATTCCCCTTCCAGCGGTGATAACCGAATGTCAAGTCTCCTCCCCCAATCGGCTCACTCCCCATTACATCAGGATTCATGGTGAAGATATTATCATGAAGGAATGAGTCAAATTCTTGGGTGTTTATCTGGACGCTGAAATGAAGTGGACCACTCATATTGACCACCTTCATAGGAAGCTGACCTCTGTCATCTACTCTCTAAATATCATCATATTAGTGTCGAGACCCTGAAAATGGTCTATTATGCAAGCTTTCAATCCGCTCTATCGTATGGAATAGTGTTCTGGGGAGATGGCACTCAGGCTGAAAGAGTGTTCATACTGCAAAAGCTGGCTGTGAGAACTATATTCCGCATGCGTTTTAGAGCCTCTTGTAGGGGAGTGTTCAGGAAAAACAATATGCTTACGATGACAGGAATTTACATCTTTAGATGTCTTATGTTTATAAGTGAGCACAGTCAGTTATTTGAAGATTTCAAGAATACAAATAATAACTTCACCGTATCTGTATCCACTTTGTTCTCTATCCCTCACACAAAAGAACTGCGGTTATACATGCATGAAGCTGCTCAATGATTTGCCGAAGAGGTTTAAAGAATTGAAAGAATCAAGATCATTCAAAAGGATGGTGTACAATTTCATTTTGGATTGTGAACCATATTCTCTTCAAGAATATTTCAACTACTGCACTACCCATAGGAGCTAGTAGAATTTGTGCAACGACCTTAACGATTTTTCTATTTTATCAATAATGTCCATGTTATTTTTTGATAATTGTTGAAGATGAAATAAATGATTAATATTATTATTATTACTCTTTAAACAAGTCCGAGGCGCAGACGATAATTATTTTCTCCTGTGATTCCGTGCCGAAGGAAGGGATCGAAAGTCACTCGACATAAATTGTCCCGGTCCTGAAATAAAGCACCGAATCGAATAAATTCCCGCCGTGACGTTAATTAATAACTCTGCGCCGCTTTTCTTCCTCTTCACTGTCGCGGCCTTCGGCCCAGTCCGCACCGACGCGGAGTCGGCACGGAGACGGCACGGCACCGGACCGAAATCTGCAATTAGCATCGGTCGATGCATCATGTTAATTAGAGACGCGGCCTTTTCTTCTTCCCGCTCAGCCCCGCGTCCCCCGGTTCGTATTTCCGTGTATCTCCCGCTCGGGTTTATGACTTACTCAAACATCCAGCGAACCGGAAAACTTGTTATTTTGTTAATCGTTTTTCGGATGTTTATTAGCTGGCGGCTGTTTGCGTGTTTCGATTCACGAACGAGCTCTGGGGCTCGGGAGGTCTGGAAACAATATCCTCGAATTTTCGAACTTTAGGTGGAGTCTGAAATGTGTTTCCGAAAGAGATTATTATTATTATTGTGGATACAGAGTAGAGTACAGGTGTGACTATTAAACTCTTGAAAAAATACAATTAAAACCTTCATGGGAAAAAAAAAACACCAGCAGTACCTGAAGTGTACGAGCTATGCACTTGAAACTTTGCACGTTCTATAAGTTCAAGACTGGCATTATAGCCGGAGAATTTTGTTCCTCTACTATATTCCAAACTCAAGTTATGAGGGCAGTGTTGGATTTACCAGCAGGCTGAGTAGGCTGGAGCCTAGGGCGGCAAATTTCACGCGGCGGCAAATTTGGTTACATTTAAAGTTAAATGCCAAAAATTTCAAAACCCCTTCGAAATAAATTCCTGGCAAAAATAGAAGAGAAGAGCAAAACAAATCATTACAGAACGGTAGGTAACAATTGATAATCAATGAAAAAAGAAATAATGAAACCAGCAGAACAGCGAGAAAAATTCATCTTCATATTCACTTTACTTGAATTCGTCTGTCAGGAATTCATCAATTGAGTAGTAGCATTTGGAGGCCAGGAAGTGTTTGAGGCGTTTTCGAAAGCAACTGCAGAATTTTATCTCATCTGGAAGATGATTGTACAATTTAATTGCTAGATAATTTGTTGCTTTCTGTGCTTGTTTTATTTCTTTTACGTGTGGCATAATCATGAAATTCTCCACTTGTGATGTATTTGCTCTTGTTTTCGTGAACATGAATCAAACAAGCATAAATAAATTGGGAGTAAAATGTCAGTATCTCATATTTTTTTAAATATTCTCTACAAGAAGTGGTGTTTTTGATCCCTGCGAGCGTTCGTAAGCTCTCTTCTGTTTTAAGAAAACTTCATAAGATTCAGGCGCATCTCCCCAAATTAGTGTGCCATAGGATAAAGAGCTATGGAATAGTGCAAAGTAGATATCCCTCAGGACAACCTCGCTTGTTAATCGTTTAAATCTGCTCATGACGAATATAACAGATGATAACTTTTTTGTGAGATTCTCTATTTGGATGTTAAATTTAAAATTGTTCTGGATTTGAATACCTAAGAATTTCGCACTTTCGATGTTATGTAATCCTGATCTAGTTCATATTTTCAAGGTATTTGTTTTTGCTATGTTTAAGCGGAGACTATTTGAGCTGAACCAACTTTCGGCTTTCCTGAGCGAGATCTCTGTTTTTGTGCTAACTAATGTTTTGGATATATTAAAAAAGGAAGTGTCATCTGTGTAGTTACATACATAATCGCAAGGAATGTTATTTGGAAGGTCATTAATGTAAATTATGAAGAAATGATCCGAAAGACAGTTAATATTGACAGTTTTTTCAAAAGTGAAAATAAAAGCAGTAATTGAGCTCGGAAGCTTCAAACATATGTTCTGACACAACACAATCTGAAGAAGGTTAGACCGATTTATTCATGTCTCATAACATTCGTTGCCTGTTGCCCATTAAACATCCTGATTATGAAAAAACAGAAAGCTTTTCTTGCTTGAAGAGAGTGAAGAATTACCCACGAACGACTTTAAGTAAAGAAAAACTAAGAGCTTTAGCTCTGAAGTGCAGAGAGTCAGCTAATGAACAAAATTTCGAACGACAATATTATAAATGATTTTGCGTATACGAAGTCTCGCAAAAAGTTATTGTAATGTTTTCATGATGTAACTAATATAATAATAATGAACAATCAAAAAAAGATATATTTATTGTATTGTTTTCGAAATCGGAGTGTAATAAAAAAATATTTATCAACGTTCGCCAAATGTGTATTTGTCATGTAAGATTATCCTACGTCAAAAGTAGTACATGATTGAGATATTTTTTCTTAAAATGATGTTTTTTGATAATTTTTTAGTGTAAAAATAAAAAATTGATGTTACAAGGATGATGGAGGACAAATCATAAACTTAGAATTTTATTGATAAAAAATTGATATGATTGGGGGCTAAGCGCTAAGATATCAAAATTTAGAGGCGGCAAAAATTGAATAGCTTACGGGCGGCAAATCTGTTAATCCGCCACTGTATGAGGGTTCAAAAATACGACGAAACACTTCCAGAAAAGATAGGTAGTTGCCTTAGAAACCAAAAGTTCATCTATCAATGAGAAATTTTTTTATTCGAAAATATGTGAACGAGAAAGAAAAATTATAAGAGATAATCACTATCTGACAGTGCATTTCAACCCCCCTTCAACGATACACGGTTGCATTCGTGTTCTGCGATACCGGAACTTGATATTCAAGAGAAAGAACTCGTGCCAAATTTTAATGATGCGATATTTCGGGACGAACAACTGCGAATCCAATTAATTTCAATTTCACTCATTCGTGTTTATCCAACACCACGGAAGATTAATAAGCGCAATTTCGGACGATTTTTCTTCCAATTAGCCTCGGTTCTTTGGAGTCACTCGAGAGTCGGTGTTCTGGATTTTTTCGCATCGTTTGAAGGAATATTCTTGAATTTCGTAGTTTTTTTAGATTGTTAACCACCAAATAAGGTTACCTTTCCACTCGGCTGTTTTGTGATCTGTTCAGCCCACAAGGATTTTTGCAAATTCGTATCTATTGGATATTTTTCCTGAGAGTTCGAAGTATGAAGAGGAAAATTTCAGATTTGGAGGGGCGTATATTGAGAAAATGAGGAAGTTCCGAAACTCATCGATAAAATTGATCCAAATTGTTCGAGTTTTTCTTCATGTTGATGTTATACAATAAAAGTTTAATACCTGAAGAATTATTTATGATTTTATGACCACGTTTAGTTCAAAACAGTGGATTTAAGAAGCATTTAAAAAAGGTGCGTCATCTCTCCCTTTTTTAACCTATGAAATGCGCTGAATTTACACTGCGCAAAAAAATTAACGCACAATATGGAAATCTTAAATTTATTCTACAACTGCAGGTGTTCCCAATGATAATTATTTTTATCAGAATTATGCATGCATGTGTTATCCACTTTTAACGTTTTTCTTCAATACAGATGTTTTTTCCCAGCAGGAATAAAAAAGATGATATTATCAGATTTCGAATGTATTGGCTCCATTCTAAAATCAGTTGTTCTCGATCACTTCTAGTGATCAATAGTTTTTCTTTCTTTTGATTTTCTACACTCGATCGCTATGCAACGCGAACACGCAATTTGACCCAAGAGGAATGTGCCCAAGCGGTAGTTTTGCGAGAAGAATGACTGTATATACCTAACTGTAATACTTGGCGAATAAACCATTTTCATTCTATTCTATTCTATTCTATGAAAAACAATTTCAGGAGTCGACCCCTCCGTTGTGCGCGGCTCTACGCCCATGCTGCCGCCAATTTCCCCGCTATCAGTGAAACGCAAAGTGAAAATGGAAATGCTCGGCAGCCCGACAAAGAATTCATTCTCCATCGGTCGGGAATATTCTGTGGTTTATTTCCTCCGTCGGCACAGATAGCATCGAGAAGGCCGGGGCAGTGTTGCCACTTTGGTAGAATTTCTACTAAAGCTGGTAGAATGCGATGTTAATTTAGTGGAAGAATTTGAATCTGGTAGATAGTAGAAATTCTAGTGGGCAACGAAAAGTTTTAGTCAGATTTCTAGTGGTTTTTTCAATTACGAAGATTCGGACCAAGGGTCGAAAAAATCGTCTGCCAGATAATGTAAATGTTTTGAAACAAATTTCTGCATTATCAGTAGAGACTTCACTACGAGTGGTAAAACCGGATCTTATTCCAATTTTAGAATATTTTAATTACAACTGCGAATCCATAGACAAGATCCAAAATCAATGGAAAAATATCATGTTAGTGTAGTGGCAAACTACGTCGTCAACTTTAGGCTTTTGGGCAGAAGTAAATGCCTACAGGGATGCTAATTCTGAAAATCCCCTTCAGGAGTTATCAGAATTTGCACTATCCTTTTTGATTTACCTCATTCCAACGCAGAGGTAGAGCCAGTTTTTAGTCAGTAGAATAGAATTAAAACAAAACTACGCAATAGGATGCAGATACCTATGTTGTGTAGGGTTTTGGCAATTCGATCACGTTTGAATCGAAAAAATAGGTGCTGCCACAACTTTGATGTTCCACAAAATGTAGTGAATAATTTAAAAAAATACACATAAACTCATACAAATGAACTGGAAACAGAAAGTTTGGACGCATTTTTTGTTATTGGATAACTGATTTTTTCTATTATTATCTGCCTCTGTCATTATACTTTTCTAACAAAAATATAGATTTTTCGTTTGTTTTCGTATGATATTCCTTCCGAACTTGAAAAAATTTGGTAGAAATCTGGTAGATCTGGTTAGTTCCAATACTAGTAGAATTTTGGTAGATTTCATTCGGTGGTTTAGGAGACTTTCATTTGTGACTTGTGGCAACCCTGGCCGGGAGTCTGGCATTCACGCGGCGCCCCGGAGATCCGAGCATCCTGGACCATCAATAATTCGGAAGTGAACGGCGTAGGAACTGTGTCCGAATCGTCACGTCCGGGGCCCTTTATGCAGTTGACCTGTCAAATACGCCTCCGCTTTGTTCGGACAATCAACGTTATCGCCGCCAGAATTCGAATGGCGGCCGCCTCTCTCTCCAGCATCCTCGCAGGACCCGCGATGATCGCCCGACGGACGATCCCGGAATTGGAAAATACGTCTGGAAAACCGGACATTTGAATCAGACGGCGAATATATTAGAGAGAGGAATAAGCCATGTTTTACGTGCGAATGCTTGAATTTTGGTCTTGTGTATCCTTGGCCAGAATGTACTCTGGGAGGATTCTGCGTTTTGTGACACTTCTTGGATTTGAATGATTGAAAATTATTTCCCTATTTCAGTATCGTAATGAGTTCATTACAGTACTAAAAGTTGTGCTGTAATGAGCTCATTATAGCATTGTTTCCAGTTATATTTTTCGTTTTGTGGTTGTTAACACTGACATCCCATCCTATCAGTTTTCAACACACGTCAATTCAAATCCCGTAATCAGTCAAGTCACACCAACTGTCAAGATACACTACAAACGTCACAAGTATAATCTGAATTTTCATTGAATTTCGATAGTATCTCACAAAACTTGACTGTATAGTCCAGTCATTTAAGATTTTCACCTCGGAATTTCGAATTTCGGTTCTATTTCGACTAAAATGACTGGACCATTAATAGAGAAACGCTCCTTTGTCGCTCGTTTTTGAATTTCGCATTCTTGTTGGAATAGGAGCCCATTCTGAAACTTGTTTTAGAAAATAAAATCCAACCAAAAATATTTTCATGTAAAATATTGCCAAGACGAGGCCGTATTTCTAACATTGTCAAAAAGTTATCAGATCTCATGTAGAGCAAAGCTCTACACTCTTCATCTTGACAAGTCCTTATTTCACAAACTTTATGTCTTAGTCAAAATGAATGACTTGGCCGTTTTTCTTTCGCCACTTGAGCGTTAGGTGAAATATTCATTCGCTGTTCATAACTTTTCATTTAAACAATAGTTCTTATTGTTACGAAACGGCGAAGTCACTTATTTTTATTGCGGCATAGAGTTTGTGAAATAAGGACTTGTGAAAATGAAAAGTGTATAGTTAGCAGCTTGTCTCCACATGAGATCTGATAACTTTTTGATAATGTTATAAATACAGCCTCGTCTTGGCAATATTTTACAAGAAAATGTTTCTGGTTGGATTTCAGTTCTTTTTGTAAGTTGCTTATGACAAAATCCTAAAATTTGTTTCATTTTTCCCCAATAATGATCAAATTAAATATAATTATTGCTAGAGCTATTTCGAGTCAAACTAATTCACAATCCATGTTCGAAATCAACAATGTACGAAGAATAGAAATATACCTTTACGTACCTAGGTTCAAGCTGCGATAGCGATGTACATATCTGGGAGCTGCCATCACAACCATTTTATAAAGAATCCTATCATTTAACAATGATCACAATGGAAAATTGCACAATGGAAAATGTGGTTGAGGTTCTTACAGGGAAATGGTATCTGGTGTAAATACACATGAGGAGTTTTACAAGCGCTTCATTTTATCCCCTTATTCAGAATGTGGGGGTAATTTTCACTGAGAATTCTTGCATATAAATTTTAAGACCACTAGCATCAAAATTGGCATTTTTCTCGGATCTGAATTAAGTACAGAAAGAGGGGTCACGAAAGCTTTAATTTTTCTCCTACAACGCTTCTATGCGTAGATAAGTACCTTCTGAAGGTACGGTGGACTAGGTACGGTTGTTGCAATTTTCAATTTTGCACCTGAGTATAAAGGTAAACTCACAGGGGCAAAGATAAAAAAAAGAAAAATTTAGCAACCCTGAGGCGGATATGGTAGGGCTTGGAGTTGGTAATGACAGGTTCAGAAATACACAAAAATGGTCTGAAATCACTTTTATTTTTCAAAAGGTAAAATAAATCTCCTTCTGGAAAAATTTCACATTAACGAAACGAAAAGAATAAACTCCAGGAACACTTTTATGGCTTGAAACAACTATGTTACCGTAGAGTCTACAGTAACGATTACTATGTAACAGTTATCAATCGAAATCTAATCGGTATTAATACGAATCAGATCTCTTTTAACATTCTTCATATTACAATCAGTCATCAGGTGTGTTAACCTCTTCTTCTTTTCTTGGTCGAAGATGAACCCACTATAAGCCCAAGAACCTCTAAAAGGTTCCAACGGAGCTTAATGTTCCTCTGGATTACCAAAAAGTTGTCGACCAAAAAAAAACCAAATATCTAAAACAATTTTTTTTTCAATTCCATTAAACTGTAACCTGAACAACCTCACGGCTCTAGCAAAAGGGCTTCCAAACGCAAAAATAGCGATTACTCCTAAAGTTCCATCCGAAACGTCTCAGATCACATCGCAACAATATCTCAGCGAGATGATTCCTCCAAGTTCCCTCGATTTTCCGGTTCCGCAGAAATTAGACCCCATCGATTAGATTCTTTCCCGATCCGAACGGTCCTCAGCCACACCGCCGGACGATATTTCATTCTGGGAACGTGTAAAGGAGCGAAATCTCGTGACGCCGTAAGAGCCGTCGCGACGCTCCGATTGAGCCGGCCGAATTACGACGTTGATTGATACAAAGCGCCACTTCCACGAACAATTTTTCCGACCCGAATCAATTCCGAGGTGAAAGGAAAGACCTAATGCCCGGATTACCGGCCACAAAGGGGCCCCGGGCTCCCAAAGCCGCCGAGATCGATCAACAATTATTTTTCGCGAAATCCTCTCATTACCGAGTCCCTTTTGAGGGAACGCAGGACGGAGTTTCTGCGGCAGAGAGCCCTCGGACAATAAATATTGGAAATTCGGATCGGGACGGTTATGTCCTTATAATTGGCTGGGAAGTTTCGGTCGAGAACTTGTCGAAACTTGCTCTCTTCGGGGTTTTTCGTTTGACCGTCTCTTGGAAATATTCCGACGAAAAGTTGGGGTGTATTCAACATGATTTCTACGACTTCAGGAAACCTCTATTCCTGTTCTTTCACAACTGGAGTATATTCTAGAAAGAACTTATTAGCTATTATTTCGAGTAGGCTCGATATAATTCAATAAAACATACTTTGGCATGAGTCTGATTGGAACCATAAGAACAGAGATAACTGCGTGACTACGAATAACTTACGACGAAGACACGAGATAATATGAGACTTTTGGGACAACATTTAGAACGCCAAAATGAAGCTGTATACAAATTTTCAGGTTATTATCCCAAAATTCCTCAGCCCCTTTTTCATGCTAAGGTGACTGGACTATAATAGTTGTATATTAAGTATAGAGAACGGTAAGGGCATTTTACCGATCGAAGACAATAGTGGAGGAGGAGCGCAGCGACGACTCCAATTATTGTCTGAGATCGGTAGTCCTTAACTTTCGAGATACTCATAGCGTTTTTTGCACAATAGACACAATTTTTACTCAATGTACAAAACAATTTTCTGACAAATTAATTTATTCGTGGCTTTATCGGCGCTGTGTAGGAATATGATATAAGACGTTGTCTTGGTGATGAAAACTTAGTAGATTGCCAAAGTGACAATAATCAATTGAATTTACTAGCGTTGAAAAATGAGCGATATAGAATCTTCGGAAGATAATGAAATTCAAACAGCCTGGGAAATCGGCTGTTCTTCAGTCATTCCTGAGAAATCTAAAATCCGGTACGAGAGTACATACAATACTTTCAAGGAATGGATTCAGACTAAAGGCGGCCAAATCAATGAAAAAGTGTTACTAGCCTATTTTATTCGAAGAATAGAAAAGCTGAGATCGCCTGGAAGTCTCTGGGCGGAATATTCAATGCTGAAGAACACAATATTTTTGAACGACGGTATTGACATAGCCAAGTTTGCAACGCTTATAGCATTCCTCAAAAGAAAATCTATTGGTTACAAACCCTAGAAATCTGCTGTTTTTACAAGTGAAGAAATGAGTAAATTCTTAAAAGAAGCACCAGATGATATGATTTTAATTATTAAGGTGTGCTTTTATTAATATAATAGTGCTTTATAAACTAATTATGTTCTTTCAGGTAGGAATAATATTTGGTATATCAGGGGCGTGTAGAAAAGGAGAGTTGTACAACATGAGCGTCAGGGATATAGAAGATCGAGAATAATTTTTAATCGTGAAAATTCCCAACACAAAAACCAACATTCAGCGAACATTCGCAGTCGTCGATCGAGATAATGATATCAATTACCTGGAAATATATAGAAAATATTTCCGTCTGCATCCACAAAATGCGAAGAGCGAGCATTTATTTTTGAGATATCAAAACGGAAAATGCAGTAATCAAGTAATAGGCAAAGGGACAATTGGAAGTTGGCCATCAAAAATTACAACCTTTTTTAATTTAGAAAATCCAAATGCCTATACTGGCTACTCCTTTAGACGTTTTTAGCTAATAAGGAAGTAGATGTATTAGGACTAAAACGACACGGTGGATGGCGGTCTTCGACTGTGGCTGAAAGTTACGTTGAGGATTCCCTGGAGAATAAACTAGACTTTGCTGAAAAATTTTTGCATACTACGGAACGTAGCGAGTTGCAACATGAAATGTTGAATTCAGCAGAGATTTCTGCGAATTCGGCTACTACTCAATCCAGTGGTATTTCCATTAGCAATTGTAAAAATTGTACTTTCACTTTCTTAAATTAACTGAATTCAAATTGTTTGTGTTATTTCATTATTTCAAAGAATATTCAGTCATTTTCACTTACCGTTCTGTTTACCTTAGCAACCAGTAAAAATGATCTACCGATCTAGCAACAAACGCGGTAACTAACAAAATTCGTTCTATCGTGCAAAAAGAATTTAATTAATCTAGTACATTATGCCAAACTTAAGAAATGAGTGTTCAAAAGTACTTCCAGGAAATGTAGGTTCTTCTCTTTGCTCCTCTTGGAGGGGGCACTACCGAGCCCTAGAAGCTGGGACGAAAGAAAAGGTTCGAATTAGTGTTATCATTGAGGGGGACGTATGTTTCTATCCATTCCATTCGCACCGTTCAGTATTATTCCCGTTTCAAGAATCCGCCCGGCAATATATAAGCTAATCTACATTTTATATCCAAATTTCTCCGGCGAACCTTGGATTTCATTATTATTTTGGCAACTGCACATCTCGCCGAACTGTAAACACGCTATAAAATAAATTATTCTGCCCTGAAATTCCTTTTTTACCGTTTCAACGATAAAATTCAGCAAACATGAATGCACAAACTTTCCGCTGTTTCTAGAAAGTGGGATACGGCCCACTTCCTATTCAAGTACAAATAAAAAGGTCATGAATTCTGTTTTAGTGTTGGCCGTTCCGGATATTCGGACCAATTGACTGATGCGAAATCTATGGAGCCTATTCCGAGTTTCGAAACTTCGAATCGAATCACGGGTTTTCGCTCAGGTCCTCCGGAGGATTCGGATATATTCGGGTCCATAGATTCTACCACACGGTTATTTATTTCTGTGTTCTATTGGAACGGTTCCGCGTATCCAGGAAGGTCTAGGCCGTTCCAGGTGACGAGACTCGATGGTTCAGATCTATCGTCGGTAAGTCTCAAAGAGGAACCGATATTCGGGAAATTATGTTCTTCTGAGGTGTTGTAACATGATTTCCAGAGCTAGCTATTTTTTTTAAGCAGAAATACAAAACCTACTCGGCTAGTTTCACGTCTGAGACAGAGTTAGCGATAATTGAAAAGTCAGAAATCGAGTCTTCTTCAACTACTCTATATACACTGCGGAAAAAAATTAACGCACATTATGGAAATCTCAAATTTATTCTACAACTGAAGGTGTTCTCAATGATGATCATTTTTATCAGAATTATGCATGCATATGTTATCCACTTTCAACGTTTTTCTTCAATACAGATGTTCTTCCCAGCAGGAATAAAAAAAGATGATATTATCAGATTTTGAATGTATTGGCTGCAATTTAAAATCAGTTGGTCTCGATCAATTCTAGTGATCAATAGTTTTTCTTTCGTCTGATTTTCTACACTCGATCGCTATGCAACGCGAAACACGCAATTTGACCCAAGAGGAATGTGCCCAAGCGGTTGTTTTGCGAGAAGAAGGGGTGACATACACAACAATTGCAGAAAGTCAATGTGACATGTTCTTTCGAGCATTTAGGCCGTCGTCGTAGATTAGTTCTCGACGTTTCGCCAGTTCGAGTGTCTGGCATCTTCAGGAGTTATATTTCAGGAGATGTTCTCACTGGACTGAACTGCCTGAGTGCAGTCGAGAACTAATCTACGACGACGGCCTAAATGCTCGAAAGAACATGTCACATTGAACGATGGCCGCGAAAGCCTCAACCAATTCAATTGCAGAAAGGTTTGGAGTTTCCCATACAAGTGTGTCCAGAATGTTGCAGCGATTCAGGGAGACAGGTATGAATTTTCGAAGACCAGGACACTGTAGACCACGGGTAACACCTGCCATTCAAGAACGTTACTTGAGAGTTTCTTCGTTGAGACAACGGTTTGCAAACGCTCGCCTCTTTCAAAATCAGCTTGAGCAAATTCATGGGGTGCAAATTAGCACTCAGACAATAAGAAATCGCCTCAGAGAATATGATTTAAGGCCTTGTGTCGCGGCAAGAGGCCCAGCTCTTACCCCAGCCCATCGAAGGGCGCGTTTGGATTTTGCGAGAGAGCATATCCATTGGAAAGATATATCGATTGGGAAAGAGTTCTCTTCACAGATGAGTCTAGATTCTGCCTCTACCATTGTGATCGACGTTCCCTCGAATACAGACGTCTACATGAATGATATGCTCAGTGAAATTTCCTGAATACTACTGGTTTCGGGGGAGGATCGATTATGGTATGGGCTGGAATATCTTTGACTGCTCGCACAGACCTAGTGGTCGTTGATAATGGAGCTGATAAGTATATAAGGAACATTCTTGAAGAGCATGTAGTGCCATTTGCCCCATACATTGGTGAAAATTTCATTTTTATGGACGATAATGCCAGACCCCATCGTGCGCGCATCGTTCTGGAGTACCTTTAAATTGAGATTTTCAGAATTTGCGTAAATTTTTTTGCGCAGTGTATTTAAATTCGTTGGTCCATCCTGTTGCATTTCAGAAAACAGCACACAGCGATTGTAGTAGTTATAGATAGTAGTAGTTATATTTAATGCAAGTGCCGAAGGTACTGATATTCTTCCATGAGTTCAAAATTCAAAAACGAGCCACTAAGTGGCGAGTTTCTGAATGAACGAGTGCTAGAAGAAGCCTTCTGTATGAGCATTATACGTTGTTTTCCTCTGAAACATTGAATTTTCTTTTGAATTAATGGCGTATTTCCCTAAATATGAGATTTTTGTATTGAAAAATATCATAAATTTGACAGATAATAATCAATAAATTTTACCATTAAAACTGTGCTAGAATCAAATATTATCGCACGATTTTGTTATCCAAGATGTGGCATTATGAACGGATGTGACACAGGATTAGAGAATAATATAGTCTGTAACAAGTTCAGAATGAAAATCCGAAATACCTGGGTGGGCACTAACACCTGTTCAATTAATGAAATTTCATCCAGAACATCTCTTTTCGGGTAGAGTATTGTTAATTCAGTCCGAAAAAAACAGGGGGAACATTCGAATAGCCCCAGCTACTCGTTCCAAACACATAAAAAATTAATTTACCTCGAAACGGCCAAGATGGGGATTCTGAAGTAAACACTTATCAATTATTCAGGTGTTTGCTAGGAGTGAATTACTGGCTTATCAAGTCCGGGAACAAGCACAACTAGATCAGCCTCCGATTCACTACATCCGCTCATTCGATTCAATGAAAGCGAATGGAGAAGAGACAGTGAAAATAAAACGAATAATTTGTCACATTCATGTGCTCGATCGCAAACCAACCTCTCATTCATCCATTCTAGATTCCAAAAGTTTTCATCCCAAGATTTGTGAATCAACCACCACTTTGATTATGAAATTCGGCATTAAATATGAGATCTGTGTAGTTCACTGCGGGCACAGCGGCGGAGATCAAAGGAATATATCCCAGATCCGAGAATTATTGTCCAAACTATACTAGGTACACAAAAGTTAACCCTTGTCGCAACTCAAATCAAGGGATACCTACTATCACTCTTCAAAGAATGAGAATGGCTTTGTCGCCGATAAAGTACTGTCAGAAAAAGATATTCAGTGCATACAGTTATATGTTGAATCACAAAAAATAAATCCGTTGTTTACTGCTTTCGTTGTTGCAAAAAAAAACCAATGAGACAACCTGTTACAATATTTTTAGAAAAGTTTGATAGGTTCCTTATGATACAGGGACATGCGAATATCGATTGAAAAGTTTGGGGGCATATAGTAGATCTTGAAATATGGACAAAGTATGATTCCCGAAACGATTGGTTTTCTTGGTAAAAGAGATCATCTTTTCTGTACTCATCATTCAATTCACAATGAGTATGAATACAGGGGTCAGTCTTTGACTTACATATATTTTAATAATAGATTGGTGAGGGTAGCAGAATAGTATTGTCTAAAACAAGTTGCTTAATGAGCTCCTTTTCCAATACGAATGCATGATCGTTAGAATTACCTTATGCAACGAATATTAGACGATATTTTCTCTAATTCAATCAAATTTTGTGAAATACTGTCGAAATTCAATGAAAAATTCAGATTATACATCCTAGTGACTTTTTTATTGTACCTTGGCAGTTGGTGTGACTGTAACGAAAATTGACAAATCATGTAATTTGAGTTGATGTGTATTGAAAATTGATAGTATCGGAAGTCAGAGTTGGCAACCTCAAAATGAAAAATATAACTGAAAACAATGCTGTAATGAGTTCATTACAGCACTATTTTTAGTACTGTAATTAACTTCATTACGATACTGACATAGAGAATAGAATATTCTAAGAGAAGTTGCAGAATGAGCTCCTATTCCAGCACGAATGCGAAATTCGAAAACGAGCGACGAAGGAGCGAGCATGAGTGTTGGAATTGCCTTCTGCAACGAGTATTAGACAATATTTTCTCTATTTCAGTCAAGTTTTGTGAAATACTCTCGAAATTCGAATAAAAATTCAGGTTAGTGACTTTTGTATTGTATCTTGGCATTTGGTGTGACTTACGAAATTTGACAGATTACGGAATTTGAATTGATTTGATTTGAAATTTGAGACGATCGGTGGTCAATACTGACAACCACAAAACAAAAAATATAATTGATAACAATGCTGTAATGAGTTCCATTACAGCACTACTTTTAGTACTGTAATGAACTCGTTACGATACTGAAATAGAGAGATAACCATTAACTCTCACAAGGAGCTAGGCCCTTGAAACTTTTCTAGCATTAGATTCTGTGAATCCTCTGAACAGAGTTGCATTCAGCAAAAGTTAACAATTTTTCAATTGCACAGATATAGGGCGGGTTTCACAAAGCTTCAATTGTACGATTAAAAAACCTTACCTGAATTCGAACCAATGAAATCACTCGTTTTGAAATTTCTACGAATCGCGGTGGCTTCAATTAATTTGACGGCACAATCAAAGTTTTGTGAAACCGACCCATTGACTTTTTTAATGATAAATTACTCGACTCTCATTTGACGGCTTTTTACGCGACACATTTTCTCCACGAAAGCGAGAATAGATTGTCAAACTTATTCTGTACCGACTCAAACGCACCATACTTAAGATTCAGACGAAGCCATAAGTTCTGCAATCTGTTCTTCCAGAACCAGCAAATCACCAACTTGAAAAATGCTTTCCGACACGTCGGTAATAACAAACTGGAAAAAAAGTGGAAATAGCCTCTATAACAATTCCACAAATAATAGTCCATCATAAGGAATCACACGTCATTTACGTGTTTTGATACTTCTAGTACCTCCACAATTCCACTTTCTTAAAAATTTCATATTTTTTTCTAATACCTTGAAATTAGAATAGCCTAATGACAATTTTCAAGGAATTAATTTGCTGCAATTCAATACCTACCCACTATGGTGGAAAATATCGAAAAAACTGAATTATTCATGGATTCCAAACGTGTATAATCCGACATACATAGTTCATTCCGTTTCATTATATTTCAAATATAGATGAATTCATCAATCTGAATAAGTCTTGTTCGTCCAAATTATACAGTTCAAAACACTGGTTAACCGTTTCATTCCTGCTCCGCCGATTTTATATCTGATAAGGTAATAAGGCAAGTCGAAAGAGACCCAGTTGAAAGGCGCGTAGGCAACCGATTCAAATGGTACCTCGGTATCATTACTGGACATTCCAATTTGTTATGCGATTCGAAGGGTAATTTCACGATCAAGATACGGAATCTGGGCTAGCCCGGACACGCGATTCCATATCCGGATCTGATCTCGGAGGAAAGGTCTCATTTCAACCCTTTCATGGGGAGTTCATTGGCTGCTTGCAGCCCCACAGTCCCCAGAATGGCTTTCGCGTATACCTTTCACTTTATTTGCTTCTACTATCTGTCTATCCAGTTTGACGAATTGCTAGATTTGATTGCAACGGTTTCTTTCTCAACAACTTTCATCGTTTTCACAAAAATTTTCAAGAATGGAAAACCATGCAACCAAAAAAAATCCTTGAGAAACCGCTTTACTACTTGCTGAATGAATGTCGAATAGGATCATTTTAATTCACAATCTTTTGTACCATTTAAATGTTTTGTTTATTTTTATTGTAGTATTTAGTTATCATTGTTAGTATTGTTTGAAACAGACTGGAAGACTCCGGTCGTTGGCCAATTGGAGTGATCCAATGAAGATTAATAAATAAATATTAAGAATGTGAGAAAGATCAGGTTCTTATGGGATATCTGACTTATTGATGCTGTGACAATTCGAAAACAGCAATGTGCATTGCGCGAATGACTTCTCATTCCATATGTTTCCTAGAATTTCACTGGTTCTAGCGAATGAATAGGCACCAGGTATTTGAAACAATTTTATTTGTTTCTCATTTGTAAACGTCAGTTTCCAAAAACACAATATTAATTAATTTTTGATGATGAAAGAGTTGATACTGATGATGATGAACCATCTGTTGACTCAGAAACTGCTGAACTCGAGAACTGCAGAACATTTGTACTCTCCTTACTACCAAATAATTTTCTAGACATTTCGATTTTTTTGTTGACCGAATCATCGACATAACTCATCGCAATTTCAGTGCTTTTCCACCCTCCTGCGCTCTTTAGTGCTAAAATATCTCCACTCGAATCCTCAACCATAGTGGCTCCAGTTCTGCGAAAAGAGTGGCCAGTGTATAACTCTGGGTCTTTTAAACCTAGATATTTCGCTATTTGCTTTGGGACACCACCAATAGTGTGCTGGCCAGTATTAAGGGAAATGAACTTTCCATGTCGGTTTGTCAAAAAAAATCTTAGGCTTTCTGTTCCAGGAGGCCGAAGATTTAGATATTTTCTGTATAACATGCAGCGCTTGAAGCTGCAGCCATCATCGGTTATGGTGAATCATCTTGTTAAATTTTTTGTTTGCCACAATATCACAATAACGTATTTTTCCATATCTTCTACATCATTCATATTTAAGGAGAGAATTTCTTCACATCGACAACATCCAAAAATCCCAAATATTGTTACAATTTTCGCCAGCAACCACTGGTCATCAGGAGCATGTAAAAGAAATTGTTCAGCCTCTTCTTTACTTAATACCTTGGGCTTATTTGGTGTATAACGCTCATTTTTTCGTTTCAGAAACGCTATTACCGTTTGAAATCTGCAAATGACAACTAAACGTCATATTTTTCAATAATTTTTTTAAGGAAAACAAACCTGCGAACAGGGGCATTTTCTTTCATTTCCAAGCAGCTTTTTAGCATAGACCATTTTGCCCATAAAGTATTAGGGCTTAATCTAGCTGATAGTTGATTCAAGTAGACCAACAAAACATCTTCAGTTACCCCAATCACACTATTTTTGTATTGCCACTTTTCGAAGTCGTCGTATTCTCGCTTGTACCTTGAAGCTGATTTTGCAGGTAATAAACTTGATGGTACATTGCTGGCTGCCTCAATAATTTCTTTTGGTACATTCATTTTCGCTTACGCCAAAACAAATGTAAAGAAAAATAAACAGACATGTTCATGGCAACGCTTCCATAGCTTACGACATTTGCAACAAGTTATTGAGTTTTTTTTGGAATTGATCTAACCTTTTTATAAATGAGAAACAAATAAAATATAAAACAATACACGCAAGGTAACGGGTTTTACTGGCTCAAGGAGGTAACTGATGAGCCGCAGGCGAGTCAGTTATATCCTCCATTCGCCAGTAAAAAGCTTTCGTCTTATAATTTCGTCTGAATATCTCGTTTAACAAATTCTAGATTCCAGTCTAAGAATCGCGTCTCAAGATTATGTCTATATTTCTTGAATAGTCTATTCATTTTGTCAAGAAGTATTCTCTCATCGATTTTTCTGAACCTTGCCTAATGCTTGTTTATCTTGTGCTTGTCTAAGGTTATCTCCAAAATCTCTGATTTGTTAAAAAATGACGGCCAATGTTCCTAAGTTGTTAGAGTTAGTACAACGATACAGCTTTTATATGATATCAGTAGACAGGATTCTGAAGATCTAAACTGGAAGCATTCAGAAAAAACAGAACCTTAACATTTTCTCTAGAGTAAACTGTGAAGTTCGTTTTTAAGCTAGCAATTCGAATTTTCTTCAACAACAAAGGCCAACATAAATATAATGAATGAAATGATTAAAGAAAAAGATGAACATAAATAAAATAAATCAAATTAAAAACATAAATAATACATTGATACACGTGGATGACTGATTTTGTAATGATACTCTGAGACATAAAAATACTCCTCCTGCCTCATGCCCTAATCGTGACAGATTTGGGACACCCGGTACGTAGAAAACTTATTTAATCTCATAAGTTATTCATCCATCCTCCTGTGATTCTCCGGGCTCGAAACCCCAGAAAAACGAATAGCGGCCCAACATTCTTATGTCTGGTGAAACGATCGCGAGGCAAAGTGGAGAGAAAAAGAAATCCGATAATGTTGACTGCCTAAAATCTGCGAGCCGAGTATCTTACGGAAGAATTGGCCGGGATTTCGTGTTGAACGTCAGGAAGCGGATGTAAATCGAAGCCTCTGCAAGTGTTGGGATCCTATTTCTGCAGGAGAATTTAATTTCAACAGGAATCGGTCTCGGAGAAATACCCTGATCGTCCTGTCACTGTGTCCCTTTCCTGAACAGATACAATCGATAAAACGTATCGGTCGTATGTTTTTGAAGGAATTCCTCCATTCGATTGTTGAAAATGAGACCTCAACAACGCGAAGCATAAGAAAAAACATGAAACTGGTAAAAAAATATGTATCGCTGCGAATTGAGTAAAATAATTAATTCCATTATCACGAATGCTAAACTACAGATTTGAATAAACATGTAGTTGCATCAGGCACGAAATGACGACAAAGAATGTAAGTATAATCCTGCATTTTTATGCACCTGTTAGGGAACAATAAAAGCCATTACTCCCAGTCAGTTCACAATATTGCCAAGAATTCTTAAAGTTCCGAAATTTATGACGCTCAAGATTTATTTTATTTGTCGGGTCGAAACCAGCTCATAAATATCTTTGTCAGGTTTAATATTTCATCTCCATCGATCCATGGGAAAGAATGAACACTCAAAAATTATCCCGACTCGAAATTTAAGACATTGAAGAGATACTTGAGGGTGGCATCATAATGACATAATATCACTAGTGAATTATTTCGGCTTGTATCAAGGTTCAAAGTGCAGCCTCATTGCTCTAAGTGTTACGAATTTCTGATTGTCAAGATGGGAATATCTGGATTATGTCTCTGAATAATTAAAGATATCTATCCAGCTAAAAAATATAACGACACTGAACTCAAATACAACGCTGATTAAACACACCAGACGACTCGAGTTGGTACTTGACCATTCACAATGATGCTAAAAGTAACGTCAATGTCAATGTTCAAAATCGGAGTTGTTCTGATTTTGTAAAATACTGTTTAGGACTGTATCTAGATAACTAAGTTGAAGATGGTACTGTAAAAATATTTATTGACATCATTCAAAATCATAAAATGAATAAGTCACCTGCATGAAGTTACAGTAAAAATACAAATATTAAAGTCATCTATAAACTCAGAGTGAATTATTCAATATTTGAGGAGACTGCTCAAGGTGAAGCAGGGACTGAGACTGTCAATCAGGTTCAATGTTTGAGCTACTTGATCATTCAAATACTTCAGAGAAGTTCACTTGATTTTATTGAGAGAGAAGACTGATTCCATGATTCAACTTTGCATTCGAGGATTTTCATTCACCAGAAACTCGAGAACAATAATTAGCAAGTGTTATGAGAATTGAATAGTTGAGAAATGAGATGTATTGATTAAGATAATGAGATGCACAAGAGAATATAAGAAATCAGTTTTTATTACCACAGAGAATGTTCATTCTTGGAGCAAGTAATCACTTCCATGTGAGGAGCCTAGATATATCTGAAAAATCTATGAGAACTGCAAAAATGTACCAAAATATATATCTTAGAGGATTCAAATACATTAGTTTAACGCAATAGAGATCTTATTAGAATAAAGTGATAGAGGATTACCAATATTTTTATAGATTTTCATGATCTGAAACGCGGCCAAATTTTCAAACTTTATAAAAAGCAGGAAAATAACATGGAATATGAAACATTTAAGGATTCTGAGAATTCATTCAACTTATGATGATTAGTTACTCCAAGAAATGTACGAGATGAGCAGTGATTAAGCGAGGTGACTTTGAAAATTCTAATTTACAAGATTTGCATAAGAGGAGGTCTATTCACAGGCAGAGCTGGATTACAAAAAAAGAACAATTAATTGATTCAATTGATGATTATGAGTTAATCTGTCAGCTGATTAATACATAGAGGAGACTAATTTGACGGGAGCAGTCAATCAGCTGACCATAGAGCTGTACGGGGTGGAGTGGGCGTGGCGATGCGACGTAACCATAGGCGTAGCTGAGGAGGAGATCTCTTATCACTTCATTTATTTAATTTTGTGTATTTTATTTATGCCATTTTTCTTCTTTCATTATTTCATTCATTATTATGTCGGCATCTCGCCACGGATTTATTTATTATCGTTCAAATTTGTGGGAGAGAATACAGTTCTTTCTAACAATATTTTTCCATTCAAGAATCACTGTATTCATGAAAAAATTTCATTAATTTCAATAAAATTTCAATGAATCAGAGAGAATAACGGATTATACTCAGGCAGGAGTCTAATTCTAACATTTTTCACTCACTTTTTTGAGTTTTGGAATCGTGGAATAATATCAGTGCCTTCTGCATTCTAAACAACTGTTCTCGAATTTGTCGACGATAACAAACTGTTCATTTGAATGATTTCTCTAGACCTTGCATTCTGATGGTTCCCGGACTCCGCTAGAAGCAGACGTCGTTGACATACGCTCAATTTTCAGATGAAAGAAAAGTATATTCACGTTATCAGAGCCTCGCTGAGCTCTTGGAGGCAAAAAGCCCCGCCTCTCCCGACATATTGTTGGTGCTCCCGAGGAGCAATCTATATTCCTTCTGCTCCCCGCGCCCAAGAATTCCTTCGCCTAGAAATCCAAGAAAATATATACACGGGTGCAATGTGATTATTTTCGCGCGTCTCCAGGCCGACAAAGAAGAATTGGAAATATCGAGGGCGCATTCAACAAGCTGATGGCATTGCCACTTACGATCAGATACACGGGTTGGGTCGAATGCACCTCTCCTCGGGCTGCCATGATAACCCGCTATTCTATGGACGGAATCAAATATTCGGCCGGGATATGCGAGACGCCCCCACCCGGAAACCAATACAGTTCTGCATCCGCCCCTATGCCCCCAGACCATCCCTCGTTCTAGATTTGGGGATATTTCCTTCGATCTGATGATCACACTTCTTCACCGGATGTTGCAGATTTTGCATTTAATGGATTTCAAGAAGATAGCTCTTCTTACAAACAGAACTTTTTAGTCATTTCCGGCGTGCCGCAAGGTTCGGTGCTGGGGCCTATACAATTCTTACTGTACACGTCAAATTCAAAAGTGTGCTTTTCGCTGATGATGCAAAAGTTCATAATAATCCTGTATATGACTCAAACACCCCGCATATAGAGCTTGATATGGAGAAGTGCATTTTGTTGTGTATTGGTGAGAATAATCCTCACCATCACTGGTCGGCCTTTACGTATGGTGACAAGCCAGAGAGACCTAAGGATTATAGTTTCGAATGACTTGGACAGAATATACATCATCATCATCTCCAGATCTAGAATTTTTGTTCCTTCTCTTCAAGTGCTTCAAGAAGTCTCTGGCCAAATTAAAGTATTGCGAAGCATCTTTCATATCAATAGTTCTTGTCAATCCTAGGTTCAAAAACAGTAGAATCCTGATTTTCTCAGGCAGTAATGGACAAGTGCAGTCTACAAATTCAGAAAATCCGACAGTGTGGAGTACATATGTTGTGTTTTTCAAGATTGTCTTCTAACCCAAAACGTGGACAAGCAGAATCTGTATTCAGCACTAGAGTGTCAATAATATTTTCCCGGAAAAAGTGATACCTCGTCATGGCACTATCAACTGGCCTCTGAGGAGTCCCCAAACCAACACCACTTGATTTTCAATCTATTGCATAGCTTTTATCTCAGGCTTTGAGCGCGGCGACCGAATGTAGAAATTCCGTAACGAAAAAACCTAACACAGCCGTGTATCGTCGGTTCAGTTCGGCAGACTTCGGCACGGTGTTTGGATGCTTGCGACTAGACGGATGCGTGCAGCCACTCTAGCAGTGCAAAATGGAGTCGGTAATCTCGCTGTTCCCTTTGAATTACGAACGGCAAATATTTCATTAACATCGGATAGAAAATGTATAGCCAAACGCAAACATTTTCCATTAACTTCAGCTCTTGCTCTAACTATACATAAGTCGCAAGGTGGAACTTTTGACGAAATAATATATGAGTATAGTGAATCACATTCTCAGGAACTCGTCTATGTTATACTCTCTCGGGTGACTAATATTGAAAAATTGTATATTACGACAAAAAATGATAATTCTGCATTCAAGTTTTATCATAATCGAAGTCAAGCTGCATCGACGCATCTTTGTTGCAAGAATTCAAAAGACTGTCTTCAAATAGTGTTCAGACGATAGCCCAAAGTGTCTTAGATTTCATTAGTAATAGAAATGGCATTTCAATAATGACTTTCAATTGCCAAAGTTTACATAGTCACAAATACGATTTACAAGATTCAGTTACGAGACAAGCCAATGTGTTACTTCTTACCGAAACATACATGACGCGTGATAATCCGATTGAAATACTTAATTTCAATTGTATTGTTCAATTCAAACGAGATACTGTTCTAAAAGGTGGGGTAGCTATTTACCAAAATAGTAATAATGTTATTATGACTCCGAATATTGAAATAAATATTGAAGACAATAGCGATGTTGATGTTGGACGCTCATTTGTTGGAGATATTTGTGCAAGCTTATGCAAACTTAGAAATGGGCTACACATAGTCATGGTAGCAGTTTACGTTTCTCCGAATCCAAATACTTGGTACGAATGGTAATAAATTTTCACTTATCTTGGCTGGCGATTTCAACAATAAATCCGCTGATAAAAAAATCAGAGTAGTTGACAACTTCTCTTTCGGAAAAATTGAATTTAAAAATGAATAATGATCCACAAGAATCCACAACAAAACATGGGACCACTATTGACGCGATATTTTCCAGATATTTAGAAGACATGAGTCTCCAACTTATGTTTCTTATTTTAGTTACCATTAACCTATAGTTTCAATGATAAACATCCTGAATGACCTACATGTATTGTAGGATAAATAAAAAAAAATATTTTAAATCAACAATATTATCTTATTTTTGAATAGATGCTATGCAATAGATTTACCGCGGCAATCCTCGAGTCACTCGAGTGCCACACGTATTTTTTTATGGGGATACCTCAAACAAAAAGTGGATACAAACAAACAACGAACTATAAAGGAATTGAAGCATAATATCCGCACCGAAATAGCGGTTATCACCCCAGAGATGTGTAGACGCGTGGTGGCTTATTTATGTGTTCTATTAGAAGAGTGCCAGCTGTGAGAGTGTAAAAAATTGGACAACATAATCTTTGCCACTCAATTTTCCAAAACTTTGTCACAATTTCAATAGAGACAAACTTTTCTTCTGATTTTTTGTTTTGTTTCTATCAAATGAACAAATACCCCACACACCTTGTGGACAACCTATATCAGGAATCAAGGCAGCATCAGATCAATTTTTTTCTTATCAAGAAGACAGATTCATTTCGAATCTTGGCCGTACGCTGCTTGTTCTTGTTGAAGCATAGCAACAACGATTTCCTCCAAAAGGCAACCGAATTTCAATTGAAAACTCCGAAGTTTCTGGCAGCTCTCGCGGAAAGACCTGGAAACTGGTGCGAGGCTTTGTCTTCGGCAAGTTATATCAACTGTAATTAAATAACTTAAGCTTGAATTAAAAGTGAATCGGAGCCAAACAGATTTACATTCAATTATATGCGATTCTCCGCGAGGCGTGCACTATAGCGCCACAAATTCGGGTAAGCTCCTTCCACTGTTATGTGTTGTTTCCACGGGAACTCTTCGCTTTTAGTTCGTTCGTTATTGCGTCTATTGGTCGGAGCTGCTCCCTGATAATTGAAGGTTTTAAATTCGGATGGATTTGTTGCCGGTTGAGTGCTGAGAATGCTCTTCTGTATTCTAGCCGTACTTCCTTTTGGAGTGGGAAGCTTCCAGGGGCAGCATTAAACCGGGAATTGTCCATTCCGAAAGCGGTTCATGATCCTAATTTTTTTATGAAGGGAGTATGTCGAATGGTTCTCAGGGTTATTTAGTTTCAAAAAACCCATAATTTTTATGTTCGTTAAAAGTGAGTTGCACGAACGCCCACTTACATTTAATAATAGATTAAAATTTTAATCCTCCATTAAATAGGTTGCCGCAATTCAAATTCCATTTTTAATGGAATGCTATTATAAAAAAAAATAAGAAAGTCCTGCGGGACATGAGAAAGTGTAAGAAAACTTGAGAATGGCCCAACGCATTTCATAATTCGTTACTAGGGCATTTTTGACATTACTCCCAGTTTTACGAACGTCCATCAAGATTCATTAAAATGCTAATCATCCATTTTGAAACGTATCCATATCTATCATCAATCAAATATTGCGTTTAATGGAGGGATTAAAAGTAATCAATCGTTAAATTCTAATTGACGTTCGTAGAAGTGACCGTAGTTTACATAAATTGAAATGACAAACCACTTTAATAGAGTTCGTTAAACCTCGAGACCAATTGGAATAATTTTTTTTATATTCCTGGAACTTCTTGTCAAGTTTTCAAACAAAAAGAACTTCAGCACAGAAACTCACGAAAAAAAAATTTACACCTATAAAATTTTCTTAAATTCTGGAGTGAAACTCTCTGTAAAAGCTACTACGTATGTAATTGCAGGAAATCTTGATGCATGAATTCACGAGTAAATTCTCAACTCAAGAGACTCCCTGGCTGTGGGAAACGAGATCTGAAAACAAATAATAGATTTTCCTTGAAAATCAAAAATTTTGGAGGCGCCGGGCATCGATCCCGGTACCTCTCGCATGCTAAGCGAGCGCTCTACCATCTGAGCTACGCCCCCTGATACTTTCCTACCAAACTGCATTTCTTAAAAAATTATAGTGACCCAGATTAGAACAAGTTTTCGGAAACCCTTCAAAGGCCAAAAATTTTGGAGGCGCCGGGCATCGATCCCGGTACCTCTCGCATGCTAAGCGAGCGCTCTACCATCTGAGCTACGCCCCCTGATACACTTTTGAGTTCTTTCGCTGTACAAATTCTGAATATAAACAGCCAATAATCGGAAAGTAGACCGTGGACTTCAATACCAGATTGGGCAATGTGTATGCGAGAATCTGAGTAGTAATCGAATAATACGTGGATATTAGACTGGATTCTCTTATCGCAATAGCATATTCCAAACAACGATTTGTTATTCCAATTCCAAATATCTCCTTAGGGACTCTTACCAATACCTAAAAACTATTAGGTTTTTCTGAAGATTCGTTAGGAGTTCTGCGTTTTTATCAACGTGGCTCATTTAATATTCACCAGATGCCGCGATAAATAAGACGTCGAACAATTATCGAATTTAATTCTGACGCGCCTTTGGAATTCCGCCTTCCCTTGTTCCTCGATGGTAATTAACTCTGCGATCCCGGGGAATTTCAATTTGTTCAATGATCGAGAAACAAGTGATGCTAATTATTATCGATTCGTCAGGGGGGATGGAATATCTTTCTTCAGCTTCAGCTCAGTCAAAGACTGAGCTCAATATACCTACCTACATTACAAACATATTTACGGATGAATCAAGTTAAAGTTGTTATCCATTTCAGGGGACGGGCGAAAAATTTGATCATGGCAAAGAATGGAGAAAAAAATCATTACATCATAAATCTATACTATAAGATCATAATTGAGTTAATTAATATGTATATGTATAGGTACCTATACCTATATCGATTATTGGTTGTGCTCTTCTTGAAACTTTTAAATAGCGGATATCGGCCTTTCTAGTGATTTTCACATTCATTTCAAAATTAATATTTGAATTATTGATTCTTAAAAAAAAATATTGATCACCCGAAAACCGCCAAAGATAAGAGAAGAACATTATAAACGTATACAGGGTGACACAGAATCATGGTACACCCCCATATTCTCCCTTGTTTCTGTAGCTATATTTCTGAAATTTGGAACATTGAATATACTCACTATAGGGCACTTTTTGCCATATTTAGAAAAAAATCCAATTTCCGGGTTTTCCGGAAATGACATCAACTTTGGATTGAACCGAGAAGATACTTGAACTTGTCTAAACTCCATTTCCGTGTTCGTATTGGTTATACAGAAAAATAGTTGATATGGATGGATACCCCACCGATGGTACTTTCGAATGACGTCAGAGTACCATTATTCTACCATTTGACAAAACAGAGTTTCGAGTGAAAAAATGTTTTGGTTTACTCTTTTGGCACGTATTTCGAACCACGATACTTTTTCAATCGAAATTACTATAGTGTAACATTATTTTGATTATTTGGAATAATTTTAGGAAGTTCAAGGCTCTCTAGATCGAAAAATAAAATCGGCGTTCTGAGGAATGAAATATCAACTATGGGGTATCATTATATTGAGAATATCATAGAGATTTCAAAAATGTAACAATATACCGGGTGTCCCATTTGAAAATCGAAAGTGGATGTGATTTCCGGAAAAACCAGCAGTTGGATTTTTTTTTCTGAATATGTCGAAAAGTGCCCTATAGTGAGTACATTCAATGTTCCAAATTTCAGAAATATAGCTACAGAAACAAGGAAGAATATGGGGGTGTACCATAAGTCTGTGTCACCCTGTATGTAGAGCAATCATAAAGCATAGCGTCCCAAAAACAGTAATAACATATTTGAAATATCCCAATAGGCATCATCTCCATTGTCACTGGATTCGTCGATAAAAATTAAATTAATTGTTAGAATGCTGATGGAATTGCTTTATCATTAACGGATCAGGATGCATTAATGAACCTTCCATAGCGAGTTGTAAGGCAATGATAAGGATCTGGAGAGAATTCTTCAAATATGAATGAGTTCCAGTTTGAATTGAGACCTGTCCAAGTCGAGCAGTATGAATCAATCAAAGCGTATCTATTTTCTAAGTTCTTCTCATGAATAGAAAGAGAATTAAAGAAACCATAAAAGGGATCCTACTGTTCCCTCAATAGGAACACCTTGTATGCAGCTGCGAACAACAAAATACCGCCCTAACCAATCCGGCCAAATTGGGCAAAGGCCAGCATAAAATTTCATTACACACCTAGTTTGAATTTGATCTTGTTTTATTGTTAGGACGCTAACAAAAAAATTTCATTAAATGGAAAGCGAGTTTATGAACGGGGTCGTTGAAATTGCGAGTTAAAGGACAGATACACGTTTTGTTCGTTTTGTTGCATCTTTCGCCCCCACCCGTTGAATTCCTAGCCTTGTTTCCGCTTTAATTTGGAAGTCGCTCTGCATAGAAGCTGATATTAATTTCTGTAGAGGAATGCACGATTTCCCTGTCCGAACCATTGCTCTCGAGAGTGTTTTTTTCATAAAGTTCGGGGGTGTTGTATTTTTCTGCGTCCATATTTTCGTGGACCTCTTCACATTGTGCTAAATTTCATGGTGAAATGTTTAGGCTGATTCTGAAGTGATTTGTCCCATCTCAGTTTTTAATATTTTGCGCGAAACCCTAGAGTAAATGAATCAAACGATTAAATATTCGTACAATAATAAATGAAAAAATGTAACACACATCTCATTTATCCTGTAAGATATTCAATTTTCGGACTAGAAGAACCTTGTGAATTCTGATGGTAGTTTGTAGCATGTTTTTGTATTAAATCGGGTACGTAGAGATCGTTAAAAAAGTTGTGGTTTAAACATACAAGCAGGAAGCATTATTCTGTGTATTGCAGTAGAACAAGAATTCATTTTAATCATTTTATGCTGTACAGGGTATCCCAAATTGCTTGATTTTCACTGTTTTAGGTACTTCTGGACTAGATAGGTAAAAACTTCCAAAGGTGTCCTGGGCTCGATTTTAGTGAACACACCATTAGTGGAAAGCGTTTCACAGTATCTTTTTTTTTTTAATTTTTATATATTACCGATTTCTAAAATGTGTCATGACTTTTTTATTTCCGAAAATATCTAAAAACGATTAAAACTTTCTAGGAGCGCCTTCTATCCTTGAATAAGAAAGTATATTCAATTTTTTTTCTCGTGAAGAAAAACCATTTTTTTAATTTTGAATACGAACGCATTTTTTTTCATCTTATATCATAACAAAATTCGAAAATAAAAAAAAAATTAAAGTATTGTCTCATTCCCAGTGAAAAAGTGCTTGTTGAAAGTTTTCATCTTTTTCAGATATTTTCGAAAATGAAAAATTTATGGCACATCTTCTGAATCGAAAAAATTTCAAAATTTTTTTATATCTTCAAAACAAATGAAGATATCGTTAAACGGTTTTCACCATTGGTGTTTTCACTGAAATTGAGCCCAGAACTCCTTTAAACGTTTTTACTTACCTAGTCTAGAAGTTTTTAAGAAAAAGAATAAAACAGTAAACAAAAAAATTCTTTGCCTTTAGGAAGGCCACACCAAAAACATTTTTGAAACATAGATGAATTCAAAATATTTTGAATTCATCTATAGTCTAGAAGTACCTGAAACAGCCAAAATCAATCAATTTGGGATACCCTGTATGCAGGGCAAATAACTACACAGTTATATTCTCAGAGTTCATCTGTAATATTATCGAATAAACTCTATTCTCTTCTATTTAAATTTTTGGAACTTCTTCTTCCTAGAATTTCAACCCATGTACCTGAACCCTTAGGATATTGTAGAACATTCTGACACTTTTCATATTTTTTTCAGATTCTGAAGAGTTGAAAATCAAACGTCACAAATGCACAACACCAACGGCAAACTCGTACGGGCACTGACCACCACCAACTTGGGTCAACACGGCTCTCAAGAACTGGGCCGAAACATCATTCTCATAAGAAGCACCAAAGCAACTGATTCTGGTCAAATACTATTGAGAACCAATGAACCACTAAGGAGCTCTAAAACAAAGTGAGTATCTCACATTTATGATTCAAAGTATTGTCCATCGCTCGGCCACTATTTTCTCGCATATTTTAGGCCTCATACAAATCCTGCCTTGAAAAAACTGCCAATTTCAATATACAATACAGTAGGCGCTCGATAATCCGGCACCCGATTTTTACCCGTCATGCCGGATTATCGAATTTGTGCAGGAAAAGAAAGCTAACTTCATGTGATTTTTACCAGTACCACTACCAACTTTCGCAAAATTTGACCGCTATTTTGTCAAGGGACGCTGTGTTAGGTCCAGACTGCTGAGCAGGAGAAACTACTTGAACCGCTCGGTAGTCCGGCGTTCAGCTGTATAAAATGCCGCATTATAGAGCGGGTTACCTGAGTCCAAAGTGCCGGATTATCGAGCGCCTACTGTATTTGTCATTTTTCTACAAAGAAGAAAGAATATATTCAATAATGAATAAGAAAAATCTTCTCCCTCACCTACCACCTGTGTACTTGCAGCTTGGTCTTGGAAGACAACGGCAACAATCAAACCAAACAACGACACATCTTGATCCAACAGAATGATCTCACCGAAGGGGTTCTGGTGCAGTCAGTCAAACGTTTAACATCGGGAACGCCAATTTTTCTGCTGGGTGCAGGCGAGGGTACCAACGGGCACATTCTCATCCACACTGGTCCTTCTCACTCGGATGAGACTCGTCTGAACGAGGCTTCATCTAACGCGGATGAATCCTCGAATAGTGATAACAACATTCTAGTGCGGGCGTTCGAAGGGATCCACGATAACGAAGTGAGCAAGAATGCGAACAGCAGCAGTAGGAGCAGCTCCACCCCGCTCGGATCCGGTGAGTTTTATGGCCATCTGATTGATAATTGAGTAGGTGATGGACAATACGAATTTGATAGGATAAGACGGGCTTATTTCAACTATTTTACGAAATTTCTTATTAATGAATGTCCTGATTTCCGGGTCTAAAGCCTTTTTCCTTAAAACAGTATGGTGGTTCAGAATTCTTCCAAACCGTTAACAATTTTTGCATGGAGGTCGGGGTGCAACTTTTTCAAAAAGGCACTGTATATTTGTTTTCCTTCTGAATATAATTTCATTCTGAATTAGTATATTCTAAAACGAGTTGCAGATTGGGCTCCTTTCCTAACACGAGTACCTACTTTTAGTACTGTAATGTACTCTTTACTATACTAAAATAGACTGTTCCACAAGAGTTAGGGATATCGTATTCAATCATTTTGAAAAGTATGTAATCTTCGATAAAATCGTTTTAAAATCAAACTCAATAACAACTTGAATCGATCCAATAAAAATCAGTATCAGACATTTCGTCAATTTGGTCGCCTTTTTTCTGAAGTTTGGTTCTTTGCTATACTTCGTGAATGTTCTTATCTTGAAATGGAGTCCGTTTATCAACGTCTTCGATTCAAAACGAGTTTTCTGAAAAAGCCAAGACGTAAATTAACAAACGCTGAGGCTAATAGAGCTATCGGAATGCTACAGGGTGGCCTAACTCAGGTTGTTGTAGCGTAAAGGCTCCAAATCAGCCAAAGTGTTATATCTAGACTTTGGAATGGGTTCAGGGAGACAAGTTCCGTGTTGGAAAGACCAAGGCTTGGTGGGTGACGAAAAACAACACATGTTCAGGATCTTTTCATCACCGTTTCGGCGAGAAAGCCTACATCTACGTGTAGAATGCTACCGAATACCCTTCAAAATGCAGATGAGGTCCAAGTTTCCATCGAAACCATCAGACGACGTTTGAGAGAGGTGAATCTAGGTTCTAGGCGTCCATTAACTCGTGACAATAAGCGTCAAAGACTGGAATGGGCAAGGAAACATATCAATTGGAACGATCAATGGCGTAATGTCCTTTTCACTGATGAATCCAGATATGGACGATTTTCAGATTCTCGAAGGATGAGGGTATGGACAATCCCACGCATATCCCTTAATCGTCGTTATGTCCAAAAAGTCTATCCATTCCGAAAAGGTAGTGTTATGGTTTGGGCAGGGATATGTTTCAACGGGCGCACAGTTCTACACATTTGTCCTGGGAATATGACTGCCTTACCCTATAGGGATAATGTTTTGCCAAATTTTCGCGCTGCTATTGATGAAACTTTTCAATTTCTAGACAATAACGCTAGACCGCACCGTGCAGCCATAGTTGATATTGCGCGCGAGGAGCTTGGTATTCCACATTCACCAATACCCCCGCACTCAGCAGATTCGAATTGCATAGAACATACATGAGATATGCTCCAAAGAAGATTAGATAATCCGCAACTTACCCCAGAATCTCTAAATGATCTGAGAGAGCTTCTGCCCCGTTTATGGAACCAAATTCCTCAAGAAATGTTCAACAACCTCGTGTGTAGTATGCAAGGAAGATGTCAAGCTGTTATTGATGCCCGTGGAGGCGATACATTGAATTGATAGTCTTAAAATGCTTGAATTCTCCAGGAATAAAATTTCGTTATTTTACTTGATTTTTCTTGAGCACCCTGTATACGCTGCAGACCTACAGGCTAAAATTGATTTTGGTTCCTGCTACTTGAAATCATATTGAGATTAATTTTCATCAGAAAATCTTATTTCAACTATATTTTTTGCAATTTAAGTCAATATCCCTGAAAGTCCTAGATCCCAGAGATGTATGACGTAAATTAATTTCACATGGCTGATTTTTATATATGTTTTGTAGAATATTATTTCTTAAATAGTATCATAAGTGTCAGACACTTTCTATAGGCCAAAATTTCTGTCAGCTGCTTTGAAGCTCCAAAAAAAAATTAATGAACTTATCTTCTGATTTTTAAATATGTTATTGAGGTAACTATCAAATTATATTTCATAAGTCTGACAAATTGTAGTGACTAAACATCCCCCAAACACAAATATTATTCAACTGAATAGTTTTTGTGTTCAGGGGATGTTTAGTCACAACGATTTGTCCAACTTATGAAATATAATTTGATAGTAACCTCAATAACATATTTAGAAATCAGAAGATAAGTTCATTAATTTTTTTTTGAGCTTTGAAGCGCCTGATAAAAGTTTTGGCCCATAGCAAGTGTCTGACACTTATGATACTATTTTAGAAATAATATTCTACAAAACATATATGAAAATCAGCCATGTTAAAATGAGTTACGTCATACAGCTCTGGGATCTTGGACTATAACTCATGTGGAGCAGTTTATTATTATCAGTCTATAGGTTACTATAACGATAACGAGAAAACTTTCATCTAGAAATATGATTCGCATCATTCTGTAAGTCAAACATTTGCTGTTTTGGCGATTGACTTCTGTCCCCTGTGATTTTCTCGAAAGGCCTTCTGCTCATTTGCAAGAATAACGAATCTGACTCCTTCCGATATGACAAATTTATTCCGACTAGACCGCGGGAGCCCCTACAAACAACATGGTGTGTGTTCCGTGAACCGTCGGACGCCCGAGATTATATCTTATTCTGGAATATATCGATGTCAGCGCTTCTTGTTCCCCATTTGTTCTGGGATGTATTTTCAGACGCACATCGGCGAACATCCCGACAGCCGATAAGACGGCTCCAATCCTTCGGAATCCTAAAGAGCCAACCTGTCTGGACTCGAACTTCGGGGATTACTGTTTCGGATTTTTCATCCTCGCCTCCGGGGAGATTAATCGCCGCTCGCCGCCCCTCTGATCACATATCTAATGATTCTATTTTTTCCGCCACAGAGTGGAGAGAGAAAAAACACGAAAAGCAGGGTGAAAATACTAATTTTGGTGTGAGAAATTCAATGTACAGGATAAAAATGATTTAGGCACACTCATGTATTAAACTCGATCGGGATTTAATCTGGTTTAAGTAGAAGATTTGTCATGGCAAATGTTCTACTTAAACCAGTTTAAGTTTTAATCGACTTTAATACATGCATACGGGCATGAATCATTTGAGTCCTATGGCAGGATTTTAACAGTTGAATCCCCGAAAAATGGAAAAAGCTAGTTTCAAATGTCACATAATCATGAAGAACAAAGGCAATTAACTGTCGAAATTAAGCAGACAACATGGTATAGAGGTCATAATTCTTCAAGGCTGCGTTCACAAACTTACTCAGAGAGTAGAGTAAGAGTATGGCCATATGATCAGAAATATACTTCGGTCTTTACTCCACACTCGTCGTTCACAATCTCACTCTGACAAATGTCATTCGAACGTAAGCAATATGAATAATACTTTTGTATATACATTTTTTATATATCATTTCGATATTGAATTGTTGCTATTGTGAATGAATAATAGAAGTTTAAGAAAAGAATTCTCTCTAGTCGTACATTTTAAGTTGTGTCTTCGAAGTATAGTCTATTTGTCTTTTATTTTAAAAGCAGAGCACAACCGTGTATTTTTAATGATTGTGACGGACCTGATAAATGTTCCCAGGACGTTGAAATACTTCTTATGAGACAGAAACAATGAAAAGGGATATTATTGTCTGTAATTTTTTTTTGCATGCAGAAAATTAAAAATGTTATAACATATTTTGTTGTTTGATTGACTCTACGCCAGAAAAAATTAAATACTTCGTAACTAGAAAAATTTCTTTTAAGGAAGCTAACAAAAAGAAGTTAAAAAATATTGTATAAAAGATAAAGCAAAATATGAATGAACCTTGACAGACTTTACAGTGAGAAACTCTTTTCGAAACTTCATTATCTGGTAAAGTTTACTTTGAGCTTCGTTAATTCAAAGCTAGCAATTTGCAATTTTATCAAGTTTATTAATCATTAAAGTTATTCTTTCCTATATTCCTTTATTTCACAGAATAGTTGTTTCACGTGGAAAATTAATTGTTTCGTATTTCGTTATTGAAATACTTCGACATATATCTTAACTGCCTTAAAAAAGAAAGCTCAGAAAATAGCACGGGTAGTGTTGAAGTCATTGCCTAAGGATTCTTGTCTACTGAACAAAATACAATTATTCTTCATGGTTTATTACCGATTCTATGAAGTGTCCATAAAGAAAGATGTGTAACCAATCAGGAAAAATATTGGGATCGTATTAGTTTCTTTTTAGTTGTTCTACCAGTTTGTCTGCAACGATGCTTCGGTATCCTAAGATTAGGCTCACTACGAAATTACACTACCAAAATTAGGACACCTACACATGTCAAACATGTTGAAGAAAATTATTGATGAACTCTTTCCTCACCTGAACTCTCTCTTGTAACTTGTATATGAACTGTATAGTGAAACTTTTTTTGTCGAAATTCAAGATACAAGTGTTTCATCAAGAATTGTCCATAGTTTAATAGGTATTTCAGCATGTTTTTCTTCATTCTTGGTTCCTCGGACTTTCAATACATATTATCTTATGGAGTGAATGCAATGAAGTTGGTAGATTTCAAGTCATTTAAGTTTCAAGGTCCTCCTATATTTTGAAATATTTCCATAGTTACGAATTAATTAGTTTTTCATGTTGGAACTATGATTTCCCTTATGAAATAATTTTTTGTTTTGGTAATTTTTATAATGGAACACTCTGTGTCCCGTTAAGAAGGAATATCTCATTAAAATTTTAGAAGTTAATTTTTCGTATTTTTCTAAGTCATGATGTGGACAATAGGTATAAACCTGGAATGTTAACTGAAATATAGGGAATTTGAATCTTGAGATAATTTCGATGACATAACGTATTCTGCTTCTTTTCACGAATATTTCATCGAGCAATCATCATAAAAATCTGAATGTTCAACATAAGTTTAACATCATATCAAATATTAATGATATACATATATTCATTTCAACATAGTAAAACCGTTACTTGCAGCAAAAAACTATTTCTCCATTTCAGTGTCACAATCAGTTCATTAAATTACTACTACTGCAATGAATTCATTACAGATTTCTTTTCAGTTATATTTTTCGTTGTGTGGTTATCATCTCTGACTTCTGATCCTATGAATTTTCAACATACGTCGATTCAAGTTCCGTAATCTGCCAATTTTCGTAACAGTCACACCAACTACCGATATACAATACAATAGTCACTAAGATGTATGAGTATAATCTGAATTTCTCATTGAATTTCGGGAGTTTTTCACGAAACTTGACTGAAATAGGGAAACTATCGTCTAATACTCGTTGCAGACTGCAATTCGAACACTCATGCTTTCGAAAACTCGCTCTTTCCTCGCTCGTATTTGAATTTCGGATTCATGTTGGAAAAGGGGAAAATTCTGTTTTAGAATTTACTATTCTGGAGATCCCCAACATAAAAATATGTTAAATTTAACTGCTTATTGAAGGAAAAAGATGGTGGCATCTGGGTCCATAATCTAGAATAACAAAAATGATTGAAAGTTGTGAAAAACGTAGTTATTCCTTTGCTTCATCGAGCTTGAAAAACTTTTTTTACGGTTTGTGAGCGTTATGAATCAAACCTACTGGACTGCATTCAAATTCCTTCAAAATTCCACTACTCATGGCACAATTTGTACCTAAAATTATCCTTCAGACATTCATTCAACCTATAAAAACTTCACGAAACAATTAGTTCGCCACAAGACTGTGTCAAGTACCATCTCAAACCCTCGCTCTCACGCAAACTTCAAGACCTTCCGAGAAGCCCGAAACGTTTGGACAAATGTAACGTCTACCCCAATTTCGCATGCCATCGGGACAATGTTTGCGACTTTATGCAACAGATTTCCTTACGCCAGACGACGAGTGCCATCACCATCAACTTGAGAATCTCTTACGACCCTTTAAAATTACCGCGGCGTCGCAGATTTCTGTCCTACACAAACATTAGGGCATGTTTATGTGTTTATTGTTGAAACGCAACAACAGCAAGTTAATTGGATAAGTTTCGCCTTGGCCTGTAAATCTGGCGGTCGGTGTTGCGAGCGTACGATCGCACCGCGAGTGCCATCGCGCCCTTTGATCTATCCCGACCTGTCTCTGATTAAACACTAAAACCGGCCAATTTAAGTTTGTTCGCTACGGTCTTCACCGGAACGCCGATTTCTAATTAATGCTATTAGTTATCTTGATTGGGCTGCATCGGGTGCGGAGGTTCTTGCTTCCGGTGGGCATCTCCAACGTCTGTTGCCCACTGTCCCATAAGATAACACTGAATTATTGTCCAGTCGATGGGATATTCTAGGAATCAGTCACTGAATTCCATCAAGTGGAATGGCATAAGACCAATTTGATTTCCTGAAAAAAAACTCACAATTCCTTATTGCTACGTAACATTTTCACTCTCAATCTTATTCTGAATCTAAACTAAGTGATTGTAGGATTCGTAGGTCGATCGCGCGTCCCTCCTTCAATAACATCGTCTTGAAGAAGAGGCACGCTCTCGAGTAGATTTTATAGTTTCTTGCTCAAATTCGTATTTATTCAACTCTTGCGTAATATCCATCAGAAAACTTTGCTGTGAAGAGCATTTTTCATCGGGAATGAATCTCGCAGGTAACTCATTTTTATATGTGAATTCATTCCATGTCAGTCAAGGGCCCTCTGCAAATCAAACTTTATTTCAGATTGAATTGGAAAATTTTAAAATTGGTAATAGTGGGTTATTCTCAGAAATCAGACATATGCCGTCACAGACTTTTTTATAGAACTTTATTAGCTCAACAAAATTGTCCTTGATCATGTTCCTCGATTTCTTATACACTGCGCAAAAAAATTAACGCACATTATGGAAATCCCAAATTTATTCTACAACTGAAGGTGTTCTCAATGATAATTATTTTTATCAGAATTATGCATGCATATGTTAACCACTTTCAACGTTTTTCTTCAATACAGATGTTTTTTCTCAGCAGGAATAAAAAAAGATGATATTATCAGATTTTGAATGTATTGCCTCCATTCTAAAATCAGTTGTTCTCGATCAATTCTAGTGATCAATAGTTTTTCTTTCGTTTTATTTTCTACACTCGATCACTATGCAACCCGAAACACGCAATTTGACCCAAGAGGAATGTGCCGAAGCGGTAGTTTTGCGAGAAGAAAGGTGGACATACACAAGAATTGCAGAAAGGTTTAGAGTTTCACATACAAGTGTGTCCAGAATGTTGCAGCGATTCAAGGAGACAGGTATGAATATCCGAGGACCAGGACAGGGTAGACCACGGCTAACAACTGCCATTCAAGAACGTTACTTGAGAGTTTCTTCGTTGGGACAATGGTTTGCAACCGCTCGCCACCTTCAAAATCAGCTTGAGCAAACTCATGGGGTGCAAATTAGCACTCAGGCTATAAGAAATCGCCTCAGAGAATTCTGGTTTAAGGCCTCGTGTCGCGGCAAGAGGCCTAACTCTTACCCCAGCCCATCGAAGAGCGCGTTTGGATTTTGCGAGAGAGCATATCCATTGGGAAGAGGCTGATTGGGAAAGAGTTCTCTTCACAGATGAGTCTAGATTCTGCCTCTACCATTGTGATCGACGTTCCCTTGTAAACAGACGTCCACATGTAAGATATGCTCAGTGCAATTTCCTGAATACTACTGGTTTCGGGGGAGGATCGATTATGGTATGGGGTGGAATATCTGTGACTGCTCGCACAGACCTAGTGGTCGTTGATAATGGAGCTATGAATGCTGATAAGTATATAAGGAGCATTCTTGAAGAGCATGTAGTGCCGTTTGCCCCATAAATTGGTGAAAATTTCATTTTTATGGATGATAATGCCAGACCCCATCGTGCGCGCATCGTTCAGGAGTACCTTGAAGAGGTTGGAGTCCCTCGAATGGAATGGCCAGCAAGAAGTCCAGATCTCAATCCGATTGAGCAGGTTTGGGACAACCTCAATAGAAGGCTGAGAAGTTCAGAAAATCATCCAGCTACCCTTAACGACTTAGGAATCTAACTCGGAGAAATCTGGAAAGGATTAGATCAGAACATTTTAAGATCACTCATTTCGAGTATGAACCGTCGTTGCTGAGCTGTAATTAACACAAGGGGTGGAAATACCAAGTATTAAATCACTTATCAGCATTTCAGTATTTTGAAAATTGTTCATTTCTCTTCTTTCACATAAGATTCGGTGATATCCTAAATTTTTCTTCCATTCAGTGTGTCTTGTTTCGTTCAAAGCCTTCCTGAAAGAACATGAAAAATAAGTTATATGGTCAATGTAGAGTTCACTTTCATTAAAATTGAGATTTTCAGAATGTGCGTTAATTTTTTTGCGCAGTGTAGTTTACCCAGCTTCGTCCGTAAAAGCTTGAGAGCAACTGGTTTATTGACGATTTGTTCATGAAAAATCGACATTTTTCTTCATTTATTTATTATATAATGGATTCTACATGAAAGCCCACTCGAATGAATTCTCTACGCTATAGTGAAATTTTCATGAAAATCGGACATTTGGTTCCTGAGTCCTACGAAGACAAACAAACACAACACAAACGGACTTTCGTATTTATAATATCAGTATGAACTAATATGGATAAAAGTCTAGAAAACTAAATCAATTCAACCTATTTCATTGAATGCAATTATCAGTGTATTGTTCACATGATTGGATTGAATTGTTGCATATGATACAAAATTAGAAAAATGAAATGGTTGTTGGAACTGTAAACAAAATTGTATCTGTACAATTGTCTTGTCACTTGAATGCTAGAATTGCATTGCTGCAAGCTCTGGTCTAAGTTGTTTATATTGTCCATTGTTTTCATCCCTCTCCCGATTTTGAATTCGTTAAAGATGGATAACAATCCTTTCTTGAATATTTCCAACCGATTCAGCTGTATCAGACACTGCAGCCTTTCCGAAGCAATACCCAACGAGACATGCAATCGGCCGGAGTGGACCAAAGCTGCAGGATACCTTCATCTCCGTGGATCCTCCTGAAAAACGGCTCCCATGAATAGCTCGGGCAATAATGGTCAGATTATGCGGCAGTCTGTCGATTATATTGCTGTGTCAACGTCTCTTTGCAGAGAACCGCTGATCCAAGCTGAATGTTACGTCAGATATATTGATACTTATTCTTACCGGAGCCGATAGACTTGGGAACGTAATTGCTTTTATGAAGACACTGGAAGAGCCACCTGGGAATTATTGGAGGCGACGTTGGATATGAAAAGAAGGACGGCCAAAACTTGGTGAGGGATCATCTCCAAGTATTTGAAAGAAGTTTCTTGGTTATTTTATGAGGCGGACTCATGACAAATTGAAACATTACATTCGAATCGAACTTATTTTTGATTGCTGAATTTTAAAGAACTATTTGTTTCCATGATTGATCATAAAACTTGAAATTCCTCGCACGATAAGAATCCATTAGAAAATAAATACATAGGTACATGTTTTCTTACGAGAAAAATTAACATAACATTGCCGTAAAATGCTCTTTTCTCGAGAGGAAATGCATTTGTTCCACTGATGCTTTTTTGTGAATAATTGAATATATTTTCAGAAATCGTGTCGAATATTGGATACGGAAATGGCATTTTATTCCATTCAAAAACTCCAACGATAAAGATAAATACATGTTGAGTTTTGTATTATTGAATCGAAAAGAACATGTTAAGAGACATAAAGATGCGAGATATTATGGGCTATGAGGTGGAGCCATTTATGACACCAATAAAACTTAATTTTTCTCGTAACTCGTATTGATCCTCAAGATGGGTTTTCGAAAAACTTCGTCTGAACTCTATTCCAGGGCCTTCGATCGTATAAACCATCGACTGCTTTCCTCAAAGCTTGGTTATTATGGTCTTTCGGATTCTGCAGTTGGTTTGATCACTTCATTTCTATCGAATCGTTCACAGTGCGTAAAATATGGTAATTGTTTATCCTCTTCTCTACCCATTTCGGCAGGAGTTCCACAAGGAACTATTATGGGTCCACTTTTATTTTTAATTTATACATCAGACATTTTGAAATGTGCCAAGTATTGCCGGGTTAAAGCCTATGCAGATGACACGCAAATTTATCGCAGTTTCGCATTGGAAGGTTATCAAGCAGCTTCGGATGAAAGCAATTATGATTTAAAAAATATAGCACTATTATCTAAACAGCATAACTTGCTCATAAATTCTAACAAATCAAAAGTCTTAGTTTTATCTAATGGTAAATTGGTTCCTGTAATGAATATTCACATTGACAACATCAATATTCCTTTAGTTCAATCTTCGAGGAATTTGGGACTTACAATCGATGATAAACTTACGTTTGAAGAGTACTTAAATTCGTTTTTTTAAAAAAGCCTACTACTCTCTGCGTATATTATACTGTTCCCGGCAATTTTTAACTAGGAAGCTAAAAAAACAATATTTTATGTACCATTTGGAGAAATAGAATGAAGAAATAGTGTTTAAATTTTCCACGAATGTTCATTACGTGTTTTCATTCAGTTGGTGCTTTCATTGAGGATGCAAATAGAAGTAGGTCTCTTCTATTCTGCCACTACTCAATCCCACATTTTTTCTCAGAAATCGAGTAACATTGAGGGCCCTACATCGTGTAGGGCTTTGCGCGAGGCGGAAAAATATCATTTTCCACAACTCGACGAGTTGGTATTCATTAACGGTCTGGAAATAGCGGCGAATAGGAAGAAGAGGCCGGCAGAGCATAATTTGATAAAAGACGGGGGGTCCTCCGAGTTTTACGTCGACCGACTCTATGAATTACGAGGAGGGACAACGGCCCAAGTCCTGCAGGTGAAATTGGCTGAGAGGTCCTCAGCCATTAGATTTAATTAACCGCCCTAGAAGTTTTACGAGCCTAGTGCGCGATTCTGAACACCATTACAATCTCGGTTTGTTTTTATAAAAAAAAACACGTGTGGCACTCGAGGTAAAGCTATTGCATAGCATCTATTCAAAAATAAGAAGATGATATTGTGGATTTATAATATTTTTTTTATTTATGTTACAATACATGTAGGTTATTCAGGAATGTTTATCATTGAAACTATAGGTTTATGGTAACTGAAAGTAGAAACATAAGTTTGAGACTCAATGTATTCTAAATACCTGGAAAATACCGCGTCAATAGTTGTCCCATATTTTGTTGTGGATTCTTGTGGATCATAATTCATTTTTAAATTCAATTTTTCCGAAAGAAAAGTTGTCAACTACTCTGATTTTTTATCAGCGAAGTTAATGCTGAAATCGCCAGCCAAAATAAGTGGAAATTACCATTTGAATCAAGTATTTTCGACCCTTCGTCAGTGTATTCCAGTAAAGTGCGATGAATAAAATGCTCTACCTCGTTCAATTTTTGATTCGGAGAAATGTGAATTGGTACCATGACTATGTGTAGGCCATTTCTAAGTTTGCATGCACAAATATCTCCAAAAAATGAGCGTCTAACATTAACATCGCTAACGTCTTCAATATTTATTTCAATATTTGGAGTCATAATATTAGTAACATTATTACTATTTTGATAAATAGCTACCCCACCTTTTGGAACAGTTTCTCGTTTGAATTGAACAATACAATAGAAAGAAGGTATTTCAATCGCATTATCACGCGTCATGCATGTTTCGGTGAGAAGTAACACATTGGTTTGTCTCGTAACTGAATCTTGTAAATCGTATTTGTGACTATGTAGACTTTGGCAATTGAAAGTCATTATTGAAATGTCATTTTTATTACTAATGGAATCTAAGACACTTTGAGCTATCGTCTGAACACTATTTGAAGACAGTCTTTTGAATTCTTGCAACAAGGATGCAGTCGATGCAGCTTGCCTTCGATTATGATATAACTTAAATGCAGAATTATTTTTCAATATTAGTCACCCGAGAGAGTGCAACATAGACGAGTTCCTGAGAATGTGATTTGCTATACTCATATACTATTTCGTCAAAAGTTCCACCTTGCGACTTATGTATAGTTAGAGCAGGAGCTGAAGTTAATGGAAAATGTTTGCGTTTGGCTATACATTTTTTATCCGATATTAATGAAATATTTGCCGTTCGTAATTCAATGGGAACAGCGAGATTACCCACTCCATTTTGCACTGCTAGAGTGGCTGCACGCATCAGTGTTGCCATCTCAGGGGAAGCAAAATATGTTAGTTTTGCGTTCAGAAAATGCCAAAAATATGCGTTTTCATTTGGGAAAGTGCCAAAAAAAAAAAAATGCTAGTTTTTCATTGATATTTTTTTTTATAGTTATTTCTAATATAAATTTTCTTCGACTTACAACACTTGAATGTGAATGAATATTGGGGTTACAAGTTATCAGATTTCAAAATATTCCTTGGTTAAATTTTCATTTTTTTATTGTCAGAACTGTTTTTCTCAAACTTGAATTAATTGAAATATGGTTGTTGTAGTATAGATATTAATAAAATATGTTATATCTTAATATTCTGAATTGGATATGCAAATTACTGGAAACTTCTGAATGCGGAAGAACTGTTTGTTTAAACTTGAATTTGAATCTCGGTGATTCAAGCTTTGATACTTCACAAAAACCAATGTTTGACATTCTTCATTTTATGGTTTCTCAGCTCCCAATACAATATACGATGAAAAAGGTAAGATACCGGGTTTTTCCAAAGCATTGGAAATTTTGAATCTCGTAGACCAAGGGTGCTTGAACATATTATGATACACGTAACGGGTGGGACATTGGATCGATTAGAATTGTCCAAGTTTGACTACATATTTCCTGTAATAATATCGGTTGTTGCAAGCTCATAAAAATTAATTGGGGCTATGAATTCTGCGCGCTTCCTCTCTTCGTTTTATTGAAGAGGGTAACAGTAAAAGAAGTACCAACCCAGTCGGTTCTTGTGCATCTGTTGATTTCGAAATATTAGAAAAATCCGTCAATAATTTGTTTCTCTTGTCCCTTTCGAAAATATGCTATATGCTAAACGCTAAAAATATATGCTAAACATGAATCAAATATGCCAAATTTAGCATTAAAAACGCTGAATTGGTAACCCTGGCACGCATCCGTCTAGTCGCAAGCACCCAAACACCGTGCCGAAGTCTGCCGAACTGAAGCCACGATACACGGCTGTGTTAGGTTTTTTCGTTACGGAATTTCTACATTCGTTCACCGCGCTCAAAGCCTGGGATAAAAGCTATGCAATAGCTTAAAAATACGGATAGGGGAATCAATCGTGTATTCGTATTTTTTCCCGGATGATATCTGTGCAGCAGTCTCCAATTCACCATTAACTCATAATTTTTCACCTATGACTGTAGGTACCTCTTCTATTCACTTCGGGTTTCGCTGAATCTAACTAACCTCACGAAGCCACTGGCCGCATTCTTCCGGATATAAAGGAGCTTCCCCGTCCAGACACCTACCTTACCGACCGGATGTTCGGCTACTAACGTCCTGATCGATGCCCGGGATTTAATAAAACGGACCGTTTCGCAATAAACGCTTTTCATTCAGAACGGGCGGATCGTCCAATGGGGAAGCTGCTATTATTTCAATAATCCACTTCGACTTCCGACTATTTATGGTGGGATTGAGACGGAGATTGTCTCCACGTGAACGGGCTCTATTTGAGTGCATGGAATTTGGAAATTGGGAAATATTTATTATTTTCCCGGCGGTGCAGTACGTCTGCCGGAAAAATTTGGCAGCAGACATGGAATCAGAAAGATTCGGATTCTTTCATGCACGGTATCAGATCTTACTAGCAATTGAACATTGATTTATGAGTTAAGAAAGATAAGGAATGTAGTAATTGTTCTTTGTAGTATAGAAATGTCAATAGTGATTATTTAAGAAAACATTCTGTTCCTTTTTCTTGCTCAACGAAGGCTCTGCTCACAATTCGAGAAGCCAATTGTTTCCTGATTATGGATTCTATGTGACCAATGGACATCCTACTTATAACTTATTACTTGGTCCAGCCATGTTGGAACTTCTACCCAACTTGTTCATTCAGATCAAGGAGGCCGACAATAATGTTGATAAATCTAACGACATCCTCGGGAGCCTTAGCTGTTACTTCATGAGGATCCAGGACAGACTTCCCCATGTTCTTAGTTCAAACAGCTTTGGACATTCTCGACTCACTTAGCTTGCAAATTTTATCTGCTGAGTTATCAATAAGGTAAAATCGATTATGTCCAGTCATCAGACCTACAATTACCAGAAGCTTAGCTCGTGGCACCTTTATGAGTTTCTGATGCAAGAAATACCACACATTTCTTCAGAGCGTTGATTTATTTTCTGGTTCCCATTGTTGACTACTTTATAACTTTGGTTTCCCAGCCCACAGAAAGGTTAATCAGGCACCAGCCTGGATGCTCTCCTCTCGAGTTCATTGGCCTTTTCATTTCCTTCAATGAACTGGTACTCACAATAGAGTCTTTGGTCGGGACACAACATCTCAAACCTGTCGCAAGTATTAATTCATCTCCTCAATGTAGAGATCAATATAACACTTCCCGTCAATAAATTCCGGACAGGCAAAATTTTTGTCAAATTCAACATCCTGTATCTTTTTTCGTGGTTCTCCGATTTTGTTGAAATTTTCACCAGGTGAAGTATTGGGACTTGTAATATCAACCTGAAATTAACTTCGCAAAAATACCTGTAGTTTATCCGCTATACAAAGAGAAACAAAACCTCGTTTTATACCCTCCATTTCGAAAATTTGATATTATGTTTTAATTTGAAGTCTGACCCTCTCTTAACAAAATGTTTTTTAATTTACGTCGGTATCTGCTTTTGAAGAAAAATACACATTTTCAAAGAAAGTGTTGCATTTTTTCAATTTTTATAACAATTCAAAACATTACAATACCTTATCCACTAGCAATCATAAACAATCATCTGAAAATTAATAGCGTATATTTCCACTTTGCTTTCTCATCACTTCTACTATACGACGTGGCATACTTTCAATGCATTCACGAATTGCTTCTGGGGGAATATTTCCCCAACAATTTCTGTTAATGCAGAACAATGCTAGGCCTCACGTTGCACGGGTTGTAACAGAATACTTAGAAGAGGCGAATATTCAACGATTGGTGTGGCCAGCCACGGATTTAACTCCAATTGACATGTATGGAATATGCTAGGTAGACATGTTTAAATCGGTAGTCCAACACCTCACCCGATTTACGGACAGCTCTTCTTGAAGAACGAGAAATTTTCCCCCAGAAGCAATTCGGAAATGCATTGAAAGTATGCCACGTCGTATGGAAGAAGCGATGAGGAAGCGAGGTGGAAATACACACTGTTAATTTTGAGATGTTTGTGTATGTTTGCTAGTCGATAAGATATTATAATGCTTTAAATTGTTATAAATATTGAAAAAATGCAACCTTTCTTTGAAAATCTTTTTTTCAAAAGCAGATACTGACGTAAATCAAAAAACATCTTGTTAAGAAAGGATTACACTTCAAAGTAAAACTTGATTCACCACAGGGTGTTTAGAAATGGAGGGTATAAAACAAGGTTTTGTTTCTCCCTGTATAGGGGATAAACTACAGATATTTTTGCACAGTAAATTTCAGGTTAATATAACAAGACCCGATACTACACCTGATGAAAATTTCAACAAAATCGCAACACCACGAAAAAGATACAGGGTGTTGAATTTGACAAAAATATGCCTGTCCGGAATTTATTGACGGGGAGTATATTTAGAGTTATTATGAAGCTATGGTTGAATTTCTCCAAAGAAGAATGTGTTTTTCGTTGATTTGTGACAAATATTCTACCCTTTTTTCGGTCTTTTGAGTAGAGAACTGGTCTGAGGATAATGTTTTTTTTGTGCGGACCACGAACCTTCGACAATGGTTTTCTTCAATGAGAGCCTCAATTCTTGCACAGTTAAACTCACTCAACAATATAAGATTTAGGTATGTCTGCAATTGCGATATTAAATTCAACTCCTTTCGTTGAAGAAAGAATAGAACTTAAAATATGATCTTTGATGAAGAAATCCTCGAGAAGTTAGTGCATATTGGAAAGTTTCTTCAAATGAGATTCTTCTCGTGTGTCCCCAGTGGTAATATTCTTTGAGCGTTCTATTATCGAATTTCAGGAAATCACTTTTCTCTAATTATGTGTCAAATCCGTTCATTCCGCCACATCTCGTAGAAAAAAACAATATTAGAATATTTCATTCCAACACTGTGTTCACTAATATTTATTGATGACATCGTCTGGAAAACACATAAAAAAGAACAACAATATCTACTCAACAGAACTCAACAGATCAAGAAAGAGCGGACATTTTTGCGGAGTATTTTGTACAAATCTTCAAAGAAACTAACTCTCCCCAATACTGCCAGCAAAAATATGACAAAGTGAACTCCTGGTACGAAGAATATTTTCGAAGAAAACGACCAATACGCAATTTCCACATAGAAGAAGAACTATATCTATATCTTTATATCTATATAAAGGAAAAAGCACCGCACCCGGACATGACAATATTACAAAAGAATTGCTACGAAAACTTAATGAAAAAATTCATAAATACTTAATTAAAATTTTTGAATACTGCATTTGCCACCACTACTTCCCTCCAGAATGGAAACATGGCATAATCGTCACTATAGCCAAACCTAACACAGACCAGCATCTAGTAGAAAACTACAGACCAATTACGCTTCTTTCTTCACTGGGAAAACAATTTGAACAAATAATAAAGCGTTCACTTCAAGAAGAGATTGGGCTGAAAATTCCGAATTACCAATTTGGGTTTAAAGAAAGCAATTCCACCATCCACCCAGTGACGATTATATCATCTAACGTTCAAACAAATAAACTGATAGGAAATCACAGTGCTGCTATATTTCTAGACATCAGAAAGGCTTTTGATAGCATCTGGCACAAAGGGCTGCTTTACAAATTAAATGAGTTGGGATGTCCTGAACATCTTATTTGGATAATAAGAAACTACCTGATGGGCCGTACTGTACAAATTCGCGTCAACAACTACTTGTCTTCCATTTTCTCAAGCGAACAAGGAGTACCACAAGGATCCCCCCTGTCGACTCTGCTCAGCAAGGTGTACTGTTACGATATTTATAATGAAGATACTTCCCACTTCAATAGAAACCTATATGTATTGCAGTTTGCGGATGATACAGCCCTTATTTCACACAACAAGTCGTTGGTAAACACTATTAACTGTCTACAGCAACTATTGGACAGCACAGTGACGTGGTTCAATACTTGGAGATTAGAAATAAACCCAGAGAAGTCGCAATTCATAATCTTCAATCACAAGATTACACCGAACTCTCCAAAATTGAAGATAAGAAGAAAGAATATCGTCTCACAAAACTGCATAAAATATTTAGGTGTAAATCTAGACCACAAATTGAGCTTCAGAACAAATGCTCTCAACAACAAGCAAAAATGCATTTCCGCAGTCTGACCTTTAAAAACTCAGGAATCAGCATAAAAACAGCTGCACATATCTATAAGTCTATATGTCGGCCACTTTTGGAATACTGCCACCCAATATACCTGTCATCAAATAAAACCACCAAGAAAATTCTCCAGACCGCAGAAACCACCTCTCTCAGAGCCATCACCAAAATGCGACATCCAATGAATGAACTCTTCAACCCCTCCAACAAACTTCTGTACGAAAAAACAAATATCAAACCGATCGAACAACGCCTCAACGATCTGACGACAAAATTTTCGCAGAAAGAAGAGAATATACAAATCTTGAGAGAATTTTGCACTAACAGGACCGAGAATACAAGTCCACACAGAAAATATCCTCTGAATACCATATGGGAAATTATTCAAACTCTACAAAAATAGATTCAAAGTTACTAATGTTTTTTTTTTTTTTGTAAAATATTGTTGCTCACTTATTTATCAAATAATTTTTTAAATTATCAATAATTTCTCTTTTGTAACCAGGCTGAAGGACCTCGGTCGATGGCCTTTTGGATCTTTTTCCAATAAAGAACGTTTATTATTATTATTATTATTATTGATGACATGTTGGCCTCCTGCCACGGATTTATTCGAAATCCGTCAAATTTAATGAGATAGAAAACAGTTCTGCCAATCAATATTTTTCAATGCGAAACTTACTAAGCTATATTTACGGCAATGTTTCATAAATTTCGATAAGAATTCAGCGAATTAGAGAAAGTAATGTATGATACTCGTAAAGAAGGCTCATTCTAACACTCGTTCATTCCAAAACTCTCCACTTCGTGGCTCATTTTGAATTTTGAACTCGTGTCAATGCCTTCAGCACTTGTATCATAATAGTATATTGTAAAACAAGTTGCAGAATGAGCTCCTATTCCAACACGAATGCGAAATTCGAAAACGAAAGCATAAGTGTTGGAATTGCCTTCTGCAACGAGTATTAGACGATATTTTCTCTATTTCAGTCAAGTTTCGTGTAATACTCTCGAAATTCAAATGAAAATTCAGATTAGTGACTTTTGTATTGTAGCTTGGCAGTTGGTGGTGGTGTAGCTTGGAAATTTGACAGATCACGGAATTTGAATTGATTTGATTCGAAAATTGATTGGATCGGAAATCAGTACTGACAACCACAAAACGAAAAATATAACTGAAAACAATGCTGTAATGAGTTTCATTACAGCACTACTTTCAGTACTGTAATGAACTCATTACGATACTGAAATAGAGAAATAACTATTCTCCAACTGAAATCAAAATCGTCTCGCTATTCGAAAAATCGGTTGCGTCCCAAGAGAGGACGCAGCCTCGAAGCCAGGAATTTCGGTTATTCCGACCCTGCCGCCATTCCCCAAATTTCGCGTGGCCATTTTTCGTAGTTGTGGCCCTCGCCCTGGTACGAGATGTCGCAACTCCGACGGCTTTGGGCCTCTCTTCCGCCGCCGTTGGCACGCAACCTCGGACCGCCACCTCCTCTGTGGTCTCGGGTTGCATAATTCGCCGCATTTTTCGTGCCCGGTACCGAGTTTTTCACTCGTTAAATCCGATTACCCCGCTTCGCGACCCTCGCTCGTCAGGAAACACCTAGGCCGTTCTGAAAAATTGCTGGAAAATCGCTATTTCTAATCTAGCTCGTGCGTCCGCTAATCAGATCTTCTGACACGGTGCCGTTGCGATGGCTTTGCGAGCTTTCGACGAGGTTTTCGGCATGGCCGGTACGAATTATCGTAAAAGAAAAGTACTCCGCTCTAGAGGGGTTTATAACACGTCACTTTTCCCCCTCCGATAAATTACCCATATCTTTTTTGACAAGCGTCCTCAGAAAATGCTCAGGTATCTGGAATGTTCATATAAGTCATGTTCAGAAAATCGACGCACAGCTCCATTTATCAATGAGAATAATTACTGGAACCATCTGATCTACACCTATCCATTGGCTACCAGTGCTATCAAATATAGTTCCTCCCCATATTCTAAGAGAGTCTGCAACTTGGAATTCTTGGAAATTCTTTGATTTTTCCGGATTCTTTTCCGATACTATACTACGTTCCAGAAAATAGAATTCCAAGACTGAAATCCCGTAAACCTATTTGGTCGAATAACTTTCTGAATTCGAACCTCAGCTACAAAGAAATCTGGAAATCCGAATGGGATGCATGTTCTTTATCTAATAAAGATCTAATATCTGATTCATCCAATAAAGTTCCTGGTTTTAACCTTCCCAGGAGAATATGGTCCCTTCTTAATCGAATAAGAACAGGTCATGGTCGTACCAATAGCATGCCTTTTAAGTGTAATTCAGTTGGTAGTCCTAATTGTGAATGTGGTGAATCAGAGGAAACAGTTAATTAATAATTGTTCGATTTATAAATTTCAAGATGGCGTTAGAGCCATACACAATGTCTCAAATTCATTTTTACAATGGGTTGAAAATTTTAGATCAATTTGATGAAGTAGAAATAGTATTCTCTTGCTGTTTTGTCTTTTTTTATTTTCAGGTAGGAGTTTGTGTTTGGAGTCCTTCCACCGAGGAGCCGTTCCGATAATCGTGATGTCCTTCGATAGAAAATATTCAGATACAACAATTTTATTTTTTTTTTTTTACGGGGAGACAGGTTTTTTCGGCTGAGGTTTTTTCCCCTGGCTCTATAGTATCGTATGATACTAGTGATGATAGTATCGTATATTACTATAGTATTATTGTATTATTTAAGCTCTCTAATTCAAAAGAATATATATAATAAGTCACAATAGTTTCAACTTTCATCGATGAGGTGGCTTTTTTATCCTGATTTTATCAAAACCAATATTTTGAGTCATTGACAAGACGTTTTGCATGATATTTTCGTGTGTAAATTGAAAAATACTTTCTATTCAATTCCATTAACTATAAAGATAGATGACGTCCGACGAAAACTGAGGACTATATACCTATAATTAATAATCTGATAAATTAAAATATACTCCCCGTGAATAAATTCCGGACAGGCAAAATTTTTGTCAAATTCAACACCCTGTATCTTCTTTCGTGGTTCTCCGATTTTGTTGAAATTTTCACCAGGTATAGTATTGGGGTAATATTAACCTGAAATTTACTTTGCAAAAATACCTGTAGTTTTTCCGTTATACAGAGAGAAACAAAACCTTGTTTTATACCCTCCATTTCTAAACACCCTGTGGTGAATTTGAGGCGGAAAATTTGATATCATTCAGTTTTAATTTGAAGTGTGACCCTTTATTAACAAAATGTTTTTTTATTTACGTATCTGCTTTAAAAAAATACACATTTTCGAAGAAAGTGTTGCATTTTTTCAATTTTTATAACAATTTAAAACATTACAATACCTTATCGACTGGTAAACATCAACAAACATCTGAAAATTGATAGCGCTTTCTCATCACTTCTACAATACGACGTGGCATACTTTCAATGCATTTACGAATTGTTTCTGGGGAAAACAACAATTTCTGTTAATGTAGAACAATGCTAGGCCTCACGTTGCACGGGTTATAAAAGAATACTTTGAAGAGGCGAATATTAAACGATTCGTGTGGCCAGCCAGAAGTCCGGATTCAAATCCAATTGAACATGCATGGAATATGCTAGGTAGACCAGTTCGAAATCGGCAGCCCAACATCTTGCCCGATTTACGAACAGCCCTTCTTTAAGAACGAGAAAATGCAGAGAAATGCATTGGGAGTATGGCAGAAGTGATGAGAAAGCGAGGTGGAAATACACGCTATTAATTTTCAGATGTTTGTGTACGTTTGCTAGTCGATAAGGTATTGTAATGTTTTAAATTGTTATAAAAATTGAAAAAGTGCAACACTTTCTTTGAAAATGTGTATCTTTTTCTAAGAGCAGAAACTGATGTAAATCAAGAAACATTTTGTTGAGAAAGAATCACAGTTCAAATTAAATTTAAATGATTTCAAATTTTCTGCCGCAAATTCACCACAGGGTGTTTAGAAATGAAGGGCATAAAATAAGGTTTTGTTTCTCCCTGTATAAGGGATAAACTACAGATCTTTTCGCAAAGTAAATTTCAGGTTAATATTACTAGACTCAATACTATACCTGGTGAAAATTTCAACCAAATCGCAGCACCACGAAAAAAGAAACAAGGTGTTGAATTTGACAAAAATTTTGCCTGTCCGGAATTTATTGACGGGGAGTGTATTTGGCGCTTTTACAGGTTATTTTTCCAATTATAATCATTCCAACCACTTGTTCAGAGCAAAATAACACAATGAAATGAGATGCTAACGCAGTATTCTTCGAGTCTGCCCCGTGTCCGAAGACTTGACGGGCCAATAGAGCCATAGTCACCACGTTCTCTCTTGCGCTCATCACTTGAAGGCTTTGCTTGCTAGCTCGATTTCCTGCAATTCCTATGCCCTCCTGACCTAGGGTCGCCTGAACACGAGCCCTGGAACGATTGTGATTCTATCCTCAGCATCGGTTCTTGGTTCTTCAAACTGGAAAAATGATGAATAAAGCACATGGGAAAATAGTGAATTGTATTGAGACCATGCTACCTGAATGTAGTACATACCAGAAAGAGAAAATGCTACTCTAAAAGGTTTCTCATTTGAAAATAACATCATCCGTAAACTAATGAGCGAATGCTGATATGTAGCTGTTGTCGAAATCAGATATCTTTTATAGATATCTAAAAACCCCCGATTTCGTCACTCACTCACTGATGATCATAAAAACTGTAAGGGTCTTTCCCGATCTCCTATAAAGTTGAAATTTGGTATGTGACCTAGTATCAGTAAATAAACAACGGAAAAATTCTTAAACTTGAAACTTTCACCCCCGAACCTTAGAACCAGGGGATGTATAAGTTTGTATGAGACTTCCGCAAATTTTTATGCTAATGGTCTGAGAATTCATATAAACGGAGGACTGCTGGTTATGAATGTTAGAAAAAATATTTTGAATGAGGGTATAAAATAGAGCGCTCGTAAACCGCCTCATATAAAATTTCTCTGTAATAACCTCAACCAAAGTTTTCATTGTGCAATTTTCCGTTGTTATCATTTTATAAAGATAGAATTCTTCATCAATGATTGTGATCCCGCAATAATTATATTTCATTGAATTATTATTGAGGAAATGAATAGAAAGATTTACTCATAAGCAACATACAAAAAGAACTGAAATCCAACCAAAAACATTTTCATGTAAAATATTGCCAAGACAAGGCCATATTTCTCACATTGACAAAAAGTTATCAGATCTCATGTAGAGCCAAGCTGCTAACTCTACTCTCTTCAACTCCACAAGTCCTTATTTCACAAACTCCTTGCCTTGGTCAAAATAAGTGACTTGGCCGTTTCGTAACTATAAGAACTATTGTATAACAGAAAAGTTATGAACAGCCAATGAATTTTTCACCTTACGCTCACGTAGCATAAGAAAAACCAAGTCACTCATTTCGACCAAGGCATAGAGTTTGTGAAATAAGGACTTGTGAAGTTGAAAAGTGTAGAGTTAGCAGCTTGGCTCTGAAGGAGATCTCATAACTTTTTGACAATGTGATAAATACGGCTTAGTCTTGGCAATATTTCACACGAAAATGTTTTTGGGTGGATATACAATTCCAGTAATGTGAACAAACCGTTCTGATGTCCTATGGCTGATGGTAACAGATGGCATGAAAAGTATGTAGTGAAGACTTCGGTGAACTCTCGAATCTTCGACCTGTATATGCCCCATAGGCCTTGGGGATCGGGCACATTAAATTTAGACTTGTATGCATGAGGTCGGCTGGATGTTTCCAGCATAAATTAATCCTGAGAAAGTGCGCGAAAACATGTGAGTTTCGAGACATAATTAAGCAATGCCACCGCCGTTTACGAGCTCGTTCTCACGACAGCCCCCTCTGTTCCCGGTTTTGCTGAATTGATTCGGATAAATTGTGTCTCAACATGACATCTTCCGTCCAATTTAAGCCGTTGCGAGGGGTTTCAGACCGTATATCTCGCGGCTTTCCGCCAAATAGTAGCCCAGATATGCGAGTTATACATGTGGAAATGCTCCAGTTTCATTATATTCGTCTATTTCTGGTGTACGAATTTTTTATGGCCGCTACATTCTGGGATGTGGAATAGCAAGCAGGGTGTATTCGAAACTTGAATAGGTGAACCGTATTTTATTAGCCGCTCGCCGTTTCTCCCAACTTTCAACGGTGATTCGTTTAGGTAATGCAGTTTTGTGAAGCACGCATATTTCCATAAGCAAATGAAATTACTTTATTATACGAACTCCAGACAATTGTGCCGGGTCTGCCAACTAAGAAAATGCATTTAATGTGGAAGTTACGACCTATTTCATTACGGGGCATTGATCATTACAGGAACATCCTCCTCACTGAGGTCATTCCAGGTAGAATTCAACCTTTTTCTGACGGATCCGTATCTATACAGGGTGAGTCTTTGACTCGTACATATATCACGATTCAGAAGGAAGTTGTGTCCTTTCAAGGCAGATCAATAATGTGCTGGGGGTTCAATGTTCGTTTGCCGTACCCTCCTTATCAACGTTGAACGAACGATGACTGGTGCAATTTACGTAGAAAACATCATTGAAACAATCATTTTTCCTCTGCACAACGCATTTGTATGATTTCATTTATCAGAATGATAACGCCCCACCAAATCGCACACGAAGGGTTCAAACATTCTTCAAGAGAACAATATCCAGAGAATGAAATGACCAGCAAACCCATCGAATATAAACCCAATTGAGGAAGTATAGGATTACTTAAGGAGAGCAACTTTTCAGGAATTGAGAGCCCTGTTTACCATAATACAGATCTACCAGTGCCGATCGCACCTTTAGACCTTTTGTAGACCAAAAAACTTTCCTTCTGCCTCCTTTTCACAAAAAACTTGGGCTGATGAAACATTTGTGAAGGCTATGAATAAAGATGGTGATGGATTCAAATAAACTGCTGCACAAGAGTTAGATATATCGTATTCAATCGTTTTGAAAAGTATGTAATCTTCGAGAAAATCGCTGTAAAATCGTTTACAACTCAATAACAACTCGAATCGATCCAATGAAAATCAGTATGAGACATTTCGTCAATCTGGTCGCCATTTTTTCTGAAGTTTGGTTCTTTGCATATGCTTCATGAATGTTTTTATTTTGAAATATAGTCAGTTTATCAACGGCTTCGATTCGAAACGTGTTTTCTGAGAATGCCAAGACGTGAATTAACAAACGCTGAGGCTAATAGGGCTATCGGAATGCTACAGGGTGGCCTAATTCAGGTTGTTGTAGCGGAAAGCCTCCAAGTCAGCCAAGGTGAGATATCTCGACTTTGGAATAGGTTCATTGAGACAGGTTCCTTGTTGGAAAGACCAAGGCTTGGTGGGCGACGAAAAACAACACCTGCTCAGGATCGTTTCATCACCGTTTCGGCGAGAAGAAAGCCTGCATTTACGTGTACTCTTCAAAATGCAGATGGGGTCCAAGTTTCCATCGAAACCATCAGACGACGTTTGAGACAGGTGAATCTAGGTTCTAGGCTTCCATTAAGAGGAGTTCCATAAACACGTGACCATAAATGACAAATACTGGAATGGTCAAGGCAACATATCAATTGAAACAATCAATGTCGTAGTGTCCTTTTCACTGATGAATCCAGATATGGACGATTTTCAGATTCTCGAAGAATAAGGGTATGGACAATCCCAGGCATACCCCGTAATCGTCGCTATGTCCAAGAAGTCCATCCATTCCGAGGGGGTAGTGTTATGGTATGGGTCGGGATATGTTTCAACGGGCGCACAGATTTACACATTTGCTCTGGTAATATGACCGCCTTACACTATAGGGAGCATGTCATTGACAATGTTTTGCCAAATTGTCACGCTGCTATTGGTGAAACTTTCAACTTCTGTTGTGGAGCTTGTTATTCCACATTTACCAATACCTCCGCACTCACCAGATTCGAATAGCATAGAAAATGCATGGGATATGCTCCAAAGAAGATTAGATAATCATCAACCTACCCCAGAATCCTTAAATGATCTGAGAGAGCTTCTGCCCCGTTTATGCAACCAAATTCCTCGAGAAATGTTCAACAACCTCGTGTGTAGTAGGCAAAGAAGATGTCAAGCTGTTATTGATGCCCGTGGATGCCATACATTGTATTGATAGTCTTAAAATGCTTGAATTTTCTGGGAATAAAATACGCTGCAGACCTACAGGCTAAAATTGATTTCATTTCCTGCAACTTGAAATAATATTAATTTGAATTTTCATCAAAAAATCTCATTTAAACTATATTTTTTTGCAATTTTAGTCAATATCCCTAACTCATGTGAAGCAGTTTATTTAAAAGGAGTCTTTAACCAACTGAAACTTTGTCAACTTTCCTCGGTCTCCCTTACTTTTAGTGGGTGTTGAACTAAATAAAGTCGATATATTATGCGGTTTAAAAAATCTTGAATAATTCGTTTATCTACACACATCACACATTGTAATATTAAATGTTGTTCTACGAATGTAACAAGAAAAATTTACGAGTTATAACTTATTTTTTCTCATTTTGTATTTGGATACGTCCATCCTACCATAATATGCTATTTAGCTGTATGTTGCTTAAAAAAAATTGTCCAATTTATTGCTGGTTTTTTTTTGGGTAAGGGAACGTAGGAGAATTAAGAAATCACTTTATGTAATGGCCAACGTTTCGCAAATTTATTTCTGCATCATCAGGGCTCTAGAAAAAACATACAATGTCACAAGATGAAAAAGGGACAGATTCACACTCAAATGTAAAAGTTATTTAAATAAATAAAAAGTTTTCATGAATAAAAACTGTAAATACAAACACATAAATATATATATATATGGAAATGATCTCATTATATCTAATACTCAAATTAACAGTTGTGCTTTCTTTGGTCTAGGATATAACAATTACAATGGCAGGATAACATATATAATATTTTAGAAAACAACAAACATTCAACGAAGAGAAAGCATTCAGTAGGATTAAATTTGACAACCATGCTGACATATGTATCTCAAAAATAAAAACACAGAAAACGATAAAATGGTTCGAAACATTTCATGTATTCATTCTTCTTAGTAAATTAAAATATGAAGAACTCGGTCCATCTATGTCAGATCGTTTTTTCACAGAATTTGGATTATTTTTTATGCAAATCATCTCCTGTAGTACTCTTTTTTTATAATTAGATTGTGATGCCAAAATATTTGTTTCATCAAAGCTGAACTCATGTCCAGTCTCTTTTTCATGTTCGACTAAGGCAGTTAGATTTTTTTTAAATAAAAAGTTTTTGCTATCATTACGATGTTCATAAATTCTCTGTTTCAAATATCTACCTGTCTGATCTTTATAACATCCCGAGCATCTTCCACATGGTATCTGATACACAATGTTAGAGATAAAGTCTTTTTTCCGTTTTTGATTTTGAACGACCAATGTTATGGTTAAGACATCCTAGATTACTGAGTAACCGTTGTATATCACCTATCTCCTAGCGTTCTCTCGAAAAGCAAGCATTCGGATTCATCTCAGGCGGCCACGCCGAAAACGATACTCTCGCCAGAGATCATATGCAGACGACGGGCGTGCAGGAAGAAGCAACAGCATCTCCGAAATGAGCTGTCAGCGGGATGGAGACATACCGTGGTGCTAATCGAGTCACGCGTGCCCCGACAAATCTTACCCTCGCCCCGCGCTCAACGCGCCTCGTAATTCTTACGATTAAATTAGATTTTTCCGCCGCACAGGAACAAGTGGTTAACCGAAGGCGCGACCTGCATACATCTTAAGCGGAAAATGATATATCCCCCCGTTGAACCCCGGAGAGAAAAATGCGTAATTCGGTCGGAACGATTCTAGCTCGTGTTTTCTGAGGGGAAATCCACTTTTGTTGCAAGTGCGTGCGACTGCGAAGATGAAGGCAAATATTTTATGTGAGTTTATGTGACTTTTCTTTTCCTTATTTTCCACATGCAGTGCTCGAGGAAGCTGTAAATTAATTTCATTCCCGTATGGGTGTATTGCCCAAACCTACTGATACCTAAATTCTTAACGTGAAAGAATTCCGGATTATACTGTTTCACAAGAGTTATGGATATCGTATTCAATCGTTTTGAGAAGTATGGAATCTTCGAGAAAATTGCTGTAAAACCATTTAAAACTCAATAACAACTTGAATCGATCCAATAAAAATCAGTATGAGACATTTAGTCAATTTGGTCGCCTTTTTTCTGAAGTTTGGTTCTTTGCATATGCTTCATGAATGTTCTTATTTTGAAATGGAGTCAGTTTATCAACGGCTTCGATTTGAAACGAGTTTTCTGAAAATGCCAAGACGTGAATTAAAAAACGCTGAGGCTAATAGGGCTATTGGAATGCTACAGGGTGGCCTGACTCAGGTTGTTGTAGCAGAAAGTTTCCAAGTCAGCCAAAGTGTGATATCTCGATTTTGGAATAGGTTCAGGGAGACAGGTTCCGTTTTGAAAAGACCAAGGCTTGGTGGGCGACGAAAAACAACACCTGCTCAGGAAGAAAGCCTACATCTACGTGTAGAATGCTACGGAATACTCTTCAGTAATGCAGATGGGGTCCAAGTTTCCATCGAAACCATCAGACGATGTTTGAGACAGGTGAACCTAGGTTCTAGACGTCCAGTAAGAGGAGTTCCATTAACACGTGACCATACGCGTCAAAGACTGGAATGGGCAAGGAAACATATCAATTGGAACGATCAATCGCGTAGAGTTCTTTTCACTGATGAATCCAGTTATAGACGATTTTCAAATTCTCGAAGAATGAGGGTATTGAAAATCTCACGCATACCCCGTATTCGTCGCTATGTCCAAGAAGTCCATCCATTTCGAGAGGGTAGTGTTATGGTATGGCCGGGATATGTTTCAACGGGCGCACAGATCTACACATTTGTCCTGGGAATATGACCGCCTAACACTATAGGAAGCATGTCATTGACAATGTTCTGCCAAATTTTCACGCTGCTATTGGTGAAACTCTACAATTTCTAGACGATAACGCTAGACCGCACTGTGTAGCCATAGTTGAGAATGCGAGCGAGGAGCTTGGTATTTCACATTTACCAATACCTCCGCATTCACCAGATTTGAATTGCTTAGAACATGCATGGGATATGCTCCAAAGAAGATTAGATGATCATCAACCTACCCCAGAATCCTTAAATGATCTGAGAGAGCTTCTGCCCTGTTAATGGAACGAAATTCCTCAAGAAATGCTCAACAACTTCGTGTGTAGTATGCAAAGAAGATGTCAAGCTGTTATCGATGCCCGTGGAGGCCATACATTGTATTGATAGTCTTGAAATGATTGAATTATCTGGGAATACAATTTCGTTATTAGCTCATTTAAACCATATTTTTTTTGCAATTTAAGTGAATATCCCTAACTCATGTGGAGCAGTTTATTCTAGCTTGAATCATTCTTCAAAAATCGCTCTAACCCAAAAAAAAAAAAAAATTAAAGAAAGTTTCCTCTGATTGCAATAATACAACGTTGAATTGATGAATAAGTTAAAGACTCACCCTGTAGATTACATTTCACGACTCAACCTTAATGGCTAAGTATCTCAATGAAGTAGGCAGGAAAAATAAGGTCTCTTTAATATGGGTAAAAAAAATGAATATGGGTAAAAAAATTTATATCTCAAGTTTTCGACCGCATTAGTGTTGGAATTGTCTTCTGCAACGAATATTTGACGATATTTTCGTTATTTCAGTAAAGTTTTGTGATATGCTCTTAAAAATCAGATTGCTCAATCTAGGGACTTTTGGATTGTATCTTGGCAGTTGGTGTGTCTGCTACGAAAATTGACAGATTACGGAGTACGGGGAGTCAGAGTTAACAACCCCAAAACAAAAAATACAACTGAAAACAATGCTGTAATGAGTTCTTTTCAGCACTACTTTTAGTACTGTTATGAACTCATTACGATACTGAAATATAGAGAAAACTATTTAATGGGTTTGTGAACATTTTTCGAATTCTCATTAAAATCCGAGAAGGTTTTGAAAGAATAAAAATTGAAAAAAAACATAAAAGCAATTTTTTGTTCAATTCAAACTCTTATAAGAAACTCTTTTACTCGAAGTTTTGAAGTTGAAGTTTGAAGTTCCATGAATTGTACGACAACCCTATATTTCGATATTGGAAAAAACTGAGCACAATTGGTTTTGCTGTTCCCGATTTTTAACGAACCCTATGCAATTCGTTTTTCCTTTCTATCAATGTGAATTAACCTGCAAAAATACCCTGGTTACAAATTGGCGAATGCGCCGGATAATTCTTAAGTTCTCTCAAATTTCTCGCAACTAATTTTTTATTATTCAAAGCTACGACAACGCAAATGAGAGCTTAATTTTTGTCAATTGTATAGGTGATGTTGATGTTAACTTGTTAATCAGAACAAAAGTATTTTCCAATGTAAGAACGATAAGTTTTTATGGACTATCCACTCTGAAGGCGGCACATTCCAATTCCCAACGAAAAAGAATAAACCGTTACTCCCTGAGAATGATGATATTTCTTAATGAAGTTGAAAATTAATTTGCATCAGAAAGGAGCAGAGAACAGCGACTGGGACTCGGACATAATCGGATCAAAATCAAACAATCGACTAATTAAGTCTTTTAGTACTTGTCTCGATCCGTGAAGCCAGTAGAAAAGAGTCAATTATCATTCCAAGGGTGAGTTTCGAGAATTCCGAGCGACTGCCCGACAAAAATTCCGACTCGGTTCCCCATTGTGTTCGGGACTCCCGAAGAATAGTTAAAACCGAAATTAAATTGTTATTGAAATTAAGAGGAAGTATTTTTCGTTGATTAATTTGAATGCCTCCTCGAATGTCGGGCGAAAATTGCGAAGAAATTCCACGGGAGCGAACATCTGACGAGGTTCTTAAAGTTTATTGTGGGGACATTCGTGACTCCATATTAAACTTTATTCGCCCTCATGCGAGTTTTATTGCCTCCAATGATAACTCTTTGGAATTATTCTGTTTTGAAATTTTAGAGGTTCACATGCGGATGAATTTGCTACAAAATAATGAATAGAATCTAATAGATCTCATTTGTCATAAATAAGTTTTTATGTCAACCTCTAATAACCCCTAAGTAAAGAAATTAAAGCATTAAATTTCTGTATAACGAATAATTTTACTACTTGCTGAAAATGAAAAGGACTTCGAAAACACCTTGATTGTTATCATTTTATTTTCCACTTCAATTAAACTCGAAAACTACGAAAGTTATAGGCTTTTGTAGAAAACAATTAGAAATTTACGAATTTTTTGTAAAACCAGGGATAGTTCATAACGCATGGTTCAAATTGTTAAAAATGAGATCTTTTCTATAGCGATAACGCTTTGTTCGGCGATCATCTGAATACTAAAAATTATAAAACTTTTATCTCCTCAAAAACGTGAACGAAAACTAAGTGGAAAATTGAATCGTCGATGTCGCCCTATTTATTTTTTTCCGAAGTAGGATGGACAATCTTCGAAACAAATGTTGAATATCTCATGATCATAAGGAAGATACAAAGAGTTGTGATATTTTCAACACAAGATTCTAGAGCCCACAAACATTTTACACGTAATACAAACATAACGCTGAAATATTTTTTCTCTATTTCAGTATCGTGATGAGTTCATTACAGTACTAAAAGTAGTGCTGTAATGAAACTCATTACAGCATTGTTTTCAGTTATATTTTTCGTTTTCCGGTTGTCACTACTGACCTCCGATGGAATCAAGTCTCGAATCAAATCAATTCAAATTCCATGATCTGTCAAATTTCGTATGTCACATAGATTAAGACTATATACTTATATAGATAGGAAACTGGCCTAGTAATGACCGGAACCGTATTTTGGCTCCATCTTTCAACCTGGAAACAATTAATATCGGTATTTGACAATAGTTAAGAGATGACACTAGAGAAAAATAGCAGAAATCTGTTTTTTCCAACCAAGCAAATTTGAAGGACAAGATCAAAACTCCATTACCATATGATATATATGCTAATGTAGGATCTAAACACTCTCAAGCAATTCAAAAATGGTTGTAACGGAGAGTTGATTGCTTTTCCATATATTAGAAACTCTTTTGTGTTTACAGCGACATCTATCGGACTGGAAGGAAGTACGAATCATTTCCAATCTCAATGAATCGCAAGAAATTTGATAGATCTGGATTGGTTCCCCAATAGATCTATTGCGCAACCAATCTTGATCTATCAAATGCCAATTTTCGGCTATTTAATGATATCCGAAACGATTTGTACTTCCTTCCAGGCCGATAGATGTCACTGTAAACACGGTTCCAAAATTTCTACGGACTTTCCTATCTATATTAGTATTTATCTATGGTATGTCACACCAACTGCCAAGATACAAAACAAAAGTCACTAATCTGAATTTTCATTTGAATTTCGAGAGTATTTCACAAAAATTGACTGAAATAGAGAATATACCGTCTAATACTCGTTGCAGAAGGCAATTCCAACACTCATGCTATGGAAAACTCGCTCCTTCGTCGCTCGTTTTTGAACTTCGCATTCGTGTTGGAATAAGAGCTCATTCTGCAACTTGTTTCAGAATATACTATTCAGTTATCACAGTAAAGACAAATTTTATATTATCAGGATTATGATTATGGGATGAAGGATTATGTGCTATAAAATTTTTCAAACTCAGGTGGATCATGCAAACGTTTATTACGCAGAAAATAATCAGGAATTGCTCTTTATGAATTCCTGTAACGATGTAATCATTCATCATTCGATTGCCGAGTTCAACATTTCAAACGTCGTTCCAACACTTGCTTCCGTCATTATCCAAACTTTCTTCAACTTCAATAAACCCTTCAGTTGATTACCTGCAATAAACGTGCCTCATAAAGTATTCCTTAACTTCACGTCCCAAACTTTCGGGATCGAGTCAGTTTACGGGTCACTTTAGACTTTTTGCCGTTCAATCTCGTAAAGGGGAAAATATCAATCTTGATCTCCAGCGTTTTCGCGTTCCACTCAATGGTTGACGTGAAAATGCCGCTCATTCTTGAAGGCATGCGATTTTACCATTCAATATTCGATACTTGCATGTGCGATCGGATTTTTGTCGAAAGGTGTCACGGCAATTGTACTGAAAAGTTTGTACAACGGGGTAAAAACCTGACGTTACGTGTGCTTAGAAATGTGCTGGCAAGACTGGCGGAGAAATATTCAATATTGCAGAATGTTTATTTCAAAATTTGGAATGGAAGGAGCTAACAGAAAAATGGAACAATTCAATGGTAATTTATTCTACAACTGAAGGTGTCCTCAATGATAATTATTTTCATCAGAATTATGCATGCATATGTTATCCACTTTCACCGTTTTTCTTCCATACAGATGTTTTTTCCCAGCAGGAATAAAAAAAGATGATATTATCAGATTTTGAATGGATTGGCTCCATTCTAAAATCAGTTGTTCTCGATCAATTCTAGTGATCAATAGTTTTTTTTTTCGTTTGATTTTCTACACTCGATCGCTATGCAACGCGAATCACGCAATTTGACCCAAGAGGAATGTGCCTAAGCAGTAGTTTTGCGAGAAGAAGGGTGGACATACACAAGAATTGGAGAAAGGTTTGGAGTTTTCCATACAAGTGTATCCAGAATGTTGCAGCGATTCAGGGAGACAGATATGAATGTCCGAAAACCAGGACAGGGTAGACCACGGGTAACAACTGCCATTCAAGAACGTTACTTGAGAGTTTCTTCGTTGAGATAAGGCGGTTTGAAACCGCTCGCCTCCTTCAAAATCAGCTTGAGCAAACTCATGGGGTGAGAATTAGCACTCAGACAATAAGAAATCGCCTCAGAAAATATGATTTAAGGCCTCGTGTCGCGGCAAGAGGCCCAGCCCATCGAAGGGCGCGTTTGGATTTTGTGAGAGAGCATATCCATTGGAAAGAGGCCGATTGGGAAAGAGTTCTCTTCACAGATGAATCTAGATTCTGCCTCTACCATTGTGATCGACGTTCCCTTGTATACAGACGTCCACATCAAAGATATGCTCAGTGCAATTTCCTGAATACTACTGGTTTCGGGGGAGGATCGATTATGGTATGGGGTGGAATATCTTTGACTGCTCGCACAGACCTAGTGGTCGTAGATAATGGAGCTTTGAATGCTGAAAAGTATATAAGGAACATTCCTGAATAGCATGTAGTGCCATTTGCCTCATACATTGGTGAAAATTCAATTTTTATGGACGATAATGCCAGACCTCATTGTGCGCGCATCGTTCAGGAGTACCTTGAAGAGGTTGAAAATGGCCAGCAAGAAGTCCAGATCTCAATAGAAGGCTGAGAAGTTCAGAAAATCATCCAGCTACTCTTAAGACTTAGGAATCCAACTCGGAGAAATCTGGGAAGGATTAGATCAGAACATCTAAAAATCATTTTGAGTATGAACCGTCGTTGCCGGGCTGTAATTAACGCAAGGGGTGGAAATACCAAGTATTAAATCACGTATCAGCATTTCAGTATTTTGAAAATTGGTCATTTCTCTTCTTTCACATAAGATTCGGTGAAATCCTGAATTTTTCTTCCATTTAATGTGTCCTGTTTCGTTCAAAACCTTCCCGAGAGAACATAAAAAATAAGTTATAAAGTCAATGTAGTTAACTTTCATTAAAATTGAGATTTTCAGAATGTGCGTTGATTTTTTCGCGCAGTGTAGTTATCAGAGGATCTGAGGGGGGGGTTTCATGAAATGAAATCAAAGGTATTGCTCCGAATGATGTTGGTATAGAGTTTTTAATTATTTGCAATCGTAAAAAATAGGTCTTCTTAGAAATTCTGATACGAGTTTCCTTGAACTCTGGTATCTTAATATGCTTGTATAATTTTTTGTTGCACTAACCTCAGTGTTGTTTATACAAGGAATTTCACATTCAAAAAGTCCTTCGACAGCACTGCACGGCAACCAGTCGCAGTTGAACTTGGCCATCAATCATTCGGGACGCTCTGAAACTGACGAAGACCTATAATTTTTTCTCCGCCGACTTTTTATTCTCGTAAGGGATCGGAAAAAGTGGTGGAGCTGGTCTTACCCGACCATTTTCATGACCCACTCGGTTTTACGGCCTCCTCCAATCGTAAATCAGCTCGGTGTGATCTTCTTCCGGTCCACAAACTGCGCAAGGACGCTTCACTCTAAATAATTCATCGTTTGCTCATGTGGACGGGGACGCCCAGATCGGAATTGGTTCGGAAGTTTTGAAATAGTGGAGGACCGATTTTATCTGTTCATCATTTCCAATAATAAACCCTGCGAGGCGAGCGAGGAGGAAATTTCGCCGTCTCCAAATTTTCAAAGGTCGCCAGCAGCAGAATGGTCAACCAAATAACCTAGAATAACAATCCCGAATTAATTTTTGTTGATCTAAATCTAGTTTACGAGATTGGTCGTTATTCTCTCTTTTCAGAGTGAAATATGTATTCAATCAACTAGTTCATTAATAACAGCGATTAATGGTTGAGATATTATATATTAACAGATCAGGACAATTAATCTTCGCTAGATTGATGAACGAGTAGATTACAAGATTTCGTCGCCGACCTTATTATGAATTAATTCTCTCTTCAAATAAATTTTAATTTCGCATGACAGATACATTTCAAATAATATTTATTTCTATGTTTATAGAAAATGAAATTGCAGTAGAGTTGTAACACTACTCGATTTCTGAATACTTTCATCATGTTCGGTTGCCCAGGTCAATCATACATTAGAAAAGAAGGAATAATACATTAAAAAATGTCATTATCGATCAATTCCGTGCACGTTTAACTGAGATTTTATTTTGTGGAAAACGGAAATAAATCTCAAGCATTGAAGCGATCTTCTCTACCAATTAAATTTTGTATGGGGCTATGAGTTCCTTTTTATCGCCAGTATTGGGTTGCATCACATGAGTGATGCAAAAGTGTATATACAGGGTGTACCAAGTTCGACGGCCTATTAGACGTTTCTGGAGAACTGGACCTATTTGAAATCTGAAAATTTGGATTATGATATCGTTTGACATTATCTACCGAGCTAAAATATTCTAAGAGCTTGACCATCTTCTGGTATACAGGGAATGAAAACAAAATTTTGCTAAAATGAATAATTCTTTAGTTATTTATGATTTTCTGATTTTATGTCGTATGAAGAGTGAAATTGATAAAATCTCGTTTCATATCAACAATATTCAATATGTTCATAGAAGATTAATTTTTCCAATAATTCACTAATGACAGATAAATTTTTTAAATTTATTTGTCATTGTTGATATGAACCGATTTTATTAATTTGACACGACATACGACATAAAATCAGAAAATTTTTCATTTTAGGAGCATGAACATGTTAAAACACTATCATTATTTTTCTTCGCAAAATCCAACGGAATCATAAAAAAATAGGGTTCTCATCTGAAAAACGAAAGTTATGGGCCAATCTTGATCCCAATTTTTGACCCAACATTTAGAACACCCTGTAACGAGTTTTTCAAAATTCTGGAAATGTTTAATATTTCCACAGTATTTGACTCCAAAAATGTGAAAACGGTTTGTGCATTAGATATTTAGTATAGGAATAACAAACATAATACTGATTACTCTTATCTCCCACTTTTCTCAAGTTTTTTCTCGAAATTATGAAAAGTATTTCGACGTATGCAACGACTTGAATGAGAATGTAATCAGAATTGAATACTCTATCAAAATTGAAAACGAAAATACAGAAAAAGAAATTTTCGAAATTTTTTCATTCCCTGTACATCTGCAGGTGGTCAAGCTTCAAGACTATTTAAGCTCGATAGATAATGTCGAACAATATTATAATCCCAATTTGCAGATTTTAAATAGGTCCTGTCCTTCAGAACCGTCTAAAAGGCCGTCGAACTTGGTACATCCTGTATAGCCCATAGGGAATATCTAGACGAACAATGAAGCGATTTTCGATTAATAATGTTTGTTATATCAGTGCCTTCCGAAATATGTTAACACCATAAGATGATGAAGAATGCCATTTCAAGTCCTTAAATTTTTGACGCCAAATCAGAATATCTCTCTCCACAAAGTTGGCATTCAAAAGAACAGGCAAGGCATCATGATCTCTACCAATTATTCGTTGTTTGTTTACAGTTCCTTTGATAAGGGTGGACTATTAACCTGAACGTTAATACTTTCAATTCAATTAAACGTAAACCAATATCACGGTTGTTTAAATACACAATAGTGCTCCTACGTATATGTACAAACAAAACTTCAAGTTCAAGTTTCCTTATGAATGATTTGCTTGAAGCCGAATATGTAAACATAATCTTACAAGAGCTATACATCATTAATTCTACAGAAAATATACGTAGAACTCAAATTACGGGTTTCAACCAAGGAAATTATTCTCCAGAAAGTTGCCCGGAGGTTTTTGGTTGTTTAGGTGTGTTGGTTGTATTAGATGTTGTCGAACGAATAAGGGTTGTTGCCCTTAATGTGTTTATTCGGTTGAAACTCATTCTTGCTATTCAAGGATTCAGTCTGCTGATATTTCTCATGATCTTTTCGTAATTATTTCCGTGAGGTATTTTTGGCTGTTACGCCAAGGTGCAGAGATCTGCCAATCATTGGGGAGTACAGAGGATGAATACAATCCTTCATAAAGTATACGTGTACAAGATACAGGTAAAACATTATCTGAAAAAATTTATGAAAATATTTTTGAGAGACTTTATTGAACTCTTAATCGAGAATAGAATGGAATAAAAATAATCAGTCGGTTCAAATATCTCTCCGACCCTGTTCTAAGGCACGAAGAACTAGACGAGAATTACCCACTATGCGGTTGTTATTATCATCCTTTCCGTGTTGAAATATCCGGATAATTGAATTTCCTGAGGAAATAACGAGCAGACGGTACTAAATAAGAGAAAATCACGGTCCGGTGACAAAATAATGAGCTTCACGAAAACAGGGATGACCGGAAATGTCTGAAATGAAATAAATCCTTATTTAAAAACAATTTGCGGTTCCGGCTTCTTCATATCAGCCCTGGAGGGTACGGCTGAAATTATATACCCGTCGTCTGGAAATGCACCCCTAGTTTTGGAGCTTTATGAGCCTGATCAGTAGGTATAATCTGCATAACTTAAGGCGATCATTTGGGGTGATTTCATGTCCGAAAATATTTCTCTGTGATGACCGCATGTCGTGGGTATAATTCAATGTCGAATATAATTTCTTTTCAGTATACATATAATATCCCAACTTCATTCTGCAAGAAAAATATTTTTTTTTCATTCATAGTTTCGCACAGTTTTGATGGTAATTTTAATCATTACATGTTGGTCTCTTGCTACGGATCAAGTCATTATCTATCAAATTTGTTGGACAGAAACCAGTTCTTCCAGTCAATATTTCCCAATGCAAAAGTCTGAATGATATTTATGAAAGTATTCCAATTTCAATAAAAATTCAGTGAATTAGAGAAAATGAAATATAATACTTTTACAGAAGACTTATTCTAACACTTGTTCTTTGAAAAAATCGTCACGTCGCGGGTTGTTTTTGAATTTCTGAACGTGTAGAAGTATAGGTATTACAGCCTTCTGCATTTGTATTATCAATAACTATTACAGAAGAATAGTGATCGAATCCATTCGTGGATAAATTCTCGTAAATTGGCAAAGTTACGCTATCTGTTCCAAACAAATACAGGTTGTTGAAAAGCAAAGTATCAATATTTTGGAAATCGATTATAGACTTCAAAATAGTTAAAAATATAACATGGGTTTTTGAATTAACCAGTAGTGCCACCAAATACAATATTTCATTTATTTTCTTTTAGATGTCTTGTTAACAAAACTCTGAAAACTTTTTTCAAATGGTTCATAAAAAAAATAGTAGCTGGCATCAAATTTTGTTTTGGAGATGACATTCACTTACTTTATTTGAATATTTTGCTTCCGATCCGAGTTTTTCACTTTGAGTTATTTGTCCTGCATTTGAAATACCTTTTTCTAATATTAAAATGACCGATATTGTTCTCATGAATAACCATGCCAACAGAATGGGGTCTGAAGTACGTCGCCTGTATGCAGAGTAGGCGTTTAATCAAGTTTTAGGCAATTGAGAGAAACTAATTCCCCTTCTTTTTCTTTTTCCTGAGCATCATTTGAAAAAGAGTTAACTTTAAACGTCATTGCTTGTGAAGAATAATACTTTCCAAATTCTAGTAGAAAAAAGAATTATAAAGATGCGTACGAAGTCTTGACATATCGCCAACCAACTGACTGAAAGCTACACGTAATCTCACAGGCTGTTTCATTCAATTTTCCCCTGTTCAACGAAAAATATAGATTCTCATCCCAACTCAGTTTTATCATTCATCATTCACAACACAATGTGTCTCCCTACTAAATAACAACGGCCCTCCTGTTCATTTATTCAGCAATGACAATGGACTCATACCGTATTTTTGAGGAAAACGACATTTTTTACGCCGTCATGAACAATGCAAGTCGTCATTCCATAACTGCCTCGTTTATAGCTATAAGCATGAATGTGTATCTAAATTTAGAACGTCTACAAATACTTCTTTCCTGTTCTATTATTACAATGCATCTCTATGCTATTTTTAGGAAACCTGTTCCAAAAAGAACCTTGTCTCTGGTTCCAGTAACCTCTGTTACCTTTCAATCTAAAATAGATTTTCGATTAATTGATGAATCCTATATCGATTTGGCATGGTGTCAAATGGTTCAATGGATCTTTGTGTACCTCAAATTCCGAGTTTACTATTGAACAAATACGCAAATGGAATGGTATTCGACTATTTTTCCTCAACGCTGCTGCATTTCTCATGTTCATAAAGTCCTGCATTATGCTGAATTTTTTAACTGATCTGGCGATGTACGTATATTAGGCTCTTTTAGAACGTACCCGTCAGAATATTATAGAGTTTTCACTTTCGTTCGCAATTTAGAGTGCAGAAAACACAATACTTTGTTCGATAATCAGATAGTGAGTCGAAGTTAATCCGAGAATTGCGACATAGCTATTCACTCAGATAGTCAAGCTGCTATTAAAGCACTGAATTCCTATGTCATCGACTCAAAGTCAACATGGGAATGCCGGAGCAAATTCAATGAGGTAGACAAGAAAAATAGGGTCTCTTCATCTGGGTTCCTGGTCATTCGGGAATCACAAGTAACGAAGAGGCCAACAAACTTGCCAGAGAGGGTGCCCGAAAACCACTCACTGGCCCAGAACCTTTCTGTGTTATAGAAAAATGTACCTTTAAGAAAGAGTTTTTGGAGAAGGAGAAAACTGAAAGAGAAACACTCTGGCAGAATCTCCCAGGATTGGATCACTCCAAAAAGTTCCTTCGGAATTTTGAAACTGCAAGATCCAAAAGATATTTGGATCTCAGTGAGAACCAACAACACCTCTCAAAGGGCATTGTCGCCTCAGAAAGCATTTGCTGAGAATGGGCGTATCGGACACTGACGAGTGTAGATTCTGTGGGGAGGAGGAAGAAACTCCTATTCACCTAGTCACAGAATGCTTTGGCATTGTAAGCCCAAGGAAGCAATGCTTTGGTCAAGAGGCCTGCAGGAGTGAGGAATTAGCCTCACTGAAGTCTTCCGAGATATTGGATTTCATAAGATCTCTGGGACTGGAAGGCGAGCTGTAAAGCTTTTCAGGGGACACAATAGACCATAAGGTCGCAGTGGACTGTAACCCCTTTTAAACTATCAACTATCAAGTCAATCCGAACAAAATACAAGCCATCATTTTCAGCTGGAGGAGAAGATAATTTGAAACATCCAATACTTGTATCTTCAAATATAGGATGTTTGGTTCAGTTAGTACAATCCGTTGAATCACCATTTACCTGATGTGAGTTCTGATGAAATCCATTATCTGAGATGGCTTCGATGCTTTTACTTTTTGATCCTGAAGTTTCTTGACTGAAGCAATATTTGCCTTGGCTGTAGGTGGTGAGGCATTCTAGCACCAGATGGTCAGGAGTTTCTTCCCCTTCGAATCTGCACCAATTTTCTCTCTCTCTATAGAACCTCTTTAAGTCAAGAGTTCCTGCTCTTTTTTGCCAAATAGGTTATCCTCTTCATTTCTTTTAATTCCTGGGTAACCTGGAACCCAGACTGCACACACCCTGGTTATCTTGCCTATTTCATTAATTCGACGGAAGTCCATTGTGAGGTGTTCAATCAATGTAAGGGGTGAAATTAGTCTTATCCTCACTGATTTATTCGCTTCATTTATTGTTCGGTCAAAAACTACATGTTTCGGCAATATGCCATCCTCAGGTTATAAAATTGATCCGCTGTAAGTAAGGATGTGTGAGTATTTTTGTTAGATAAAAGTTGTTATTATTTACTTACAGCGTTAAAGCTTAGTCATAACAAGAAAATTAGTCTAAGTTTTAAACGAAGTTCTCACATTAATAGTTGTGTCAAAACAGAATAGTAAAATCAAATCAAACAGATTTACGATGTGAGACAAACTGAAAAGTAAAATTGACATCAATGAGATGATTTTAGGTTAGAAAACAGGGGCATCGACAATTATTACAAATCATAGAATTGCATGTGAATTATTAATTTAAAAAACTAAAATTATATAAGAGGATAATGGAAACATCAGTAATTTGGAAAAAAAACCTAAAATTATGCAACAGGATAGTGAAAACGTTAACAATCTTTGAGAATTTTGAAAAGATGTGGTACAGTGTTCATAGACATGATGTTTACGGGTTCTTCATATCTGCTTTGGGAATGTTTAAAACCATAATCTACCGGGTGAAGAAGTTCTACATCTGTGTTGGGGTCGAATTCATGGTTGGTGTCTTCGAGATGTTAACCGAATGTTGACTTATTGTTGGACATGATCCTTTGACTCTTGAGGTGTTCTTTTATTCTGGTCGTTATGTTTCTTCCGCTCCTACCTATATAGACAATGTTGCAGCTGGGTTCACCGCATTTGAGTTTGTAAACCCCTGATTTCTCTAGAAAGGGGTCTTTATTGTGTACTAGTAATTGTTGTAGGGTGTTTTGTGTTTTAAATGAGATTTTTAGGTTTTTTTGTTGTTTTAGAACATTAGATATTTGATAGGAGATTTCACCAAAAAAGGGGAGGCTGATATAATTTTTCACCCTGTTTGTTTCGCGAATGTCGTTTGACAGAAGTCTGAATTTTTTCTTATTGATGAGTCTGTCTATTATGTCAGTGTCAAATCCAGTTTCTTGGGCAATGTACTTGATAGTACAGACTTCTTTGTCGGATTCTTTTTTATCTAATGGTATCTTAAATAATCTATGTATATTTTATCGAAATGTTGCTAGTTTGTGTGCATGGTGGTGGGAAGAATTGAAATGTATACTATGGTTTGTTCGGCTTGGTTTTCGATAATGATTTTACTTTCTTGATCCTGAAATTTCTTGTCTAAAGCAATGTTTGCCTTGGCTGTAGATGGTGAGGCGTTCTAGCACCAGATGGTCAGGAGTTTCTTCGTCCTCGAATCTCTCCAAGTTCTCCCTCTCTATAGAAACTCTTAAAGTCAAGAGTTCCTGCTCTTTTCTGCCAAATAGGTTAGCATCTTCATTTCTTTTCATTCCTGAGTAACCTGGAACCCAGACTGTACTTACCCTGGTAATCTTGTCTATTTCATTTGGCTTTCTTCGGCAGCTTAATACCATCTCAAAATTGTTGATAGATAGATAGATAGATAGATAGTGTTTATTGATCCATTTAGACACAATATAGGACAAGTCAATATAATTCATACATCTACAAGGAGGAGAAAACAAAACAAATTGAAATTATTGAATATAATTATCATTGAGATATTCATTCATACTATAATAACATATACTTAAAAGTAGGGATTTTATCTTCTTGCAGAAGCCAGTCATATTAAGTGATTTTATTGAGGAAGGTAGATGATTGAACAGAATAATGCTCTGATATCTAGGTGATGTTTCAAATTTAGTTCTATGCTTAGGTACAGAAAAGGTTTTATTATTTCTTGTACTATATTGATGAAAACTGGAAAGTGTAGGAGTACGTTCTTCATTTTTCTTAATGAACACAAGACATTTGTATATATATATATATATATATATATATATATATATATATATACAAGGAGCTGTAAGTATATTATGTCTCACAAATGATGGTCTACAGGATGTTCGCGGACTCAGACCAAGTATCATACGAAGGATGCGCTTCTGAGCTATAAAAACTCTTATGAAATCCACAGAGCAGCCCCAGATCAAAATATTATACGCAAGGTGACTATACACCAAGCTATAATAAACATTGAAAACAGCAGCGAGTGGGAGACTATCCCTTATTCGACGAATTGCATAAAATAAAGAACTGAGCTTCCTGCTGACATATGACACTTGATCAGACCATCTCAAACATTCATCAATATAAACTCCTAAGAACTTTGTAGACTTTTCAGAAATCAAGGTATAATGACCAAGTTTCAAAACTAACGAGTTGTCCTTCTTCAATCCAAATTTGATGACTCGTGTTTTATCTAGATTGAGAACAAGTGCATTACACATACACCAATCAGCAAAAGCCTTTAATAGTGATTGACATAATTCTATGAGTTCCTCCAAATTTTCAGCTGTTACCAGAAACGATGTATCGTCTACAAATATAATAATTCTTGTTCTTATATGGTGAGGAAGGTCATTTATAAAGAGTATAAATAAAAGTGGACCTAGAACTGACCCCTGGGGTACACCAAGTTCAATGTTATACTTATCTGAACTTGGTGTTCCCCAGGGGTCAGTTCTAGGTCTAGCAGAGGTCTAACGATTCAGGATACAATGAGAATACAAAAATGGAAAAAAAAGATCCTTAACTCATGTGTTGCCGAAAAACCGATTTCGAACCAAAATTCTTGCCCCCGAGTAAAGCGTGTCAGTGGACCTTCGACAAGTTGAAATGTTGTGAGTCCAGGTGCCTGCCATGACCGGGAGGGTGCGCACCACGAGACGCTCTCTGTGGCGGCCTCTCCAGAAGGACGCCAGTCGTCGCTACGCCGCTCTATCATACGGAAGCGTCGCGATACCCGGCCTGGCAACGCACGTGCACTCTCGATCCATCGGGAGAAAAAAAATTTTTCGAGTGCATCGTTTTTGTAAAGATTTGGGCAGTGAATGAAGCTCCTGTTTTGATCACTATCGTGCTGTTTTTCGGTTCAAACTGTCGAAATAATCATAGTAAGCTGAGAATATCACAGCGGAGAAATTATTTTACGTTAGATGAAGTGTCAAACACTTATTGTATATAAGATTCTTCGTGAGGAAATGAGAAAGTTTTTTTGAACGAAAAGGATCCATACATGTGCTGAACCTGAACTTCCTCCGCTGCTAGAAAAATTATCGTAATTCGGTTGAAGGTTTATACTCAAGATAATCTCTTTCAGGAAATATTCCAGAATGATTCAGGAACAGAGATACGATTAGAGATATGCAAAATTTTATCAACAGCTTCTTTCCTCGGATATTCTTCCATTCGATATATTCCCAGATTTACGATAAAAGATTTCTTTCCTCCATTCAGATCGAACTTATATCTACAAGAAATTTTTCATTCAGCATATCTTCAAGAATATATTCAGTCGAATATCGCTGTTAATGCTCCGATTTGATTATAAAGTCTGAAATCCTCGTTTACATTCTTTGATGTACTTCAAAGTAAATTAGTTCGACTATTTTCTGGGTGAATCCCAACACAATTGAACTGTGAATGATGTATTTCTTACTTTTTTGATGAATATTCAAATGCAATCAAGTACGATATAATTCACGTCTCACTGCCAATTGTTAAGAAATTGAATTCAAAGATTCAAACACAGTAGTATTTTTGCTCAGTCACTGATCATCGACTTAAGTTTCTTCAGACTGATTATTATTGAATGGAAAGATGCACACAGCTTCTAAATCCATATTCTATCAATCAACCAAAAAATTTTAATAATCATTAACAATTTTCCGATTGTCACTGGAAAACTCCTGAGTACTTCAGATGAATTTTCTGAAAAGCTCAAAAAAAAGTTGAGATGGTTTTTCTCACGAAATTCCCAATCCTTCAGATCCAGCACATGTACAATATCCTTAATCTATCTGGAAATAATACCGCAATCTTATGTTTACAGTATATCTTTTCCGACAACTCGAAAGTGAATGTTTTCAATATTTTTGTAACAAACTCCAATCCGTCCGTTATGAACATCGTTCCTAGACAGTGAAGTTCGATCTCTTGCGCAGTGGCGGGGTACAGGGGGCAACACCCGGGGGCCACCGGTCACCATGTGCTCTACCATGGTCCTGCGGGGAATTACCAGCAGATGGGGAGGTCCATGCAGGCTCCCCAACATCACCACCATCACCACGTGTCTTCCATTCAACATTCCGCGATTCCTCTCAATGCAAGTGAGTTGAATGACCCTTGAAATAAAGGGGAGACCCAGTTTAGAATCGCGAAATATTCAATCAACCAGTGCTCATCTACAATTTACTGTTTGGTAAACAATTACCAGTGATGGATATGTAGAGGGTGACGTTGAGCACATTTTAAAACAACCTGTCTTCATAACAATACAAATTCATGATGTGCCACAAAAAAAGATAAAATAAAAAAATCAAGGTAGAGACAAATAAAAATGTAATTCAGATCCTGAATATTTGAAATAGTATGTAAATAATCAGCTTACCGAATGTGAAAATTAATTATTTAAATACCTACATGTGTAAGGTAATTTATTCATAAATATCGAAAGTTACAGAAATTTTTTTAAAAGCTTCCGCCATTACGTCAGGATTCTGCATCAGCTTTTTCGTAGATGCATGCTTGCAAAACTGGCGTGCTCTCCATAATTCGTTTTTCAATCGAATATTCGGGAAAAGGAGAAAGATTGAATTGGATTTCTAGCTCGGAATGTAGAGAAAATTTCGTTAAAATGGAACGTTTAATTTGGCGTTACTCTATCAAGAACATGGGTATGTTTTGATCTCATTTGCGTGGAAGTAGATTACTATTTTCGGAAATTAAGCTCTGCATATGGAATTGCGTAAATACGGTCCTAAAATAACAAATTCGTATATTTCGGAATGGGTTGCTCACATATCTGAATGGAATATAGGGGATGATATACTTTGGAAATGAAAATAATAATACAACCAGCAATTGGGTTTATTTTCTCGGAAATGAATGTATATTTTTGTCAGCTTTTTTTCGTCCGATATTTGATATATTGAGACCTTCACATTGAACAAAGCTAAAAGCAAGTATAATATATGTTGCCAACACGAAGAAAATCCCCCCTAAGGTACCCAAATCTCAAATATGAAAAATAAACAAAAATGAGCACAACAATAAATCTTCAAAAAAATAAATTTGTCATCCTGAAAGTTTCGTGACTATCTTAATTTGCGCTGCGACTGTAGGTATTATTTTATGCATGTTTTTTCAGATATCCTCTAAGAAGATTCCCTTTCATTCACTGAAAAATTAATTCAATTAAAAAAATTTCTAATCGAAATGTTTCCACCTAAATTCTTTCATAAATTTGTAAGCAGTTTCCTGATGAAACGAAGAATAAATTTCTGTACCATCAATACAAGTAACGTGTCATTATCTGACTCCTTCATCAGGAAAAATTGTGAATTATTCAAATGATCGTGGATTTTCCAATTTGTCACTTTGCATATGCGATAGTTTCTCATACAATTCTTTCAACTAATACTTATGATGGAAAAGAGATCATATCTCGTAGAATTATGGTCTTTAAAATTATGGAAACGGTATCAGCTCTTGTTTGAAAAAATGAACAAGTACAACGGCGTAGTGTGAACACTAAAATGAAAAAAAATTGGTTATAACCTACATTAGGTATGCTAGATGCTTAACACTCCATCGGTATCCGATCTACGTCCCATGAAAAATGTGGAAAAGCAGCTCTTACTCATACTACATGAAAAATGGTCAGCTGCTTATTCTTATTCGAACCTAATTACGCTCGACTATAATTATTCTTAACTAAGAACAAACTATATTTGCTTTAATAACTCGAGACCTAGCATTGGCTGTATTGTGTTTTACTTGTTACAAATGACTTATGCGTGTTCGTATATTCCATTCATTATTCCATCTATTAAGTAATTATGAACATGGGGTAGAATGAAAATCAAGGGAGAATCCACGCCCCGCTGGTTTATTGTTCTATGGGGTTTAAAATTGTTACTATATATTTTGGGGATGTTAATGGGAGATGTTGAGCGCATGAAGAGAAAATAAGCCAAAATATCTTCATACCTAGCAAGCTCGCGTCGTATTAAATCAAATTAGCTTGACCCAGAAATAGTCTTACTACACTTCTTCTTCCAGAATATGAGGAAAAGAGATTTTCGACAGTTTATTGATAATGCTCAACTTTTTAGAGCAAAAACTGGCACTTCCGTCAGATTGTTATCGAAAACTCAGATGGACTTTGTTTCGTACTCTTAAGAATTGCCTCCGCCGAATTGATACTTTGTTTTTTATTATAAGTGAAAAGAGCACGATGTGTTTCAGTTCAATAATAGTATATTCTAAAACAAGTTGCAGAATGAGCTCCTATTACAACACGAATGCGAAATTCGAAAACGAGCGACAAAAGAGCTTGAGTCTTGGAATTTCCTTCTGGAACGATTATTAGACGATATTTTCTCTATTTCAGTCAAGTTTTGTGAAATACTCTCGAAATTCAAATGAAAATTCAGATTAGTGACTTTTGTATTGTATCTTGGCAGTTGGTGTGACTTAGGAAACTTGACGGATTATGGAATTTGAATTGATTTGATTTGAAATTTGAGAGGATCTGAGGTCAGTACTGACAACCACGAAACGAAAAATATAACTGAAGACAATGCTGTAATGAGTTCATTACAGCACCTCTTTTAGTACTGTAATGAACTCATTACGATACTGAAATAGAGAAAAATTTTTTCCACATCTTGCATCCCCGTAGCTGAAACCCCCTAAAGGGTTGAGTACAACCCTTTGATTTCGAAAAGGGGTAAGGGATGTTGTGAAACCTCGCTTTGAAGATCTTATCGAGTACTATATGATCCTGAAATTGTGCTTCAAAATATTCATCAATAATGAAATAACTGCGAAAATAGTGAAAAAGGCAATGTGGAATGTACCTATCTCGAGAATATAATTCCTAACCGACACATTTCAAAGTTTTTTAGTAGTAAGTACTGTTCCACTATCGTTATCAGGATCAGATAGTACTCGATAAGATCTTCAAAATGAGGAATCTCAACACCTCACATCGCTATTTAAAATCAAGGGCTTGTGCTCACTCCATTTAGAGAATTGCAGTTATGGGGATGCAAAGAGCAGAAAAGTTACTTCCCCTCGAATCAGAAATTTGCGGATCCGAGTGATTTTCCACATTTTCATTTTAAAGTGTTATGTTTTCGTTGGACCTTCTATACAGGGTTGGGATGGAACCAAGTGAATATCTTTTAAATGAAAAGAACGATATTTATGAAAATTTGCAGGTAAGTGCAATGGAACAAAACGCATCTGATGTACATTTTTTTGATAATAATATACTTCCGGTTTAACCGGAAATGCCATCAACTTCTTTAATTTAAATGGGACACCCTATATATTTTTTACAGATTTTGAAAGAGCTTATTATTTTGAATTCATACATACTGAGTTTAGTGTAGAAAAATTTGTAAAAACGAGGAATAACTCACTGTTAGTAGTACAATAGATGTACATTTCATTATTTTAGAATAATGAGAAACAAAATTACTTCAAATGTTCAAAATGCTCGCCGTTTACTTGCTGACAATATGCCATCCTATTAACAAATTCTTGAGTCACTCTTTCCAAGACTTCTCCACGTATTAGTTCACATTCATCAATAATTCTTTGTCTCAATTTCTGTAAGTTTTTTGGTCGTCTAACGTAAACACGTGATTTTAGATAACCCCAAAGAAAAAAATCTAACGGGCTAAGATCCAGAGAACGAGCAGGCCACTCTATGAATCCTCTACGTCCAATCTATCGATTTGGAAAATTCGCATCCAGAAAATCCCTAACCCGTCTATCATAGTGCGGAGGTGCTCCATCTTGTTGAAACCAAATATTTTGTGGTAATTGCCCATTCTGTTGAAGTGCAGGAATAATTTCGTTATTTAGTAGATCCAAATACTTGTCACCATTCAAGTTTCCGTCGATAAAAAATAGTTTTTTGCTCTAATGCAAAAAACTCAAAGGAGGTTGGTTAAAGTGCTATATTCCTCGTTTTTACAAATTTTTCTACACTAAACTCAGTATGTATGAATTCAAAATAACAAGCTCTTTCAGAATCTGTAAAAATATATAGGGTGTACCATTTAAATTAAAGAAGTTGATGGCATTTCCGGTTAAACCGGAAGTATATTATTATCAAAAAAATGTACATCAGATGCGTTTTGTTTCATTGCACTCACCTGCAAATTTTCATAAATATCGTTCTTTTCGTTTAAAAGATATTTACTTGGTTCCATACTTTATCCCAACCCTGTATAAAGGTGGAGTGCAAAGTATTGACAACCTGTTCGGTGTGTTATTACGTGTCTAGTTCTCTCCTTCATACTATTCAAATAAATCTTATTCCAGATTGATGATTTTTCATCGAATGAAATGTGATCCTTTCGAATTCCGCGGCGTGTTTCCTTTGGCACAAGGATTTCACGGTATTCCATTACCTGTCCCGCTGGATCAGATCTGAGATGCCGATGGTCCAGCCACGCACACAACTATTCAGTTGTTTCATCGCCGTTCTCCCAACAATAACAAAGAACAAACTTTCTTGAGATAGTTCACATATATTATTATTATTATTATTATTATATTTCCGAAATAAGCTAGACGTTAAACAAAGGTTTCTGCGAAGTTTCCAGCTAACATCAAAGCGGTTTCGGGAAGTAAACAAAAGATAACCGAGGTTTTTACGGCATCGGAAGATGTAGTCGATGCCCCGACTTCCAGATCTCGATAACCTGTTTTTCCACTAGGATCTATGCCGCTTCAACAGCTCATTGGAGATGTTTACATCGGGAAATTTATTCCGCCTTTCATGAATAGATTCTCTCTGAGTTTGATGTTGATCCACTCGGAACACAGTCGGAATTTTGGGAGGTTGCAGACTACCGTTTTCAGATTCCACTTTTTCTCTCAATTCTGGAGAAACTTTCGATTTCCCTTGGGAATTGTGATTTTGATTCTTCATATTTCTTGAAACAGCGGAGCAGCTGTGTTTATGCCACATAAGGTTTCGAAACAACGTTCATATATGAAGGGTGATTCAAAATATGATGCCCGGTCCTTGAAGTTGTTAATTCTTTGGTGATTATTTAGGGGAAAGGAAAAGTCCTTATAAACCTATATTTTTCTGAGATGTGAGGTGTTAAAGTTGGTTCATCATGGCCCTGATTGAATGAGGAATGTTCACAGGTATACAAAATCGATTGAAATTTGTTACAGTATACAGTATGTATATGTATTCACTCAAAGTTGTCTGTGGAGTGTCGGAGCAAACTCAATTGTGTAGGCAGGAAAAATAAGATCTCCTTAATTTTGGTTCATGGTCTTTCTGTGATCCAAGGAAACAAAAAGGCCAATATACCTGCCATATCTTGAACACTATTCGACCTATCCAAATAGTTATTTATGATATGAGTGTTAAAAATGCCGTTTTATTTTGTGAGTGAAAAAGTTTGTAAAATGAGTGGAGCGAATTGAACAATTTCACGAACAAAATGAAATCACTTTTAACACAAATACCATACAATGTTTTTTGTACCACTGCCCTATTTTGATAATGAAATGGGCGAATTTGCAATGACAATAAACTTCAAAATGCATTTTAATATTCAAATAATCAAAAGGTTGTTGTGACTTGCAAACGTTGCCAAAGTTATGATTACTAACAAATGAGAAAAGACGCATTTAAATTTCGTTCCTGTCCAATTTTCGTCTTGGGTTTTTAACTGCTCATTATGTTTGTCGAGAGTCCAATTATTAATAAAAGTGACGATTTTGTTGTTCCTCTGGATATTGAAGAGTCTGCAAGGAGAGCAAATCTGGAACTCCTATCTAAAAAATCTGTTCAGCAGTACGATATTACATATAACAATTTCCTGGTTGGTGTAAATTGAGAAATGTAGAAGGGAACTTCAGTGAAACTGTTTTCCTGGCATACTTAGAAGAAAAATAAAAAATATGGTAATAGCATATTTAAAACGGAAAAGTGAAGGATATCGTCCCAAAAAATCGAAAATTCTCACTCGTGAACAAGTTGAAAAGTTTATAAAAGAGGCAACAGATGAGAAATACTTGATGGTTAAAGTTGCAACTATTTTCGGATTATTTGGAGCCTGTAATTTATCAGTGGAAGACATCGAACCAACAAATAAATCATTGATTATACAACTTCCAAATACAAAAACGAAAGTCAGTCGTTCTTTCAGTATTATTGGGAAGTATGTAGACTATTTTCATAAGTACTTTGCACTACGCCCTTCCGTCATCAAACATGTCGTTTTTTCCTGAAATACATTAATAATAAATGCACTGCCAATCCAGTTGATATTAATACATTTGGGAAAATCCCATCTATTGTTGCCGAATTCCTCAAACTGCCAGAACCAAAGCAATATACAGGACACTGTTTTCGAAGTTCCTCCGCTTCATTGATAGCAGAATCAGACGCAAATATTACGGTTATAAAAAAACATGGTGGATGGGAGTCTACGACGGTAGCCTAGGGTTATGTTCATCATTCCATTGCATACAGAAATGTCATTGCTGAAAAAATTCTCCCAACCTCAACAGATTTTGAATCATCATCATCCAATATTGTACTTCCGGTTTCTACAGGTACTGATGGTGCTGAGGATTCTAATAATGTGTTGCGAAGCTCCCTGACGTCACAGGGCATTAATGTTACTAATTGTTCTAGTTTTACGATTAATAATAATGTTCATAAGTATAGATTGTTAAATATTTTTAACACGCTTCCACTTAAACAATCAATTTTAACATCGTTTGCTGTCATTAAAAGTGTCACTTTTAATGGCAGTTGTACTAAAAATGTTTTTTATATAGTATTTTTATTTTCTGCCTGTAAACATTCTGAATTCGGATCTAATACTATAATGAGCACGCATTAGTTGGAGTTGGAGATTTTTAAAAATTTATTCCTGTAATATGGAAATATGTAAATGGACCATATAATTTTGGAACGATCTATGGTATTTCCCTCTCACCCCTTTTGTACATTATCCTTCCAAATCCGCCGGTGAGCGCTAGCAAATTGCTTGAGCATTACACCAGACGCATTTTCTGGTCGCCTAGTTAAATACAAAATTTTTCTCATCCTCGCTGTCACATTTCCGAATCGCCGCTGACATTATTCAGGTTAATTGGCGAATTTCGAAATGCGTACGGGAAAAGTTCACACCGGCGGCAGTTTCAATTTGGTCGCGAAAGTAATCAGGGTGAATAGCTGAACGGTGCTAAATTGAGCAGGCTTAATGAGGCCAGTGCTGGATGCCCGTTGCCCGTCACCTTTTGCACCGCAATTTATGCATAGAACAAGTGCCGCAAGGGTCACCTGTATCAGGCTAATTAACCTGGTGGAATCGTCCGTTTGCCACGGTGTTCAATTGGACGGAGTTGTTCCGTCCACCGTTTCGCGGTGCATTTGCTTCGTGATGCGTTTGAGTGCTGATACTATCAGCGCTGGAACGGCCTGCTTCTGGTAACAGGCGGAGCAGAAAAAAATTGGAAAGCGTTGACGTGAAGTGGAACTTTTGCGTCCTTGTTGAGAGTCAAGCTGCCCTCGTCAAATCAAAAATCACATCAGTGGTGGAATTAGAGGAATACTTCCTAGTATCAACGAAAATTACAATGGATGCTGTGGTACCAAGGTCATGAAAAATGTGTAATTACGCTGTAATTTCGGAAAATTTCCTGAAGCGAGAGGAAGATCTGGCTTCGAAATTTCAATTCAAGAAGAAAGTTTTGACCATAAGTTCTTGTGCCTTTGAACCGAAATTCCTATTTTGTTTCATCAGTATTTTTTCAAAGTTAAACTTTTCTTTAGTTTCTGAGTTTCAGCTTGTTGGTAAAGATGGTTCAGTTTGTCTCTCGTGGTGTTATTTTAGTTATTAATAAAGATAGGATCGGTGATGACTGCAACTAATTGCGATGAGTTTTAAAAACTTACACTTAGTGGTTCTACACTTACGAGCATAGATCAAAATTTTCATTCCAAAATCTCATAATATTTAAAAAATTTCATAACGCTTCAAATATCAGTTCCTACTACCGAATGAAGCTTTTGTACTTTGCAGAGTATCCAAAGTTAGATGCTTTCTTCTATGAAAAAGGATAGTCTGAATGGATTGGCCCTTTTCCATATACACAGCGATACTGATATTGAAAGGGTGATTAATAAAAAGTAAAAGATTACGTTTTTGTGAAAGTTTCATTAGGGTTTTTTCTCCCAGTCTAAGAAACAATTAGAATTTTTTTTTCTAAATAATAAAAGAAATGCCCCGCGCGTAAGACTTGAGCAGTTATTTGGCAAATTTGCCAAATCTTTACAAAAAATTGTTGCCTTACAATGAAAAGAGAAAACACTTCGAACTTTTAGGACCGGTTTCACAAACCTTTGATTGTACCGTTAAATTAGTTGGAGCCACTGTGATTCGTTGAAATTTCAAAATGAGTGGTTCGATTGGTTCGAATTTAAGTAAGGTTTTTTAATCGCACAATCAAAATTTTGTGAAAGCGACCCTCAAGCTGCGTAACGTTTCGGAGTCTAAATCAGACTCCTTCGTCAGACAATTTCTATATCATATTATATTGATGAAACATAGAAATTGCCTGACGAAGGAGTCTGATTTAGAATCCGAAACGTTACGCAGCTTGAAAGTTCTCGTTTTTCATTGTTAGGCTTTTTTGTAAAGATTTGGCCCCTAACAAATTAGTGATCAAGTTTTGAGAAGGGGCCTTTCTTAAATTATAAAAAAAAATTTCTAATTGTTTTTTGTTTCAGAGACTGGGATAAAAAACCCCAATAAAACTTTCACGAAAATGCAAAGAACTCGCAGAAAATATTTCAATAGATATCTAAGAAATTACGGCTTGTACTATCATTAAAATTGTATTTTCTCTTTTGATTTTAGAGGACAAACTTAATTTCTTTTACATTTATTACATTCCTTGCTTATATTATCATTTGGCTGATTTTTTGATTCAAAAGTATCCCGACGACTAGTTTCATGAGTACATAGGTATATCATTTTGCAATTTATGTGAGTATGCTTCACAATTTTGTTTCTATCTTAGAAAATTTCTTCGAAAATGATTACTGTGGCCATTGAATGCCCCCTGCCCAAAAACTCACATTTGATCCTGAATCATTCATTCCATTTTCTCAGTATTTATGACAAGGAATATAAACAGCATTATTCCTTAGTAAAAAAGCATAACGATAGATGAAATGCATGCGGCAAGAAAAACACGTTCAACTGACTTTCCGAAATGCTGAATCTTTTGGAAATTTCCATTTCTCTGACAATGGAGTTCCCCAAGGTTCGGTACTGGAACCTATACTGTTTTTATTGTATACTCTTGGTCTTCTTCGTGTTTTTGTGTCCACTTGTGCACTGTTCGGGGATGACCCTAGAATCCAAAATTCCCGTCCACAGAAGAAAAACTTAAAATTCCCTATTTCATCTACCAGCAAAGGCTGGCTGGTGTCTATCAGCATGACTGCATGACTTGGGAATTACCGTCACTCATAGCCTGAGTTGATTCTCTCACTTTTCTCTTGGTGGATACCAATAGAAGTCTGTAGGAATTGTCTATATCTATCTAGATGTAGTCTGAAACTCCCGCTTAATATGATATTGCAACAATCTGGTCTTTCTCTGCACCCTACGTGCGTCCAATTCTTGAGTATGCTAGTTCTATTTGGTTCACACACCTGAAGGGTGATCAACGGTGATTTCGCAGGATCAAAATAGATTACTTCGGTTACAAACATCTTGAAATCACGGTGTATCAGGTGTAGTTTTCCGTAGGCTCACACCCTCTTGAATATTGTGTCAATGGAGGTCCAGAAAGTTTTGGAGAGTTTTTTCAAATGTCAATGTTGTAATCTCTGCGGTAACCAGACATCAAAAATGTTTCAACGAGCTTAAAAGATTTCTTTGACACCATTTAGGAGATTAATCACCGATGGAGTATATTTTTCTATATGTTGAAGAAACATTTTCGCGTACCATCCCATGGGGAGAACTGGAATGAGGAGAATTATACAAATCACAAGTTTTTCCTCAAGTTCTTTTTTCCTCCACCATCTTCAGACTTTCACCCTCCGGAAGAACTTCGTATTTTTTGGCAAAACCGCGAGAAGGCCCCTTCAAAAAATTAATGGTTCGGGACGCAAATCGATGTATTATTCAGTCGGGGGAACTTGGACACGTAATTTGGCCCATCATTTTTCCGGATCTCGTATTCGTTTCGCGGCGAAACTTTGTTTAGTTGCTGATTTATTGAGGCGGAATGTTCCCATCGCGCTGATAAAAGAAAAATCTGCAAGAAGTTGCGAGGTAACTTTTGCAGAAGTGGCATAAAGAATCCAGTAGTTTTTCCTGGTATATTAACTCAACTAGTTCGGAATTCAGAAGTGTCATTTGGGAGTTTCGTCGTGAAAAGTTAAATAGTCGAGAATTTGTAATAAGTTGAGCAAACTGCGCGCTAACTAAAATAAAGCGCCCAGGGCGGGACTGTTTGCGCGACAAACAGACGATTAAAAACTACGTTAAATATTACATCTAATTAGGAACGGGCCCCCTCCAGCCAGAAGGTCCTCGACGCCAGATCACTCTCCGGGGACACCGCTCCGGATGCACTGCTTGAATTACAACTTTTGTCAGAAAACATTACCGGGAAGACGTTTTGTGTTATCCTCTTCCTGTGCAGAACTCACAGTTCTGGTATCTACTAAGTTATTCTCGCTTTATCTGGTGGCGCCGCTCTAATGTACCGATGAATCTCGTATTGCTATTATGTTCCAGATAGCACCATATACAGGGTGGACCACGAATTTGGCCGGTTAGAATTTTTTCAAGGAGTGCTCGAAATTTTTTAATGAAATCCTTGGTTATGAATCCCTAGTTATTCGATAAAGAGTAGTTCTGGGAGTTGGCTGACAGAGGGCGTTTCAGTCAACTCCACTATTATTATATTCCTCATGATACAATCTCGTATTTGTCTACACTAATCTTCAACATTCGTCTCATTGGATTCTGAAAAGACGCATTCATATTCCAATATGGATTGAATTCATTAAATGAGCATCTCAAACTGAAGCACCCTCTATCATTCAACTCGCTCAACTACTGTCTATTGAAAAATTAGAGTTAATTATATAAACAATGATAAAATTATAATACACTAGCTGGCCCGCTCAACTTCGTCTGCCCAAATTGGTCATTACAATTATTGTTATTATTATTAGTCCAATGTTATCTTCAAACACGAAAAATTTTGAAGAAGCATAGATCCTGATTGCCACACAGCCTATCAGATCCAATTGTATTTTCCTGACTTTTCGTATATATACGTCCTATACTTAAATAACTGAAATGATGTTCCTATATAATCAAATAATCAGTCAACCCCCTCAATGCATGGGCCCCCCGTGACGCGCTTTCTTACATCAGGTCTTCTTATTCTCGGCATCGCAAATTGAAATTAACTAAGTTGACAAAAAAATTGTCGCACACTTTGAGGTGAGTTGTATCTATCACAAAAGATCAACTGCAAAAAGAGGACGTAACTTGAAATGAAGCGTCTAAATGCAAAACCAGACATTTGACATTTTCCGAAAAAAAGAGTTAAGGAAGGATTACAATAGAGAACGCTGCTGGCAATCTGATTTTTATACCCCTCAGGTTCATGAGTAGACTTTTCAAAGCCTCTATTCGTAATTCAAATGGTCAAAACTGGGAATTTTTCAATTCAAAACTATGATTTTTGCATCAAATGTCTGGTTTTGCATTTAGACGCTTCAAATGTCATTTTCACAAATGATCACCGTAGCCGATATTGACATAGATAACCGAAATTGATACCCGATGTTTATCGAAATATTTATTAATTATTTATGTATTATTAATTGATAACATTGGTGTTTTGTGCAAACTTTGCGTCGTCCTCACTTGAATAAATTATTGAAATCGAGAAATAGATGTAACGATGTTTTAAATAATGCAAAATCAATTTCAAAACTTCGATATTTAATTGCCAAACATCGATGATCATCGAAAATCAATGATAATCGATCACCTCCATTTCTAAGGAAAAACCATATCAATTACCTTGCATTTTCTTATTTTCTCACCTTTTAAACCTTCCCTGGATTTCCACGAATAAGTCAAGACCAAAATTAGCCAAATTAGTCCAGCCGTGTCAAGTTTTAGCGTACCTAACGCTAAAACGCATTTTTTTATAAACAGATTCCAGTTGGTTTCAGATTGATGAGGTTTCAGAATATTGCCCGCGACAAATTGACAAAAAATTAACAAATTTTTTCGGCGATCATTGGGGAAAAACAAACCCTTCAAAAGCCAAAAATTTGGAGGCGCCGGGCATCGATCCCGGTACCTCTCGCATGCTAAGCGAGCGCTCTACCATCTGAGCTACGCCCCCTGATACTTTCATACCAAACTGCGTTTCTTAAAAAATTATAGTGACCCAGATTTGGAACAAGTTTTCAAAAACCCATCGAAGTACAAAAATTTGGAGGCGCCGGGCATCGATCCCGGTACCTCTCGCATGCTAAGCGAGCGCTCTACCATCTGAGCTACGCCCCCTGATACTTTCATACCAAACTGCATATCTTAAAAAATTTAAGTGACCCAGATTTGGAACAAGTTTTCAAAAACCCATCAAAGTACAAAAATTTGGAGGCGCCGGGCATCGATCCCGGTACCTCTCGCATGCTAAGCGAGCGCTCTACCATCTGAGCTACGCCCCCGTTACTTCTGATGAAGAAATGCTGGTTGAAAAAAAAGATTGATCCGAAAAAATCAAAATTAAAGCGAACGAACTCCGGTTACTTCAGAGGCAGATAAGTAGATCAAGTCCGCCGACCACTTTCATATCGAAAGAAACAGCGTTTATGATGACCTTTTCAAACTTGATTGTTGCGTTGCGTATACAGTCAACGTAAGAGGTGATAAATATGTGATGAATAAATTCAGTTAACAATGAGCTGAATGTTGCTCTTTTGATTGTTTGCTTCTCAAGTGGAAATAGAAGTGGTCTTTTTTGTGCTGCCTCAACCGAATTCCTGCACAAATACGTGAGGACATTGACGAAGTCGGAAAGGAAAAAACAAATTCAAAATGTACTCTAAAAAAATCACGCATAAAAACTCCATCAAAGCGTATTCCATTACGGAAATGGTGACAAAGAACAGCGTCAAAGTAAGTAAATATAAGTTACGTTATCTGCATAAGTGTAGGTTTACAGGGTGGCCATTTGAAAACGAAACAGACGAGATTACAGACGAAATAAATTTTTTCGATAGAAATGCTCGGACAGGTCGACTTAAGATGTAGGTTACGGACGCATAGCGCTTCAACCCTTGCTACTACAACCCTCACCCCCAATTTTTGAATAGGGAAGATGGGGTGAGTGATACCTCATTTGAAAGGTTTTTCAAAAAAAAACACTACAAGTGCCATGAAAACACCACTTCATTTTCAAATGCTTAGTCAAGAATATTTCGAGAACTAATGCATAAAATGAAAAAACAATTACTGTGCTGAAATCAGTATAAAAATACCTTTCAAATGAGGTATCACTCACCCCATCTTCCCTATTCAAAAATTGGAGGTAGTAGCAAGGGTTGAAGCGCTATGTGTCCGTAACCTACATCTTAAGTTGTCCCCCTCGAAACAGAAATCGTCCTGTCCGAGCATTTCTATCGAAAAAATTTATTTCGTCTGTAATCTCGTCTGTTTCGTTTTCAAATGGCCACCCTGTATAACTACCCACATTATGAGACAAGCACGCTTAACATTATCTTAGTGTGGCAACAGAGTTCTATTTTTGGCAGATTATACCATTGTTTGTTTTTCTTTAAAAGGTTTCGGCTTGAAGCCCATTCAATGCTGTAACTTTTGCTGAGGTGTATTTTATGCTTTTTTATAAACACCTAGACTTAGCCTTCCGCTCAGTGGTGGGATTCTGTATCTTTCGCTTTCATAGCAAACGAATACGAAAACGTAACGCAGAGAATCGAAAGCGGAGGAAAGCTCTAAGTCTCACTTCATTTCTATCGTTCCGTCCAAATTTCTTTCACGTGGTCACATTCAAGCAATCGAAATTGTCATCAGCAGTTTTCTATCGTCAATACGACAATACGAATGTAGTTTTTAAATATCGAAACTAAGAAAATGATCGATACGCTTTACCGATACAGAATCCCACCACTGGGCCCTTAAATGGTGAAAGAGCTCTGTTTTTACATGAATAAATTTCTCAACGAATTACCTGTCGTATTCTTTTGTTAGAAACTCAGGAAAATATTTAAATCGAAAACCCGAACACTGACCATTCATCTTGTTCCTTCCCAAAAAAAAAACCGAATCTGTATAATCTCGATGCCGTCAACCCCGAGCATATAAATAATAATACCCGATCGATGGGCCCGTTCAAATTCACGTGAGGGTAGCATTGATTTTCGCTTTTTTTCATTCAGCCGGCCGTCGTTTCATGCAGCCGACTCCGATACCGAAATCCATATCCGCGCTATCGGAATCGAAAAAATGTAGCGTTCGGGTCATTAAAGCAATCGCGGGGAAACTCGATACGGATGTCAATTCGGCGTACGACATAAAATATCGTGATTATTTGTTTGGGGCGTGCGAAAAATGTGTACGGATTAGCATCCGTTCCGTTCCCGTCGGTGAAAAACGACGCGTTTGATCCAGGGTTGCCACAAGTCACAAGTGAAAGTCTACTAAACCACCGAATGAAATCTACCAAAATTCTACTAGTATTGGAACTGAACGGATCTACCAGATTTCTACTGAATTTTTTCTAGTTTGGGAGAAATATCATAGGAAAACAAATGAAAAATCTATATGTTTGTTAGAAAAGTATAATGACAGAGGCAGATAATAAAAAAAAAATCAGTTATTCAATATCAAAAAATGCGTCCAAACTTTCTGTTTCCAGTTCATTTGTATGAGTATTTGTGTAACTTTTTAAATTATTCACTACATTTTGTGGAACATCAAAGTTGTGGCAGCACCTATTATTTCGATTCAAACCTGATCGAATTGCCAAAATGCTACACAACATGGGTATCTGCATCCTATTGCGTTGCTTCGTTTTAATTATATTCTACTGACTAAAACGTCGCTCTACCTCTGCGTTTGAATGAGGTAAAACCAAAAGGGATAGTGCAAATTCTGATAACTCCTGACAGGGATTTTCCGAATTATATATATATATATATATATATATATATATATATATTCTTATGAAAAAGAGAGCTAAAATAATACAATAAATGTTAAAACAAAAAGTACCTAAGCTGAGGTAAAAAAAGAACGGGGTATCATAACATTCTTCGTATGATACTATAGAATCATACGATACTATCATCACTAGTATCATACGATACTATACAGCCAGGGGAAAAAACCTCAGCCGAAAAAACCTGTCTCCCCGTAAAAAATAACATAAAATATTAAATATCAGGAAAATCTTGAAAGACATCGGTGTGATCATCTTCATGTTATCCGTCGATGGGCTCGGATAAAACAGATTCTTCCCAAAACGACTCGCAATTCTTAATCTGAAATGAAAAAAGACAAAAGCAGAAAAGAAACCGATTATTCAGAATAAATCAAATGCATTTTAGAAATGCATTTGCTACTTAAAAAAACATCAACATTCAGATTTCTTGGCCAAATAATGTTCGAAGGTTTATGAATATTTATGACAGAAATGTCATAAAATTTGAAAGAAATGAAAAAAACTCCATCAATTTCCCCTTTCCGAATCTGTTGGAAATTACGAACAGATAATTTCTTAACATAACAAGCTAAACTTGTAAAAAATCAATTAATACAAAACCTTTCAACTGTCCTCTTTCACGAGGATTTTTTTTCTGTGCCGTGTGGGTTTCTTGCAGAAGAATCACTTCGATACCATGTTCATCAGCTAATTTGGAGACGTAATCACACTTGTCTTTCGAAATTCCTTCGATATTCAAATTCAAAATCCACAAATTCTTGCTCTCTGGTCGTGAGGGTTTTTCAAACCGGATACGACCTTCCAGGTGATGATTTTTCGTCACTTCAGATGTTTGAAGACCGCTATGGGACCCCAATGAGAGCCAATCATCTCCCATAGATAAACCAAACATGTTATAACACAAGAAAACAGAATATTTTTCGGGACCAAAAACTAAGACATATTCCGAGAATTGTCATTCTGGCATATTTTCAGAATTAGCATCCCTTAAGGCATTTACTTCTGCTCAAAAGCCTTAAGTTGACGACGTAGTTTGCCACTACACTAACGTGATATTTTTCCATTGATTTTGGATCTTGTCTATGGATTCGTAGTTGTGATTAAAATATTCTAAAATTGGAATAAGATCCGGTTTTACAACTCGTAGTGAAGTCTCTACTGATAATGCGGAAATTTGTTTCAAAACATTTACATTATCTGACAGCCGATTTTTTCGAGCCTTGGTGCGAATCTGTATAATTGAAAAAACAACTAGAAATCTGACTAAAATTCTTCGTTGCCCACTAGAATTTCTACTTTCTACTAGATTCAAATTTCATCCACTAAATTAACATCGCATTCTATCAGATTTAGTAGAAATTCTACCAAAGTGGCAACACTGGTTTGATCCATTTCCGGCGCTATTTATAGCGGACTTCCGTGTCAAGTCAAGAAGTCGCTTTAGTGTCACCGCTGTCGGCGCGATTACAGCGCCCCCTTTCAATCGGTTCTCGCCTTCGCCGATAAAAGGAGATAATCGAACGCCGATGTTTTAATCATTTGCACATTAGCCGGGGGCTCGAGATGTAGTTGGAAGTTTTCGGAATTCCGTATCGATCTCATCCGGCCTCCCTCGTTTGTGTCAATTCCATGAATACGAATTGCTTGTTGATGCTTCAAAGCGCTACTTGGCGTCTTGAATTTTGAGAACCCGGGATCAATAACGAGTTTTTTTTCAATGTCACCAGTACAGAAAGAGAGCGAGGTAGAAAATAAGGAAAATTCTTATTTTCTTGTTTCTTATTGATCTTGGATTTTGTTTAAAATTTGTTTGAGCACACACTTCACCAATCTGGCTCCTATTTCCACTTGAATATTCGATATCTCAACTCAAAGTTCAACAATTTTGTTTCCACATTCGAATTTCTCTACTTCTTTATACTTATTATTATAGTTACTTATAGTTCTACATTGTTCATAGAATAAATATAATATCTTTTCTTATCTAAATCTTTTATTTTTAGCTCTTGGAATTTATGAGAAGTTTCAAAAGATCTGGCTAAATTTAATATTTGAAATATACAAATTTCTTCAAGCACCAAACACCCATATTTCAATAGATATTGATAAATTATCTTGAACTGTATAAAGATTCTCAGTTTGCGTCGGAAAAGTACAATAGTTATTCAGAAGGCACCGATATTCTTTACGAGTTTATGTTAGAAGCAGCTTTTCATACAAGTATTATACGTTATTTCCTCTAATTCATGGATTTTTCATTGAAATTAGTGAAATATTTCCATGAATATTGTTTAGTGATTTCTGTATTGTAAAATATTGATTGGCAGAACTGAAGTGGAGAATTATGTTGCACTGATGAAACCAGTCTGCAGCTATTCTCTGCTCATTGACAGCATGTTCTCCGTGGTTTACTCTCACTTTGGATCTTCGTCAGTCCACGGTTCGGAATGAATTTTTCTGAACTGTGGCGGTATCTGTGTATTATTGATGGTTTGCTTCTCCATGAAGCGTGAGACTATTTTCATTGAAAAATTATGATTGTCACAACTGTTTTTCTTCTCATAACTTCAACAGATGATAAAAATTACGTGGCGGGAGGCCAACATGTGATCAATAATAAATAAAACAATGAAAACTCTACAATGCAATATTCCCGCACGATTTTATTCTACAAGATGTGGCAGAATGAACGGCTTTGACACAGAATCAGAAAGTTACCTTTGTCCTAAGGTAAAACAAGGCTTGTACCTTGAAACAGTAATATTTTTTCGTATGAAACTTAATCAAATAGTATATTCTAAAACAAGTTGAAGAATGTTAAATTCGAAAATAAGCAACCAAGGAGCGAGTTTTTGAGAGCATCAGTGCTGGAATTGCCTCGATATTTTCTTTATTTCAGTCAAGTTTTGTGAAATACCCCGTAATTCCCATGAAAATTTATATGAGTGACTTTTGTATCGTATCTTCGCAGTTTGTGCGACTTACGAAATTTGACAGATTACGGAATTTGAACTGATTTGATTTGAAAATGAAGAGGACCTGAGATCGGTATTGATAACCACAAAACGAAAAATATAACTGAAAAACAATGCTGTAATGAGTTTCATTTACAGCACTACTTTTAGTACTGTAATGAACTCATCACCACACTCAAATAGAGAAAGGTTTATTTCAGAATCGAAATTGAAAAATAATCACCAGAGTCATAATTATTGATTACTCATTATTAAATATAACACATGATATTGCAAGAAATAGCCATTCGTTGAATGTGAACAGCATTCATAAGATTTTCCTAAGTCGGATTGGTCCGGGTCACATTGTGTTTACTTCGCGGTACCTGTAAAGTCAATACCAAAAAAATATTAAAAAAAAAAGAATAAATTGAAAAACGAAAAATTTTTTTGCCTTTACGGAAGCTACATCGAAAAAATTTTTGAAACATAGATGTTTGGAAAAAAAATTCATTGAAAAATCGTGGACTTCACCATGTGAATGATTGTCCTCTACCATGGGACTGTCCCAAGGTACAATAACTTGTGTCTCAAGGTACCAAATCCAGCCTTAATGACTTCAATTGTGCGTCAAACTTAAAGACAAAAAAATAATATGATTTGTGTTAAAATACTGAAAAGATATATTTTTCTTTTCTTCTTTCATGCTTTTCTTTTTGAGATTATTTTTTCCTTCTGCATATCTCAATTTATCCTCGTTTCCCATCATGACGATAAATTATGTCATCTTTCGTTTATAAGTACGTCAAATTATGTAACAGTTCAGCCTCCCGTTCGCAGCACATGAAACGACTTATGCTTCTGCGAAACCTGAGAGTCAACACTCCGCGATTGTCGAGTTTTCGCTCTCAGCTGCTGGTCCTTTTGTCGGGGGATTGTTATTTCTGTATTATGTCGCATTTCGGTTCAGGAAATTAGGGAGCTATTGTGAAAGAGCAATAATGTTTCTGTGTTCCCGATAACAGCTGAATGTATGACTCTCAGGATGCTCGACTGCCGTTTATCGGTGCCGGAGCCCCATTTCCCTCGCTAAGTAGTCCTGGGAGTCCTTATGCAGGTTATGATTAGCATTCTGCGTTCGCCCATGATGGTCCGAATTGGAAATATGAATGATGGTCACGAAACTGCGGAGCCGTTTATAGGAGGTGCGATCCTGAGGCAGTCGGAATTTTTTTAATGGACGGCGATTAGTCAATTCTGCCTCATAACATCCAATTATCGACCGGTAGAGCTGGCAGAGAAGTCAATCTCTGAGTTGAACACCTACATTTTCAACAACCCAATAATGAAAACTTTTCTGCATAAATTCCCGCACTGATTTGTCAGGAGCAAAACTTTCGAAAAATTTTTGAAAAATTGAGAAACAGAATCTATCCACAAAATAAACTGCTCCACATGAGTTAGGGATATTGACCTAAATTGCAAAAAATATAGTTTAAATGGGATTTAGTGAGGAAAATTCATATTTATATGATCTCAAGTTGCAGGAAATAAAATTAATTTTAGCCTGTATACAGGTGGTTTAGAAAAATCCATTACAATAACGAAATTTTATTCCCAGAGAATTCAAGCACTTTGAGACTATCAATACAATGTACGGCATCCACGGGCATCAATAATAGCTTGACATTTTCTTTGCATACTACACACGAGGTTGTTGAACATTTCTTGAGGAATTCGGTTCCATAAAGAGAGAGCAGAAGCTCTCTCAGATCATTTGAGGATTCTGGGGTACGTTGATGATTATCTAATTTTCTTTGGAGCATATCCCATGCATGTTCTATGCAATTCAAATCTGTTGAGTGCGGAGGTATTGGTAAATATGGAATACCAAGCTCCTGGCGCGCATTTTCAACTATGGCTGCACGGTGCGGTCTAGCGTTATCGTCTGGAAATTGAAAATTTTCACCAATAGCAGCGTGAAAATTTGGCAAAACATTGTCAATGACATGCTCTCTATAGTAGGAGGCGGTCATATTCCCAGGACAAATGTGTAGATCTGTGCGCCCGTTGAAACATATCCCGGCCCATACCATAACACTACCCCTGAATGGATGGACTTCTTGGACATAGCGACGATTACGGGTTATGCGTGGGTTTATCCATACCCTCATTCTTCGAGAATCTGAAAATCGTCCATATCTGAATTTATCAGTGAAAAGTACAATACGCCATTGATCGTTCCAATTATTTTGCCCATTCCAGTCTTTGACGCTTATGGTCACGTCTTGATGAAACTCCTCTTAGTAGACGTCTAGAACCTAGATTCACCTTTCTCAAATGCCGTCTGATGGTTTCGATGGAAACTTGGACCCCATCTGCATTTTGAAGAGTATTCCGTTGCATTCTACACGTAGATGTAGGCGAAAAGGTGATGAAACGATCCTGAGCAGGTGTTGTTTTTCGTCGTCCACCAAGCCTTGGTCTTTCCAACACGGAATCTGTCTCCCTGAACCTATTCCAAAGTCGAGAAATCACATTTTGGGTGACATGGAGCCTTTCCGCTACAACAACCTGAGTTAGGCCACCTTGTAGCATTCCGATAGCCCTTTTTGCCTCGGCGTTTGTCAATTTACGTCTCGGCATTTTCAGAAAATTCGTTTCAAATCGAAGCCATCAATAAACTGACTCCATTTCAAAAAAAGAACATTCATGAAACATATGCAAAGAACCAAACTTCAGAAAAAAGGCGACCAGATTGACGAAATGTCTCATACTGATTTTTATTGGATCGGTTCAAGTTGTTTTTGAGTTTTAAATGATTTTTCAGCGATTTTCTCGAAGATTACATACTTTTCAAAACGATTGAATACGATATCCCAAACTCTTGTGGGGCAGTATAAAATTCAATCAAAACCGTAACTTTTCGGGGCCTTTATTAGACTTCTTCTTCAGGGGAAATCGTAAAATTATCTATCAAATTGTTCAATTTGTTCAATAGATGAAATCCGCAAATTACTAGAAAAACTGTGAAAAAATTTACCATTGAGAGAAAGTGGAACATGACCCTGCAAATTCAGACATTGTTTCATGAAACAGCAACGCTGAGAAGTGAAAGAAAACACGAAACAACATTACAAAAGAAATAGATAGGGAGTTTTTTCGCAAGATTCTGATCTAGCTCTTGATACAAATGGACATCTTCAAGAAGTATCAGCTGCATCCATAATAAACAAGATCATACCTCTTACTTCTGGAGATCGGATTCGATTAGTTCATTTCGAAAATGGTTACTTCATCACGTGCTCCCAAAGTCAGGTCCCGTCCATTTGTTATGGAAAATCACGCCGATAAAAGGCGGCAAGGGTGGTGTGCAAGTGTGCGTTATGGTCTTCCCACAGCTTGCGGCGCAAGTTTAGACCCCAAACTTGGATTTCTATTCAGCGGGACGATTCGACGGTATTTTATTGAATCGATTCCCCGCGTTTCATCGAAAATAATATCATTACACTTCTGGTTACTTTTCTATCCAGTTGGATGCATAGGACATACACTGTGCAAGAAAATTAACCCACATTATGGAAATCTCAAATTTATTCTACAACTGAAGGTGTTCTCAATGATAATTATTTTTATCAGAATTATGCATGCATATTTTTCTTCAGTACAGATGTTTTTTCTCAGCAGGAATAAAAAATTATGATATAATCAGATCTGGATGTATTGGCTCCCTTCTAAAATCAGATGTTCTCGATCAATTCTGGTGATCAATAGTTTTTCTTTCGTTTGATTTTCTACACTCGATCGCTGTGCAACGCGAAATACGCAATTTGACCCAAGAGGAATGTGCCCAAGCGGTAGTTTTGCGAGAAAAAGGTTGGACATACACAAGAATTGCAGAAAGGTTTGGAGTTTCCCATACAAGTGTGTCTAGAATGTTGCAGCGATTCAGAGAGACAGGTATGAATGTCCGAAGACCAGGACAGGGTAGACCACGGGTAACAACTGCCATTCAAGAACGTTACTTGAGAGTTTCTTCGTTAAGACAACGGTTGCCAACCGCTCGCCTCCTTCAAAATCAGCTTGAGCAAACTCATAATAAGAAATCGCCTCGGAGAATATAATTTGAGTCATCGTGTCGCGGCCAGAGGCCCAGCTCTTACTTACCCCAACCCATCGAAGGGCGCGTTTGGATTTTGCGAGAGAGCATATCCATTGGGAAGAGGACGATTGGGAAAGAGTTCTCTTCACAGGTGAGTCCAGATTCTGCCTCCAACATTGTGATCGACGTTCTCTTGTATACAGACGTCCAAATGAAAGATATGCTCAGTGCAATTTCCTGAATACTACTGGTTTCGGGGGAGGATCGAATATGGTATGGGGTTGAATATCTTTGACTGCTCGCACAGAACTAGTGGTCGTTGAAAATGGAGCTATGAATGCTGATAAGTATATAAGAAACATTCTTGAAGAGCATGTAGTGCCATTTACCCCATACATTGGTGAAAATTTCATTTTTATGGACGATAATGCCAGACCCCATCGTGCGCGCATTGTTCAGGAGTACCTTGAAGAGGTTGAAGTCTCTCGAATGGAATGGCCAGTAAGAAGTCCAGATCTCAATCCGATTGAGCAGGTTTCGGACAACCTCAATAGAAGGCTGGGGAGTTCAGAAAATCATCCAGCTACTCTTGATGACTCAGGAATTCAACTCGGAGAAATCTGGGAAGGATTAGATCAGAACATTTTAACATCACCCATTTTGAGTATAAACAAGGGGTGGAAATACCAAGTATTAAATCACTTATCACCATTTCAGTATTTTGAAAATTGTTCATTTCTCTTCTTTCACATAAGATTCGGTGAAATCCTGAATTTTTCTTCCCTTTAATCTGTCTTGTTTCGTTCAAAACCTTCCCGAGAGAACATAAAAAATAAGATATAAAGTCAATGTAGAGTTAACTTCCATTGAAATTGAGATTTTCAGAATGTGCGTTAATTTTTCTGCGCAGTGTAGATTCAACCGAATTCTTCATGAAAATTTGTCTGGACCAGACGACCTTAATTTGTGTTTTCTAGCTTCATACTCATTTTGAATGTGGAAAAATGGTGCGATTAAATTGATTCGAAAATTTTTGATAATGATCTTCCACAAGGATCAGCTCCAGCACTTCTCTTATATTGATTTCCGTGATTTTTTTTTCTGAAAAATTCACATACTCTGTTTCATTCCGCCATTCTGATGGTATGGATAGAATAGCAAGTATACTTTTTTACGAATATCGAATGTTCCTATTAAAAAAATTAATGAACACCGCCCCAAATACGTAGAAAGACAGAACTGAAAACGCCATCAGTCTCTCCCCACGAGGACAAAGGTAAATACGTCGCAATCTCACGCAATACGCGTTTTAAATACTAGCTCGTCACGAATAGCGCGGGGTTTAAAAATTTCATAGTCGTCTACATAATTCAGTTACGAAAACAAACATCATTCCTACTTCAAGAAGTAAATAATGGCGACTGCTTTCCAGACCAAGAACGCCGTGATTTAACTGAGGGAGTGGTAAAACGCTTCAAATTCGGAAATCGAAATCTCTGATCTCGCATCAGTGCGTGAGGAAAAACACGCTAGGAATTACTCAAAAAGTGATATAATACGTGAGGGGGGTGTGTTAGATTGGATTTCTCTCATTTGCAACAGGTTTTTCAGGAAGCGGATTTCCTGAATTTATTCCCCCTCGCCTATTCCAGCACTTATTTGTCCCTTGTGGAATAATTATGAGAAAAATATTAATATTTCAGTCAGAAATGTTCGTTTCAAAGGAGAACCTCTAATGACGTGGCAAATTTTGACAGGAAATTTTCTACGAAAATATGATTTTTTGTACAACTGCCATTAAAAGTGACACTTTTAATGACTCCAAACAATGTTAAAATTGATTGTTTACGTGGAAGCGTGTTAAAAATATCTTTAACATTAGTGTTAAAAATATTTTTCGCACTCCATTTTCTTATGATGAAATCAGATGAGAAAAATTCAGAAATTGAAAATTTTTATTATCAATATTTAACAATCATTACTTATGAACATTAATATTAATCGTAAAGCTAGAACAATTACTAACATTGATGCCCTGTGACGTCAGGGAGCTTCGCAACACATTATTAGAATCCTCAGCACCATCAGTACTTGTAGAAACCGGAAGTACAATATTGGATGATTATGATCCAAAATCTGTTGAGGTTGGGAGAATTTTTTCAGTTATGACATTTCTATACGCAATGGAATGATCAATAAAGCCCTCGGCGACCGTCGTAGACTTCCATCCACCATAATTTTTTATATCCGTAATATTTGCTCCTGATTCTGCTAGCAATGAAGCGGAAGATCTTTGAAAACAGTATCCTGTATATTGCTTTGGTTCTGGCAGTATGAGGAATTCGGCAACAATAGATGGAATTTTCCCAAATGTATTAATACCAACTGAATTGGGAGTGCTTTTATTATTTATGTATTTCAGGAAAAAACGACGATGTTTGATGACAGAAGGGCGCAGTGCAAAGTACTTATGAAAATAGTCCACACACTTCCCAATAATACTGAAAGAACGACTGACTTTCCGTTTTGTATTTGGAAGTTGTATAACCAATGATTTACTTGTCAATTCGATGTCTTCCACCGATAAATTACACAATTCTTCACGCCGACAGGATCCAAATAATCTGAAAATAGTTGCAACCTTAACCATCAAGTATTTCTCATCTGGTGCCTCCTTTATAAACTTTTCCACTTGTTCACGAGTGAGAATTCTCGATTTTTTGGGACGATATCCTTCACTTTTCCGTTTTAAATATGCTATCACCTTGAAATATTTACCAACATCCACACCATTTTTAACAAGGGCGCTTGACTTTATCATTGAAAATTTGCTCCACAAAGTTGATGAACTCCATATTTTCGATTTTCCTTCTAAATAAGCCAGGAAAACAGTTTCACTGAATTTCCCTTCTACATTTTGCAATTTACACCAGGCCAGGAAATTGTTATATGCAATATCGTACTGCCGAACAGATTTTTTAGGTAAGAGTTCCAGATTTGCTCCTCTTGCAGACTCTCGACAAACATATTAAGTAGTTAAAAACCCAAGACGAAAATTGGACAGGAACGACATTCAAATGACAGCGTCTTTTCTCATTTGTTAGTATTGATAACGTTGGCAACGTTTGCCATTCACAACAACCTTTTGATTATTTGAATATTAAAATTCATTTTGAAGTTTATTGTCATTGCAAAGTCGCCCATTTCATTATCAAAATAGGGCAGTGGTACAAAAAACAATGTATGGTATTTGTGTTAAAAGAGATTTTATTTTGTTCGTGAAATTGTTCAATTCTATCCGCTCATTTCACAAACTTTTTCACTCATTAAATAAAACGTCACTTCTAACACTCATATCATAAATAACTAGTATGGTTTTTGTGTTAAAAATGATTTTATTTTGTTCGTGAAATTGTTCAATTCGCTTCGCTCATTTCACAAACTTTTCCACTCACAAAATAAAACGTCACTTTTAACACTCATATCATGAATTACTATTGTTGATCCGAATTATCATGGGTGATTTTTAACAACTATAGGAAATGCTTTCAAGAAAAAAACACTTAAAATCAGGAAAAATGCATAAAATCTTTATTTGAATCGATAGTACGAGACTCCAATAAGGTGTGCCATCAAACGCCAAACAGTGAATTACGATCAAGAAAGATTTCTGAAGATTCGTGTCGAATGAGAACGACCGAAAAGCAATTGAAGGAAAAAAAAATATTGTTTGGCAGGAAAAGCCACTCAAACATAGGAGCGGGTTGAAATTGGCAACCATTCCATGTGACCCCGAAACAAGAATCTATTTTCTTTGACGCTTTCTTCCGAAGAAGGCGAATTAATTCATTTTCATCGACGCTAAAATTAAACGTAGCGGAAAGAAGAGTTCCCAGAACTTCCTCACTCCAAATTGCCGAAATATCTACATAAAGGTCATTGGCTGTCGCGGAATGGGAAGATCGTTTTCTTCTCCTACCGGAAGGCATCGCGCTGTCTCGTTCCAAAAGGAAACGCTGCGCTTTTCTTGATCTCGGCATAATCCCCCTGATCACGCTAATTATCTTAACTCAGTCTAAATAATTTATTCTGCGATAAATGGAGATAATTCCGTGGAGCGTGCCAAATTTTCGACAGTAAAGGAGCGTCGTTTATAAATACGATCTTACATAAGAAACAATAGATCACGGCAAGAATCGCTGTGGAAATTGCACTTCCAGGAACTTGATCTTCCTCGACTCGCGCGTTGTCTCATCTGAGCTTTTGTCACTAGTAGTAGTAACTGTAGTTTATTGTACTATGTTACAAATGGCCATCGACCAAGGGTCCTTCAGCCTTTTGAATTTTTTTTTTTTATAATTAACAATGTATACATTTCATAATATAATATTATTTAATTAGAATTTAACATTTTCAAAAGAGTCTGTGTGGGATGTTTTCTTGAATATTTGTTTGCTCCATCATCATAATATTTTTTGATTATGACATTCTGTTCAATCAGTTTAGAATAAAATTTCTTATTTATTGGTTCTATTCCTGTCCCTTCATATAAAAGTTGATTTGGAGGATTATGGAGAACATTATTTGGGTGACGCATTCTTTTTATTTTTCTTAGGGCTGTTGTCTCTGCAACTTGTGAGTTTTTTATTGCTCTAGGTTTGCAGTTAGCGTATAATGGGTGTGCATATTCAATCAAGGGTCTACATATGGTCTTATATATTTTTGCTGCAGTATGTATGTTAATTCCTTGTTTCTTGTATGTTTGATTGATGAAATATGTGGCTCTGGAAATTGTCTTTTCCTTAACTATTTTTGTATGTGCATTAAAGTTGCATCTGTTGTCTATATGAACTCCTAAATATTTGACAGTTGGTGACGGTTTTATATTTATGCCATTTATGTTCAGAGTTGGTGAATTTGGGTTGATTATGTGATCAAACATGATAAACAGGGACTTGGTTGGATTTGGTTTCAACCTCTATTTGTGGAACCCTTTTGTCATTAATAAACAGTTATTTTAGATTATGATACGATCTGGGGTATCTTTTGGTATAATGCTTCAAGTGTGGTGTACTTGTTTGTCGTGACTGCTAGCAGCGTCTACATTTGAGCATATTCAGCAGCATATTTTTTTGTGACCTTGAGGTGAGGAGGCATTGATGGTGTGAACAATTCTCCTAGGCTGATTTTCTGAAATCCCAAGGATACCCATTCAATCCAGGCAACTTGTTTCGAACTGGACACCAATTCCTATGTCATTCAGAATTTTGATAGGGAAAGGGTTTCTGGTCATTCTTGGTTTTGTTGCTCGTCCTAAGAACATAGTCCTCAGGTTCTCAGGATTCGTCACAACTTCTTAAGCTCGCACACCACGACAAGGTGATGACCAATCGTGCGAGAAATCTGAGCATATGCCTCGATGAAATCAGATTTCGTCTGCATTTCTTGTTCCATCATTGAATGCTGACCATTCTTGGTATATCGAAGGAAAGTGATAATGTCAGTCTTATACTGGCAATAGTCATGAAGTGAGTTCAACTTACAAAAATGTTTTCGAGTTGAACCAATCCAAACATTGAACTACTTGATCGCTCGATGAAGTACAAATTAAAAACTCAAATTTAAATCAGCATAACCTCAAGTTGGTATCCGAGGCAAAAACTTTTCATGCTGCTTTTGGATTCGTGAAGTGAACCAATCGAATTCCGTAATCCAACTCGAATTCGGCTCTCTTGAGTATTGGAAATTAATCAAGTAATTGAGCCGTTCGTAACGTAACTGAAAACTTTCTGAACTCGATTCGTCCGTTTGAATGATCTTTTCCAGACAGTAATTGAATTCTCTCTCCTAAGTACTCATAACATATGTTTGTCTGATTTTATTTGCGCCAAACCTAACGGTACTTCTCTTCTCTGGAATTTGTCTTCAAGTTGAATAAGTGTACTTCTGTTCGATTCAAAAGTTGCAGAAGTGGGACTCTCCAGAAAGCCTTATGATAACATTTGAATAACTGCCTATTATAGGAGGTCGCTCAACTCAAATCGATTGGGAAGAATTCGCACTGAACTATTAGAAACATATTGCATTGGAAGAGATCCTTCAAAAGATCGTGTTAAGGAAGAGACACAGACATTTTCTTGAAAGTGAAGATTTCATTTTCTAGCAGAAGCAAGTCAAATTAATGGCGGTATTCTGCTTTTTCTATGTAAGCTACGAATCTGTAGCGTACGATTGATCTGTAAGTGGCTGACTTACAGATTCGTAAATAATGAAATTCTGGAAGTTTTTCTGTAATTGTCGAATTAGAAGTGTCAATTTTGAACAACTTCGTAATGAGAATTCATTTCTCTATAATTTTAGATCGTAACTATTGATTATTGGATATATTTTTGTTCAATTAGTGTTCGTATTAACGAGGAAGAGAAATGAAACACAAAAGTAGTTGAGTATTTTATATTCTGTGACAAAAACAAACCACTCAACATAACCTCACAATAAACCTTTCGATATGTTTCCCATCACCTGTAAGCTACAGATTTATAAAAAGCGTCGAGAATCGTAAGCTTATGTAAAGCTACAGATTTGCTTACATATGAAAGCAGAATACCGCCATCAGTGTCTTTACTGAAGTAGGTAGATGATTGTACAAATTAATGCTCTTACAACTAGCTGATGTTTCAATTTTAATAGTTTTATGTTCGCGTGCAGAAAAATTCAACATTTTCTGTACTGTAGTTATGAAAGCTGGAAAGTGTTGGACCAACTATCATTCGAAGGATGCGTTTCTGAGCCTAGAAAACTTCATTAAATGCACAGAGTAGCACCAGATCAATATATTGTATGCGAAGTGACGATACACTAAGCCAGTGTTTTTCAATCTGTGGGTCGCGACCCCTCAGGGGGTCGCAAAGCCTTTGTATGGGGGTCGCGAGAAGTCGAGAGAACTAGGTCCTACTTCGTTGAAAAACATCAATGAATTCTAATAAAAAAAGATTTATCAAGATTATACAGAAATACTCGTAATGTTATTCATACGAATGAATTCTTCGATTACTAGTTTATTTTACTGTGGAATTATTTTTTTTCAGTGAGGAGTTATGAAACAATTTATTCTTTCTTCACATTATTCGATACCATTTTCATTTCAAATATACCTGATGATTAAGGAGTCTAGAAAATCGAAGTTTTGATACTGGGGTCTTTGGTAATTTTGTCCGAGGTATCGAGTGGGCCCATCAGATTTTGAGTTTAAAAGGCCCTTATATATGAGGCCCACCCTTGAAATTTCGAATACAAACCCAACTTTTTTATTGCAGATTCGGATGAAATAGGAATTTTTTTATCTGAATTGGTTGAAACCAAAACATTTTTTGTCCATATTTGGGCCCTATGCAGCATTTTTTGTGCAACAATCAAAGTTGGACCTCGTATCTCGAATAAGACCCCTTGGGGCCCAAAATCTGATTGACCTAATCAGTATTAGAATATGAGTTTTCGCAATCTTTTCTGAATGAACGCCTCAGATTTTTGAAAAATAAATGAGGACGAAAACATTTTTGGTTTTAACCAATTCAGATGAAAAATTTTCCGCTTAATCCGAATCTGCAATGAAAAACATGGGTTTTCATTTGAAATTTCAATGTTGCTCCTTTTGGGCCCCAAATCGTCGATTCCTCGCACGGATTTACTAAAGACCCCAGTATGTGAATTGATGTTATCCCACTTCCCATTTCATCAATGAAAAAAGTCGGCTTCATTTCAATTCCATTAAGTTTGTCTTTTCCTATCATGACATTTTCATTTCGTCCTTGAAGACGTTTATTCAAGCTATTTGAATGCTGAAAAGCTTTATTTCCAAAAGAAATTCCAGGTCAAAAATGAATTCCAAGTTTACTGACTTTGCTTGCTGTGGAAAAAAAGTATTTTGTTTGTTTTTATACTGAAAGTTGAGCGTGAAGTTCCATAACTCTGGTCAGTACTTTGCTATCGAAAACTACTCTGTATGGTAAAGCAAATTTCAATGGGGTGAATCTATACTTGCAACACAAATGGAAATGATTTGAAACAGACGAGTCTGCAACTCTTTTCCTCTAATCGAATTTACAATATTATACATTTGAATTATTTCAACGTTAACATACATGGAAAAAGCCAGGGTTGGGGGGTCGCGAAATTTTTTTCGATGCTATGGGGGTCGTGTCATGAAAAAGATTGGAAAACACTGCACTAAGCTATAGTAAACATCAAAAACAGCAGTGAGTGGAAAGAATCCCTAATTCAACGGATTGCATTATAGAAAGAACTGAGCTTCCTCTCAAACCCTCATCAATATGAATTCCTAGCAACTTTGTAGACTTTTCATTAATCAAGCTCTAAGGATCATGTTTAAGAACTAAAGAGTTTTTTTTCTTCAATTCAAAATTGATTAATTTTGTTTCATCTAGATTGAGAACCAGTGCATTCATCTTACACTAATCCACATAATTCTATAACAAATATAATATTTTTGTTCTACTTTGGTGTGGACGGTGGTTTATCTATATCTATCTATACTAATATTATAAATGTGAATGTCCGTGTGTTTGTTTGTCTTTTAAGGACCCAGGAACCGATTATGACGAAACTTGCACTATAATGTACGGAATTTATTTTGGGAGGTTTTCATGTAGGGTTCATCTCTATTTCACGAAGATATGAGAAAAATATCGAGTTTTCATGAAAAAGTCGATAATTAACCCCGTTTATTCAAGTTTTTACGGCCGACGCTGGGTAAACTATAAGAGATAGAGAAACATGGTCAGAGACAATTTAGTAGTGCTCAGAAAGTTCTATAAAAAAGTCTGCGACGGCATATCTCTAACTGCTGAGGACAACCAACGATAACCATTTTTAACATTTTCAGTTGTCGCCTCAGAAAGCATCTGTTGAAAATGGGCTTATCAGACTGACTATACCTTTTCAACTTTATATTGGGACAAATCAAATTCAAATTGGGATTAAGCAATCTCAAAATGAGAATAAGCAACTTGAAATTGGTAAAAAAACAATCGATTTGGGAATAAACACATTCAAAATGGGACTAAACATTCTCTTATTGGGAAATGACATATTTTTTTTATATATTAGGAATTGTTCACGATTCTGAAGACTTTCATTAATAAAATCTTCGGAAGTTCGAAGTGTTATTTCTTTTTCTAGGCAACAAGTCTTTGAATGTAATTCAGAAAATTGCATTGCAGAGTATTGATTTCACATTTTTCAACGAAATCGTTCAAAAATTCTCGCGAAATATGAAATAAAACACAAAACTACTTTTTTCATTAAGGAATTGTTTAGTAATTCCAATTTGATTGTGATACCCATTTCAAAATGGCTTAGTCCCATTTTGAATGTGTTTTTTCCGAAATCGATTGTGTTAACCAATTTGAAGTTGCATATTCTCATTTTGAAAGTTTTTAATTCCAATTTCAATTCGAAGTTGAAAAGGTATAGTTCAGATTCTGTGAGGAGGAAGAATAAAGTCCTATTCAACTAGTAACGAAATGTTTCGCCATTGTATACCGAAGGAAACAATGCCTTGGTCAAGAAACTTGTAGGAGTGAGGAATTAGCTTCTGTGAATCTTTCCCAGATATTGAGTTTCATCATATTTCTGGAAGGGAAAGCTGGAAAGGGTTTGGTGAGAATAGCTTCATCAGAAGGCATGATAGACCATAAGGTTGCAATGGACTGTTACCCTTTTTAAACTAAACTAAACTACTATTGATGTTTTGGTACCCTGACTTTTCTTCCGGCTTACAAATATCGAATATGGGTGAGCTTATCTGCCGGCCAATTCCCCAACTTTCTTGGATCAGTTTATTCCCAAGCCGACGCCGTCATCTCAACGAGGCTCACGTCCTCTGACCCTCGAAGGAGGCCGAGATAACAACGTCTCGTAGCGGCGCGATTTCACGCGCCCCTCCTCACAATGCGAAACTTCTCGCAATATGATATTCCGCTAAGTATATTGAATATTCAGGGACACATGTAAATTTCCCCCGTAACTATAAAAATAGTCGGGCGAGAGGCGCCTCGAGAATCGACTTATAAGAATAGTAATAACACGGATGTTGGAGGTTCCGGTTTGGATCGGGAGCAGGGCTGCGAATCAGCGATTTTCGATGCTTATTGGGCCGTTCGGCCCCTCTTGTTTCTCCCCGTTTTCCTTTCATCCCGCCGACTGCTTTCGGTCTCCTCGGATTGTTTCCTTGCCGAATCAAAATATGTTATTTATTGATGGGGCCCATTTCGTTCTGTTCCTGACTTTGTTTCCGGGAAGACCTCGTCGTTTTCAAACTCCTTCCGGATATAAAAGGTTCACTCACTGATTCGAACATGTCTTATGTGCTGATGCTTTATGACGCCAAAATTAGTATGTCGTATTGAATCTTTTTTTAAAAACTTAAGTGTTTGTGGGATGTGAGTATGGATGTTTGTTACTCTTTCACCTAAAAACTACCGAACTTATTCAGATGAAACTTCACATCAATATAGCTTATTTATAAAAATAACACATAGGGAGCAATTCATGAAGATTCAGTGCAAATTGACCTTAGCAATAGGTGTACAACTTTGCTCCCGCCGTTTTTTCCGAAATTCAAGGCTTTATTGTAAAAACCTTGTTATACATTTGTTGGCAATATTGATAAAGTACATTTATATTGGCAACACTGTTCTATGATATGGCATTAGGCTCATGTCTATGGTCAAGTTAGTCATAAGGAGATACCATGTCGAGTAAGTAAGCTAAGAAAAAGTTGTTATGTGTAAAGTGCATGGACAATAGAAATCTTAATTATATATAATGTTATGAGCTCAAATTCGTTTTTATTAACAACATTTATGATTGTCCATCGCCGGCCACTACTTCCTCCCATCTTTCGAACAGCATACGAATCCCGCGTTGAAAAAATGATAATCATTTGAATCGATCCATGAATTCAATTGAACTGCTCCACATGAGTTAGGCATATTGTCTTAAATTGCAAAAAAATTGGTTTAAATGAGATTTAGTGATTAAAATTCATATTGATATGATTCAAAGTTGCAGGAAATGAAATTAATTTTAGCCTGCAGCGTATACAGGGTGGTTAAGAAAAATCGAGTGAAACAACGAAATTTTATTCCCGGAGAAGTCGAGCATTTTAAGACTTTCAATGAAATGTATGGCATCCACGGGCATCAATAACAGCTTGACATCTTCTTTGCAAACTACACATGAGGTTCTTGAACATTTCTTGAGGAATTTGGTCCCATAAACGGTGCAGAAACTCTCTCAGATAATTTAAAGATTCTGGGGTAGGTTGATGGTTATCTTATCTTCTTTGGAGCATATCCCATGCATGTTCTTTGCAATTATGAATGCGGAGGTAATGGTAAATGTGGAATATCAAGCTTCTCGCGCGCATTCACAACTATGGCTGCACGGTGCGGTCTAGCGTTATCGTCTATAAATTGAAAAGTTTCACCAATAGCAGGGCGAAAATTCAACAAAACATTGTAAATGACATGCTCCCTATTGTGTAAGACGTTCATATTCCCAGGACAAATGTGTAGATCTGTGCGCCCGTTGAAACATATCCCGACCCATACCATAACACTACCCCTCGGAATGAATGGACTTCTTGGACATAGCGACGATTACGGAGTATGCGTGGGATTGTCAATACTCTTATTCTTCGAGAATCTGAAAAGCATCCATATCTGGATTCATCTGTGAAAACGACACTACGCCATTGATCGTTGCAATTGATATGTTACCTTGCTCATTCCAGTCTTATGGTCACGTGTTGATGGAGCTCCTCTAATGGACGTCTAGAACCTAGATTCACCTTTCTCAAACGTCTTCTGATGGTTTCGATGGAAACTTGCACCCTATCTGCATTTTGAAGAGTATTCCGTAGCATTCAACGCGTAGATGTAGGCTTTCTTCTCGACGAAACGGTGATGAAACGATCTTGAGCAATTGTTGTTTTTCGTCGCCGACCACGCCTTGGTCTTTTTAACATGGAACTTGTCTCCCTTAACCTATTCCAAAGTCGAGATATCACTTTGGCTGACTTGGAGCCTTTCCGCTACAACAACCTGAGTTATAGAAATAGAAATAGTTCTTTATTTAGCACGTGGCTACTTACATCCAAATGACAAGAAAAAATATCAACTTGCATTACGTAAATAAGCAAACAGTCTTTTACCAAACATGACTTCATTTGGCTCATGCTTTACCACATCAGGCAACCTATTGAAATGGCAAAGACCCTCGTAAAACAAAGTTTTCTGTAATGCTGATGTAGTAACCTGCTCGATATTAAAATCATGTTTAGATCGAATATTATAATTATGAAACTGCATTCTTCTTTTTAGGTCACCCTGTAGCATTCCGATAGCCCTATTAGCCTCAGCGTTTGTTAATTTACGTCTTGGCATTTTCAGAAAAGTCGTTTCAAGTCGAAGCCGTTGATGAACTGACTCCATTTCGAAAAAAAAAACATTCATGAAGCATATGCAAAGAACCAAACTTCAGAAAAAAGGCGACCAGATTGACGAAATGTCTCATACTGAATTTTATTGGATCGATTTAAGTTGTTATTGAGTTTTAAATGATTTCACAGCGATTTTCTCGAAGATTACATACTTTTCAAAACGATTCAATGCGATATCCCTAACTCTTGAGGAGCAGTATATTTCGATGTCGTTATGTTAACAAATACCTAAGCCAATAGTATTACATATAAAATCTATTTGTTACAACTACCACTAACAGCTACAGCCAGCGTCTGCAAAACGGCGGAAGCAAAGTTGTATACCTAATACAAGTTGGTATCTATCAAGTATCAAGCGAGTCGAAAAAATCCTGCCCTATGAGAGCTATTTAGGCGTACGTTCCTCGGTTCCTCAATACCAATACGTCACGAAGTCGCGAATCATCCATATAATTCTCACAGTGATATGAAAAAATGACCCTTATGGTCATACATTCCGTTCTAATGATGTTGCAATCAGGATCTAGGTTTTTCCAAGTTTTTTTAAGTTTAGAAATAAAACTATAATGGTAACACTTGTAATATCCGATTTGAGTAAATTATTGTATTTGTAATTTAATCATATTATGACGTATCTTCTTTTTATTATCTTCATCTACCACTAACTTGTTCAGGAACCCGAAAATCGTCGAACCAATTATCATCTTAAACGGTCTTTTCGATTCATAACCTCAGCACCTCCGAAATAGCTGCCTTCCCAATTACGTAATGCATTGTCTAGGTCCGCCGAGATAAGTGCATTCAGCTAATAGCATAACTCAGTTGTTACAAAGGAAAACGACGGGGGGTGAGTTGAGGGGTTGTGAATTAGGTTGAAGGGTGAACTGGATATGCACTCAGGAATTAAGCGAGGGATAAGCAGAAAAACCGACGAGGATTCCTGGGCGCAAATGACGAAATGAGAAATTATGGTGATTACGTGATTGCTCTACGATGCAGAGATGAAAGGAATTGAACTTTCAAGATAAAAAACCGGTTTTTCCCCCTTCATATCTCTTCATGGAATTCGTTTATCGATTGTTCTATTGTTCAGTTTTCATGGGGAAATATCTCAAGAGTATATGGGTGTATGTTAAAATTGAACCCATATAGTGAAGAGTTGATGCAACTAATGGGGCATTTCTTCCAGAAAAAATATGGAAAACGTAGGTCGAATGCATCCCATTGAATTTCAAGTAAGGAACAGCAGAAATATTAGGAAAGATCGGTTTCCAAATTTTACAACAACATTTTATTCAATTTGAAAGTTTTGCTTAGTTTACACATTTCTATGTTCCCCACACTTTTCAGCTGTTGGATCTTATATTCTTCCAGAAAATTCTGCTTTTTTCAAAATAACCGATTTGCTGCTTATGTGCTGATTTAGGTTAGTCATGGGTGAAATAGTTTTGCTCGCTTCACTATCGAAGTGAAGTATCAAGACTTCTGATAGCAAATCAAACCGGTTCATGTGGTTTAATTGTTCAAAGGAATTTTTGTTTCATGAAGTAATGAAGAAGAATAAAGTTTGCGTATCATTTTTGTGTCGAGTGATAGCCATTGGAAATTCTGGATTTCCATTAGAAGATGGCCTCAATATTTCACCATTGCGTTTACCATAAGAGTTTAATAGGTTTCTTTCTTGTCTCAGAAGAAGAAACTTTGTCATTTGTTGGGACTTGTTTGGAAAATGAATGAAACTAAGAATAATACAGACTTAATGAATCTACAGACTCTACTTCTACTTAGGGTGCCATATTCTTTATGAAGGTTGGCTCCAATTTCGACAAATCTTTTTCGATCTTGTGTCATCCTTATTAATTCTCCGAAACCTAGACCTGTAATCTTTGAAAGGAGACAAAATTGAAGGATGAGTAATGAATTGAACTGTCTCAAGTATTGCCCTCTTGGAGAAGAATTGTTATTTCATCAATTTGAATACGAATTTGGCTTCTCTTTGAACGAGAAAGGTTTTCCAACAGAGTTCAACCACCCAGGTGAAGATGTTCTGAGAAATGACTTTTGGTATAACACAAACCTTGTCAAGTGAATCTAATTTCCAATACCAATTTCGAGTGCTATGTTGAAGAACGTCAATCCAGAACCTCTTTGGATAAGATCGAACATAAAAGCGCCTTTTCGCCGGAATGCTTCTAGAAACTAATTCATCCCCTCGGATGATTCTTCCCTCAGAAGTCGGATATTGATTTCCCCAACTCAATTGGAGTTATATATCCGAGGAGGAAGCCGGCAAAATAACAAACAAGATCACACTCGCTCCTTTCATCGGGCCCGATAAAAAGAACCAGCTTTCAAGTTACTCCCATTGATAGATGCGAAGCCGAGCCAACAATGGAAATAATTATTTTATCGGTCGGTCCGCCAGTCCGAGGAGGCCATAAATTCCGGCAGATTCAGCCTACACGCCGACAGCATTTCGATATTTACAATGATCCGAACGAACGGACATAAAATATAAAAAAAGGCCATAAATCGTCATTCGTTACAGCGGAGAGGGGAAAAAGTAAGATGCTCTCGATAAATAAGTAGGCCTTTCGGTAGCCCGTGCTCAATGTTCGGCAAATAAGGGCCTCGAGGGGCAGAAAAACTATCCTAGGAAATTTGGCATTCCTCCTGGATAAGAAAGGCCATATTTTTCCAAATGGAACTTTCATGTTATATCATTGGATCATGTTGTCAGCAAATATTATCTTTAAGGAACTAACTGGTGAAGATCCAGTTTGGGATTCAACTAACTTGATAAGATGTCGACATCGAACGAGGCTATTCATTGATGAGCTCTTTAGAGCTCATCAGTACTCATAACGCATAACTTAACAATGAGAGCAGTATAAGGCTCATCTCAATGTGATAGAATATGATACATTCAAGTCCTGCTGCATTGGGTAAAACACTGATTGGTGTGTTGCATCTCTACTCTTAGCAATTACATCTTTGAACATAAGAGAAGATATTTCTTTTCTCCTCAACCTCAAAGATATCATCTGGTGCTTCTTTTAAGAATTTATTAATTTCTTCTCTTATGAAAACAGAAGATTTTTTGGGTTTGTAACCAATAGATTTTCTTTTAAGGAATGCTATAAGCTTGCAACCTTGGATATGTCAATACCGTCGTTCAAAAATATTGTGTTCTTCAGCATTGAATATTCCGTCCAAAGACTTCCAGCCGATCTCAGCTTTTCGATTCTTCGAACAAAATAGACCAGTAACACTTTTTCATTGATTTGGCTGCCTTTAGTCTGAATCCATTCTTTGAAAGTATTGTATGTACTCTCGTAGCGGATTTTAGATTTCTCAGGAATAACTGAAGAACAGCCGATTTCCCAGGCTGTTTGAATTTCATTATCTTCCGAAGATTCTATATCGCTCATTTTTCAACGCTAATAAATTCAATTGATTATTGTCACTTTGACAATCTACTAAGTTTGCATCACCAAGACAACACCTTATATTATATTCCTACATAGCATTGATAAAGCCACGAATAAATGAATTTGTCAGATAATTATTTTGTACATTGAGTAGAAATTGTGTCTATCGTGCAAAAAAAGCTATAAGTATCTCGAACGTTAAGGACTACCGATCTCAGGCAATAATTTGAGTCGTCGCTGCGCTCCTCCTCCAAACTATTGTTTTCGATCGGTAAAATGCCCTTACATAGCTGGCTCTTAGTTCATTAGAGAAAAAAGCATGTAACTCCTTAAACAGCTAACCTTTTGATTAATTAATGAATCTCTGTATTGTTTTACAGAAGCAATGGAACACTTTTTTCTATAAATGTCACACCGCGAGGAGTGGATTGTTTTTTGTTTTCTCCAATTTCTGTACCTTTTTATTATTAGGTTGTTTTTTTTTCTAAACGAGTCGAAGAAATATCTGAGAAGGAGGAATATTTGGAATAACACAGTCACACTAATGGAGTTTCAATACTTACATCTCCATTTTCATTGGTGATGTAATAATGCTAGTTATGTATGGATCCTTGTAACATTTCTTCAGCATGCAACGCATTCCTGAAGGCTTTTTTCTTTAAATTCGAACAAATCAAGCAAATTCGCCGAATAAACGAAACCAAACAGACACTTCAATATTAGGAATGTCATATCATGCATCAGGTAATCGCTGAACCTGCGAATGCATATTTCTGAATTCTAGTGGACCTCTGAGATCGTAGATGGCGCTCATGTAACTGTAGTCGCTTTGTTTCCTATCTTCCTTATCTATAAACTTTGCAAAATACATTGTGGATTTTTCAACTTTTTTTAATGATCAGGTTCCGTGATCAGAATTCTTGTGATATTAAAATTCATCATGTAATCTCCAGTATTAGAACACACATAATCCGAAATCTGTGATATACTAATATCTCTGTTTTCAATGTTGTTTTTGTGTTCACGTTTCTCATCTCTAGAGATCCTGTATATGTTTTTCCACAAATACAGGGAATGATTTTATGTTTCTGGTAAAAGTGATATCTCGATAATGAATTATTTTACAGAGAATATTTTCGACGTTTCGGCTTGCATTCGCCTGCCGTCTTTAGGGTGGTAGCCTTGAGGAACAAACGGAGCCTTCATTCGCTATCGTTACATCGCGAATCAATCAGAGCCTTAATAATGTGGGCATCGATGGAAGAAGCGGAGCTGAATCTCGAAGGGTTCCAAATGTGGAAAGGGAAGAAACGTGCGTTGTTCGATGTTCGATCACGCCGAAGATATGACAGAACGGACTGGGCCAGGCCGCTGAGCTGATTCCTCGTGAGTTACAGCTCCTGAAAGGCCCCATTTGGGAGCTGCATCAGCACATCCTTGGACCGTGAAATGGTCTCCTACAAGGTCCGTCGAGGATCGTCGGACATTGATTAGCTTCCTGAAATATTATTTGAAATATCGCCCCGACGCGAGGGAAGTCGTAATTCATCGGTTTTTGTGGGCGCGTTCCATGCCGCTGTACCGGAGGGTTCATCGTTAGAACGGATAAGTCTTCGTTAGGAAAACTTTTTTATAATATACGGCTGTGTTTTGGGGCCGGGATCCGCGGGCTTTGCCGAACAATTATTCATTTTTTCATCTACTAGGCCATGTGGATCAAAGATATGTGGAGTTTCCGGATGTGTGTTTTTGTTTGTTGTTCGGGAAGTGACCCGGATGTGATCATTACTCATTCCTAGTCAGGCCAAATAGTATATTCTAAAACAAGTTGCAGAATGAGCGCCTATTCCAACACGAATGCGAAATTCGAAAAACGAACGACGAAGGAGCGAGTTTGTGACTTACGGAATTTGGCGGATTACGGAATTTGAATTGATTTGATTTGAAAATTGAAAGAATCGGAGGTCAGTACTGACAACCACAAAACGAAAAATATAACTGAAAACAATGCTGTAATGAGTTATGAGTTTCATCACAGTACTAAATATAGTGCTGATTACGATACTGAAATAGAGAAAATAATTTAGTTCATGTCCTGATTTTCATGAAAAATTCACCATATTGCAGATCGAAGGCACATGAATAAAAAAGTTTATTACACGAAATTGAAGAAAATGGTACCTTTTGTTATTTTCCATTCACAAACTGTGTTCACTCTTGTCTTGTTGTTTTCCTCTTGAAGACTTTCTTGAATGAAGAAAATTTGTTTGAAATTGGGAGTCCATAAAGAGTAATTTCAAAATAATCGTTCAATGATTGTTCATCATATTTTGGAAGCATTTACATTGAAAGGACCCAGGCAATTCGCTTTTTTTAACATGATTAACGAACAAAGTTGATAAGAAAATTTCAAAGAATACGTTATCCCATTTTCCATAAGGTGAAACGCATACATATACCGGATCTCGATTCAGATCGAACATACACTGCGCAAAAAATCAACGCACATTATGGAAATCTCAAATTTATTCTACAACTGAAGGTGTTCTCAATGATAATTATTTTTATCAGAATTATGCATGCATATGTTATCCACTTTCAACGTTTTTCTTCAATACAGATGTTTTTTCCCAGCAGGAATAAAAAAAGATGATATTATGAGATTTTGAATGTATTGGCTCCATTCTAAAATCAGTTGTTCTCGATCAATTCTAGTGATCAATAGTTTTTCTTTCGTTTGATTTTCTACACTCGATCGCTATGCAACGCGTAACACGCAATTTGACCCAAGAGGAATGTGCCCAAGCGGTAGTTTTGCGACAAGAAGGGTGGACATACATAAGAATTGCAGATAGGTTTGGAGTTTCCCATACAAGTGTGTCCAGAATTTTGCAGCGATTCAGGAAGACAGGTATGAAGGTCCGAAGACCAGGACAGGGTAGACCACGGGTAACAACTGCCATTCAAGAACGTTACTTGGAGATTTTCTTCGTTGAGACAACGGTTTGCAACCGCTCGCCTCCTTCAAAATCAACTTGAGTAAACTCATGGGGTGAAAATTAGCACTCAGACAATAAGAAATCGCCTCAGAGAATATGATTTAAGGTTTAAGGCCCCGTATCGCGGCAAAAGGCCCAGCTCTTACCTCAGCCCATCGAAGGGCGCGTTTGGATTTTGCGAGAGAGCATATCCATTGGGAAGAGGCCGATTGGGAAAGAGTTCTCTTCACAGATGAGTCTAGATTCTGCCTCTACCATTGTAATCGACGTTCCCTTGTATACAGACGACCACATGAAAGATATGCTCAGTGAAATTTCCTGAATACTACTGGTTTCGGGGGAGGATCGATTATGGTATGGGGTGGAATATCTTTGACTGTTCGCACAGACCTAGTGGTCGTTGATAATGGAGCTATGAATGCTGATAAGTATATAAGGAACATTCTTGAAGAGCATGTAGTGCCATTTGCCCCATACATTGGTGAAAATTTCATTTTTATGGACGATAATGCCAGACCACATCGTGCGCGCATCGTTCAGGAGTACCTTGAAGAGGTTGAAGTCTCTCGAATGGTATGGTCAGCAAGAAATCTCAATCCGATTGAGCAGGTTTGGGACAACCTTTATAGAAGGCTAAGAAGTTCAGAAAATTGTTCATTTCTCTTCTTTCACATAAGATTCGATGAAATCCTGAATTTTTCTTCCATTTAATGTGTCTTGTTTCGTTCAAAACCTTCGAAAAATATAAGTTATAAAGTCAGAATGTGCGCTAATTTTTTTGCGCAGTGTATATCGTACTAACTTTCGATCAATTCGTCGAAATTGATTTGTGAATTTGTGTAAAGTACAAAATTCATCTATATTGAATACTGAAAGCGACAAAAGTATATGGACAGGAATTTTGTGAATATTATAAAATGTGCATTGTAAAAGAAGTATTTTTTTGAATGATATTAATGGCTCACTATTTTGGAAACAAGTGGTTCACATACAAAATAAGATCGATACTGTCGCGGTCTTTTATTTAGATTTTTTTAATACAAATAAACCCATAGAACGTTATGTTCGTGTGCCTTAATAGGTTCTGGCTGCTCACGCCAAAATAGTTCTCGGAGGACAGACATTTTTCTGACTTGCTTGATAATTTATCGTTAAACTATTTTTATTGAACGTTCAAACGATCGAGTTCCATAAGTTCTACTACCTGTATCTAGGTACAAGACGCACCTAGTATACAGCTTTGGGAAAAATATAGAACCAAATAAATATCTATTGAACGAATTTGATGTACAATGTTTTGTTGATAATATTCCGGTTGAACAAGAAATTCACTCAATTTATTTAAATTTATATGTTATCTCTCCGATCTTTGCAGATGTTGAAAGAGTTTTATATTTCTGGATTTCTTGGGTTTCTTGTAGAAAATCTACATACATCAGTTATTATCTCACGTTAATCAACTTCTCTTGAGTTCTTCACATTATCGTAAAAAAAACGTTCAGATAAACAAACTGATGGTGTGTAATATTTCATAAATGAGGTAATTTTCGTTCAAAACATATTTACTTGGTTCCATCCTCTATACAATCCCTGTATTCATACCCAATTACAACAGCATGAAGCTTTGCGATGATTTTCCGAGTACCGAAAAAACCGGTGGTTGAAATCCTTGCATTCACCACCCTCTAGTTGAAGAGCAATCCACTCATGCTTTCACCTTTGTTACAGACGGCGAGCCGATCAAGTTACCAGAGAACCTGGAAAGCCTTCCCCGAGCTGACCACTTCCCAACGCAGCGCCACCGATGGAACACTAACGAGGTAACTTCGCAGCTTTCTCTTCCCCGCCCGCCCTCGGGGCATCCCCTAATGCCTCCGTACAACTTTCGGATTAAATACTTATCCTGGAACGGCGCTCACTTCGGCCAACTTTCCGAGCGAAATTCCATTCATAATTGAAAACCGTCCGGATGCTTCAGCGCGGTGAAACAATTGATCCCCGAGCACCACTTCCGATCGTTTTGCGCTGAAAAAATAATAAGGGAGGAATTTTATACCCCAACTTGATATCTCTCGAGTGTTATGCTGGCGAGCTTATCGCGCCACGACGCCTCTGCGGTCCGGGCTTTAAAGGCTGCGGTGGTTTCGTCAGTCCCCCGGAAGTTCATTCATTCGAAGGATCAGTTGACCGAAGGGTCACTCAATCGAAAATGACTTTCCATCTGGCCGGAGTGCAAGTGTCTGTTATATCTATCTCAGCTTTGATTAACGTTGCATAACGTCCGGCAACTAACTTTACAAAACCTGTTAATATAATTGCATAAACCAACAAAAACTGTGTTCGTGGATTGAGAATAGCTCGCTTTCAGTGTATACATAACTTTCTACCCAGAATTTTGAGCTTTGGGATGGAATTACGAAAAAACGCTCGGACAGGTCAAATTTTGTTGAAAGGGGGACAAATAAGGGTGTTCAAATGAGTTTGATATCACTACCCCTCTAGCTGCAACCTCTAATAGCTCTCATTTTTGAATAGGAAAAAGAGGTCCAGCAGCACTTTTGTTGGAAAGGCAATTCAATTTCCTGCATGGGTGTTTTTTTCATCGCTTTATTATTATACAGATTGACCCAGTATTCCACTCATAACTTTCCAACCCGAATTTTAAACTTTGGGATGGACAGACAGATTTTGTTGAAAGGGGGACAAATAAGGGTGTTCAAATGAGTTTGATATCACTACCTCTCTAGCCGCAACCCCTTACAGCTCTCATTTTTTAATAGTGAAAAGGGGTCGAGCAACACCTTGTTGGAAAGGCAATTCAATTTCCTGCATGGGTGAATTTTTTTTTGTCATCGCTTTATTATTATGCAGAGTGACTCAGTATTCCATCAATAACTCTCACACGCCGAATTTCGATCTTTGAGATGGAAAAAACGCTCGGACGGGTCAAAAAATGAATTCGATATCACTACCCCTCTTTCCATTTCAAAGATCCAATTTCGGCGTGTGAAAGTTATTGATGGAATACTGGGTCACTCTGTATAATAGTGAAGCGATGAAAAAATACACACATGCAGGAAATTGAATTCCTTTCCAACAAGGTGCTGCTCGACCCCTTTTCCCTATTCAAATATGAGAGCTGTTAGGGGTTGCGGCTAGAGGGGTATTGATATCAAACTGATTTGAACACCCTTATTTGTCCCCCTTTCAACAAAATTTGACCTGTCCGAGCGTTTCTTCGTTATTCCATTCTAAAGCTCAAAATTCGGGGTAGAAAGTTATGGATGGCCCACCCTGTATAACTAGGAAGCCACTGCTAGCGCTGCTATGCTTCAAGTGTTAGTCATCGAGGTAGGGAATTATGTTTCACTGATAAAAGGGAATAAGCCAGAACCGGTATGTAGCTATTCTCTGCTCGATGACAGCACGTTCTCCGTGGTTTGCCCTCAGTGTGGATCTTCGTCAGTCCACGATCATAGTTCGAAAATTAATTTTTCTGAATAATTGTGACGGTATGTGTGAATTATTGATGGTATGCGTTTCCATTAAGTGAGAAACTTTTTTCATTGAAAAATATTGATTGGTAGATAAACATTACCATGTAAACTGTGCGTTAATGAGATGTGGCAGAATGAATGGATTTAACACAGAATTGAAAAAAAGAAATTCAGGACATGCCATCTGAATGGACTTATTGACATTTTTGAAGGTCACTTTTGAAAAATTTCAGTGTCTTTCCGACTTCCATCAGAATTATCCGTAAAATTGCAGAGAACTTGAAAACTTTTTAGGGAATTAATTAAAATAAAACCATACAATTATCTCGGTTATCATGATATAACCTCTGATTCAAAACCATAATAATAATATATATTTATCAAAGAAAAATGGCCTACTTCAGGACAGAACTTCATGAAAATTATGGGTATGATATTAAAATTAGGCATTCTTATTTGCAAAAACAGGGTTGTATCATATTTACCCACTGTCAGACCAGACTGTAGAATCAAAAATAATTCAAGCTCATGCGCTGAGTATTGTAGATTTAAACAAAGTTCGAATCATTGTCCTAGTACAAAATTTTCAAGAGTTATCGAGCACCATTGAGTCACGCTGTTTTTTGGATTGATTGTATATTTACTCAAACAAGGGAGAAATCAATCTGATCAACTGTCACAATGAGACTAGCACGCATACTAAAGCTTACAGAAGGTATAGGTTCCAAGCGATATCCTACTCTCCAAATATAAGGGGTAATTCACTGCTGGTTCTATTGTATTGTGAGTCCACAATGTTCATCAGATTATTTTCACTTCTCACTCTCAGAAATTGATGTGGCATCCCGTTTGCTAACTTTTCCAGACATGTCTTCTTTCATTTTCACATTGACTTATGCAGAAATTGGACAAAATCGAATGATAAAAATATGAACTTGAGGCCTGTGATTACCGTTTGAATAGATACTTCCAAATTACTCTTATGCAAAAAATCCAAGTCACGTTTAGAGTTGAGAAACGAATACCTACACAAATTGTGCATTGTGATTTCTACATAAGACTTCGACAAATGAATAGTATATTCTGAAACATGTTGCAGAATGAGCTAGTATTCCAACTCTCATGCTTTCGCATTCGTGTTGGAATTTCGTTCTGCAACGAGTATTAAACGACATTTTCTCTATTTCAGTCAAGTTTAGTGAAAAACTCTCGAAATTCAAATGAAAATTAAGATTAGTGACTTTCGTATCTTGACAGTTGGTGTGACTTACGAAATTTGAAAGATCACGGAATTTGAATTGATTTGATTCGAAAATTGATTGGATTGGAGGTCAGTACTGACAACCACAAAACGAAAAATATAACTGAAAACAAAGCTGTAATGAGTTTCATTACAGCACTACTTTTAGTACCGTAATGAACTCATTACGATACTGAAATAGAGAAAAACTATTTTTACTTTGTAAGATCGGTCACAGGTCTGATTATTTTTGTACACGTTTCGAGGGCTGGTGGCAACACAACCGTTAGTTAAATTTATCCGAATGTCGTGGACATAATGATCGTTGGAATATATTATCATAATATAAATACCAGACCCGGGGCATTCGCCATTTTGTACCCTATTTAATGCTAAAGTGCAGTTGTTCACTGGGACGGCATCCGAAGAGCCACGAACACGTCTTCATATTCTTTGACAAACGATAACTGATGCTCATTAATTTTCACTCTTTTTTGTTGCAACTCATGATAACTGAATCGATTGCTACCCATGCGAGTTAACCCATTGATTGAAATATAAACCTCAACACGACATGAACGTATACACGCGTGCAACACAAAAAAGTCGCCTCGAATCAAACATAAACGATACAGTTTCAAATAACTGCACACCATTACAGAGAGAAAACATGCGCATACATGCAGGGAATTTTCAAAGCGGAGTCTTTTTTCAATCGATAAGAATCACCATATTATGTCTGTTTTATCAGAAATCGAAACTAATATCAATTTTGAATGTTCATATTTATTTTCCTTTCGAATCTTTTATGTGATTCTTGGGAATTCTGAATTGAAAAATTGGAATTTCGATTCTGTGGTTTTAGGTAATTTCGTCAGAGGAATCGAATGGGCCCATCAGATTTTGGGCCCTAATGGCCTTATATGAGACCCAACCGAATTTTCAAATGCAAATCCCTCTTTTTTTCATTGCAGATTCGGATTTAGTGAGAAATTTTTCATCTGAATCGGTTAAAACCAAATAAAATTTGGTCCATATTTGGGTCCTATGCAGTGTTCTTCGTTCAAAAATGCGGGAGCGTTCATTCAAATCAGGATGCAAAAATTCATATGCTGATACTGAAATCCTCAGTAATTTTTTCGGGTGAATCGAATGAGCTTATCACATTGAAAAATTGGAATTTAGATACTGTGGTTTTTAGTAATTTCATCAGAGGAATCGAATATGTCCATCAGATTTCGTGCCCAAAAGGGCCTCATATGAGATATGTGGCCCAACTCTGAAATCTCACATGCAAACCCATCTTTTTTTTTGCAACTTCGGATTAAGCAGGAAATTTTTCATCTGAATTGGTTAAAATCAAAAAAATTTTCGTCTACTATGCAGCGTTCTTCGTTCAAAAATGTGAGGGCGTTCATTCAGATCAAGATGCGAAAATTTATATGCTGATACTGAATTACTCAGTATTTTTTTGATGAATAGAATGAGCTTATCAGATTTTGGGTCCTGAAGGGCTTTTCACTAGATACGAGATCCAACTTCGAAATTTCAGTCGAATGCATGTGGGATCCGAGATTTTATTTAGAATAGGTTAGTTGATATTATAGTTTTAAATTTTAACCTACGGCACTGGACCCGAGCGCACCATTCAGAGGGTTTATTTATGAGACGGTTCGAGGCACTTGACGCTGGACGCTAAATTTCTTGAGTGTTACCAGATGTCAATTCAAAGAATCGAGATTCCTTAGCCTTAGACAATACTTGAAGGTTCCTAGGTCTAGCGGGGAAAAGAGTTCAGGGGATACTTCGAGAAAAATAGGAACAGTCGATTAGAGGATCAGAGAACGGGAAGAGGGTCGGTCAGAACGTGGAGAATTGATTAGACGTGGTTCAGAAGAACCGATTAGACGAATTTTTCGCTGAAGAGATTAGACGGACACTAATCGGAGAAGTAAGACCTTAGACGAAATCTTGGGACTTAGCGGAATAGACGGAAGCTAGTTTAGAGATCGTTAAACAAGATTTATAAGACCAAAATATCATAGACAGGCGTTCAGTCAGTGACTGAAATCTCGAGTTCTTATTGTCAGTGTTTTTTTTTATTCATTAAACATTTTATTAAATTACCTGGTGCCTAGTAATTTCCCTAGGCAGAGTCAAATTCCTACATGTATTTCAACGGTTTCAAAATTGATTTACTATAACCGGATGTAAAATCTCCCTCTGAATCCGAATCTGAAATGAGAAAAAATTGGAAAACTTGTCTCGTATAAGGAACCATAGGGCCGAAGTTCTTATGGGCCTAATCGATTTCCCGCGAAAGGTTACTAAGGACCTCAGTATAAGAATATGAATTTTCGCATCCTGGTCTGAATGAATGCCGCGGATTTTTTAACAAAAAAGGTGCATAGGGCCCAAATATGGACGAAAAAATCATTTCAGATGAAAAATTCCCTGCTAAATCCGAATCTGCAATAATAAAAATGGGTTTGCATCTGGAGGTTCAATTTAGGGTCTCATATCTCGTATGAGGCCCTTTTGGCCCAAAATCTAATGGGCCTAATCGATTCCTCTGGCAAAATTACTAAAGACCCCAGTTTCAAAATTCCGATTTTCCACCAGTGCACGAAATAAATTCAACGTTTCCAGACTTCTGAATTACCCGGTATACCAAAGTGGCAGCTCCACTATTTTTTTGTCAGGTTCTTATGAAGACAAATACAACAATGAATTTGAGTACATTATAATTATGAGTAGTTGTAATTTAATTGAATTTCAAGCAGTCTAAGATTTTTAATTTTATTTTATTCATGATAATTGTCTTTCTTATTGTCAGTGCATATTAATTTGTTTTTGAATTTCTGTTTTCTGAAGTTGATTTCGTAATGTTAAGAATTTCATTTTTTCATTGTACCCGACCTGGGACGCATTTAGGGTAATATTTCATTTCCATGCATCCCGAAAAGACTCGAAAAAAATTTATGAATTGCACAGGGACAAGAAGGGCCGAAGCACCAGCAAATGGACGACTCCCAGGTCAAAGGGGGGACGACATTCGGACGAATGAAGAAGAAAAACCGGGATTGTTCGAGAATCGAATTACACGGTCGGCTCGGGTCCGGAGATGGAAAATAAAGTTCGTAGGTGACGGGGAAATTCGCGGGTCGTCCCGATCTCCCTTATCGCCCGAAATCAGTATTCATGGATGGCGTGATCGCGGGGCCCCGAATGCCGGAGTGCGCATAAAGTGCACAGGTTTCAGATTTTTATGCCCTCGGTATCCGGACGTGAACATTTCCACGCGAAATGTAAATATCACTGATACTATTCATTTTATTCGTAACAAATGGGGGACGTGCGCCCCGGCAAATTGCAGCAACCCGCGAATTTTGATGTCGATAAATAAATAGGCGGCTGTGACGACATCCGAATTCGCAGATGTCCCGGTTCGCTGGGAGAATTCGGATTAGGGCAATTTCCTCCGGGTTGTAGACGTTTTTTGTCACAACGAATCGAGTCGGGGAGAGGTAAACTAAAGGTCTTCAATACGAGGTCCTTATAGATGATTATAACGGCGTAGTTTGCTTTGGATTATTGTTCGCAGCTACAAAATAAAGGCCCTGAACTTCATCAGAAATAGAAATTCAACGATGACAGCCAACAATAATTTATTGCCAATGCTGGTTTGATAGGGTAAAGCAGGGAGAGATGACGCACCTTTTTTAAAATGCGCCGTAAATCCACTGTTTTGAACTAAACTTGGTCATAAAATCATAAATAATTCTTTAGGTATTAAACGTTTATTGAAATTGACTGAAAATGAAAAATAGCATAAGAATATACTATTCCAATATGAATGTTGGAATCACCTTCTGCCATGATTATCAGAAGATATGTTCTCTATTTCAGTCAACTTTTGGGAAATACTCTCGAAATTCAAATAAAAATTCAGATTGTGACTTTTGTATTGTATCTTGGCAGTTGGTGTAATTTCCGAAATTTGACAGATTAGTGAATTAGAATTGATTTCAATTGAAAATTGATAGGATCGGAGGTCAGTTTTGACAACCACAAAACTGAAAATATAACTAAAAACAACGCTGTAATGAGTTTATTACAGCACTGCTTTTAGTACTGTAATGAACTCATTACTATACTGAAATAGGAAAACCAATTTAAGAAATGAAAGGCATAATATCAAATAACAATTTCTCTATTTCATTATCGTAATGAGTTCATTACAGTACTGAAAGTAGTGCTGTAATGAAACTCATTACAATATTGTTTTCAGATATTTTTTTCGTTTTGTGGTTGTCAGTACTGACCTCAGATCCCCTCAATTTTCAAATCAAATGAATTCAAATTCCGAATTTATATTTAAATTTCGAGAGTATTTCACAAAACTCGGCTGAAATAGAGAAATTATCGTCTAATACTCGTCGCAGAAGGCAATTCCAACACTCATGCTTTTCGAATCAATGTGTTGGAGAAAAATGAAAAATATCTGCTCAGAAATGTCTACTTTGTTTTGTGAGGAATACGACATAGTCGTCTATATGGAACTAGCCTGGAACAGAGAAATTTTGCAACACTGCCCATCGGGATACCGAGCAAATGCCAAACACGTGATGGATAGTGAAGAAGTGAAGGGTGAATGAATCGTTGTAATAATTGCGATACATTTCAGTGTGATTGATTTTTAGTGAAGTGCAATGAGATTCTTCTATTCGGATATTCTTCGCTGATTTGAAAGAGTGCATTTGGGACCATCCTCTGAGGAAAATGGTGTGAACCATGTTGAAAATTTCAAGATTTGCTATGTTCACGGAATGTCTTTCTCTAATTCTGTGCAAAATCTGTTTATTTTGCCACATTTTGTAGAACAAAATCTTGCTGAAATATCTCAGTTCTGCAGAGTTTACATGGAAATATTTATTCATTATATGTTGGCCTCCTGCCACAGATTTATTTATTATTTGTCCAATTTTTGGGAGAGAACACAGTTCTGCGGATCGATATTTTTCAATTCCAAAACAACCAAATGATATTCATGGAAATATTCCATTAATGAATTAGAAAAAATTACGTATAACACTGGTACAGAAGGTTTATTCTAACACACGTTCATTCAAAACCTGGTCACATCGTGGCTCGTCGTTGAATTTCGAACTCGTGGAAGACTATAAGTGTCTTCTGTACTTGTATAACATATAAATAACTAGAAATCTCAAGGAAAAGTTCATCAGTAGTAGTCTACCTCTAGACCCTTATAGTCTACAAAAAGTGCATTTGAATATACCTCGAACGGAAATGATCAAAAGAAAGCTTATAAAGAAAAAAAAAACAACAATATGTGGATACCAACAAACATAATCCCAGAGATAAGGGATCGAGAAATATATACTTTGATACTTTTCCAGTTGTCTCTGAAACCATCTATTCATTTCTTTTGATTTCTGTTAAAAAGGTACACCAATGAAGACAAAATTTACGAATTTCTAACACTAATACTGATTACCGCAGTTATCTTATTATGTTTGCTTAATACTTCACAGAAGTAGATTCTAAACCTGAATTAAGAGGAGAAAAAAATTTATATATAAGATTTTTCGGGCAGATGAAACAAATATCCTTCAGATACCTAGTATAATTCCTCGTGGGCGAATTTCGTCAGAACAACTTCCGACCCTGTTCCCTGCTCTAATATCTGGATCGTGTCTGCGAAATTCGGGGTGTGAATCACCAGCACACTAAATCACACGTATCCTCCAAAGTTGCCGAACTTCGGTAGAATACCACGAGGCCCGGAACGACAAGACAACGAAGGGCAAGACCCGAACGTTCAACAAAGGGTCGTCCGGGCCATATCCAGAATTTAAATTAGCTGGAAGTAAGATCTAAGTATGCAAACAGACGACGCGAAATTCAAAATTAATGTGCTGCGTGGAGACTTTATGACGTTCGGCATACATACGCCCCACACTGGGAGGACAAACACGCCGGCGAGGAGGTCGCCTCCAACTTTTAATGGCGCTTCTTTGCACGGACGGTCGCCGAAGATTGTTCGCACGGATAATCGCCTAGCTCGGATATGGCAGGCCTCCTACGGCGGAGGTTTTTTGTTCCCGGCAAAACATTCGGATAAAGACTGCTTTCGGCTTTCCTCCTGTTTTCCGGGTGAACGTGGAAAATGCCATTTTCACCACTCGGTTTCCAATGGGAACCAAACAATTATATCTTAATATATAAAACTCAGTCGGCCATATTGTTGGTTACACCATTTATAACTCAAGATTGGATGAACTGTTTGTTATAAAAGTTTTTTTGTTGGATTCTTCTACGGTGGGGTTGACATAAAATACATTAAAACAATAAAAAATTTGATGAAATGGAAAAAAAGTAGGAAATAATTTTCCTTCTTGAGAATAACGCCAGTAGCTGTGGCTGAGGTTGATAGCGTTTTCGTGTGAGTATTATATTTGATATAAATTCGGTGAACTACATTTTATAATGATATTAACGCATCTGAGTCCATGTGTTATCACACCTCTCTTTCTTCCGAACACTACGGAAAATTTTATGACGAAAAAACTAAAAATGTGGTTCATCATAAGGTACAACAATGAGACAATTTTTGAATAATAATAAGGTACCGCTTAAATAAAGTGAAGTCTATTCATGTAAATAACAATATACATAGCTACCTATTTCAATGTAATTGAATTTTTTGTATATTTTGAACTTTAATTTTGTCTTATTTACCTCCTACTTGAAAAAGTACCAGTTTTGTTGCTACAACAAAGCACAACGTGCTTATGAATCTCTGAGGCGAAACAATGTTCGCCAGTTTAGTATAAAGGTTACACATTTCACTATAACATCTTTGAATCAATCTTTTACTGTATAATAATACCTATTCAATATCAACTTTCTAACAGTTGCCTTTAAGTTATTTGCATCAATCGAATACCAATTGCCTAGATGCAAAACCTGATAAGCTCACTCCTTTTGATGCTATTTTAAGGTAGAGTTCATCACTTCCCGATAATTTGTTTATACCATACCAATATTCTTCAATATTCTCTTACATAAATACTGTCGCAGCGTATTGAATGATATACACTGAAAGCGACACCTAGCGAATGTATGATACTCAAAAAATAGGTCCCTGCTTATATTCACTACTCCATTCGCAGCTTTTCGCAACTACCTAGATTCAGGTCTGAATGTGTTTGGCCTGAGAAGGTTGAATGCATCCAGATCATGAGTAATAAACTGCTCCACATAAGTTGGGGTATTGATTTAAATTGCAAAAAAAATATAGTTCAAATGAGATTTTGTAATTAAAATTCATTTTAATATGATTTCAAGTTGCAGCGTATACAGGGTGGTTAAGAACAATCGAGAAAAATAACGATATTTTATTCCCAGAGAATTCAATCATTTTAAGACTATTAATACAATATATGGCCTCCACGGGCATCAATAACAGCTTGACATCTTCTTTGCATACTTCACATGAGGTTGTTGAACATTTCTTGAGGAATTTGGTTCCATAAACGAGGCAGAAGCTCTTTCAGATCATTTGAGGATTCTGGGGTAGGTTGATAATTATCTAATCTTCTTTGGAGTATATCCCATGCATGTTCTATGCAATTCAAATCTGGTGAGTACGGAGGTATTGGTAAATGTGGAATATCAAGCTTTTCGCGCGCATTCTCATCTATGGCTGCACGGTGCGGTCTAGCGTTATCGTCTAGAAATTGAAAAGTTTCACCAATAGCAGCATGAAAATTTGGCAAAACATTTTCAATGACATGTTCCCTATGGTATAAGGCGGTCATATTCCCAGGACAAATGTGTAGATTTGTGCGCCCGTTGAAACATATCCCGACCCATACCATAACACTAACCCCTCGAGAATCTGAAAATCGTCCATATCTGGATTCATCAGTAAAAATGACACTACTGCGCTGCTATTGATCGTTCCAATTGATATTTTGACTTGCCCATTCCAGTCTTTGACATTCATAGTCACGTGTTAATGGACCTCCTCTTGATGGACGTCTAGAACCTAGATTCACCTCTCTCCAACTTCGTCTGATAGTTTCGATAGAAACTTAGACCCCATCTGGATTTTGAAGAGTATACCGTAGCATTCTACACGTAGATGTAGGAACCTGCCTCCCTGAACCTAATCCAAGGTCGAGATATCACTTTTTGGCTGACTTGGAGCCTTTTCGCTACAACAACCTTAGTTTGGCCACCCTGAAGCATTTCGATAGCCCTATTAGCCTCAGCGTTTGTTAATTTACGTCTCGGCATTTTCAGAAAACTCGTTTCACATCGAAGCCGTTGATAAACTGACTCCATTTCGAAAAAAGAACATTTATGAAGCATATGCAAAGAACCAAACTTCAGAAAAAGGCGACCAGATTGACGAAATGTCCAATACTGATTTTTATTGGATCGATTCAAGTTGTTATTGAGTTTTAAATTATTGACAGCGATTTTCTCGAAGATTACATACGTTTCAAACGATTGAATACGATATCCATCCCTAACTCTTGTTGAGCAGTAAATTTTCATCTATTTAAGTGGTGAGATAATCCATGATGTATTCAGAATTGTGCTCAGCATACCAATTGGTTAGATTTACTCTCTTTTAAATGACTGCATAATAAAAAAAAAGCTGGGATTGCCTTGTTCATGAGATTTTGAACGAAATGATACATAAGTTTACATTTTGAACTGCTGTGTGGACTGCATCATAATGAAATGAAACAAGAAATTGTATTCTCAAGCCTTAAAGCCATGCAACATATAGAAGAGAAAATGCATCATCTTCAGTTTGATGAATTATGATCGGAAAGAGGACCGACCAGCTTAAATCCCAATTTCTTAATTGAATTCTCTGAATGGGCGCGCTTCTGAGGATTATAAACCGGAGAAACCCGATGAAAGCAACGGAATGGGGAACAACAAGAAGTCCGAACAGACCGAGTCACGAGTTTCGGGAGCCGGAACAGCGTTTAAGGGTCCCTCGGGTAAGCGAGCACGCTTTTGTCGGATTAATTGAATACATTCAACTGACCCGGAGCCGAACACACACAATGATAAAAATGGGCGCGCAAACGGAACGAGAAACCGAAGAAAAAATGGGAAATTAAATGCAAATTTCGTATATTAATTACATTCGTGGAATGTTTGATCTATTTGCTGTGTGCGTATGTTTTTTTTGTCCCTCTATGTTGTCATTCGGGGTCAATTCGGACGTTATTTCGCAGGATTGAGAGCCTAAAATTATGCGAACTGAATAGAGGCACACTACCAATGGTGAAGGAAATGAATTTTTAATGACATTCAGGCACGAGGCGATTTGTAGGCATCTACAATCTACAAGTTTATTAACTCTTGGTAGATTGTGTTTCAATCATAAGAGAATATAGGCCTAGCGAAAGATATACAGATAAAGAAAATCTTTATGGAAACATAGGAATATGAATGATAAATTCGAATCCGATAACAAATAAGGGACTGGACTGTTGGAATGGCAAGTCTCGGCACAAGGGAGTGATCTCTGCTGTCGCGAATTGCAATGCACATTAGTCGAATCCGAACTTCAGATGTGATTGCCAGACGGTTTGAAAATAAATTAGATTCCTGTAAATCAAAATGTTTACGGTTAAAGAGAAAATTCAAATCATAAAATGGTACTTCGGTGGTCAATCTATTGTGGAGACGATAATTTTTTTTATTCTTGCCTTTGGAGATAGGCCGATACCTTCACGTTCGGCTCTCCAACTTTGTGCCAAAATAGCAAGTATGCCTTATTTTCTGAGAGATATCAGATTATTCCTTAATGATAGATTTGGCAACTGTTTTGACCGATAAGGTGGATCATTTGAACATTTAATTTCAATTTGTCGATCTTGAATTTCGCATGTTTTAGAAATTGTTTTTATTTTTGTTTTCTTTTTTTATATTTATATAATTAATTTTTGTTCTTTACTTTTTTCTTTTTCTAGAATTTATTTCATTTTCAAATCAGTTTTGGCGAAAAACAACCGGAATACTAATTCACAGGAAATTATTTGTGTCATTCATTGAGGCAAATAAATTCCTAGCGTCAGAGTGGAATAAAAATGTCGTATTCATTCACAACATATATGGAATCACCCATACCGCGTTGGGAGTGTAACTGATTCGATTCGACACTTCGCGTACCATACGTTGTTCTCTAAATCCTCACCCAACCGAATCTTTCGCCCAGCCATTTATTCGATATCATTTCACTCTGAGGTTTTTTTTTCTGATAGTGTTCCACCAGAATAAAGCCCTGTTCGAATTTAGTGGAGAAACTGTGATGTTTCCAATTCCGTTTTCCGGATCTGTAGGTAAATAACTGATTTTTTAACTTAACGCCTAGCCAAAATGAATACGCAGCTGGACCCTTTTGTCCCGAGCTATCGGTCTTTTTATAGGTAAAATAGAACCTAATTTGAAGAAGTTTGTGTGCAGGAATATCACTTTCTGTTCTCGAGAACCACAAGTTCATCATGAAACGGGCTAACACGCGATTTTTCATTGTTCTTTAATAGCGACAGCCACTCTCCTTGTCGTTACAAACTTCAGGCAGAGCTTTATCAATTCATTAAGATCGAATTTCGCTTCGCGAAAGCACAAATTGTAATATTTATACCTGATCGATATCATCGTTCCAGAGCAAGCTCCACAAGTGTTCAAAAAATTGAAGTTCCCGACACACGAACTCATATCGGGCAATGTGGGCGCCATTATGCATGAAATGTGGCTGAAAGTCGCTGTTTTCGGCGAACAAGGCGGTCTGTTGCGAACGGAGATCCGGCCAAGGTGGCATGTCATGAAAAATTATTCGCAATTAGAGGCACGTTTGGGCTGCACCTTTGTGTTAAAATTCGAGCATTAAAATTATCGACACGGCCCTCCGACGTGCTATCGGAGCCTGTTTTAAAGACCGAGATAAAGGCTCAATTTATGCAACTCGATTAGGATTTTTTGTGGCCGGAATTGCATGTTCGGCAACGTTGAAACTGCCTCGATCGGAGTTAACCCAATTTTTGGATAGATTAAATTACTCCGAGCTAAACGACTTGACCAATGAGGGAACTGATTGCAAACAAAAGGGAAGTAATTACGTTTGGTGGTGAAACCGACTCAAAACATGACGTACCTATTATCCATTGAATTGTAGGAGTACGGCTTAGCTCCTATCATATGGATATTTCCTAGTTAGCAATAGTATATAACATTACTAGCAAGGTTAGAGGGTTTTTACTTGCGAATGGAGGATATAACTGACGAGCCGCAGACAAGTCAGTTACCTCCTTGAGCCAGTAAAACCTGTTACCTTTCGTGTATTGTTTTATATCTTATTTGTTTCTCATTTGTAAAAAGGTTAGATAAATTCCAAAAAAATCTCAATAATTTGTCGCAAATGTCGTAAGCTATGAAAGCGTTGCCATGAACATGTCAGTTTATTTTTCTTTACATTTGTTTTGGCGAAAGCGAAAATGATTGTACCAAAAGAAATTATTGAGGCAGCCAGCAGTGTAGCATCAAGTTTATTACCTGCAAAATCAGCTTCAAGGTACGAGCGAGAATTTATTGAAAAATATGACGTTTAGTTGTCATTTGCAGATTTCAAAAGGTAATAGCGTTTCTGAAACGAAAAAATGAGCGTTATACGCCAAAAAAGGCCAAGGTATCAAGTAAAGAAGAAGCTGAACATGATCCTGATGACCAGTGGTTGCTGGCGAAAATTGTAACAATATTTGGGATTTTTGGATGTTGTCGATGTGACGAAATTCTCTCTTTAAACATGAATGATGTAGAAGAAATACGTTATTGTGACGTTGGAGTAAACAAAAAATTTAACAACAAGAAGATTCACCATAACCGATGATGGCTGCAGCTTCAAGCCCTGCATGTTATACAGAAAATATGTAAATCTTCGGCCTCATGGAACAGAAAGCCTGAGACATGTAAAATGCATTTCCCTTAATGCTGGCCAGCACACTATTGGTGGTGTCCCAAAGCAAATAGCGAAATATTTAGGTTTAAAAGACCCAGAGTTATACACCGGCCATTCTTTTCGCAGAACTGGAGCCACTGTGGTTGCGGATTCGGGTGGAGATATTTTAGCACTAAAGCGTGCAGGAGGGTGGAAGAGCACCGAAATTGCGATGAGTTATGTCGATGATTCGGTCAACAAAAAAATCGAAATGTCTAGCAAATTATTTGGTAGTAAGGAGAGTACAAATGTTCTGCAGTCCTCGAGTTCAGCAGTTTCTGAGCCAACAGATTCATCATGATCAGTATCAACTCTTTCATCATCAAAATCTGTGTTACTGTAAATAACAATTGTACCATGATTTTCAACACATATGACTATAAAACAAAATTTTCTAATGTGAATAATACTACTAACTTGTAAAAATTTTGCAAGTTAACTATCAGTTTCACAAGTTAATGACTTGATAAGATAAACTTTCTTGATTAATATTGGGATTTTGGAAACTGACGTTTACAGATGAGAAACAAATAGAGATTATATACCTAGTTGAAAGATTTGAAACAAAGCGACTACAGTTATGAGCGTCATCTAATGTTTCAAATTATCACCAAAATTAAATTCCTGCCGTGAATGTAATACGATGAGACAAGTTGATCTGGAAGTTTTAAAGTCGTCATAAATACAAGATGAAAAGTACACAAAATTCTGAATGTGGATTACATTTTGTGAACGCCTTCTCATTGGTCACACCCTGTACGTTTCGATAAAAAAATTGGAGTCGTTTCGGGCCCTCGCAGGACACGCTGATAGGCCGGATAACCTGCATTATCTGACACGACCTCGCTTGTAAATGGGCAGGCTGCTCGACCCAACGAATGCAGCGAGCAGATTATCGCCAAACGACCCTGTTAACAACAATACGCACTATGTAGCGTATATTTGACACGTTCAACCCGGCCGAAATAGCTTTAGTAGGGGTATGTTGTTGACTGTTGTCTGATACTCCGTGTCTTCCACCCTCACGGCTGCACAGATTCCAGCTCGAATCGGTAATGAAGTGACACAACGTTATCTACTCACCTAATAAGGTCGGATATTCGTGGTTTGGTTTGGTCGTGAACATATAATTTGAGAAATTCAAAGTAATAGTGCGTTCAACATTTTTTTCATCGAGGGTGGCTGCCGAATTCAAAATCATGGTGGTAATACCCCATCAGAAATATTTGAGTTGCAGGATTTATGTTGGTGTTCCTGAAAACATGACATGACGTTTTTGAAATTTACTTAACGGACGCAAAATTGTTTGATTTTAGCAATGTAGTTCTGTTTGTATATTATGCTCCTGGATCAGTTAACAAATTAAAACTAGATTTGAGCTTTTCTTCAGTCTTGTGCCATTGAAAATGGCATGAAATGAGCAATTCAAACAAACTCACCTTATTCGATTTTAGAATATTTGGATTATTCCTGTGTGAATTCTGGAATTTTTTTTTTCTTTATTATTGACTTCTTCTCACTTCTTTGTATATGTGTAGCATGGATTTTGAGAATGAAAATATCGTAATTGTTATTTTCTTCGCCTTCCTTTTTTCGAAATTATAAGCTATTGTAACTTTTAATGATTTACGGAATTTTAAAAGAGCGGAGCCTTCAGGAAATAGGGTAAAACAGGCAATCAGATAATTCGTGATTTCGGTGCACACTACCATGTGCGTAAGATAGATGCATGCAGGCGTTTTACTCTTGCCGTTCTTGAAAAATCGTGTTGAAAGTGCAATATATATATATATATTCTTTTGAATAAGAGAGCTAAAATAATACAATAAATGTTGAAACAAAAAGAACCTAAGCTGAGGTAAAAAAAGGAACTGGGTACCACAACATTCTTCGTATGATACTATAGTATTATACGATACTATCATCACCAGTATCATACGATACTATAGAGCCAGGGAAAAAAACCTCAGCCGAAAAAAACTGTCTCCCCGTTAAAAAAATAAAATAAAATTGTTGTATCTGAATATTCTATATAGAAGGACATCACGATCAGCGGGACGGCTCTTCGGAGGAAGGATTTCCAAACACAAACTCCAACCTGAAAATAAAAAAAGACAGAACAGCAAGAGAATTCAATTTATACTTCATCAAATTGATCTGAAATTTTCAACCCATTGCAAAAATGAGTTTGATATATTGTGTATGGCTCTAATGCCATCTTGAAATTTATAAATCGAACAATTATTAATTAGGTGTTCAACTGTTTCCTCTGATTCACCACATTCACAATTAGGACTATCAACCGAATTCCACTTGAAAAGCATGCTATTGGTACGACCATGACCTGCTCTTATTCGATTAAGAAGGGACCATATTCTCCTGGGAAGGTTAAAACCAGGAACTTTATTCGATGGATCAGATATTAGATCTTTATTAGATAAAGAACATACATCCCATTCGGATTTCCAGATTTCGTTGTAGCTGAAGTTCGAATTCAGAAAGTTATTCGACCAAATAGGTTTACGAGATTTCAGTCTTGGAATTCTATAATAAATAAAGTTACAGGATGTTTGGTGATATATAGTTGGTAAGTAACCGAAAGTTTCAAGGTGTTTAGTTTGATCCCACTGTTTATGAAAAATCCGCTGAAAGTCGACGTTCTGTCAAAAACAGTTGGAAGTTGGGTTATTATAAAAGCTATATTCACTAATGTAAAGTTTCCTCCCGGAATTTGTTGTAACCTAAATAGGTTACAACATGGGATAGATGGCGCATGAGGTTTCGGGATAGATAACGCACAATATTTTTCATGGAATTTATCTGTTGCTGAGTGCTACCACCAAATAAAGTACACTTCCAAATTTGTCGTTATATCTAATTATCCTGAAACAGTGATCTTTGATAACCTCATTATTTCCATCGTGACGTTTGATTAATCTTGGTTGTGCCACTGGACGCAAGCCCGTCAATTCTGAAGATATAAGCTGAGGTTTTCTTGAACCCAGCGTTGCAGCTTGTAGCTGCATTGTTTCTCGTATATCGCACTCAAGTTCATCTGTAAACATAGGCCTGAGTATCTATTGTACAAGCGTCCCCGAGTGTTTACTTTCAATTGATGCTGAAGAAAAACTTCATTCAGCGTCAAGGCCGATGACATGAATGAATTGCTGTGGCGTCTGCAAAAAAGTCAGTGTGTCGGGTCTTTCATTATTCTTCTGGGGGAAATGCGCTGTTTTTGCTAGAACGGCGGTGAGCATCGTAGCAAATTTCTCGTGCAACGTCAACATTCAACCAACACATCGTTTCCGCTTAGCAAACAATACGTAAGTATCTATTTATGCAAATCAACCGTTCGATTCGGTATCAGCGATCGACCTGGACATTCCAATAATTCGCTCGGGCTGTGCAAATAAAGCCATCCAGAGAGAACGAAGGTATTTCCGTGATCGCTCATGATTCTCTTCTGAGCAGCCCGGCAACCTGCATAAATCAGTGCCAGGAATTGCGGGCAGGCCGGATTAATATTTCAGTTCGATCTTTGCCTTTCGGATAGCTGGCAAACCCTCGAAATTAAAGTCTGGATATTTCATGCTCTCCACCCCGGATCATTCTGTTGATTCCATTATCGCATTTTTGCTTTGCTTGAATCGCTTACGGGTGGTGTGGAAAATTAATGTTGGATACCTCATTGATTTTCCACCGTGTGGAACCCTTGATGGGACTGAAATTAACCGGCAGAATACGCCACCGATCTTTCTGTGATGGGACCAATTGATTTGGCGGAATTGATTCCAAACAAAGGTTATGGAATAATTTTGATGATATAATCCTAGTGAAATTCATGAGTACTGGGTGGAAATTCTTGTTGTCAAATACCTTCATGCTGAAAAAGAAGCAAAAAGTTTGCTCACATTGAAAAACAAAGTGTTTTTGAATTTTGAACTCGTGGAAAATATCAGAGAGAGAGAAAGGGAAGAAGATGCTATACCGAACAAAAAAAAGATTTCACCATCAACCTGAAGAAAATAAGAAATTTAAAATGAAATATCCTTGGCCTCAGGTTTCCTTGTTTCAACAAACAATATCCCGATAGAATCTTCGAAAGATAAAGGACACCGCACATTTACTTAGGAAAAGAAGGTCCCGTAAATTTACCCCATTTTTACATATTATATTTATATACACCTTAGGAATAATATATCAGATTTTCAGGAGATTCTTAGATCACGTTTGTTCCATAGGGCGTTCGAAAATTGCGGCTCCACAACTTTGTTAGTGACTTTGGGATCACCCTGACTTTTTCAGAGCAAAATACCATGAATTATGTCGACCTCTGTAGGAAGTCTCATCAATGTACGAAGAAGTTGCAAAATTATTCGGGGTTAAATTCGGATTAAATACAATTTTTCTTTGAAACTTACCTGTAGTTAGCATTGATGTCAAGTAAGATAGGTTTTCATTCAGTACAAATATTATGATAGCTATTGACAGTCGGTCGAAAAGTATTTTATTTAGGAATGTACAGGGTGATTCACTTATCTTGGTAACCTCAATTTTCTCGAAAACGTCCTAATATTTTCTCATTCTATGAGTGGCAGTATTAACAAGTCAATGTTGCCTTGAGATGAACGTGAAAATCTGTGAAAGAAATTAAGACGCTAGACGTCGCGGCGGTATAAAATTTTTGCTACGAGTAAAAATGATACTTTTTTTATTTCAGTGAAATACTCCCAGAATTCAAATTAAAATCGTTACTACATCCTAGTAACTTTTGTATTGTATCTTGGCAGTTGGTGTGACTTTCGAAATTTGACAGACTAGGGAATTTGAATTGATTTGATTTGAAAATTGATACGATCGGAGGTCAGTATTGACAACCACGAAACGAAAAATATCACTGAAAACAGTGCTGTAATGAGTTCATTACAGCACTACTTTTAGTACTGTAATGAACTCATTATACTATAATACTGAATAGAGAATAGTATATTCCAAAACAAGTTGCAGAATAAGCTCCTATTTCAACACGAATGCGATATTCGACAACGAGCGATGAATGAGCGTATTGGAAAATATTTTCTCTATTTCTGTCGAGGTTTTTGAAATACTTTTGAAATGCAAATAAATTCAGTTCAATGATTTTTTTATTGAATCTTAGCAGTTGGTGTGACTTACGTAATTTGATAGATTACATAGTTTCAATTAATTTTATTTGAAAAATGATAGGATCGGATATCAGTACTGACAACCACAAAACGAAAAATATAACTGAAAACAATGCTGTAATGAGTTAATTACAGCACTACTTTTAGTACTGTAATGAATTCATCATGATACTGAAATAGAGAAAATATCTCATAATGGATCTTTTCGTAAATGTTCATAATTTGCGATGTTCAGATATCTTCTTACTAAGGTGCCAACATTACACCCTGAGCCCCTTGCTCGCAGTCGCCCTTGTTCTTATGGTTTTTCGTTCATTTTGGTTTTGGAGTTTTGCTCTTTACATTTTTTGTTCACAATTTATTGCTACAAGTATTGCCTTCTGAATTTCGCTTGAATCCTTTTTTCCCCATATACCCAAATTCATTTATGAATTATTCTTCATTTCTTTATATTTTGTTTCTCCAATTCGTTTCCTATTCATTTTTCGAAAATTCATATTTTTTCCACTCTTTCCTTTTCATTCCTCATTCCTCTTCATTATCCTATTCATCATTAAAAGATCGTATCCATCATAGAAAAGAGCCTGATTTCCAAATGTCCTTAATATTCGAATTTTGAGAAGAATCATTACAAAGGAATTCGAAATTTGGTCCTCACTCGTTTACAAAAGAGCCTCAGAAAATGGTTGTGGTCAATAGATGCAGCTGTAGTAATTCTTCTGTGATAACTGTTCAGCTCATGGACTGCCTGATCCGATTAAAACGGTATGTCTTCATAAGTGTTAGTATAAAAGAAGCAACCACATATTGGCTTTCGATCGAACAACAAATAACACTTTTCCGAACAAGACCTCGTCCGTGACAACCGACAAATAATCGGCTGGAAATAGCCAACCGACGAGAGGACGTCTCGCATTTACGAAAAGTCCGAAGAAAGCAGCTTTTTGCCAGCGACTCGGTATAAAGACAATAAATTGCCCTGTGGCGGATTACGTTTTAATTTAGTTAAGTCCACTTAAATAAGCCGTGAATTTATTGTCAGCGGCTAATGTGGAAAATTGGAAAGGGGCGCAAAGTGGTCGGTTTATACGTCGGAATTTCAGCTCATAAATCATAGAAGCATCACCGCAACCCGAGCAAGGGATGACTGCGGTCCGGCTCAGGACTGTGCAATCGTATGTTCTTTGAGTGCGTCCAGAAATTCCGGCAAACACTCAGAACTTCTAATGGGCTATGTGTCACGGGAAAATTCACTGTAAGTGGCTTAATACTCCGTGTAACAGCGCGGCTTATATTGTGCTTGAGGCGAGCAGAAGTATCTGATAACCATTCTCGATCGGTGAAGGATGATAGGAAACTTAATGTGATTTATCGATGTTTTCTTTCGGGAAGTTATTTTTGTTTATACCAGAGCTGGTCATGTAAGTCGATTTACAGAGTGTTCTACAAGCTCTATGACAAACTTTGACAGATGGTAGCTGTGCTTATTCTGCACATTTTTTCTCATGAACATATATCCGATCCTTTTTTGTTTAGAAGATACAAGCATCTGAAAAATTATATTTTCATGTTCAAATATACTATTAAATGCAGATTTTGAGGCGATAAAAATGATTCAAAATGTCACCTCCGACTTGAATGCAAGCTTGACATCGACAAAACTAAAGATGCCGCCACTCAGCGGATCAGCTTTGGGTCGTTTCGTATTTGGTTCGTTTCATCTTGAATTCTATCAAGTAATTGTTGATGAGATTGGATTTCGACATGACAAATAAGCAGCTTCAAATGTCCCCATGAATAAAAATCTGAGGGATTTAGATTAGGTGAACGAGGTGGCCATTGTATTGGTCTTCCTTGACATAACCATCTATTCAGAAAATGTTCATTCAGCAATCTGACTACTTGTCTTCCATTATCTGGTAGTCAACTATCAAATGCTTGCCACTTCGAAACGAAAACGAATCGGGCCTATGTTCATAGGAACAAAAATGTTCAAAAGAAGCACAGCTACCTTCTGTCAAAGTTTGTCATAGAGCTTGAAGAACACCCTGTATATGAAATCTTTCTGATATCGACAAGATTTCTTCTCATTATATTCATTTAAAAGATGTTTCGGAGTATCCCTTCCTTCTTCCTCCTAGAAATCAGCAAATGTGACAGTTGGCATTCGATCACATTGAATCTGTGAAAGAATACATGATTTCAATGATGCTACATACTGGTATATCCTAAAACAAGTTGCAGAATGCACGAAAGCATGAGTGTTGGAATTGCCTTCTGCCACGAGTATTAGACGATATTTTCCCTATTTCAGTCAAGTTTTGTGAAATACTCTCGAAATTCAAATAAAAATTCAGATTAGTGACTTTTGTGTTGTATCTTGACAGTTGGTGTGACTTACGAAATTTGACAGATTACAGAATTTGAATTGATTTGATTTGAAAATTGATTGGATCAGAGGTCAGTATTAACAACCACAAAACGAAAAATATAACTGAAATCAATGCTGCAATGAGTTCATTACAGCACTACTTACAGAGTGGAATGTGTTAAAGTTTTTAGGCCAGAGGTGTGATTTTACATATCAATGATATCTTCCTCTTCTTTTTGTTGTGTAAGTCTTGTGGTAAGTAGTTTATAAAATTGACTCAGTTGTCTTAAGTTTTGTCTATCGTTGATTGTTTATCCTATACATCTGTATTTTTTCAAGTTCTATTGTCGGTATTTTTGTCCCCTTGTAATCGTTGCGTTTTTGATGTATTTATGAGTATTGAGTCTGTCGTGTAAACTAAATTTGACTTCTTGGATTTTTGCCGTTGAAATTTTCAGTTGGCAGTTGGCTTAGCCTTACTTGATTTTGAAGTTTGCGGACTAATTTCATATTGTGAGGTTTAAACATTTTTACGGTTTTATGGAATGGGTTCTTTGTGTAGGGTATTCGTTTTCAGATTTTATTTTCTTCCTTTTGTTATGCCCATGTTGTAGTCTATGTATTTGTAACATTAGTGAAATGCAGTCTGTCTTGTAGGGTACATATTTCACATCTTTTATTACTGAGGGTCTGAACTCTGGTTATGTGAGTTAAATGCTCTGTCAATCAATAATTAACAGATCCCTTAAATTCACATCAACAAGGTTAAAACCCTCCGTGATAAAAAACCTGCTAATCAAAAATCAATTCTCTACAAAAATGATCACACTAATAATAATGCAACGAATACATAGACAATACAACACGGGCTCAACACAAGAAAAGAAAGAAACTAAAACACGAATACAAAAAAACTGATCCCATGAAATCGCAAAAATGTGAAAACCTCTAAACACAATTTTTTTAACCTGTTAAAATATATTTATAAGTCGAATGCCCTATGGAATCTCATTCGCATTAGTGCCACATCAATGTATAGACACTCACATACAAATTCCCGAGTATCTCTTTCTTATGTGGCAATTTAGTAACCATAAGTCGAGCTCCTTAATGAGCGGTTGTCAACCTTTAGAATAGCGAGATCCAGGTCGCAGAATATTTATCATAATGAGAAAACCCTGGGCAATTTAAAGACGACGAAATTATTAGGCGAGACCTTTCGACCCTCTTCTCGAAATACCACCAGCGCTTTAATTGTTTGTAGCCAGCTGACTCGTGGCTTCCATTATTCACCAAACTCTGACCTTAATACACACAGCGAAATGCAGCGGTTTCTCTTTCAATTCGCTAAATCGATACTATCGTTGTGATGAAGCTTCCGCGAATTGTTGAAGAGAGAAAAAGGTTACTCTGAAACATCGCGAAATCGTGTATTTGATGGATGAGTATCGTTGAAAATATTCACGAGGTTCAAGTCAAGCAGATACGCGTTTTTGATTAACCAATTCCACCCATTCATAGATGGTTTTCTGCAAACAATATACATATTTAAAAAAAAAGTGGCATCGCCCTTTATCTCCGGAAGTATTCTTGTTCTTTGTCAAAAATGGAGTACTTACTATCTACACTGCCCAAAAATTAACGTACATTCTGAAAATCGCAATTTTAATGAAAGTTAACTCTACATTGACTTTATAACTTATTTTGTATGTTCTCTCGGGAAGGTTTTGAACGAAACAAGACACATTAAATGGAAGAAAATTTCAGGATTTCACCGAATCTTATGTGAAAGAAGAGAAATGAACAATTTTCAAAATTCTGAAATGCTGATAAGTGATTAAATACTTGGTATTTCCACCCCTTGTGTTAATTACAGCTCGGTTCATACTCAAAATGAGTGATTTAAAAATCTTCTGATCTAATCGTTCCCAGATTTCTCCGAGTTGGATTCATAAGTCATTAAGAGTAGCTGGATGATTTTCTGAACTTCTCAGCCTTCTATTGAGGTTGTCCCAATTCTTCCCAATCGGATTGAGATCTGGACTTCTTGCTGGCCATTCCATTCGAGAGACTTCAACCTCTTCAAGGTACTCCTGAACGATTCGCGCACTATGGGGTCTGGCTTTATCGTCCATAAAAATGAAATTTTCACCAATGTATGGGGCAAATGGCACTACATGCTCTTCAAGAATGTTCCTTATATACTTATCAGCATTCATAGCTTCATTATCAACGACCACTAGGTCTGTGCGAGCAGTCAAAGATATTCCACCCCATACCATAATCGATCCTCCCCGAAACCAGTAGTATTCAGAAAATTGCACTGAGCATATCTTCCATGTGGACGTCTGTATACAAGGGAACGTCGATCACAATGGTAGAGGCAGAACCTTGACTCATCTGTGAAGAGAACTCTTTCAAAATCGGCCTCTTCGCAATGGATATGCTCTCTCGCAAAATCCAAACGCGCCCTTCGATGGGCTGGGGTAAGAGCTCGGCCTCTTGCCGTGACACGAGGCCTTAAATCATATTCTCTGAGGCGATTTCTTATTGTCTGAGTGCTTATTTGCACCCCATGAGTTCGCTCAAACTGATTTTGAAGGAGGCGAGCGGTTGCAAACCGTTGTCTCAACGAAGAAAATCTCAAGTAACCTTCCAGAATGGCAGTTGTTACCCGTGGTCTACCCTGTCCTGGTCTTCGGACATTCTTACCAGTCTCCCTGAATCGCTGCAACATTCTGGACACACTTGTATGGGAAACTCCAAACCTCTCTGCAATTCTTGTGTATGTCCACCCTTCTGCTCGCAAAACTACCGCTTGGGCACATTCCTCTTGGGTCAAATTGCGTGTTTTGCGTTGCATAGCGATCGAGTGTAAAAAATCAAACGAAAGAAAAACTATTGATCACTAGAATTGATCGAGAACAACTGATTTTAGAATGGAGTCAATACATTCAAAATCTGATAATATCATCTTTTTTATTCCTACTGGGAAAAAACATCTGTATTGAAGAAAAACGTTGAAAGTGGATAACATATGCGTGCATAATTCTGATAAAAATAATTTTCATTGAGAACACCTTCAGTTGTAGAATAAATTTGAGATTTCCATAATGTGCGTTAATTTTTTTGCGCAGTGTATTTGATTAATAAATTTCAACTAAGGGAACATATATCTACAGTTTTTGTTATAATTTTATTACCAACTATTAACCCTTTCTTCACAAAGGAATATCATAGAAAAAAAAAACACAATATAATATATTGATAAACAACGAGTATTTCACCGTCTAGCATCTTTGCAGGCTCTGATACTTCTACCCATAGTGATCACCGGATTAACCATATTTATGCTGTTCAGAGATAATAAGCCAATAATTGTGATCAGTTTGGATAAGATCCTGTAAACTTATAGGAGGATTTTTGATTGCTGTCACTGACCTTTTTTTCCAAGGCCTTGAGGCTTCAGGGAAAAACCTCAATAGCCTAGTCGCCGGAACATCACTCTACAATTCATGTCAACAAAGTGAACTTTAACTGCTTTTGTCAACGAAATAATCCTGCTGAAAATTGTGAACATCTATTTCTGGCAAAAATTACGATTCAGAGAGATAAACAGTGATGAACCAACCCTCAAAAAATGACGATATCGACAAATTCCTTCACATGTATACGTTATTCGGTATGGAAAGGAGCAAGGAGAGAAAAATAAAATCTGGGAATTCATTTCTCAATATTGCCCGATGGGGCTCGGTGACTTCCTCGATCTGAAGAGGAACGATGTCGTTCGGAAGATGCTATCGCCCAGTTTATAAACCGAGCAATTTTCCGAAGGAGATCGTGCCGTATAAGCGAAAGAAGCTCATTAAAAGTTCAGAGCGGGGCAAACTGATGATCTTGCGTCGCAGCTCGAAATAGCAGAATTCATTTCGAATGGTGGCGCTATTATTCCGTGTCAAATTAGTTAATGACGGCCCGGACGTAGATTGAGGCTATCTGTTAACGACCGGTCGTACAAGACCAATTATTACGCCATTCGATTGCCCTTGATTCCGTTATGGAGGGCCTGTCGCTCGACACCAACACTATCCGTCATTTTTGGGATTCGTGACCAATTTGTCACTGATTTCGAGGCTGAGCGATCACTTGATTCTTATGCTTCTGTTTCCGATTGATTGACTTGAATTCAATTAGATATCTAACAAACCAACTGATAGAGACGATAGAATATACCGGTTGTCCCAAAAAGACTACATGAAGTTGTCAGTCATAAACACTGCGCAAAAAAATTAACTCACATTCTGAAAACCTCAATTTTAATGAAAGTTAACTCTACATTGACTTCATAACTTATTTTTAATGTTCTCTCGGGAAGGTTTCGAACTAAACAAGACACATTAAATGGAAGAAAAATTCAGGATTTCACCGAATCTTATGTGAAAGAAGAGAAATGAACAATTTTCAAAATACTGAAATGCTGATAAGTGATTTAATACTTGGTATTTCCACCCCTTGCATTAATTGCAGCTCGGCAACGACGGTTCATACTCAAAATGAGTGATCTTAAAATATTCTGATCTAGTCCTTCCCAGATTTCTCCGAGTTGGATTGCTAAGTCATTAAGAGTAGCTGGATGATTTTCTGAACTTCTCAGTCTTCTTTTAAGGTTGTCCCAATTCTGCTCAATCGGATTGAGATCTGCACTTCTTGCTGGCCATTCCATTCGAGAGGCTTCAACCTCTTCAAGATACTCCTGAACAATGCTCTCACGATGGGGTCTGGCATTATCGTCCATAAAAATGAAATTTTAACCATTGTATGAGGCAAATGGAACTACATGCACTTCAAGAATGTTCCTTATATACTTATCAGCATTCATAGCTCCATTATCAACGACCACTAGGTCTGTGCGAGCAGTCAAAGATATTCCACCCCATACCATAATCGATCCTCCCCCGAAACCAGTAGTATTCAGGAAATTGCACTGAGCATATCTTTAATGTGGACGTCTGTATACAAGGTAACGTCGATCACGATGGTAGAGGCAGAATCTAGACTCATCTGTGAAGAGAACTCTTTCCCAATCAGCCTCTTCCCAATGGATATGCTCTCTCGCAAAATCCAAACAGGTAGAGCACATTCTGTGTGCTCTAACTGATTTAACATTTTCATAAAACATTAAATATCTCGAAAACTTTCATATAATTATTTCTTTTTATAGATAACGTAAAAATATAACGTTGACACATTCACAAAGTAAATTTTTTTCATTTCATTTGTCCTAAGCTATCATCGCAAATTAAAACAGAATAATTTTTTTTCCTGAATCTGATGAACGAATTGTGAACGTTCAGCATGGGCAATTATTAAATTTTCACAAACCCAGATTCATGAGTAATTCATGAAGGGAACCCCCTCATCATCTGTCTGATTTTCCACAATTTCAGTATCGAACCAATGAATTTCGTCAGTTACAACATTTCATTGGGAAACAAAGCAAACAAGCCATATATGTATGATGCAATGTTTATAAATATTTATGTTGCCATCAAATAGGGGTTGTTAGGATTGTTCACTTGAACTTTGGTTCCCGAAATTCCCGGCCAATGTTGATTCGTTTATTGGATTTTTGGTGTTCAATCTTGCTCTCGCAGCATTTTTCAGCGAAGTTGTTTTCGTAATATTTTCATATGAATTATTCATAGATTTCGGTAGGGAATTATTCGGAATGATTATAACTTCATGTGGAGTTTCTTGATGTGATCTCATGTTGGGTATGGGGTTTTGCACATGTCGATGTGGATGGTGAATAATGGATTTAATCTGTTTAAACACAGACCACAGACTTCGCATATCTTGGAACAGTATCGTTTAAATTGTGAGTTTATCTTGTCATTTGACAATAGCGTTTGGCATATCGTGTAAGGTCAATTAGTAAGTTATATATATGTTTCTTTGATTCAGAGAGCTAAAATAATACAATACATATTGAAACAAAAAGGTACCTAGCTAAGGTTGGTGCAACACAGGAAAACCATACAGGTCTGCAATATGATTAAATGAGGAGAGGGGAAAATACCTCAGCTGAAAAAAACCCTTACCCCGCCCGTGAAAAAAAAATTACTTAAAATAATAAATATCAGGAAAATCTTGAAAGACATCAGTGTGATCTGAGGGGACAGCTTCATGTTATCCGTCGATGGGCTCAGATAAACAGATTCTTCACACAAACGACTCAGAATTCTTAATCTGAAATGAAAAAAGACAAAAGCAGGAAACTATTTAGAATAAATCAAATTATTTTGAAATTACTCACCCATTTCAGAAATGCATTCGTTACTTTGTTTATAGCCTCGAAACCATCTTGAAATTTATAAATGTGACAACTATTTATAAGATGTTCTATAGTCTCTTCATTTTCCCCACACTCACAACTAGGGCTCTCAACTGAATTCCATCGGAAGAGCATGCTGTTGCATCGCCCATGGCCTATTCTAATGCGATTTAGAACAGACCATACATTCTTGGGAAGGTCAAATCCAGGAACTATGATGGAAGAATCAGAAAAAAGATCTTTATTGAAAAAATTGGATACATTCCATTCAGATTGCCAAATTTCTTTGTTGCTTCTATTCATATCAATCAGAAAATTTGACCAAAAAGGTTAAGGCGACTTCAACCTTGGGACGTTATTATCTGGAATATAGGTGAGTATGGGAAATAAAATTAAAAAGTTCAAAGCTGTTGTCTCTCTGCGAATATGGGGAGGGACAATATTCGAGAGGACTGGTAACCAAGGAGTAGGTGTAGACTTGATAGAACCAGTAATAATCCTCATAGAAAAATTTAGTTTGGCATCAATTTTTTTTACATGAACACGGTTCAACCAAACAGGGCAACAATATTCAGCAGCAGAAGAAACCAAAGCTAGCACTGCCTTACGAAGTATTGTTGCATCAGGAACCAGATAGTTTCTGAAGAATATTGTTTCGAGTTTTAAGCTTCAAACGCAGATCATCTAAATGGGCGTTGAAATTTAGAGGGGAATCAAGTTTGATTTCCAGGTATCTAGGATTGAAATTAAGTTTTAAGGGAGAAGAACCGAAAGTTCCCCTCAATTTCCTATATTTCTGATGATTATTCAAAAACACGAAACCTCGGTTTTATTTTCATTCGGGCACAAACGCCACTTTAAAAAATAAATTTTTATTATATTCAAATCTGCGGAAAGGGTACTTTCTATTGTTTGAAAATTAGAATGTTGAAAAGCCAGAGCAATATCATCAGCATAAATAAATTTTTCCGAAGAAGTAGTTGGAATGTCACACCAATATAAATTGAATAGAAGAGGTGCTGAAACTGAACCTTGTGGTAGACCATTATTTAAAGTTTCGAAATTACTACTATTATTATCGACAAATTGTAAACCCTTCGTTGTTTCTTCTTCAAATTAAATCATTTACTCCGGCTTCACTATTTATGTTTTATCAAAGAAAAAATTAAAATTTAATCAGCTCCTTCTGGGTATTGCAGTTTCTTTGTTAGTATAATTCAAAATGAAGGTAGCATATCTTTGAATTTCTTCTCAGCTTCAATCTACTTGAGTCAATTCAATCCGAGTTCCCCTCTATTAACACCGTGATTCCAAAAAAAAAACATTCTATCAAAAGGAAGAATAGACGAAAATAAAGTAGCAAATCAAAGGGCGACAGTCTTCTTATTAAAAGAAATCATTTACTCCATGCTTCACTATTTATGTTTTATCAAAGAAAAAATTAAAATTTAATCAGCTCCTTCTGGGTATTGCAGTTTCTTTGTAAGTTAGTATAATTCAAAATGAAGGTAGCATATCTTTGATTTTCTTCTTAGCTTCAATTTACTTGAGTCAATTCAATCCGAGTTCCCCTCTATTAACACCGTGATTCCAAAAAAAAACATTCTATCAAGAGGAAGAATAGACGAAAATAAAGTAGCAAATCAAAGGGCGACAGTCTTCTTATTAAAAGAAATCATTTACTCCATGCTTCACTATTTATGTTTTATCAAAGAAAAAATTAAAATTTAATCAGCTCCTTCTGGGTATTGCAGTTTCTTTGTAAGTTAGTATAATTCAAAATGAAGGTAGCATATCTTTGATTTTCTTCTTAGCTTCAATTGACTTGAGTCAATTCAATCCGAGTTCCCCTCTATTAACACCGTGATTCCAAAAAAAAACATTCTATCAAGAGGAAGAATAGACGAAAATAAAGTAGCAAATCAAAGGGCGACAATCTTCTTATTAAAAGAAATCATTTACTCCATGCTTCACTATTTATGTTTTATCAAAGAAAAAATTAAAATTTAATCAGCTCCTTCTGGGTATTGCAGTTTCTTTGTGAGTAAGTATAATTCAAAATGAAGGTAGCATATCTTTGATTTTCTTCTAAGCTTCAATTTACTTGAGTCAATTCAATCCGAGTTCCCCTCTATTAACACCGTGATTCCAAAAAAAAACATTCTATCAAGAGGAAGAATAGACGAAAATAAAGTAGCAAATCAAAGGGCGACAGTCTTCTTATTAAAAGAAATCATTTACTCCATGCTTCACTATTTATGTTTTATCAAAGAAAAAATTAAAATTTAATCAGCTCCTTCTGGGTATTGCAGTTTCTTTGTAAGTTAGTATAATTCAAAATGAAGGTAGCATATCTTTGATTTTCTTCTTAGCTTCAATTTACTTGAGTCAATTCAATCCGAGTTCCCCTCTATTAACACCGTGGTTCCAAAAAAAAACATTCTATCAAGAGGAAGAATAGACGAAAATAAAGTAGCAAATCAAAGGGTGACAGTCTTCTTATTAAAAGAAATCATTTACTCCATGCTTCACTATTTATGTTTTATCAAAGAAAAAATTAAAATTTAAACAGCTCCTTCTGGGTATTGCAGTGTCTTTGTAAGTTAGTATAATTCAAAATGAAGGTAGCATATCTTTCAATTTCTTCTCTGCTTCAATCTACTTGAGTCAATTCAATCCGAGTTCCCCTCTATTAACACCGTGAGTCCAAAAAAAACATTCTATCAAGAGGAAGAATAGACGAAAATAAAGTAGCAAATCAAAGGGCGACAGTCTTCTTATTAAAAGCATGTTAGTTCTGTAGGCGAGGAAAATTGGCTCTCTCCTCAGAGTTGGACCTCTTTCGGTCGGATGTCCAACAAAACAAACGATCTATTTACGTCTGGCTCCCTCAAAATTACGAGAGCTTTCGCCCTTGGGCCGAGACAAGAAACGCCGGAATAACAGACCGCTGCGACTGTCTATATCTATCTGCTCGAGTTGGAAAACTTCGGGAAAGTCAGTCGGAAATTCGGCTTTGATGTGCCGACGACGGGGGGAGAATAATTTATTTGGGAACTCTAAAGAGGATAACATCCATCACTCAGAGCTGGAATATTGATTTCGAAGGCTTTTGCGGGCCGGGAACTGCATTTTAATACGTTTATCAACTTTGCCGGATATTTTATTCTGTTTACTCGTCGAAATTGTATGAATACATGGCGCGAATGCGAGGGTGTTTTCTGGAAAACTCAACGTATTCGCTCGGGAAACCCCTAGACGAAATGTTGAATGAGTTCCATCGTCGGCGGATATGAGGTATTTTCTTTTCTGGAGGAAGTTTCTTGCCCACTTTGGTTCCACTTATCCCGAACATTTCTTACATAGGAAGGAGCTTGTTGCAAACGTTTTCATATATTATACAGGTTCGGCAAGGATTGATCTAGACATATTCCATGGGAAAAAAACAGAGTAGTCCAGTCACCTTGAGATAAAACAGGGGTAACGGAGAAATTTTGAAATAATAATAATAATAATAATAATAAATTTATTAAATCCTTTTAGACATTATACATGTATAGGCAGAGTCAAGAGTTACGATAACTAAGAAACTAACAAAATTAAGGTAGGAAAACAAATTAAAAATATAATAGAAAGAATCACACAAAATACAAAATGCCCCCACACTATAATAAAAAACAAATTAAACAACTTTTACACAAGAGCAGCCTCCAAATATTCAGTCTTACTGTAAAAACATTTCTCCAGTAAAATCTTTTTAATCTCCTTTTTAAATGCTAAAAATTCCAACATTTTAAGTCTGTTGGGCAAGTGATTGTACAATTTAATGCCACTGAATATAGGTGACTGCTCAAATTCAGCTGTTCTATGTGCAGGAATGCTTATTATTTCTTTGTGCCTCGTATCATATTCATGAAATTGAGAACACTTTTTATGAGTATGTATATTCTTTTTGGTAAAGAGCAGACAATTTAGAATATAAATACATGGAAAGCACAATATATTATGACTAATAAAAACAGGTTTACAGGACTCCTGGGGTTTCAGACCAAACATCAAACGAATAATCCTCTTCTGGGCAACAAAAACGCAACTACTGCCCGAGGAAGCACCCCAAAGCATGGTGTTATAACTCATATGGGAATAAGCAAGTGAATAGTACATACCCACTATTGACTGTAAAGGAAATGATGTTCTGAGACGTTTTAGGGCATAAAATGCACTACTTAAGCGCTTGCAGACAAATTCTGTGTGATTCTGCCAGGTTAAACTCCCATCTACGTGCAGACCCAAGAATCTCACTCCATCTGATGACTCCAATCTCCCATGAGTGAGATTGAGAACGAGCCGTTCGCTATTGTCACGTACTCGGAAATGAATGAGATCAGTCTTGTTAACATTCAATATGAGAACATTTTTATAACACCAGTCGGAGAAAAACTCCGCCAGCAGCTCACAACGCGACTTAAGTTCAGTTAGACTAGACGCAGTCACCATGAATGACACATCGTCGGCAAACATTATCATCAGTATGTTGGATATGAAGATTACAATAAAATTTCTTATATAATCTGGCAAATCATTTATAAAAAGTAGGAATAACAGCGGCCCTAAAACCGATCCCTGAGGCACGCCCATCTCTAAAGGATATTCATCAGAGTCCCGTTGACCCACCCGTACGAAAATATGTCGATCAACCAAAAAACTTCGTATCCAGTCCAGGAATACTCCCCTGAAGCCAAGGTTGTAAAGCTTTTCGAGAATGAAATTGATATTAAGGCAGTCGAAAGCACGGGACAAATCAAAAAATAATCCGGCTACATATACGCCGTCATCTAAAGAAGTATAAACAAATTCAGCGAACTGGTACGCTGCAGTCTCCGTCGACCTACCCGCCCTAAAACCGTGTTGACAATCCGTGATCGAGGAAAATTTGTTCAGGTAACTTAACATCCTGTCGTACACGAGTTTTTCCATTACTTTAGAGATAGAACTCAATATGGATATTGGTCTATAATTAGTTAAGTCGCCAGTAGCGTTTTTCTTCTTGTGCACCGGAATTACCTTAGCGATTTTCAAAATAGGGGGAAACCTTCCAGAGGTGACAGAAATATTTACGAGATGTGCCAAGCAGTTTGATATACTGTGGGCAATAGCCTTCAAAATTTTTACCGAGATCATGTCTTTTCCACAACTCTTTCCATTCCTAAGATTTTTAATAACGCTTAAAACTTCATGGGCAACAACTGGTAGAAAGAAAAAATTATTGTCTGTAAGTTGTTGCGTTGTACAAGAGGAAGATTTCCTATCACCATAATGATCAGCAATACTGGATGACGCAATGCTCGAAAAGTATTTCCCGAAAATTTCTGCCACCTCCTCCGGATCAGAAATAACCCGATTGTCCACATTCAAGCAAACTCTATCAGAGGAGGCACCACCCATCTCTCCTCTGACCAAATCCCAAATAGTTTTATTTTTATTAGGAGACTGTTCAAGAGCGGCTACAAAAAAGTTATACTTAGCAGATTTCAAATTCCTAGAGTACTGCTTTTTAGCTATTGAGTATCGATTTCTTGATTCCTCAGTTTTCAAGTTTTGACATACCCAATGAAGATTTTTTAATTCATCACTAGCCCTTCTAATATCCTTTGAAATCCAACCGGGACGCTGATGTTCTGCGGAGCGGGTTCTTTTGATTGGACATGTTGAATCGAGTAAAGATGTTAAAGTTTTAAAAAATGACTCAAAAGCTTTGTCCACATCGGTTATACTGTATATAGTATCAAAAACATTTCCAGTCGTCAACAAAGAGAGATTCTCGAGATTGTCACCAGATACGTCGCGAAAAAACCTTGGGATACTCCTAACCGGAGGAGGACCATCATCACCATCATAAATCAACACAAGCGCTTTGTGATCACCAATATTAGGGTCTACCACCCTGGAGCACACAAGATCGGTGTGCTGAAAATTTGTATACAGTTCAATATTGGCGTTCCTAATGTTGTTTCAAAAGTTCTCTTATTATCTCGTGTCTGCGTCGCAAGTTATTCGTGGTCAGAGGTCACGAAATAGTTATTTATGATATTTTATGAGTGTTAAAAGTGCCGTTTTATTTTGTGAAAGAAAAAATTTCACGAACAAAATAAAATCACTTTTAATAATAATAATAATACTAATAATTTTCGTCTTGGGTTTTTAACTGCTTAATATGTTTGTCGAGAGTCCAATTATTAATGAAAGTGACGATTTGGTTGTTCCTCTGGATATTGCAGAGTCTACAAGAAGAGCAAATCTGGAACTCCTACCTAAAAAATCTGTTCAGCAGTACGATATTGCATATAACAATTTTCTGGCCTGGTGTAAATTGAAAAATGTAGAAGGAAACTTCAGTTAAACTGTTTTCCTGGCATAATTAGAAGAAAAATCAAAAATATGGAGTTCATCAACTTTGTGGAGCAAATTTTCAATAATAAAGTCAACCGCCCTTGTTAAAAATTGTGTATAGTTATTTTCCTATCAAGTGCAAAAAGGTTACTTTCTGCACAAGATAGGAACATATGACCCCACATTGAAAATATATATTTTATTTCAACAAACAAAACATTCCATGAAAATCCATAATACACATGAATTCTACATGTCGTCACCATGGTACTCTCATGAAAGTGTGCGGAAGAGTGACACTTTCTAAACTAAAATATGTACAAAAAGTGGGTTAAAAAGAACGGTCGTAGAAAACATATTTTAAGGTAAAAGCATATTATTTAAGACGGAAAAAGAAGGATATCAACCCAAAAAATCGAAAATTCTCACTCGTGAACAAGTTGAAAAGTTTGTAAAGGAGGCACCAGATGAGAAATACTTGATGGTTGAGTTTCCAACTATTTTCGGATTATTTGGAGCCTGTCGCCGTGAAAAATTGTGTAATTTATCAGTGGAAGACATCGAAATAACAAATGAATCATTGGTTATACAACTTTCAAATACAAAAACGAAAGTCAGTCGTTCTTTCAGTATTATTGGAAAATATGTAGACTATTTTCATAAGTACTTTGCACTGCGCCCTTCTGTCATCAAACATCGTCGTTTTTTCCTGAAATACATGGATAATAAATGCACTGCCAATCCAGTTAGTATTAATACATTTGGGAAAATTCCATCTATTGTCGCCGAATTCCTCAAACTGCCAGAACCAAAGCAATATACAGGACACTGTTTTCGAAGATCCTCCGCTTCATTTGCTAGCAGAATCAGGAGCAAATATTACGGACGTTGATTGAATCAACATTACGGATATAAAAAACATGGTGGATGGAAGTCTACGTCGGTAGCCTAGGGCTATGTTGATCATTCCAGAAATGTCATTGCTGAAAAAATTCTCCCAACCTCAACAGATTTTGGATCATCATCATCCAATATTGTACTTCTGGTTTCTACAAGTACTGCTGAGGATTCTAATAATGTGTTGCGAAGCTCCCTAACGTCACAGGGCATTAGTTAGTAATTATTCTAGTTTTACGATTAATACACTTTTCATTCAAAAATTCGACACTTCTTGGCCAGTATTTGAATTTCGTATTATAAATAAACGTTCTGTTAAGCATAGGCTTGTTGGATTTGACAACTTCTGACTTCCAATATTCGAACTGAGTCCGTAAACCTTTCCTGCATTTCTTCATTCGATATTTCACTCCCGTACATTTATAACCTCTTTATTTTCGCCGCAGTATTCAGTTCATAATGAGATCGGATCTGACATAAAACTTATGATCCTAGGTGGAGAACTATGTGAATATTCAAGTAGATGTTGTTTCCCGTGTATAATAAATCTAGAACTCCACAATAAGTCCTCGGCTCGTTCCAGATAAAATGCAAAATCGATCGCCGCCTTATCCGCAGATCGTCGTCATGATCGATCTTCATTCGTCCCCACATCTAACGCAATATGGAATTTATATACGGAAACAGATGAATATGCAAGACTCGGATTTATTCAGCGGTTAATTAGCGATTTGCATTGCAAATCTTCGACTCGGGGCGCAGATCGCAGTCGGCCGATATTTCGTTTTTCGATAAGGTCCCTTCGCACGACAAGGCCTACCGTGACAGATTTCGTTGCAGCCGTACCACGGACATTTTTGCACAATAATCGCGTATTGAATTAAAGCTCCTACCCGGCCCGCGATCTGAATCTGCCCGACAAGATTGTATGGAGAGATTGCTAACAGTACCGAGGTTACGCCCGTTTCTATGGTTACGTACGGATTCGTAGTGAATTGTTTGTGCAATTCCGGATAATAATTGTGGAGGAACGAACCGGTGACACCAATCTCGTAATGGCATAGATCATTCAATTTCATGAGTAGAAGCGGACTAATGGTTGCAAAATTAAATTTTTTTGTGCTCCAACAATAATTGAAAACTCTCAGAAAAATAGATCATTCGGAAAACGATGTGGCTTGTTTTTTATTAAATGAGGAAGATTTTTTCGATAAAACTATGGCAAATATACTAACTGACAAAGAGACCTCAACATCCAGAAGGAGGTGTTCAAATTTTAATTTTTTTTAAGCTATTGCATAGCTTTTATCTCAGGCTTTGAGCGCGACGACCGTAGTAGAAATTCCGTAACGAAAAAACCTAACACAGCCGTGTATCCTCGGTTCAGTTCGGCAGACTTCGGCACGGTGTTTGTGTGCTTGCGACTAGACGAATGCGTGCAGCCACTCTAACAGTCGGCAATCTCGTTGTTCGCATTGAATTGCGGCAAATATTTCATCAACATCGGATAGAAAATGTATAGCCAAACGCAAACATTTTCCATTAACTTTAGCTCTTGCTCTAACTATACATAAGTCGCAAGGTGGAACTTTTGACGAAATAGTAAATGAGTATAGTAAATCACATTCTCAGGAACTCGGCTATGTTGCACTCTCTCGGGTGGCTAATATTGAAAAATTGTATATTACGACAAAAAATGATAATTCTGCATTTGAGTTTTATCATAATCGAAGGCAAGCTGCATCGACTGCATCTTTGTTGCAAGAATTCGAAAGACTGTCTTTAAATAGTGTTCATACGATAGCTCAAAGTGTCTTAGATTTCATTAGTAATAGAAATGGCATTTCAATAATGACTTTCGATTGCCAAAGTCTACATAGTCACAAATACGATTTACAAGATTCAGTTACGAGACAAACCAATGTGTTACTTATTACCGAAACATGCATGACAATCCGATTGAAATACCTAATTTCGATTGTATTGTTCAATTCAAACGAGATACTGTTCCAAAAGGTGGGGTAACTATTTACCAAAATAGTTATAATATGTTACTAATATTATGACTCCAAATATTGAAATAAATATTGAAGACGTTAGCGATGTTAATGTTCGACGCTCATTTGTTGGAGATATTTGTGCATGCTTATGCAAACTTAGAAATGGCCTACACATAGTCATGGTAGCAATTTACATTTCTCCGAATCCAAAATTGGACGAGGTAGAGCATTTTATTCATCGCACTTTACTACAGTACAGTGAAGAAGGTTCGAAAATGCTTGGTACAAATGGTAATGAATTTTTACTTATCTTGGCTGGCGATTTCAACATTAATTTCGCTAATAAAAAATCAGAGCGGTTGACAACTTTTCTTTCGGAAAAATTCAATTTAAATAATGAATAATGATCCACAAGAATCCACAACAAAATATGGGACCACTATTGACGCGGTATTTTCCAGATATTTAGAAGACATTAAGTCTCAAACTTATGTTTCTTATTTCAGTTACCATAAACCTATAGTTTCAATGGTAAACATTCCTGAATAACCTACATGTATTGTAAGATAAATTAAAAAAAATACATTATCTTCTTATTTTTGAATAGATGCTATGCTTTACCGCCGCAGTCCTCGAGTGCCACACGTATTTTTTTGTAAAAAAAAGATAGTCCGCGGGGGATTGAATAAATTTCCAGCTTTCAACCCATGATGTCCCAAACATGCTCAATGGGCGAAATATCGGGGGATTTGGGCAGCCATGGCAAAAGATTCACATGAGTCTCTTCAAAAAAGTTTAAACCAACTTTGGCAACATAAGGTCGATCATTATCTTGGAGAACATATGGCTCCACTATTTCTTGAAGGTACCGCAGCGCTGTCACGTTACCTCGAATAAAGTTCTGCGTGGGTCACCATACGTGTTATATGTTTGAAAAGGAAAAAAATTATCATAATAGTCTATTGTTCCCATAAGAGAAATCACAACTCTACAGAATTAAATTGATGAAAAGCGAGGAAACCTTTTGAAAAGAAATACAGAGTACATAATTGCGTTGCTATAAAAAAAATGCATAATGTTTTCATTTCAAATTAAAAGAACCGGATATAATGAACCATGTTGAAATCGCCCAAATTTCAATTTTCGCTTTCAACTCAAAAAGAAAAGGCGATAGAGAAACGCAGTTGATGTCATATGAGTTTCTTGAAAAAAGAGATCCAGAATTCATTTTCCACGATTTCTTAGGGCTAAAAAGCGACGGCTAAACTATCGACGAATAGCAGAATTCCATTTGTATTTGCAGGGCCCATAAACTGCAATAAAAAATATATCTCCATTAGATCTCCAATCAGCCTTGTACATCTCATTTTCCTAATACTTTTTGCCACAAACCATTCTATATACATTTAACAACGTCATAAATTCTCCTCTTCCAGCTAACTTCCTATTAATGATACGTTTCTAGAAAGTAGCATTACAAAACTCCCGCGTCGGGCCAAATGCGAATCGCCATTAAAGTCCGTTTTTTCTTTCAGGAAATCGCCGCGACGCTTATCAGCTTCGATCGACACGCGGAATGGCAGAGCAAGGAGGTCAAGATCAGGTTTGTATTACATCCCCCGACTTCGTTACAGAATCAGGGAAACGATAAATTGTTCTTCGCAGGCCCAAGAGCGGTTCCATGCTCCTCTACAGCAGGAAGAAGGTGCGATATCGCAGGGACGGCTATTGCTGGAAGAAGCGCAAGGACGGGAAGACAACTCGGGAAGATCACATGAAGCTGAAGGTGCAAGGGACCGAGGTGAGTCAGTAGATAAGAACTTTAACTCATATTCAGATAATCTCTTGACATCAGAACAGGCGGAAAGCGCATCATTACAAACATAATACTTTCTCAGATAGCAAATCTTACATTCCCGGCTAGCAAATGTCACTTTCCCAGCTAGCAAGTGTCAGTTTTCTGGCCAGTAAGTGTCAATTTCTTCACAAGTTAATATGAGCTTCCTACGCATTTATCCCGTGGTTTTCACTGAAAGAAGTCTTCGGGTACTTGTTCTACATTTTTTTTCTACCTTGAGTCGAACTCAGGTGGAAAGTGAGGGTTCGAGGGTTGAGATGCTGTTTTATTTTTTTCATTAGGACCATACCATTACATTCCATTCTACCAGAAAGTCTAGAAGTTAGTGCTATTTATTATTCATGAAGGCGACGTCTAGTAGCGTTAGAATAGAAGTTCTGCATTTCCAGTCACATTCGTCTTTTTAGCAGATTTCAGCAGTGGGCTTTTTTGACAGTACTAGATGTCTCCATTTGTATTTATATACTCAAAAGGCTTAAGCTATTGAGTTCAAAAGTAATTTTCATGAAGTTTTTTTATAAACATTTTTTTCTCTGAGGGTTATGGGATCTCTTCTCTCAGTGACAGAATCTGATTTAATTCCTTCAGCCTCATGAGAAAAAATCTGTGATCTCATGAATTGAAGAAAGTAATCATATCGATGACTCCTATTCCGAATTTATCTATGTTTCTTAAAAGTCAAAACATTTAAAATGCTCTCTAACTGGTCATGCTTCAACTTATTTGCAAATCAAAAAAGGGGTAAGTATAGAATTTGAATAGCATCACGGTGAAGTATCACGCAATTTATGTTGCTAGTCGAAAAAAACAAATTTTATTTGTTTCTCATTTGTAAACGTCAGTTTCCAAAAATACAATATTAATCAAGAATGTTTATTTTATCAAGTCACTAACAGTTAACTTGCAAAATTTTTACAAATTAGTAGTATTATTTACATTAGAAAATTTTGTTTTATCGTCATATATGTTGAAAATCATGGTACAATTATTGTTATTTCCAGAAACACAGATTTTTGATGATGAAAGAGTTGATACTGATGATGATGAACCATCTGTTGACTCAGAAACTGCTGAACTCGAGGACTGCGCAGAACATTTGTACTCTCCTTACTACCAAATAATTTGAAGACATTTCGATTTTTTTGTTGACCGAATCATCGACATAACTCATCGCAATTTCGGTGCTCTTCCACCCTCCTGCACGCTTCAGTGCTAAAATATCTCCACCCGAATCCGCAACCATAGTGGCTCCAGTTCTAGCCGGTGTATAACGCTGGGTCTTTCAAACCTAAATATTTCGCTATTTGCTTTGGGACACCACCAATAGTGTGCTGGCCAGCATTAAGGGAAACGCACTTTCCATGTCGGTATGTCAAAAAAAATCTTAGGCTTTCTGTTCCAGGAGGCCGAAGATTTACATATTTTCTGTATAACATGCAGGGCTTGAAGCTGCAGCCATCATCGGTTATGGTGAATCTTCTTGTTGTTAAATTTTTTGTTGGCCGCAATGTAACAATAACGTATTTTTCCATATCTTCTACATCATTCATGTTTAAGGACAGAATTTCGTCACAACAACAACATCCAAAAATCCCAAATATTGCCAGCAACCACTGGTCATCGAGAGCATGTAAAAGAAATTGTTCAGCCTCTTCTTTACCTAATACCTTGGCCTTTTTTGGCGTATAACGCTCATTTTTTCGTTTCAAAAACGCTATTACCTTTTGAAATCTGCAAATGACAACTAAACGTCATATTTTTCAATAAATTTTATGAGGAAAACAAACCTACGAACAGGGCCATTTTCTTTCATTTCCAAGCAGCTTTTCAGCAAAGACCATTTTGCCCATAAAGCATTAGGGCTGAATCTAGCTGATTGTTGATTCGAGTAGACCAACAAAACATCTTCAGTTACCCCAATCACACTATTTTTGTTTTTCCACTTTTTGAAGTCTCGCTCGTACCTTGAAGCTGATTTTGCAGGTAATAAACTTGGTGCTACACTGCTGGCTGCCTCGATAATTTCTTTTGGTACACTCATTTTCGCTTTCGCCAAAACAAATGTAAAGAAAAATAAACAGACATGTTCATGGCAACGCTTCCATAGCTTACGACATTTGCGACAAGTTATTGAGATTTTTTTGGAATTTATCTAACCTTTTTACAAATGAGAAACAAATAAAATATAAAACAATACACGCAAGGTAACAGGTTTTACTGGCTAAAGGAGGTAACTGACTCGCCTGCGGCTCGTCAGTTATATCCTCCATTCGCCAGTAAAAACGCTCTTACCTTGCTAGTAATGTTATATACTATAACTCCCCTGTGTGGAGTGATGTTAGAAGAATTAATTCTTCATCAAGATTCAGGAAAAAAAGCGGTCCAAAAAACTTGTCTGGATCAGATTCTAGGTGGGACGTTTACATCCGCACTGTACAACAACACAACGCGAATGACGCCTGCATGCGTAAACCGATTATCGCGTGATTACTGTTTCGAAAATTTCAATCATCCTGATTAATTCGCCCCGAATTATTTTGATCGTGTCCTGACCGCGTCCGCTTATAACTGAATTTTCCAATTTATTTCCCGTTTGTTGACGAACGTCACTGCGCGAATTTCAATCAAAGTGCGGTCGCATTCGTCGCTATCACTGAACCGTTCGTGTCGATCGGGCTCGTTCGATACATTAATGTTTACAACTTGCATAAAAATTCGACGTCGAATACAAATGAAATTATAATTCATTCAACAACAACTGTTGCATGAACGGAATTGATTACCTTCGGTTGTCGTTTCTCTCCATTCTCGTTCGCAGTGACATATACGTTATTGTACTTCCGGGCTCGATTATAGGATTTCCATCGTTTCAATTTCACGAAATTGAAACAACAATGATTGGAACAAAACATACGATATTTTGGACCTTAACTTTTGCGTGTCAAAAAACTCCAAAGAAGACTTGGAAGTAAAATATTAAAAGAGGGACGAGTACATACCACATTAACCTCCCTTCATCTGTCAAAGCGTCCTCAAAAATTCCTTACTTTTCAAGATTTATAATAGTGCTTTAATGTCTAAATACGAGGTTGGTTCGATTATGATCCCGACAAATGCTATGACGCGTTTATTTACTATCCAAAAAATGTACAAAAATTCACGGTTTTTCTAGATGGTTCCCCCACTAGATACGCATAAAAATTTCCATGCCTTTAACGCCTTCCTACTCTAAAAAACTTGTGACAATATGTTGGCACTTGACTTTCACTTATGGTCTTTGGGAAGCCCCTGAAGCATGCGCTCTGACGAAAACTATGCGAGGTATTCGTGAGAGGCCCAGCTATAACATACTCAAGCCACGACTTTGAGAACATGCATGCGCGCCATTTGTCTCAGAGATTTTCGGCCTTATCTCTATACTAGCTGGCCCGGCGAACTTTGTTTCGCCTCAGAAATTCATAAAGTTGTATCAACAAAACTGGTACTTTTTCAAGTAGGAGGTAAATAAGACAAAATTAAAGTACAAAATATACAAAAAATTATTACATTAAAATAGGTAGGTATGTACATTGTTATTTACATGAAAAGACTTCACTTTATTTAAGCGGTACCTTATTATTATTCAAAAATTTTCTCATTGTTGTACCTTATGATGAACCACATTTTTAATTTTTTCGTCATAAAATTTTCCGTAGTGTTCGGAAGAAAGAAAGGTGTGATAACACATGGACTCAGATGCGTTAATATTATTATTAAATGTAGTTCATCGAATTTATATCAAATATTATACTTACACGAAAACGCTATCAACCTCAGCGACTTCTACTGGCGTTATTCGCAAGAAGGAAAATAATTTCCTACTTTTTTCCATTTCATCAAATTTTTCATTGTTTTAATGTATTTTATGTTAACCCCACCGTAGAAGAATCCAACAAAAAAACTTTCATAACAAACAGTTCATCCAATCTTGAGTTATAAATGGTGTAACCAACAATATGGCCTACTGAGTTTTATATATTAAGATTCCTACCATCAAGTCGAAGAGTTAAGAAGACTCGTCCCATTTCTGAGAGGAAAATAAGTTTCATGTGATATCGGTCGAAAGATAATTGTCTGGACAAATGCTTGTTAGTTTGCTGAAATCCTGCCTTTACTATGAATTGAATAGACCAAGGCAAAAGTTTGAAAATGGGGTGGTCAAAAGAACAGAAAACCGCTGTAATTTTAAACGAAAGGTCAAAAAGATAATTATTGAATGTTTATCAAGAAATATCTTCGGATGAAAACGCTCTAATTTCCCAAATGTATTTTAAGTTTTCTATTTTTTTTTTAACTCAAACTCTTTGGTTACAACCACACCCAACTTTTGTTCGAGTGTTTGTGTTTAATTTCATATCAGACTGACGCACAACCTGTTTCACGATCTAAAATGATTCGGAAAAGTCGTCCATCTTCACAATGAAACAAACTGACACATTTCTGAACGAGCTTTGTTTGTTATTCTGCAATATAGACTCATTAAAAATAAATTCGTGAAATCCAGTATCCCTTATATTATTTATACGTATGAATGGTTGAGATAAACAACAACGAACGTGAACATTAAAGTAATAGGATCTTTTCCGGTATTGCTAAGGCTTTCACGGTGAGTTTTCCAACAAACAATCGAAAAACGACAATGATGTACTCGATATCCACTCGAATTCAATGGGCTGATGAAATATGAATTCGAACGAGAGTGTCACGAGACATCAGGTCACGACAATGTTGCCTATTTTCATGTAAACCGGGCATTTACATCAGGATCCGAAAACATGTCGAGAACAAAACATAGTGTAATTCAACCCTTTCTCCTAATTATTCGTGACATGAGAAACATTTTATGCATAGATATCTATAAATAGAGAATTATAAGTGTCACAAAAAGATTTTTTATTGATTCAATGAATATCAATAGTGAGTACTTTTACTTTTGCTTAAACCTAAATTTCCCGAAATTTACACTGTTTTTATTTCAATTGTGCCTCTTCGAAAACCTTCTCTCTTCTTTATTAATAGCTGCCTCACCATCTATATTTAAGATAATTCTTCATATTCGAGAATTAGGGTCGTGAACTGACATAATCAATCCACAAAAACTTTATGATGCAGACACAAGTCGATCAATATTTCGATGGCGTTATGTTAACAAATACCTTATTGTAGACATCTCAGACCTATTTATTTCAACTACCACCTACCGTTACAGTCAGCTATTGTAAAACGGTGGAAGAAAAATTGTACAATTAATAAATTTGTTATCATATGTTATTTTACTAGTTTTTTCGTTTTTGTTGGCTCATCTTTATTAATTGCATATATTTGAATAAGTTTTCAACCTGATTCTGTCCAAAATTGCTGCGACAACGTATGACTATTCAAAACATTAAAAATCAGATCGATCTACCTACCTATGATTCTAGCTTTCACCACTAGAACTTCTTCTGCTCCGAATTCACCATCAACCCTTTTTTTTTCTTCGCGAAACTCCGGAATTATTCTGGTTTTTCGAATGCTACATAATGGGGTCGTAAAAATTCACCCCCTTAATATATTGCATCCGCCCTAAATGCCTTCTAATCCGCGAAACCGTTGTTTGAAAAACGTTAAGCATCTTTCAAGCCGCAAAATACAATTAACGCCACATCTCCATTACCTTTTTTTCCGTTGACGGAACCTTTCGGTCTCGATGGGTACTAACAGAATTAATTAAAGAGAGTGATAATTGTGGTCGGTCTACGGGAAATAGAGCGTTCGCTCTCCTATTCTCCAGCGCTTTTATGCTTCTTGCCCTGTGATAAAACTGGAAAAAACGCTCTTATCGAGCATGTATTCATTAGGTAGATAATACGAAGCTGAAAATTGTTTCTTGAGCAACGACAGAAAAATTTTTCGCAAATTATCCACAAAAGCTCATAACTACATGACCACTTTCATCTTTGTTGAGGCTTTCGCGGCCATCGTTCAATGTCTCTTGTTTTTTCGAGCATTTCGGCCGTCGTCGCGGATTAATTCTCGACAGCTCATTTTAGTGTACTGAAAGTATAACTCCTGAAGATGCCAGACACTCGAACTGGCGAAACGTCGAGAATTAATCCGCAACGATTGAGGAAATGCTCCAGAAAACAAGAGACACGATCATCTCATCTCTGATTTTTGTATTGTTTTGTAAGCTAACTTCACAAGTACTCCAACTTCTTTTAATAATCGGTCAAACAAGAACTTGAAAATGGAACGTATAGATCTGATTCAAAAGAAATTTTCTTATTGGGCTCACTGTTATTCATTATTCTTTTGAATGAATAAAATACGAATGAAATGTGGAGGAAACACAAAACATATTTTTTTATCGACGCTGTCTATACGAATTTCCCACAGCATCAATTTTAATTTCATTTAGGTGGGAACAACCATAACCCAACTTTAAATATTCAAGTCTGAATGCATAATATATAGTATGAAACAGTATAGAATCAACAGACCTCGATAAATAATAGTATATTACAAAACAAGTTGCAGAATGGGCTTCTATTCCAACACGAATGCGAAATTCGAAAACGAACCACGAAGGAGCGAGTTTTCGAAAGCATGAGTGGTGAAATTGCCTTCTGCCACGATTATTAGTCGATATTTTCTCCATTTCAGTCAAGTTTTGTGAAATACTGTCAAAAATCATTGAAAAATTCAGATAAGTGACTTTGGCATTGTATCTTGGCAGTTGGTGTGACTAACGAAATTTGACAGATTACGTAATTTGAATTGATTTGATTCGAAAATTGATAGGATCGGAGGTTAGTACTGACAACCACAAAACGAAAAATATAACTGAAAACAATGCTGTGATTAGTTCATTACAGCACTCCTTTTAGAACTGTAATGAACTCATTACGATACTGAAATAGAGAATAGTATATTCTAAAACAAGTTGCAGAATGAGCTCCTATTTCAACACGAATGCGAAGTGCGAAAACGAGCGACGAAGGAGCGAGTTTTCGATAGCATGAGTGTTGGAATTGCCTTCTGCAACGAGTATTAGACGGTATTTTCTCTATTTCAGTCAATTTTTGTGAAATACTCTCGAAATTCAAATGAAAATTCAGATTAGTGACTTTTGTATTGTATCTTGGCAGTTGGTGTGACATACGAAATTTGACAGATCACGGGATTTGAATTAATTTAATTCGAAACTTGATTCGATCGGAGGTCAGTACTGACAACCATAAAACGAAAAATATAACTGAAAACAATGCTGTAATGAGTTTCATTACAGCACTACTTTTAGTACTGTAATGAACTCATTACGATACTGAATTAGAGAAAAACTCTTAATTTCGACCTTTTTTTATTGCAGTGTATATATGGGTGCTACGTACATTCCGCAATCCTCCCAACCTTCCACAGAAGATGTTACTGGCTCCTCCAGGTAATTATCGCCTACGACGATACCATTTTTGTAAATTAATCGTTGCAATATGTGATACATTCTGTTGAACTAGTCTAAATGTGATCATGGGTTTTCAGAACCCAGATATAGTTCTAGTCCATTACCTGAACGTTCCGTATCCCGACGACAACAAACTAGCTGTGATAACTCCAAGCCTCTCGCTATGGGCTGACAAAAAAGAATGGACGAAGGAGGAACTGGTCTCCCAGTTGAAACCCATGTTCTTCAGTGAGGAGGAACCAGACCTTAACAACGAATTAGAGATTTCGGTAAGTTCGAAATGCTGCTAGGTAAAAATCCATTCTCAAGATCGTGCCATAAAGCTTGGCTGAGGTGCACTTTGCTTTACTGAAGCTGTAGGTGGACCATCCATCAAATGCTACTCATTCACTATTGTTGGTGATGACTCAGTGAATTTGTGTAGTCATAGCCTTGGCTAATAATTTAGATATGGAAAACTATTCCGTCTATCTAATTATTACAAAGAAGCTCAAGTTGACAGAGGATATTGTATATCAATTCATACAGTAGATGAAGGTCCCTACTGATGTCCTCAATACAGTCGAATGAGGAATTCTCTGTGTGACTTGGACATTTCTGGCTTTCAGAACTATCCATTGAAGGTTCAGATTTGTTGATAGGATTGTTGAATTTTCAGACAGCAGAAACAGTGGAAGCGATCGTTAGTCAGCTTATGGAAAAACAAAGGGTCGCGCGCCAAGCTGCGCTGGTCAAACAGCTCGAATGCGGATGTCCAGATTCCACCTGCGCCGATGGAAAGAGCTGCTCTCACCCAACTCGCCGACAGAATCACCGTCCTGGACCTGCGAACAGCAGGCCGCCGAGCCGTCAAGACAACAATCAAGTATCATCGACCACCGGTTCCGGTTCGATCCACACCAATGGACAGCCTCCTCGGGTTTACTCCAGGGAGATCAGGGGGCAACAAATCGTCCAAAAAGCAACGCATGCGACCAACTCCGCAAACACACCACCCTTGGTAAGTGATACCGTAACTCTTTGTGGAGGAACAACTCTTCAAACACTCTGCCTCTTAGATCCGATGGTTCCATGTGTTGAACTCTTTTTCATCTTCTGCAGGTTAATGTGTATCCTTTCTCACTGAGAATTCTTATTGCAGGTACTCAGTTTATCGCAAATACAGGGAGGCGGAGGTCTCCTAATCCTGAACAACAACTCTTCGCAACAGCATCAGAACCACCAATCAGTGACGCATTTTGCAATCACAAACAATCACGGTCAGAGGCAAAACAAGAACGAGCACGTTCTCAAGCAAGAAGCAATGGACACGTCTTGCAGACGAGAGGCGAAGATGGAAGTGAGCGATGGCCTTCAACAAGCGATGCTGGACTTCAACCGACAGCACGAGGTTATAATGACAAGTGCTCCTCCAACACCGACGAAACGCTTAGACAATCAACGCACTAACGAATACAAGCGACAAGAGTACGAAAACGTTGTAATGCTAGGTAATATATTATGACATTTTTCTTGGTTACAGGAATGACGCTTATGTATAGTTGTATAACGATTATTAGAAATACAATCAATTATTCCTCTGTTATCATTTTCCCAGGATTCGAAAATAGAAGTTCACCAGTCAACAAACACAACGGCATACCATCCAACACAATGAATGGCCATTTCAACGAAACACTCGACCTGTCACAAGAAGACATCCAGAGGACCCTCTCGGCCAACATGCCGCTCTGCGCTAGCAACCTCAACGTTCAACAAAGACACAGCGAAGAGAAGAACGAGACCAATAATTGCCAGATACAACAACACACCATCGAACATTCAGTGAACACGGAGATAAATCCCATGGATTTCATCAACACTTGCGACGTTGTAGGATCTCCAACACATGCCGTAGACGACGATGTCTTTGTGAATCTGGACGCCTTCGACATGTTAGGGGAATTTCCTGACTTGGAGGTGCTGGAGTCCACCCACAACGGAATTCTGGATATGAATTCTTCCGACATGCAACGCAATCAGAAGCAGCAAGTCGAACAAATTCATAACTCGGTTGAAGCTTCCGCCAAAATAACAGATTACTCTCCCGAATGGGCCTATCCTGAAGGAGGTGTCAAAGTGCTGGTCACTGGACCGTGGCAGACTAACAGGACGTACAGTGTCCTTTTCGATACATTCCCAGTTCCTACTACTTTGGTCCAGAGTGGGGTTTTGAGGTGTTATTGTCCAGGTAATTCACTCTTCAAGTATGAAACGAATTTTTTTCATTCAACTTTCAATTTCAGCACACGAGGCAGGTCTCGCTAATCTACAAGTAGCCTGTGAGGGTTACGTCATCTCTAATTCCGTGATATTCGAATACAAACTTCCTCCTCGAGAACAGCAAATGACGGCACCAGAAATGAAAATGGAAAAATCAACAGACAATCTCCTGAAGTTCACACTTCTGCAACGGTTGGAAGCCATGGACGATCGTCTCCAGATCAAAGAGGAGCCCGCAGATGGCTGTGACGTGGCAAGTATTACACATCAGAAAATGGAAAACAAACATCGGGTTCATTTATGCTTCCTCGGAATACTTCACCTTCGATCTTTCTGATTGTCACGTTTTCGTTTCAGGTAGAAGATACGGCGCTCTTCACCCAATCAAATTTTGAAGATCGGCTGGTGAGCTTCTGTCAAACAATGACTTCAAGAACAGGGCGACACAACGAAGAACTACTGTGTTCCACTTGGTTTCCCAGCCACAGGGGTATGACGCTTTTGCATCTTGCAGCTGCTCTAGGTTACTCCCGCTTGCTGTGTACTCTGCTGAATTGGAGATCTGAAAATTCTTCATTGTTCCTCGATACGGAAATGGATGCATTGAGTAGAGACGATGATGGATATACACCTCTGGTAAGTGTGGTACCATAACAGAGGTCCTTGATGATTAAAATATGTTTCGTAAATTATAACCTGGGGTACTGTCCAATGATACAGTTTCAAACTCTTCATTCATTTCTTTTACAGATGTGGGCATGCAGTAAAGGACATAAAGCAGCTGCGGTGTTATTGTACAAGTGGAATCATGTAGCCCTAAACGTGAAAAATGATAATAATCAGACTGCCCTAGAATGTGCTAGGGGTAATAATCACACCCAACTGATACGGGAGATTGAAGCTTTGGAGATCAGAAGGGAGAAAATGGGCATGTCTGTCCATAAATTGGGTACCTCTTTCGATAATTCCACATCGACCACCTTATCACCAGCTGAATCGCTGACCTCTCTGGTATCCATAGCGTCTACGAGTAGATCTCATGATGGGGTGTTTTTGAGGCCAGGAGCTGTAACAAGGTAACCTCACATTCTCATTTAGATGAATCATGTTTATTCATCTAGTGCCTTTTTCAGAAGCGAGACGAATAAGTACAAAATGCTGAACCTCGATATAGAATCTGATTCATCCTTAGATTGCAATAAGATATTGGCCTCTAGCCCCAGTCCAATGCTGTCTGATTACTCTTCGAGTACAAGATCAAGCGGAAGCTTCCAGAAGCTTGTCAAACGACCGTCGATAGATAGTGGGATCAATCTGACGGGTATTTTCGAAAAACCGAAACCGACGAAAAATGCTCTTTCTAGGGAACTATCCAGATTATCGAAGTGAGTAGAAATTAGTTCATCCATTATATATTTTCTACCATTCGTGAAATTTTTGTGATATTGCGCGATCTTGACACTGTTTTATTGTAGCCCCAATAGCAGAGTCACAGATGCAAGTTTCGATGTGTCAACTAAAGAGGTAGATTCTCCTCAGAGAATCTACAACCTAAAAATCGTTGAGAAATAATATTGAGTTCAGCATTACTTTTTTCATTAGGGAAATAGACGCATACGTAGGAAATTTTCAATCTCAGCGACAATCATGTCTATTTATCTTTTGAAGTTGACAGTGGCATCTTGAATTATGAGATCAGGGATAGGATGATCATCATTTCCATACGTGTGTAATTGTTATAAGGCTTCTATGTGTATAAGACGTAGGAGTGCTCATTTTTTTTATCGATGAAAATTGTGAACATTCTTGAGTGGCCCCGTTTCATGACTAATGCCATAATTACAACGTTATAGATACGATCGGAGCATGTCACTACCATTGGGCAGCGCAAACGACGTCTTCGCTGACAATACCGATCCCATCAATGGAAAGAAAATGGATTTTGTTCTGTGTAAGTCTGAGCTATTTAAAATTTTCATGAGTGATTTCGAATTTCGGTAAGTGAATTGATCGCATTTCGACAGGAGATGTCGACCGGAGAAAAATATACACAAAATATGTCTTCGACTTACACATGTTTTCTGACAGTGGCCTAATGAATGGAGTGAAATTTCGATATTTTTTTCGTAATGTTTCATACATAATCGATGGAATACGAGAATTAGCAATTCAAAATTCCATGGAATCATTCAGAATCAGTTGAATACTTTACATGAATTTAATTTAAATGTTTTGAACATTGAGTATCAAAATTTCCTGATAGGGCGGATATGTTTATTGACAGCAGCACTGTTAAAAAACAGTATTTTTAACAAAGATTTTGTCACAATTCGAAAAAATGAATTTCCGAACTGTGACCGTGGACTGGCGGAGATCCAGACTAAGAGTAAACCACGGAAAAAGTGCTGTCATTGAGCAGATAATAGTTACAGACCGGTTTCTGGGTTGTTACCTTCCATCAGTGCAACATTATTCTCCACTTCGATGATGAACTCTCTGAAGCAAGGACGGTTTATAAGAGTGCTAGCAGTAGCTTCCTAGTAATATATATTGAAAGCGACACCTAGCGAATGCTCATCCAAACTCCATCCAACGTTGTTTGACGACAATTCTTTCACTGATTGTGATAGCATTTTCTCACCTCAATTGTATGCATATTCATTTTTGCATATTCAAAATGACCCTCTCATTTGGAAAACCTCAGCGAGTAGATGTTTGTATCCCGATCCGAATAGTTCAACTACTCTATCAATTATATTCAGCAAATAACAGATTTTCTATTCCTTTATTATTGAACCAAGAGTATCAGGGATTTGATTCCATGATAATCTTTCGAAAAAGGAATGAAAATATTTTTTTCGACATAAGAATCTGCTGTCAAAACATATGTTCAAGTTGAAGACTGCATTGGGGTGGCGTTCATGGAATGGCATGATCTGAACGCCCTATATATTGATTTTATAATTTTTGCACTTATGCGCTTTTCACCGTTTTATCAAGATTATATTTTGTTTCAAACGATTTTTTCAATTGTGGAATGGTGTACCTCCCGCTCTCTTCAACGATGGCTAAATTTATCTGATGTTATTAGGCGAGTTGAGCGACGGTGCAAGAAGTCCGCTCATAGACGTAGAGGCAGTCTCAGACGACGAGGCGTCAGAAATCCACGCCAGTGCTGCCGTAGGTCAGTGCGACGCCAGACCCGAGGAAACGCCACTGCTTTTCACCAATTCTGCTAATAACGTTTTGAATATCTGTTCGTTTTTTATCAAACTTTTTTGTATTTCAAGCAGATCTGGCTAAAGCAGATGACGTTGTCCAAGTTAAATGGTACATGTTGTCTAATTTATGTTGTTTCAATGTTACATCAATGTTTCTTGTTTCTTCATAAGAGATACATAACTTACTTAGTCTAGTCTGCACCTACTACTGACAATTCAATAAGGTATTTCCAACAATCTCAAATCTTTGAAAACTTATCTGTATAGCGTTAAATGGATCTCGTGTCTATTGATTAACTTGACTAAAATTTAGCCTTCTTTCTTTTCCGCTGCTTCGACAGGCTGAAATTGATTTTCTGCATGGCTTTCAGCTACAGCATATTCCTTGCAGAATAAGTTGCATCAACAAGTCGATAGAGAAAGAGTAGTCAAGTAGCGTCCCATGAACATTTCATTTCCGGGATTCAAATTATTTGTTTCGGTCGGTTTTTACATGATAGGTTTTTTGTTCGAGCTCATCACACCTAACCATCCTAGTTAAATTCCCAAATTTCTTCACCCCGTGGTTAGAATCATGACGTCACAGTTAACCACGCCGAGAAACTATCATCTCAGCATGGTATGTTGTTTGGAATTGAGAGGTTAAATGACGTCATCAAGTTAACTAACTACAACGTAGTGGTTAGGAAAAATCCCTATTATGTAACATGTATTATGTAACATTCTAATACTGTGTCTAGGGATACTTTATTGATTCCATGAGTCCATGGAAAAAAATGAAATTCAACTTGCCCCTTAAAAATAAAAAGTGATACTCTAATGACAAATCTTCTAGACTTAACCTACTTGACCTGTTTCTTCATCGACCTTGAAAAACTACACTGTCCACTAATTCTTTCAAATTTTTTTTTAACGGAACCAACGATTTTTTGTTGCAGTTCTAATGGCTGAATTCCATACTCTGGTTTTAATTTCACCAGACTTTTCTAGAATGTTAAAGTATCAACTCCACTATGCAATCTTCCCACTCTCAATCTCTATGAAAAACAAGCAAGAACTCTGCTGTATGCGCTTCAATATCGCTTAAAATACATATGTTGTTGATTAAACGAAGCACAGGTATGACGTCACAGTGATCCAAATTGTATTTACTTTGAAGTCGCACTCAAAACCAGGCAATAGCAGGACTCTGCTCCATTGCAGATTCAATTTTTTTCAAAAGGATCAAAAGATTTCCTCCTTATCTCTGACGTCATGCCATTCTTCAAATCAAAGATTATAGAATACTCTATAATCTTTGCTTCAAATAAAAGAACTATATGTAGTTTTCACTGCTATTGCTGCTCCTTCCGCATGATAGTTTAGTCTGTTTACTCACCTCATAACCTTTGAATCTGCTAACTTGTCAATATTTTACAAATGTTGTCTCTCAACTAATTGATTAATCTTGCAGGGGATCAAGATGCGAGAGTTCTAACATTGGCTGAACAGATAATTGCTGCCATGCCAGATAGAATTAAGGTGAATACTAGATAAGATTCCTTGTTTGGTTAGTCTGATGAATAATTGTTTCAATTGATATTAATAAAAGAGAAGAATTAACAAACATTCAATTGCTAATACTGATGCGAAGTGAATCCAGCAACTTTGCTTGAATGTACCTGTAGATATTCATTTTATTATGAGGCTCAAGTAAATACTCATTTCAGAATGAGAGTCAATGCGAGGAGATGATTCTAGGTAATAGTCCAGGGCCACCTGATAAACTATCGGGAGACACATTGCAAGATACCTTCATGGAACCTCTGTTTGATCAATCATCATGTAGCTTCGAGTCGAACGAATTCAATTTCGAATTTTCCGACCACAACTACAGGTGAAGACTGTCATTTCGTCTTCCTCTTTCGTGTTTCACACAATTTCTTTCAGATACTACGACGTTGGAACCCCTTGCTCCAGCTTGAGTCCAGCCTCTTCTAGCTGCTTACAATCACCTTCGTCCTTCATTTTAGATTCTCCCTCACCTCCACCTACAACAGCGGATTTTTGCGAGTTCTTCAAAGCATCAGGGAGCATGTTTGAAAAAGATTTTTCGAATTTAACTTTGTCTGGTAAGTGTTTTCGATGTAATATTTTTAGCTCACAGCAGAAAGATTTCCACCTTTCGGAAAATTAAATACACCTACCTATTTGTTATTCCGCATCACCATCATTTTTCCCCTTGTTACCACCTCTGTATTTCTGCTTCATCTTGTATTCGTGCGCAAACAACAGAAAAATTGTGATATATACAATGACTTCATGCAGTTTAAAGGTTAGTATCTAACCAACTGTTTATGCAATCATTTCAGACCGGGAGCAGCGAGAACTTTATGAAGCGGCAAAAGTGATCCAGAAGGCATACCGCTCATACAAAGGGAGGCAACAACGAGAACAAGAAAAAGAGAGGGCTGCCGCCATCGTCATACAGAACTACTACCGACGTTACAAGCAATTCGCTTGGTGCAAACAGGCTACTCGTGCTGCCACTGTGATCCAGCACGGTTATCGTTCTTATCGAGAGAACAAACGTTTGAAGAAGAGCCAGCAGGCGGCAGTGTGCATTCAAACTTACTATCGCAGTTACAAGGAGCAGGAAGGTAGACAAGTGAGGAGTGAACCTCAATCGACAGGATACCGGTGAGTTGTTACAGCAATATTTCCTACTGCATATTGAGTTGTTCAATTAGAAACAGAAACTTCCTGACTTGTACGGTATGTCCCAATACCCACACACCGGTTTCTGGTCGACCGGTTTCGTGCCGGTCATCCAAATCGCAAGCTGATTGGTGAATGGGACCTTGCATTCACGCCTGCACCAATCAGCGTTCGATTTGGACCACCGGCATGAAACCGGCCGACCAAAAACCGGTTTGTGTGTGTGTATTGGGACTATGGTATCGGTATGCTCGGTACAGAAATCTTACCGAGCGCTTATACTAACATTTCTTTACCTCCATGTATATTTCAATGAGCGTTTCAAATTGACTCGGTATGCGCGAGAGCATGTAGGTATCGTTTCAATTTACTGCATTTCGGGATGCATGTCCAGTCGTCGCTCCGTATTAATTTATTTACTTGAAATAAACAAACTGGCAGAAATAGACACACACATGGCACAAACGGTACTGCAGGATTTTATACCGAATAATGGCGTAGAAGATCGCTTTCAGTGTCTGTATATGTTCCATAACCATCCTATAGTCAGTTATTCAAAGCATCTCAACCTTCTGGAATTAAGATTTTTCGATAATTTTATATATCTATCTGAGAATTCCTCAACATGTAAATATTTTCCTATTCTGATTATTGTCTATTCTTTTGTATAGACGGACTATTTCGCAGAGGCGTCAAAACCAGGCAGCTAGAAAAATACAACAGTTCATGAGACAATCAAAAAATAAGTGAGTACTTAAAATTCATTCGTAATCACATACTTTGCTAAACAACTTGAAGACCAGAAGTTTCTGCTCTTTCTCGAGAATATATTAATTTTTACCACATCATCATCCATTTTTGTAACTACTACACTTTTATATGAGGATGATTTCTCTTACTCTTCATTATCCAGTTATTCTTATTAACTTCATTATCTTCTTATGGCTATCAGTTTATGGGAAGATGAAATTAGCTGCATGGTAAGTTTCCATATCTCTTTCATGAATCCAATATTGGTCGAATAATCATCGGACACAAACATGCAGATTATAGGTTCATTAACAGTGTCAAAAATTATGCTATTCCCTTTTTAACATCACTACAGGTACTACAAAAACGTTTTCATATTTCAATGCTGAAATAGCTACATCGGGAGAGTTAATTGCGAAACACAAAATGTCCCTTTATCTTCGAATTCTTTTCAGAATAAAATAAAATATTCTGAATGAGTCTTTATAGGTTAGGTTAGGTTAGGTTAGGTTAGAATAAAATATTCTGAATGAGTCTTTATAGGTTACAGAGAGAACGAGCAGAAAGAGAGAAGCTGGGGGTCCAGTCAGTGGATGTCCCTCTAAGATAACCATCTCCAGAGGTGTTCTTCTAAATCGGCCTAAATAGCAGGTGACAAGGCGGAGTAAAATGTTGTAATCGTTTTCAACTTGCAATATTTTCAGTTTCGAAAGTACAAAATGAGCTAACTGAGAAAGGAACTCTTTGAGTAGAGAAGTCAGATGAACTAATTTGAGTTCAGCCCTCTGAAGACAAAATGGAGTTCATTATTAAGTTTGATGTTCGAAACGGCTTTCTCACTTGAATGGACCGAATTATCGATCGAAATAAACAGGGAATTAATTTTTTCGGAATTCCAATTAACTACAAACATTCTTGTTTTACCTATATTGGCAATTGGAAACTCGTTCATGACATGCAATTACTAGTCTTTCCCGACTTTTTTATAGTTGAGTGAGTTAGAGGACTAGGAAGTCCAGTATGATTACAGTATGGCAAGTGAATGTTGGTGATATCCAAAGACAACACATGCAAATTTTGACGCATATTTTTCATCTAATGCTGTCTTGTCCCATAATTCTTGCTCCTTCAAGTTTGAAAGCATCCTGGAAATGGTGAAGCAAACTCTATAACTGCATTAAAAGAATTGTCTTCATCAAGATTATATAATTCTATCGAAAATTGTAGCTAAAGATTGACAAAAAAGTGAGATAGATGACTTCAGAAACTATACTGTTTTTAAGCTGTGATTGTAGTTTGGCAACACATTTCATAGATAAAATGGACTGCAGAACCTTGAACTACATAGTTTTTTCAGAAAACATTAACATGTTTTGGAATGATTTTGAACTCTGTAGAATTACGGATAGTATAATTGAGGGTGAAGAGAAATGTGTTACCAATATGTATATAATTTTAGCTCTTATCTCTTTAATGTAGGTAGATTGTTTCTCTTCTTTTCTCGAGTTGTTTTGGGGGGAATTCAACAGGACTTGATTTAACATTCAACAATCAGAAATCGGATAATATCCAGATTCATTTTCCACAGGAAATGTTGAATTGACCGCAAACCTCATATATCTCGACTTAATTTACGTTCTGATAATTTCGTTTGACTGATTTCACTGCCATCACTGTAGACTAGAAAAATCAGGAGTAATGCAGTATAGCAGACTGTAACAAACACCGACTACTTTGAATTTTTTTTCCAATTTGAGTGTCCAGTTAGTTGAACAACGCAAAGTTTGCTCATACATATCATTGTAGTTAATATTTTAATACGTAATGTACAGATATAGATTCATATTATTGTACAATGAAAAGGTGTACATAATCTGTTGATAGATTAGTTTGTGTATTATTGCCTAACTCGTGGTATTGGTGCTCAACATTGGAAATTATTTAGCACAAAAGTATTATGTTTTCGAGACTAGTCAATTAATAACAAGTGAAAGTGGATTGATCTCCATTTCAAAAAATTAAAAACACAAGTACCTGCAGGCAGGATTGAGAATACGAGTCAGATGATGTATTTCAAATCCTTGTACATAACGTTGGTTAGCTATTTTTCTGTTTTTCTCTTCGATATAATTCGTTCATAATGATATTCATTCATTTAGGACTAGACAATTAATTCAGCGGGAAAATATCATTTTTGTGTCTAGTATATTCATTTCAATGTATTTCGAATCTCCAAGTGAGATAAATCTCTTGGAAATATGAATTCTCGGTAACATATTTGCTTTCATTATCCATTTTCTGTTTGATTTTCTCCTCTAGAAGTGTAAGTATGAGTTTTCAGATTGCATGCAGATATTGTCATTGAAGAAAGGGCGTAACAAAAGCAATAAACAGTATGAAAGTTAGAGCTAGCAGCACAAAAACCAGTAGCATTAGCTCCCAATCTCATTTTCTACGAATATTTTGTTGAAATAAAAAGAATTTCAATGTTGGTAAATCTGGAATTTTGTCTTGCATGGGATTTTTTAAACAATTTAATAGGTTTTTCTATAAAAAAAATCAAAATTCTTGGTTATTCGCGTTCACACACTGAAAATTTAGATTTAGAATATTACCGAGAATTCATTTAAATTTGTGTGGCACAATCATGAATATTCTCTAGACTGACATATATGAATTTTGTTTTTATATGTTTTCGTTAAAGTATTTTCATTCATCTGTGTTGGGGTAGCCTTTACCCACCAATACTTAAGGAAGAATTTCAATTTAACGTCTGATCGTTGATAACTCAAATCGATATATGTTTTTGTGAATAATTGTTGATCTTGAAAATTTTATCTATTTATTCACTTATAGTTCATGATAATTCTCGATGTTCGTGAATTTTTCATATTAGGCATTTTCGAATTCTCCTTACATAATGTATGATGTAGATTTAGAATTTCCTTCTATATAGGTGAAGTATGACTTCATAGTACTACTATATCTACTTCGGTATGAACCTCGTGGAGATAGTTCAGAAACATTCCAAAAATTTATTTCATATAGAGATAGATTTAATGATAGCATTAGGAAAATTTTTGCTGAAAACCACTCCATCAAGTCATGCTTTCATTTGAAAAATCTCAGAACGTTGAATCAATAGTATCGATTGGAAGGTCCTTGAAATAATTGATATATAGTTTATTCATCCTCTATGCATATCAGGATATGGGGTTGTCAATTCCGTTTAGTATGCACTTTCAAATTTTCAGAAATAATTCCAGTTGGACCGAGTTCTTAACTCACTTCTAAATATAATGGAAATGCCAATAATTCTGATAGTATCGATTCATTTGGTGATATAAAATGTAAATAGTCAATGGCACTAACTTTTTCTTGTCAGTTTTCTGATTTGAAATAGAAAAAATAATAATGTAGATGTTCAATACAAGACTCAAAAATTGTATTTTGTGAGATTTAATCTACTTCCGGCCTAGAGGTAAAGTTGGTTTTCTTCATATAAAATTATCTGAGATCATTCAATGAATGTTGCTGATGAGGTGGTTCTATTTTGCAGCTAGATTATAAACTTCTTGTAAATTCGGAAAGAAGATGCTAACACCAACTATTGAAAAATATCGAAAATGTAAATTTGTATTCAACAATTCAAAATTTATGAATATAATTATAATATTCGAGTGTAAGTACCTATATTCAAATCAAGAATTTAAATTTTTATAACTATAGATACCAAAGTCGCTTGTGTATGATGATACTAATAGCAGGAATTATTTTTAAATATGCATACCTTCTATTTATATTGGAGTATATTCCATCTTCCATAACCAATAACTTATTGAATACAATTCCAAATTCTGTAGTGTTTTCTATAGATTTTCAATTGACTTATTGAACACGATATAGTACCGATTTTTCCAACCAATCATACGAATTGGATGATTTTAACCTTATAATAAAAAAAAGTGATGGAACGATGCGTACTGTTTCCGCAAGAATAGCTGCACGGTACCTCTCTAATCATAAACTTGTTCATAATCTTTAGACTATACTACACTCACCTACCCTAATTCGCATCGATGTATAAGATTTTATCAATAAAGTTTCGAACAGAATCTTATGAAAATCTTATATTCGTTCCGCCGTGGCATAATTCTTGCTTAAAACACTGCATTCGCATCAAATGCGGCTTGTATAGTTTGTTATAGAGGGTGATTAGCTAGTTAAAACTTTTAGGGCAATCACACAATTCAATTCAATTAATTGAAATCATTCCTTCATTCACTTTTGGTTTTTCGAAAATAATTTGTTGTGCTGCATTGGGGTTGTTTCGTGCTGTTTTGTGCCTCTGAATTTTCATCTGAATTACATGTGGTGCTCGAGACATTTCAGAAACAAATGATTGAAAAAATTGGTCAATATGTACTGGGTTGTGCCCTTGGAATTGTTCGTAAAAGTCCCTCTAGTTTCCTGAAAATTTAAAATTGAAAAAAAAGATATCCCGACTTTTCTTCTTCACACCACAAAATAAAGAGAAAAATTCAACGGCGCACAGCAGCACAAATTTAGCACAACTGACCACAACAAGTGCTGTACCAAATTCACACACATGGGAAATTAGTAATTTTTTTTGGTTTTGGTTTTTTGACTATTAAAATAAAGGTTGGAATGAATTTCGCACAACAGCACTCATGCTGTACAAAATGTAGTGATTTTTTTCTGGACAAAGCGTATTAAATCAATTTTTACTTTCAAAATACCTACTATGTTTGACTCACTCATCACCCTTGCAATATCAAATAAATAACTTAATTTTTCCTGTTATGAAATGCAACCAAAACGCCTATTCTATATGCAGACCAGTTTTTGCATTCCATCTGTCGTTCAGTTTGTATTACTATTTATAATATTTACTGATGTTCAATATTTTTGTTTTTGTTATACAGAGTGCAGTCTCGTACTATTATATTGTTATAATATTATATATTATACTCTATTAAAATTTTTCGGAAATAAATGAGAGTTTCATTTGTTCTAAATCCTTTAACACCTTTTTCATTAAAAAACAGGGAAATAGTTCAATGGGAAGGACATAGTTGAATCATTAAGCTATAAAATCATGGCATATAGTATATGAAATAGCTAATATCTACAGAATGACAGGATAGCTGAAAGAGACACCTTCCAGGTAGAAAGAAGAAAAATATCTTCAAAATTTAACATTAGACTTGATGATATATCCATCCAAGCCTTTTCACGTAAAATGTTGTTAAGTCCATGGTGGAAGAATATTCTTCCACCATGGTTGAGGCGAGATCAATATACCTCACATTGTCAAAACGTTATCAGATCTCATGTAGAGCCAAGCAGCTAACTATGAAATTGGCCTTCGAAATTTGACACACTCCACCCTGTATCAAACGAAATTGGAGGTTATGACGGTCGTTGAAATATTTGAATTATAATTACGTTGTTCGTTCTAAATGAAGTTATTAGCAATTACGCATTTCTCAGAATGTGAATATGCCTGAAAAGTACAAGAGATCAGTGTTCAAATATATTCATTTTTTTCATGGAAGAAAAGTTGTGGGCGTTTCGCCAAACCGGCGACGTTGTTTTAACATTAACGATATTTTATGTGAGAACCGAAATTCTAGTACCAAAACTTAAGAAATTGATACCATGACCCGAGTCATTTTATATGAGTGATTGTTGTTTATCTCTACAATACTCGTTTTTTTCAAATAAATCCACTAAATGGGGTCTCATGTTGTTAAATTCACCTCGTTGTTTCTCACCCGTTTCATTCAGCGCTCATTCAGTTTGCAATAAAAATGAATAAATATTTACCCACTTGAACAGCCAATTTCCATGAATCATTGTACTATCTATATACTTTCTAGGCCGTCTATTTGACTACCTTCTCGAAAGTTGCTTTCACTGTCAATGCCATTCTCCCAGAATAAGATCCTTGCAGTAAGTTCAACGATCATTATCAACTAAAATTTAAATACTGTCCAGTTAATGAATCTCACTCATAATGTAACTTTTTTGAGTGAATTAATAGGATGAGATATTCATATTCAATAATGGCCAACTGGTACTTCAGCGGTTCTTCTTTTTGAATAGGATTCATTCAGTTATACTGATATCATAGTTTTTGAAATCTTTTCAGATGATCAGTGATACGTAATCAATTTGAAATATTCAAGGATTTTCAAATAATCGTGAGAACCTCTTCTTAAATTAAAAAATGTAAAGAATCCTTAATTCGATTTCGCCTACACTAAAAGAAAAAAGTATGACTAAATATGGGCATTTTCAACACCTTTCACACGAGATAGTGTAATCGTTCAAAAGATAGAAGAAGGGAAACCTATCGAGTGCATCAAATGGTTCTAGTTTTTTTGGTCGTACATTGATTTAATGAGCAGATTAATGAATGTTTTTTATGTTACCTCGAAAACGTGAATGTACCTGACTATTAAAAAAATTATTAATAGCATTTGCATCACCACAAATCCGTTGATTGTATTATTTGAAATCAACGCAGGCGAATAGAGGTAACTACTTCTTGATTCATAGTGAAATAATTGTCGATTATTTTTAATAGCATCCAAGACATATTATGATCAATGTGCAATCTTTTCAATATATTCATAGAGCATGAAAAACTATTGCAATAGTAATGCGATGTATTCAAAAAGCAGTGTTGTATTAAATTATTATTTCTTAAAGTCATTAAGGATATTATTGCTCGTATCTATATTCACTATTACCTAATCAATTTTTGTTAGGAAATTGGTAAGGAACTACGGATCCACGAAATTATTTTATGATTGAAGATATCAGTGATTGACAGTTGCTGGGTGAGAAACAATGCACCAATGGATATCATCGAGAGGAAATCAGCTTCATGCATCATGCATTCCAATGACCAGGAAATTGATAAATCATTGCATAATTTGCAACAAAGATATTTTTGATATTGTTCTTTGTCCGAGGAAATTGTACTCAATACGATCATTATATGTTACAACGGAATGAGAAAGGAATTTTCATTCAACATTCCGATAAAATAGAACGATAATTGCTATTATGACTTCGATTTTTATTCAGCCTTCGAAGAAAAAGATGTAATTTCAAGCAAAGGTAATTTCATGACTGGATTAGGACAGCAAATGTTTCAAGTGTTAAAATTTGACTATTTCAAAAAGGATAGTCGAGCAAATATAAACAAAAGGTTTTGTGGAAATTGCTATAAGAAAGATGGTTTGTTTCAATTGAAAAAATGTTTGCGAACCTTTTAGAAACGCGTTTATCGTAGTTTTATGGCCACAATTTTGTTATTTGAAAAGGTTTAATGGTTAAAGGCAAAAGTATTGATCACATAAAGAATGATGAAAGCTGGGTTGAAGGTACTCTGAATCATCTTTTCCATGTACCGAAATGCACTGATGATTTATTGTCAGATGGAGCCGATATCATTGAAGGACACTAGGAAAATGTGAACCTAGATCAGTCTCAAAAACTAAAATAGTCTTTGTAAGGGGTGACATTAGTCTTATCCTCACTTATTCATTCGCTTCATTTATTGTTCGGTCAAATACCTAACTACATGTTTCGGCATTATGCCATCTTCAGGTTATAAAATTTATCCGAGCGTTGAACTCGTTGAAGCTTAGTTATAATAAGAAAATCAGTCTAAGTTTTAAACGAAGTTCTCACATTAATAGTTATTTCAAAAACAGAACAGTAAAATCACATTAGACAGATTTATGATGGGAAACATAACAATTAATGTGAGAACTTCGTTTAAAACTGATTTTCTTGTTGTGACTAAGCTTCAACGCTCGGATCAATTTTATAACCTGAAGATGGTATATTGCCGAAACATGTAGTTGGGTATTTGACCGAACAATAAATGAAGCGAAAAGCGAATGAATAAGTGAGGATAAGACTAATTTCACCCCTTACATTGATTGAATACCTCACAATGGACTTCCGTCGAATTAAAATAGTCTTGGCTGATGCACAAAGAGATTAAATATTAGGTACACAAAATGTGTGTTAAAATCATAAAGGCAGTTTCTGGAGAAAATATAGATAAATTTGTCTCATCCAAGGTGAACGTGAAATCAAAATGTGGATCAGGTATAGAACATTTCGAAAGAAAACTATGACAGAGGCGAAACGAAACTATAAAAGTATTGATTTTTTCGCGCACTTGGTCGGACGAAAGCTAGCTCATCTTCTTTTTCATTTCCATTGCCGGTAATTTTTTTTTCATCATTTTGTCGAGCGGCATTAGGACGCGGATAGGTGAAGTCCCTTTCAGAAATGTTATCGTCGGAGACGCTTCCTTCTCCTTGTCGACTGCTGCTCTTCAGATACTACTGAATTATCCAACTATTGGGGTCATCAGCGTTATTGGAAACTCGTATTAGTAGGCCATGGTACCACTCTCTTGGGCCAACAGACATTCTGTCGGTACTACCATACGCTAGTACCAACGATTGTCTTGTGTGCAGCGGTACCATCGTGACGGGGAATGCAGTAAATAGTATAGCGTACTCGATACTTCACCGTGTGTGATTCGTGTTTTAATTTTGTTGACAGTCAGTGAACATACACGTGAGTGCGACCACCTTAACTGGATAGCTGTTTGTCAACTCGCGCGTATCAATAGAAGTAAGTAGGAACCCTATCCGTGGTACTGGTGTCTTATCATGAGCCGTGAAGACGTTAAACTCGCATATTTTCAGTTACAAGAGAATTATATGATAACATGTTCGATGTGCACGAATTTGAGAATAGAGGTTGCAACAAAGCGTTTAGAAATGTTGAAAAAGCGGTGAAGGATTAAGGTAATTGAATATAATTGCTTTGCACCTCGAGAAAAAATATGAAATATTGCATGTTGCATTATGAATGTTTATTGCTTTGTTGAAAAATTGAAAGTTCCTCCAATAGTGGCGATCAGTACCATTCGCTTTCTTTATTCTGTGTTTTTTACTATATGCTTTCGAAAAGACGTACAACAAGCGCTCATGAGCTCCGCATTAACATAATCTTTATTATTGAAATTTAGGGACGTAAAATTTCAATATCATCCCCCTATTGTGCGTAGAAAATTAATCCCATCCACTGATTACTATGCAAAGATATCCCTACAGGAAATCTGATCCAGGGCTTCATTTCGTACATGTTTTCCCAACATAATCGATGGAAAATTAATGCCGTGGTTAATTATTTTCACACTAATTGTTCTTCTTAACCATAATCAGTACCAGTAACGTGAATCCCAATATTATCTCGAAAATATTAAAGAATGCAACTAAATTTACTACCAGATTACATTGAAATAAGATTTTTCGTGCAAATTATAAAAAGAATGATGCGATATCATTTCAAATTCCTCATTAATTCGAACATATTATTTTATAAGAACATATTATATAAGTGTCTCATTTTTGGTTTCAAAATTAAGTTGAGTTCAAGTTCTGTAATATTCAGGGAATATTGAACAATTTTCCATAATATTATCATAATTCCAACTCTCCATCAATAAGTTTTATTCAGTTTCAACTAATAGTTAGGAACAGGAATGAAATTTTTCAACTTTATAAGGAGAGTTTTGTAGGTAGCAAAAAGGTTCTACAGTGTGGCAACGATGTTTTTCTCCCGATAGTTGACGTCATGCCGAGCCAAAAAAAGCTGAATTTCAAGGGTGAAGTGGTAAGTCACCCCTAGGAGAACTTTACCTTGGAATTTCTGAGCTTACGAAATGAATATATATGATTATTAAAAATGCTTTAAAATCATTTTTCGAAAGTACCTACGGCAAAACCTCTAGAGAGATAGGCGACTATAAGTGAAGTACCAGCATTTCTAATGTCCACATTACTAAACGAACTCTTGATACACGTTAGATGATAAAATGATACATTCATTAGGTACAAGGATTTTCTTTCAACCCAATGTACTTCCAAGTTGCATTGAATTAGTAGATAGGGCGTTGAAATTATCAACGCAACACCTGACTGTGTATTCATGTCAGGGAGAACCAGCGACATAATCAAAGATTCAAATGACAAAGGAATATGAAAGAATTATGTATGGGTATGTTATACGAACGCTAGTGATTGTCGGTAGTTTTACCTACAAGATGCAAGAAGTTTTTGATATGGACGTTATCTCCTAACAGCGGTTGGTACAAAAATTGAGCATCGAATAGGGTAGTTCAATTGTACCTTCATTTGAACTCACTGCGAATTCCAACAATGAATAAAATGAGAATCCAACCAATATGAAAAAATAGTTAACATTCACACATCTATGAAATCAAATATAAAAGAAAGACGAAGGAAGAAGAAAGAAAATAACATTTACGTGCACATCATGAAATGCTATAATTGACTTTTCTTCTGTTCGTTTTCGATTTCATCATTCATATATCATTAGTCTTGTGACAATTCCACCAGTATTTTATTCATTCGTTAAACTAACCTCATATTCATGTAGTTAGGATGACAGAATCAGATGCAATCACCTGATGGGTATTCTGTACCATTAATGTTTTTCCTCTCATGAATGTCGTTTCAAAGAAAGCAAAATTGAATCTTATTCTCTAATATTCACAAACGCATCACTGAAAGAAAGAGTATTCACGCGAAGAGGTGAATGGTAGGAAAGATCTTTTCAATTTCGATGAATGTATAGAGTGAATCTGGAGCAGATAGGATCTCAGTGCAGAAACTCATTTTATTTTGAATGTCTGCTCTAATCACTTGTAATTCCGTAGTAGACTCGAGATGAACTATTTTCTCCTCCATTAAGGAAACTCGAAGATGAATAAGGAAGTGTCTCAAGGCGTTTAATAGCTACTGGAAGTCCAAATATCTTTGAATGAATTCGATTAATTTTCGTCGAGACTTTATACCCGAAAGAAAATTGCTCACCTGACATTTTATGGAATTGATGCGCCAAGTTTTCGCAGATCACGAGCTCCCTGCGAAACTTCGTGAGTCGAAAATTCCATGTCCTACAGTTGAGAAATTCATCTAATTATGAATGGACTTGCTGGAAGGCACTCTTTTTTTGATTATTTATTCCCTTTCTTACTTCGAGATCAGATCTTGGTTCACTGGGTTTCGAATTATTTAATGTATCGAATTATCAAGTTTTATTCCCGAAAAATGGTCGAAATGAATGAATTTTTCGATTTTTTTAGGGTAAGATCTCATTCATTTTGTAACTCATCAATCTTATTCACAGAAAGTAGTGATTGATATTTATTTCCGGTAGAAAAAAAGTTAAAAGTGCCAGTGCGTAATGAAGAACTTCTACAATTGTTCCATTCTCATCTTATATTTCAGACCGGATAGGCTAATCCCAAGACTAATCCATAACATTGATAAAACTTGTTGATTCAATTCATATTTTTGAGCCTATTTTTGAGTTCCAGATTCCTTTCATCTCCTCGATCTATAGGTATGGTTCATTTATTATATCATTCATTTTTCGTTTTGTAAATGAAAATTCCAGGTTGAGAACCCCATTATGACCTCAAAATAATTGATTTTATAACAAATTAAATTTCAAGTTTATCAATTTTCAAAAGAGCAACCCAATTAGAGGGTTGACAATAGAAGTATTTTACTGAGTTGACTAAGTGATTACTGAGTAATAAGTGAACTCCTCTCGTAGGCATGACTGGACCATTTCTCTAAACTCATCGCATCATGGGATTCTCGTCTCAAAACATTTCAGTAAACATCTACTGATGTTTTTCATCTGGGCTGTGATCATTATTTTACCTTAAATTAAATTCCTTGAGATTATTGAAATTGTACTATGACCCCTTATGGATCAATATTCTCTGATTTTGCTACGAAAGCTATCACTCATGTTTCTTCTCTGGAAAGCACGATTAACTCCTTATTTCTTTTATAAAATTAATTTCATAACAAATTCACCAAATTTTCCTCTAATCCAATTTTTTTGACCGAATATATTGAGAGAAACAATACAAAAAAAGATCAATACCATGACTAGCATTGTCATTTTTTAACTTAATATTCTATATTTATATTCATGTCTTGCATATAGCCAGGCAGGGAAAATAATCCTTAACATTTTTTCATATTAAATTCACTAAGAAACTCTACATATTCATGTAACACAGAAGCACGTTGTGTTCTGCTAGACAATCAATTTCATGTTGACCTCTCGGAAGTTCTGAGAGTTGTTACATTATGGAGGGTTTGAAGGGTCATGCACTTGTTAGTAGCGGAGTGAATTTATCTCAAACTTACGAACTACTTAAGATGTCCCCTCAAATAGACCTGAAGCATCTCCAGAATCCTTCAGTAAATACCTATAGATCGTTTGAATATTTATTGCACGAGAAGAAGCTTCTTTCATGAAATCTGATTAAGGATTACTTGTAAACTGCTCCACAAAAGTTCAGAAATTCTCAAACTGTTTCAAAAGTTTCTGTATCTACCACAGCGTGACAACGCATTTGCATTTTTTGGTCAGATTGGTTGATAAACTTCATGTTCCACTTAAGTAAATGTAAAATATTTATTACTGGGGACACAAGAAAAATTTCATTGTGTTTTTAGAATCTATCCAAAAATTTGAAAGTTTGGAAGTTTTATGAAAGTCCATCATAAAATGATGGTGCATCAAAATTTAACATTTCCCCTGAACAAGGTATCCATGGCTACCGCCAATAGACTTTTCAGTTTAATGTAAGATTCGAATTTTAATGAACCATTAAATCATAATGGACCTTGTTGAAACTGATCGTAAGAGAGAAGATTGAAATACTGGGAACATAAGAACTTCCTGGACTGAAATAAAAGCTTCGTAGGTAAATCCTGAAATAGATGATGATAGTGTACGAGGCTCATCCTGTATATAGAGTGTAATTCAAGAAAACAGACTTAATAACTTTCTTCGCAACTAGCCCGATTTTACTGGAGACTTTTATGGAGGAGAACAAGTATCATGTAATGAAATCGTTACTTCGCGTTCCTGTGTATATCCCCTCATATATTTCAAGCAAGACAGTGAGAAAATGGAATGGCTCCTCGCATTATTATCTCGAATATAAACATCTTGAGCTTCTCCAATTCTTCTGCGAAACGAAGAATTTTTATATATCTCGCTGGCATCTGCAGGCTTAAGAGTCAACGATGTGTTTTATTTAATTTATTACAAGTTATTTCACAGTTGAGAGGCTCCCAATTTTAACGTGTAGAGAACTATTTTGTTGATTTTGATATTCAGGCTCCCCTTCCGTGATATAACTGTTTCTTACATGAGGTGGAAAATATTGAATCTTCACATTCTGTGTTAATTCATCAGGATATCCTTTAGAAAATCACTTGGAGTGGAACATAAACCACTTATAATTGTAAACGATTCATTGTTGTTTATCTCATCTTCAGTTTTACTCTTCGGTGATCTAAATTTGTTTGATCTCTAAGCTTTTTTTCATTAAAGAAATTCCGAGGGAATTTCGTTTCAACTACAAGAACTATATTAGCTACGGTGTGATGCACTTTTGTTACATATTAATATTATCATTTAAGATTATGAATGTGGTTCAACATATTTTTTTAACTGTGGTTGGGAATAGAAAGATGTTCAATGTTTTTGCGTACATTCATAACTTATCAAGAACAACCCTAGCAGAATTGAGCTTCCGAGGAAAGATCTGAAGTTCTTGGGACTGAAAAATCAGTACCTTAACCCGATCATTATCGAGAAAATCCACTAGTTCGAATTAAAATGTATGTGAAAATCGACTCACTAGAAAGCTGCCGTCAACTCGAATCAAATATGATAATGAATTTCATATTAAAGCCATTATTAAATCTTCGAAATCGGCTCAATGTCCACCAGTTTTGAAGCTTTCTCTCGTAAGAGCAGCCGATCTTATTAACTCCACGATATGACACAATTTCGATTTTCACGAAAGTGAAATATTAGTTTGTTTTTGTGGGCAGTTGTGAAATTAATGAATTTTTCACGTTCTGAACAGGTATTTGAAGCTAGGTCGTCGGGTCATAATTCTTCGTCGCTTTGTGAAAGAATTGTTGCGAAAATTATAGCATTACGATAAATGTGAAAAAAAATTCAATATCGAACACCGGACCTGTTGAGCAGGTCTCAGTAGTTCATATCTTTATTTTGTTTGTTTTCTCACGGAATATTCAAGTCGACGAGAGACTTTCAATGAAGGGAAACTGATTAAATACTGCTTAACCACAAAATTCTCTGCAAAGGTTTGGAAGAAACACAATTTAATTGGTTCTCAATTTATATCGTATCTTCGGAGTCATTCTCATCTCAGAATAAAATATTCCTGGTAAAGTCATCCGGAATTTTCAGGGAATATTACATACATTCCGGGAATGTGCCAGGAGGATAAATATCTTCCAGGAATATCCTATGAACTCGAGGCATATATTCTTCTTCCTTGATATATTTAGGTATAATCCCGTAGTGGGCAAATTCAACCAATCGGAATTGTCGTTAACAGTTTCATAACACAAGCGACCTAAAACATTGTCGTTATCAATACGTTTGACAATACAAAATCCCACCTCTGATGCTTTTGAATTGTTCCTAACTGTTCCAAGATTTAAGCGTTCTTTACCTATACTTACAATCATTAAACCATTCCAATGATGCAGAAATGAATTAATGGAAAAACTGCTGAGTACTCTAAGGCCCAACCTATCGATATATCTATTTGCGGCAATGATTAGCATAGTTGGATAAATTGGTTCACCTTTTATGCAGCGAAGGTGAAAGTTGAATTTATTATTCATTAGAGCTTGTGAATAATTATTCCACCTCTTGAGATATGCGTCAAGCTAATAGTTTCCCATTATTATTTTACAGGTATAACTCGTCTTGGCAGTGTGAAGGCAAGAAGATTTTGCCCAGCTGTCAGTTTGACCCAGTTGTGCCAGAAAATTGTGAATCTTGAAGAAATGTGAATTCTCGTGTACACTATCACTTACGAGGTCGTTACAAATGATTATCGTCAGTGATCCTATAAAACTATGTTGTTCTGCCAGTTGATAACAATATGTGCGTGTACTGTGTCAGTTTACCTTCAATCGGGTAAGTTGAACCTTCCTCTTGATGAGTTTCCCAAATAAACTATTATTGAACACTCGGATATTCGAATCATAAATGTCAAATGCATCGTTAAAAAAATACACTCTTTACCAAAAGAGTTACAGTTCTGCCTATGAAAGAATCGAGATGTCACAACCGTTAGGCCATGATGTGGTCAAGAATTTAATGATTTTCAAACGGTCCTCGAATACAACATTGATTCAAATCAACTTGCATCACAACTTGCGGTCAAATTTCAACCACATCAAATAGAACCGAGAAGCGGACAGTGAGACGCTGTTGAAAAAAATTTAATGATCTTTACCTCAGGAAATATATCGTCCAGCGAGTTATGGGACAAGAATTGAGGATTTCATGGGATTCAGAAAATTCCTAAGCTGAAACAACTAGTTTTTTTGATGAGTTCGTTATAGTTTGGAATATATAGGGACCGAAAAATTGAAATTTTCCTAATTAACATATTGAGGAATATATAATATGTTTTGGATCAATTAATATGGACTTATTTGGACAATTTCATAACATGATTTTATTATAATAGCTGAAAATGTTTTGTACTTTATGAGTTTTTTCAAAACTACTAATATAAAAAATGCGAAAGTTTGGATGGATGTATCGATGTTTGTTACTCCTTCACGTGAAAACTTCAATGAATATTCAGATGAAATTTCACGGTTACATAGTTTATCTATCAGAAAATCACATAAGCTACAACTCATGAAGATTTTGTGTAATTTGGCCATAATATAACGACAAATTATCAAGCTAGTCGAAAAAATTTCGGCCCCCCCGAGAGATATTCAGACGTACCTTTCTCAAACCGTTGAAGTTTCACGAAAATTAAGCACCATGAGTTTTTTTACTCTAAATTATTGTGAGTGGAGAGGAGACATTGTTGACGTGACGTTTGTGGCATAAATATGTGTTCTTCCAAATTAATTCAATAAAAAATGTTAAACAACGGGATTCTAATATCAATACTTGCCATGAACTAAATCATCGATTTCAGAATAACCTGCTGCTTCGAAATCGTATGAATAAATATATTAATTTTAAAATTAAGCCATATCCGATGAAAAATTACTTAATAAAATATAAATGGCATTTAGTAAGTTTCTCAAGAGACTTGATTCTAATCTAAACAGACTGCAAAGATAGAAAAATTAAGTTCACAACGTAGTTTCTGGAAATGAATATTCATAACAAAGTCTGAGGCAATAATGACCAGAGGATATACTATTTTATTAACGCTTAAGATTGTCACACTATTATTGTGAAAGCAAAGGAATATTCCAGCTGCTTTCAACAAAATCGAGAATTTTCTGGAGAAATCATCATTTATTAAAATCATCATTTAGGAATCATGTAGATGTTTAAAAAAAATTGAATCAACGCAAAAAACGGTGAAAGAATTCCTTCACACACAAAAAGAATGAGATCCCGTTTTCAATTTCAACCACGCAAGGACCACTCTCTGTCACGAAGATTAAATTTGGAATTTCAACCGAGCCAATAAGGAGGAACGATGATTTCCGGGAAACGTAATGGTAATAAATTTCCATCAACTCTTCCATCCTGAAAAATAGCGTCTTCGCCGCACGTGCGGTTAGATCGATGTCATTTTATATCGGGGCATTTGTATTCTTGAGGAGGGCCAACGTTGGAATTGAGGTGGGAAAATAATACAACCCCTGGGATGAGCACAAGGACTTCATGTTTTGACAGAAAGGCAAATGATTCACAGTAAAATGAAAAATTGTAAAGTTTGAAGAAATGAGGAGAAGAAATTCTAAGTATATATTTAGAAAATAGGGTGGCCTCGAAAGACTAGCTGAATGAAAACAACGGCATGACAAATACCAATACCAGCTAAAATGCGAAATGATATTCAATCAGAAATTGATAGGGCTAGTTTAAACAGAGAGGAGTTATTTCAAAGGTAATCGAAAACCAATCAACAACAACAAATTTTCAAAGACTTCTGTTAGTTAAAGATTGAAAAACGTCCACAAGTACAATTTTCCTGTAAGCTTAGAATCAAAATTCTATAACATTACAAATTTCAAATCCAATTTTCTGTAACTTATCAATTCATATTTAATTTCCCTGTAGCAGCCTCGAAATTGGAGTTCCTCTCATTGTCTATCTGCTTTGTCGAGTTAATTATCAAATTTCACAAATAAGATGTAATTATGTACGTGTAAAGAGACTTTTATCACTTAAAATGATATGTTTATGTTCATAATTCAGCATAATATTAAATACACTCTGATTTGAATCATGGGAAATACAGAATCTGATGGGAAAACGAGTATGCAATCACTTCGGTACAGTAAGGGATTCGTCTTTCTCAGAAAGTCTCATAACCCATTTCACTCCGTGAGAAAAAATATAAATCCTAAGAAACTGATGTATATCTGGTCACGTTTTTTCGTGAGAGTATCTGTATGGGAGAGATAAAGTCATAATGTAATATTTGTAAATTCTTCTTTCCAGTGAATCGGAACATATTCACGAAAAAATGTTTCTTTCAGTGAAAAAAAAATTATTTTTCAGTGAGAATTTAAATTTTTTTCTCGATATTTTCAGAACATAATTCAACAATTTTGTTTCAATCGTGAAAAAAGACATTTTCAAATATTCGAGATTTTGTAAAAAATTTTCTTCAATTTTTTTATGATCTCAAAATATTCAAAATTGGGTAAAAAGTGGAAAAAAAAATTAATAACTGATTCTCGCAAAAAAAGGTCAACTTTAAGGAACGAAAAACTTGTTCCCTTAATTTTTTTAGAATTTCAAACAATATGTCCAGGAAAACCGCTGAATCGAACGATCAACCGATTTGTAAGGGCCTTTGGAGTACATTACGGTATAAAATTGTCTTTAACTAAGCTTTCCTCCCAATATTGGCAAAATGGCATTTTCTTGCTCTTTTTTCACATTACCATTACAGGTGGAAAAAAATTTTTTTTTATTAAACATGAACGATTTTTGTTGAAGATTTTTTGCAGAAATATTAACCGGTTGTCTGATTGCTAGGCCTCCCTAGTTCAGGAGATATCGGCAGTTGAGTGAAAAAGTGTCCTTTTGCATTCAAAATTGGGTATCTCGAAGATAAATGGTAATTTCCGAGGGTATTGAAAAACAAATTAGAGCTGAATAAACAGGCTATGCGGCTTTTGCATCTAGCTCAAAAAAAAAATTTCCAAAAAAAATTTCCAAAAAAAATTTGAAAAATTTTAAACATTTTTTCTTCGTGCTTCATCCATTGCTATAGGTACTTTTTTTAACCCATAAATTCAGAAACTAGAGTCTTCAAGCTTCAAAAGTTGATTTTTCTTTTTCTCATACGACCATTTTTCACTGAGATACAGCCTGTTGAAAAACACAAAAAAATTTGGACAATTTTTCTGTTCCTTTAATTGTTGCGAGAAGTTTATATCAATGGTGATTATTTTCGAGAATAAGATTTAAAGGAGCTCAGAACCCATGTTATGAGTGTTTTTTGCACACTCGTTTGCCACTAGAGGCAAAGATATAAAGAAAAAGATATACGCAGACATAAAAGAAAAGCGCAGTCCGTTTTTAATGTCCTCTACTGTCTCATTCAGGTTTGTTCATCTCGAACATTAGTGCATAATTTATCTAGATGAATCCCGATTTTATGTTCACAAGCATCCAAATCGTAAATAGAAAATCTCAGATGAGCAGATTATGACTACAGATGAAAAAGGATTTCGTCAATTATTAAGGTATTTCCAGCAGATTCCCATAGAAAGTCTCTATTTTCTTATTTAATGTAGACTCAACGAACTGAATTCGGAACATGAGCTCAAGAGAGAACCAAGCGTAAAGGTCACGTTCGGTTATACTAGAGAGACAAATGCAATTCCTTTAATTAAATCTAAAGGAGAGAGCAGAGTCGACTCTGAAAGCTATCATGGGATTTCATTGTATTTGGCGTGAAACATCAAAAAAACGACACTTCATGAACAGAATATTTTATTGTACGTTCTCACCCAACCTTTGATATTTGATGAGTCGTTAGTGAAAGATATTGAACAAAGAGTTGCGAAAGTTCTAGTTCCGCATTGATATTGGAAAACTTCGCCGGAACCACAGAAGTTTTCCAATCGGCATTGAGCTTCAAATTCACCGGATGAATCCTTCCTGGATATTTCCAAAGGTGATTTTTTTTTGACAGATCAAAATATACCATTTCACCGAAATATCATACGAAATCCATACTCTCACATCACTAAGCGACACTAAGTGGAGTTGAGTAATTCTGTCAGACAATGAGCCAACAAAAAGACAATGTTCTGCTCTAACGCACTTGAATATTGAATCTGCAGGAGCAAGTATTTGTTTCCCACTGGCCGAATCTGTTGATTCCTCTAAAATCACAGCTCATCTCTACTTGAAGAATTTGGACAAAAATTAGGATCATCAATACAAAGAAGAAACAATAAATAAAGAGAGTGATATGTTAGCATTTTTCAGAATTACTCTACTAGCTTTTTTATGGAGAACCATGGTCGAAATCATTGATGCATCTTCGATTTCAGGCTAATTAGTTCATCAGTTCCAGAAGTTTCAGGAGCAGAATTGCACTTCTCGTATTACTGGAGTAGACTGTACTGCAACTAATTAAAATTCTGAGGATTGTAGAAACATTTTGTTGGACTAATTAAATTGGAGTGAATTTGATTAACGATACTCGTTTCGAGATGCTCGAGCCACCAGAATTTTAATGGGTTTTCGTGTACATTAGTTGTGATGTTCCAGATACTGGATGCCTCAAAAAAAATATTCCTTTCTTCAACGGAATATCAGAGCAGTACTACGTCTCTGAAGAAATTCTTGCAAAAACTGGGAATCTTGCCATGGCACAAATTATTCAACGCTATCAGATACAATCCGAATAGATGGCATAATGAATTGAAACACTTTTTTTACTAAACCAGTTCAACCTTGAAATGCAGTCTTCTGGACGGTTAAAACTTGGTCAATGAAGCGGTTGCAGTCTAGATAAACATCAACTCGACGTTTCTATTTCACAATTAAATTCTTTCGAGAACAACCAAAGGCTATTTAAACTGCAGAGAAAGTTGAACCGGCTCATTAATAAATTCACTGATTTACATATGGATCTCACTCCTCCGTTGGAGTTCAGTACCTGTAGTGCCATCCGCATGTTGTTTGGAGGAAGTCATCTGCGGATCAAGTGAAAAGGAAGCATCTACTGACCTACATGTGACTCACATTCGGTAAAAGCTTAACACTGTTTATCTTCAGGTCTATATGAAGAGAATACCCACTAATTATACGTCTCGTTTTCTCGTTCCATTTCGAGTTGCGTCAAAATGACTCTTTTAGGTACACAGAATCTCAACTTCATCCAATGTTTTCGAACAGTCCAGGTAATGACCCTTAATGGAAATTTCATATAATCCTACTGAGTTCGATACGAAGTAAAGTACAGCAGAGTTGAGCAGATTCTTGACGTACTCTGTGATAATATTAATTAAAGTCGAGGACAAAACATAATTTCCCTCTCGAGGAAGATATTTCCTGGAAAGATTCAACCGAATGCATGGAAAATGCCAATTGAAATTAATAGAAAATGCAATCGTTTCATATGTTCGAACAGACAAAAGGTAATAACAATCACGTTTTTATATCCGTTTAAATAAGCCGATACTATTATTCGATCAGCTGGGTATTCATTATGCTCACTTATTGAAATGAGATTGTATATTCTTCCAAAATCGTCGATATAATAAAATCAAACCTCCACAAAACGTCATAGCTATTAATTTCAAATATGATATTCAATTTATACAATAAGGGATCTAGAATGTGTCTTTTATCGGCTTCAGTTTTTGAACACATATCATGCAAATGACGAAATAAAGATACTTCATTCCATTTGACAAGAAACACTAATACGAAGCCAAATTTGTAAGGAAAGTAGACAATCCCCCTTGCCTTCCTCAATTGAAGAGTTGTGATAGGTTGTTGAAATTAATGAAAACATAAAAGCAGGAATTTTAGTTTCATTTCAAAAGTTATCAGCTCCTGAAATTTTTCCCAAATTGTTCGGACCATAGGTTAATTGGTGTATTGGCAGAATCATTAGATAATGTCGCATTAATCACGATAATTGATGGTGTAAATTAGCTACTGCAAAAATAGATCGATCATTCCGCATTAATTCATTCAAATGAATCAGTACTAATACTCCGAATGATTCAATTAGATTCAAACTGCAAACATAATGAATCCTGTTGCCGGACCACAAAACGGGCACAATTAGACAAGAACTGGAGATGCAATTAACGAGTCGAGAACGTTGCAATGCTCTGAATATTCATGAACAGTTAAAGAAGTATTATGTTCATCAATTTTCATGCCTTCGCCACGATAATAATTCCCGTCAGAATTATTATTTGTCAACAGGAGAAAACGGCAGTCTTCACAAATGAGCAATTGATTCAGTCAGTAGCTTCATTAATCCCAAAATAATTGCATAGACGTCGGTTTAATCACTATCATATTTCACAAAGCCTGGATTCGGATCAACTGCTTTCTCGGCCAGAGCGTATGGTCCAAGATAATTGGACGGAAGAGCTGGACAATCGGCCTTTCTTGGTGATTATGGACACTTTGTTACGACACCTGAGGTGACTGGTCTGTGTTCAACCCAGAGCATTGAAATGAGAATAATTGTCTATTGTTCCGAAAGAATTAGAACTTGGAGACAATTATCGCATTTGCACTGCTTTCTAACACAAAATAAATTAAAATTCGCCAACTTAAATATTTGCACTAATTTGGCAGATGAAGAAAACGAACAATAAAAACCTCGAAAAAACTATGATCTATCAAAATATGCTTTGATAGTGAAAACCATGATTAACCTGGAAACAGTTAAGATTCTCGATACCTACTTACCCAAAATCTGGGCTCGATCCACCGAGAAAAATTGCTGAGGATCTCAGTATCAGAATACGAATTTTTGCATCCTGATCTGGAAAAACGCACCCGGATTTTTGAACAAAAAACGCAGCATAGGACCCAAAATGGACGAAAATATTTTTTGTACAACTGCCATTAAAAGTGACACTTTTAATGACAGCAAACAATGTTAAAATCGATTGCTTACGTGGAAGCGTGTTAAAAATATTTTTAACACTAGTGTTAAAAATATTTTTAGCACTCCATTTTCTTATGATAGAATCAGCAATTATAAATGTTTATTGTCAATATTTAACAATCCTTACTTATGAACATTAATATTAATCCTAAAACTAGAACAATTACTAACATTAATGCCCTGTGACGTTAGGGAGCTTCGCAACACATTATTAGAATCATCAGCACCATCAGTACTTGTAGAAACCGGAAGTACAATATTGGATTATGATGATCCAACATCTGTTGAGGTTAGGAGAATTTTTTCAGCAATGGCATTTCTATATGCAATAGAATGATCAATATAGCCCTCGGCTACCGTCGTAGACTTCCATCCATCATGTTTTTTTATATCCGTATTATTTGCTCCTGATTCTGCTAGCAATGAAGCTGAGGATCTTCGAAAACAGTGTCCGGTATATTGTTTTAATTCTGGCAGTTTGAGGAATTCGGCAACAATAGAAGGAATTTTCCCAAATGTATTAATACCAACTGGATTGGCAGTGCATTTATTATTCATGTATTCCAGGAAAAAACGACGATGTTCGATGACAGAAGGGCGCAGTGCAAAGTTTACATACTTCTCAATAAGACTGAAAGAACGACTGACTTTCGTTTTTGTATTTGGAAGTTGTATAATCAATGATTTATTTGTTATTTCGATGTCTTCCACTGATAAATTATACAATTCTTCACGCCGACAGGCTCCAAATAATCCGAAAATAGTTGCAACCTTAACCAGCAAGTACTTCTCATAAACTTTTCAACTTGTTCACGAGTGTGAATTTTCGATTATTTGGGACTATATCCTTCACTTTTCCGTTTTAAATATGCTAGTACTTTAAAATATTACTAACATCCACACCATTTTTAACAAGGGCGCTTGACTTTATCATTGAAAATTTGCTCCACAAAGTTGATGAAATCCATATTTTTGATTTTCCTCCTAAGTATGCAAGGAAAACAGTTTCACTGAAGTTCCCTTCTACATTTTTTAATTTACACCAGGCCAGGAAATTGTTATATGCATTATCGTACTGCTGAACATATTTTTTAGGTAGGAATTCCAGATTTGCTCTTCTTGCAGACTCTTTAATATCCAGAGCAACAACCAAATCGTCACTTTTATTAATAATTGGACTCTCGACAAACATATTAAGACGAAAATTGGACAGGAACGAAGTTCAAATTACAGCGTCTTTTCTCATTTGTTAGTAATCATAACGTTGGCAACGTTTGCCATTCACAACAACCTTTTGATCATTTGAATATTAAAATGTATTTTGAAGTTTATTGTCATTGCAAATTCGCCCATTTCATTATCATAATAGGGCAGTTGTATGAAAAACATTGTATGGTATTTGTGTTAAAGTGATTTTATTTTGTTCGTGAAATTGTTCAACCAATTCGGATGGAAAATTTTTCGCTAACTCCAAGTCTGCAATAAAAAAGATGGGTCTGCATTTGAAATTTTAATGTTGACCTCATATCTTGTATGAATTCACCACACCAACTCATCGATAAACTCTGATTTTGATGGAGTTCATCGATGCACCGTTCACCGTTGCTGAGTTAATCCACGTCGAAAGTTGTGAAAAATAATTGCAAGAAGAAGTAACTGTAAAAAACACAAATAGAGCTTGATGTCAAAACGTTCTGAGTATGCATAACCTTAAAACTTTAAAACTTTGCGATGGGGCTGTCAGTTGCCATATTCCAACAAAAGGGGTGGCCAATCCTGAAATAGAGAAGGCCACCTCTTGTATAATTAACGTTGTTTCGAGTCTTGAAAAGTTTGATGAAACGTCTCGCACCAAATTTTCGTGACTTAGTCGTGAATCGTCACATGAGAATCTATTACGAAACTTTTAATTACATTCTTGTCGTCTTCGAAGTTATATTTCATCACCTACACACTATACAATCGATATCGAAACAGATCATCAATCCGTATTAATAAGGAAGTACTCCTTCGAGGTAGATACGAGTAGTGCATAATTATTTCATATTGAGTCAGTGTTATGGAAAGTGAAAATTGCGGCGGCTCAAGTCTGAATACACTTGCATGTCGACTATTTATTAGAAGAGAGCGTTTAGTTTTTGCGATAAGATTTATTTCCGGTGAGCTGACGTGACATGAAGAGGCACCAAGTTCGAGACTTGATGCAATGATAGAGGAATGTGAATACAACTTGTGATCAAACAATGTTTCTTCTGGCCATTCAAAATGCTGTTCAAGATGCGTTTTTTAGATGGATGACAAATTAACAGAAGTTATAAATTTAATTCTGTGAACCTTTCGAACAGAGTTGCATTCAGCTAAAGTAAACATTTTTTTGGTCGATATAAATTACCCAGAAATGCGCATTTCACTAGATTTTACGAAGAGTGAAACTGCATTAGCAGTTAAGTTAATGCGGCAGAACAGAATGAAAATATACTCCCCGTCAATAAATTCCGGAAAGGCAAAATTTTTGTCAGATTCAACACCCTTTATGTTTTTTCGTGGTTCTCCGATTTTATTGAAATTTTCATCAGGTATAGTATTGGGTCTTGTTATATTAACCTGGAATTTACTTTGCGAAAATACCTGTAGTTCATCCGTTATACAGGGTGAAACAAAACCTTGTTTTATACCCTTCATTTCTAAACACCCTGTGGTGAATTTGAGGCGGAAAATTTGATATCATTAAGTTTTAATTTGAAGTGTGACCCTTTCTTAACAAAATGTTTTTTGATTTCCGTCAGTATCTGCTTTAAAAAAAAGATACGCATTTTCAAAGAAAGTGTTGCATTTTTTCAATTTTTATAACAATTTAAAACATTACAATACCTTATCGACTAGTAAACATAAACAAACATCAGAAAATTAATAGCGTGTATTTCCACCTCGCTTTCTCATCACTTCTACCATACGACGTGGCATACTTTCAATGCTTTTACGAATTGCTTCTGAGGGAAGCAACAATTTCTGTTAATGCAGAACAATGCTAGGCCTCATGTTGCACGGGTTGTAACAGAATACTTTGAAGAGGCGAATATTCAACGATTCATGTGGCCAGCCAGAAGGCCGGATTTAAATCCAATTGAACATGTATGGGATATGCTAGGCACACATGTTCGAAATCGGCAGCCCAACACCTTGCCCGATTTGCGAATAGCCCTTCTTAAAAAACGGGAAAATATTCCCAGGGAAGCAATTCGTAAATGCATTGAAAGTATGCCACGTCGTATAGTAGAAGTGATGAGAAAGAGAGGTGGGAATACATGTAATTAATTTTCAGATGTTTGTTTATGTTTACTAGTCGATAAGGTATTGTAATGTTTTAAAGTGTTATGAAAATTGAAAAAATGCAACACTTTCTTTGAAAATGTGTATCTTTTTTTTAAAGCAGATACTAACGTAAATAAGAAAACATTTTGTTAAAAAAGGGTCACATTTCAAATTAAAACTGAATGATATCAAATTTTTAGCCTAAAATTCACCACAGGGTGTTTGGCAATGAACGGTATAATACAAGGTTTTGTTTCACCCTGTGTAACGGATGAACTACAGGTATTCTCGCAAAGTAAATTTCAGGTTACTATAACAAGACCCAACACTATACCTGGTGAAAATTTTAACAAAATCGGAGAACCACGAAAAAAGATACAGGGTGTTGAATTTGACAAAAATTTTGCTTGTCCGGAATTTATTGACGGGGAGTGTATTAATGCAGAAGTAGCAGATTGGCGAATGCGCTAGTGTCTACAGTATGTATGAGAAAGCTACTAATATTAGACGTAGTTGCTGCAAATAGTCCAGTCATTTTAAACACAATACAGACAAAATATCTGAGTTCGAGATATTAGGCTGTAAACCTGTGAAAGCCTTCATTTTGACATCTTGATACTTGTCTCAAACCCTACCGAATGTAGGGTTTCCACGTTTGAAAAATTCCACGGGTCAAAGAGAAAAGAAAACAATTTTTGGTTCTTCTCGAATATCTCGGTTCCTATCACATTTTCGTTATTTTTATCTATCATAAAATATGTAGAAGAATTAATCATCTATAACTTTTGTCGAATGATACTCGACCTTTATTCTGAACAGAAACTGAGATATTTGAGAAAAACATACAAATAGTCGTTATTTTGAACTTAGACCCTTAGAAGTGAACAGTCGGTAGGGTTTGAGACAAGTTTAGAGATGACGAAATAAAGACTTTCACAATTTCACAGCCAATAATCTCGAATTCCGATGTGAAAACCCTAAAGTGACTGGAGTAATAAAAAAAAATATGAATTATTATTGAATATCGAGAAATTTAAATTTCAGAACCATTTAAAATATTTCTCCGCCACAATAGCGTCATCAGGTGAGGGATATAGGTAAATTTCCAACCACTCAATTAACTTTTGTAACTAATTCTTATGGAATTCATCGTGAATTATAAACGTGTTTGTGTATTTTATTGATTTAATTTATGGTTCTAGAATGAAAATGTTCATTGAATCGGAATCTGCAGAAACGCTGCACTATGCAACATTATAAATTCGATTTTCCTCCAATAGTTTCTTCGTGAAAATATAATATGATATAAGTTCGCCGCATCAAAAATGTTTTATTGTTACAGCATCGGCCAATCTATGGTCAAATCCAGATTTGGAATTATTAGATGAGATCCACGATGCGGAAATCTATCAGGCTGTGGTAACGTCCATGGAAGAATGGAGAAGGAAGAGGGAATTGAAAAAATTACATAACAGGTGAGGTTTTTTATGGGTCATTGAATTTATGTGAATTTGCCAATATATTTCTCGTTGGATTGATTGGAAATGGAACGGATGAAACTCTAGGAACGGTGAGATGTTCTCTTCAATATCCCCATAATCCATATGAAAATAGCCAATAAGTCAAGTAAGAGAATGAACCAGCCTTATGGAAATTTTAAAAACTTCATAAAAAGAATTTCAAGAAATATGAGAAAAATTCAAAGAAAACTACTGCAGAAGATCTTTTTCGGAAGTATTTTTATATGTGGATTCTTGGAATCTGAGATTCAAATTAGTTGTTTATTGTTTCTGTTGTAGGGTAAAGAGGGAAGACATCCAGAGCGTGTGTTACCAAGAAGTGGGATGTTTCGACTCATCAGGTCCTTTCGGTTACTTGGACATGTTGCCAGCGAAACCAGAAGAAATAGGAACCAAATTCCTCTTATACCCTGGCAGAAGCCGAGGCAGGAGTGGTACACCACCGGCAGAGGTCCCTTTCCACAACATATCCGATGCTTTCGAGTGGGCTAAACAAGGGTTCAACAACAGCTTACCGACCAAAGTTCTCATTCATGGCTTCGGAAGTGGGTGCACCCACATCTGGGTGTATGAAATGAGGAGTGCTCTAATGGCTGTGGTGAGGGGACCTGTCAATTGTTATTTAAAGGCCATGAGATAATTTCATTTACATTTGCAAAATAAGGGCAGGCAGAGCTGATGGAGTAATTTTTCATCTGATCTATCATACAAATAAAGAAAATCCTTCTGGAAACATAGGAATATGAATGTTAAATTCGATCGCGCTCAAACTCTAGTGGAATAGTGGAAGAATCGAAATCTCATTGCGATTCGATAACAAATAAGGGACTGGACTGTTGGAATGGCAAATCTCGGCAGGAGGGAGTGATCTCTGCTGCCGCGAATTGCAATGCACATTAGTCGAATCCGAACGTCAGGTGAGATAGCCAGACGGTTTGAAAATAAATTAGATTCGTGTAAATCAAAATGTTTACGGTTAAACAGAAATTTCAAATCATGAAATGGCAGTTCGGTGGTCAATCTATTGCGGAGACAATAACTTCTTTCATTGTTGCCTTTGGAGATAGGCCGATACCTTCACGTTCAGCTCTCCAACTTTGTGCCATAATAGCAAGTACGCCTTATCTTCTCAGAGGTATGAGATTATCTCTTTATAATAGATTTGGCTACTGTTTGGCATAACAAGGTGGATTATTTGAACATTGAATTTGAATTTGTCGATCTTAAATTTCGCATATTAAAGAATTTGTTTTTGTTTTCCTTTTTCATTTTCATAGAAGTAATTTTTGTTTTTTAATTTCTTCTCGTAGAATGTATTTTTGTTTTTCAATTTTTCTTTTTAGAGAGGTTATTTTATTTTCAAACCACTTTTGGCGAAAACGAACCTGAATACTAATTTCCACAGGAAATTATTTGTGTCATTCATTGAGGCAAATAAATTCTTCGCGTCAGAGCGGTATAAAATTGTCGTATTCATTCACAACAGATATGAAATCACCCATACCTCGTTTGGAGTGTTACTGATTAGATTCGCGTACCATACGTTGTTCTCTAATCCCCACCTAACTGAATCTGTCTGTCCAGCCATTTATTCGATATCACTTCCCTCTGAGGTTTTGATTCTGCCACTGTTCCACTCGAATATGGCCCTGTGATGTTTCAAATTCCGTTTTCCCGATCTGTATATCTTCAACGAGATTTAATCGCTTCTTTTCCATATTGGGAGAAATTTCAAAATGCTTTTATCTCGAAATAATGATTCACCTTAGGACAGATCATTGAGCTTCAACCGTTCATGTGAAAAAATCAGACATGCTTGGTTGCAGTAAACTTAAATTTGAGTAAGGGGCAAGATCTGTTAGAAAAAAACATTTTAACCATGTTTACTAGTTAAGAAATGAAACATCGTCAAAGAAAAACAGTAAAAACAAAGTTTTTTTTTTCAGATTTGAATTGTTAAAAGAGGAAAATCGACAGATATAACATTATTGTTTAGCATACTTCTTGAAACATATACGGTCTTTCAACTGAATTCATGAGCGCACAGTCAGATCCATATACGAAACCAAAAAACAATTTATTGCTTTTTTATCACCTTGCATATCATCTATCAATTTCAGACCAAGAATCCTCTGAAGAAGTCTACCGCAGATGTAGGCGAAATGTTAGCTGAAATAACTTCTACTAACTGTCTCAATGTCAAAACAAAAATACCTCAATTTTGATCATTTTGTTCGGCTTTTATTTTATTAGAAACTCGTTATTATGGCGAGAAAGAAAAGAATTGATTTTTACAGAAATTTGCTAAGACATCCATATGATGTCATGTTTTTCATCATTAATTCATGCATATAGAGAGTGGGTCATTCATAACTTTTCACCCCAAATTTTGAGCTTTGCGATGGAATAACGAAAAAACGCTCGGACAGGTCAAATTTTGTTGAAAGAGGGACAAATAAGGGTGTTCAAATGAGTTTGATATCATTACCTCTCTAGCTGCAACCCCTAACAGCTCTCATTTTTGAATAGGGATAAGGGGACGATCAGCAAAGGCAATTCAATTTTCTGCATGGGTGTACTTTTTTCATAGCTTTATTATTATTCAGAGTGACTCAGTATTCCATCAATAACTTTCACACGCCGAATTTGGATCTTGAGATGGAAAAAACGCTCGGACGGGTCAAACAATGAATTCGATATCACTACCCCTCTACCCGCTACCACTTAAAGCAATTATTTTTGAATAGAGGTAAATAGGTCAAGAGGCTTTGATGAAAAAGTTATTATTATTATTATTATTATAACAATGATGAGAGTTTAGGCAGTGCCTATAAACTCAATGAACAAAATATATATAAACACAAAAAAAATCCAAAGGGTAATAGAGAAAAATAAAAGTAGTAGAAGTGCTTAAAACAAGTAAAAGATCCCCAAAAATCCACCAAGTGAAAAGTAACTCCACTCATCCACGTAGACGCCAACTGTCATAACTGTTTTTGAATGAGTTCACCGACACTGACCCAACCACAACAGAAGGCAAAGCATTCTACACCCCGAATACGCGGTTCGTCAAAAAGTGTTGTCTTTGCACTGTCTTGAAGTCCTCCTTGCGGAGCTTAAAAGCATGACCACGCAAACGGCTGTCGGTATTCAACGTGAACAAGTTGCGCAGACTAACACCAAACATATCCTTCAGAGCTCTGAAAGTTATTATAAGGTCGCCACGTGTCCTGCGGTCCACAAAAGAAGGTAGGTTCATTATGGAAAGTCTTTCACTATATGACGGGCGTGAGATGCCGTATGGTAAACGCGTTGCACGACGCTGAAGACCTTCCAGTAAAGATAAATCGCGGCACAACGTCGGATGCCAAACAGGGCCAGCGAACTCTATGATAGGCCGCACATAGTTTCTATATAGAGCCGCGCACGTTAGGGGGTCACACCTGCCAAATGCTTTCTGAATCAGAAATAAGGATCTCTTGGCCTTGCCCACCGCATGGAGAATATGATCGGACCAACTCAGATTATCCGTGATTATAACACCCAAGTCACAATGGCTGCTGGATACAGGGATGACACATCCATTGAGAAAATACCTCCGGCGCGGATTGCGGGCACCCATGTGAAGAACGACGCACTTCTCACCGTTGAGCGGCAGCTGCCAGTCCTTACACCACCGTGAAATGGAGTCGAGGTCATCTTGTAAACTAGAGGAGGCACCGATGGGGCTAAATATCTTGGTGTCATCAGCGAACTGCGAACAGTGGGATCTGACATGTCTTGGCAAGTCAGAAACGAAAAGAAGAAACAGAACCGGGCCTAATACCGAGCCCTGAGGTACTCCACTCAAAACGGCTCTCGGTGAAGAGAGAACATCTCCAACACGAACCTGGAAGGAGCGATTCGAAAGAAATGCCTCTATCCACGAGAGGAGGCGGCCACGAATCCCAACATGATCAAGCTTGAAGATGAGACGTCTATGAGGCACACGGTCAAAGGCTCGAGAGAAGTCAAGGTAGATGACATCAACCGGGTTACATTTGTCAAGGGACGACGACCAGGAGTTGACTCATTCAAGGAGGTTTGTGATGACAGAGCGCCCCGGGAGAAAGCCATGTTGACAATCAGGAATTATGCCTTGAGCAAGCGAGAAGTGGATAACTTCATCCAGAATGATCCTTTCAAAGACCTTCGCAATGACCGGGACTAAGCTGATGGGGCGGTAGTTGTCGGCACAACGCTTATCTCCCTTTTTGAAAATAGGCGTAACACGTGCACTTCGCCAAGAAGAAGGGAGGAAAGAAGTCTCGAATGAGCGGTTAAAGATTAGTGAAAGGGGGAGCGCCAGGGAACGGGCACACTCCTTGAGCAGTTTTGCAGAAAATCCGTCAGTACCAGGAGCAGACTGTATATTCAAGGTAGAAAGCTTGGCCCTCACGATAGACGGAGAGAATGTTACGTCTCTGAGTTCGGCGGATATACGGGGCGAAATTATTGCGGGAGGCTGACCAGATTCTAGTGTGAATGATTCCGAAAAAGAATCGGCCAAAACGTTTGCAGACTCTTCTGGACCTGAGCAAAGTCTATTGTTCCGACCATAGACCAATGGAGTATCAACCTTGGTGTTTAATGTAGACCTGATGTATTTGAAGAAACTCTTACGATCACTAGACCGTGTTAGCTTAAGTTCGTAGTCCTTTTTTGCTATAGTAATTATGGAGGAAAGGTAATTCGAGAAACTTCTATGGGCATCATAGTCTCTTTGATCTTTACGACGAATATAGCGCTGCCACAAGGATTTTTTATGACGAATTAGCCGGAGGATATTTGAGTTGATCCACGGTTTAGTCGGAATGAAGGTGATGTTTCTTCTCGATGTACAATTTTCGATAAGCTCATGCAATTTTCCAGAGAAAATGTTCCACATGCGTTCCACGTCAGCTTCCGGCTGCAGGAGGGATACCCAGTCAATTACTTCTACTAAATTATCAAGCTGACGGTAGTTAGTTGTTTTCATAGTTTTCAAGATTTTCTCATTAGTAGAAGGAAAAATGAGCTGCAACTTAGAAGAAAGGATAATATGGTCTGATTTACCCAGAGGTGGATGTTGATCAATGCTCGAAACAATGTCAGGATCGTTGACCAGTATCAAATCAAGAAGTGAAGGAGATTGTAGGTTGCGGTAGCGGTAGTTATTCAATTACCTGTATGAGCGTATTATTTTTTTTCTTCGATCGCTCAACTATTAAACAGTGTCGGAGGGGTAGTGATATCGAATACATTTTTTGACCTGTCCGAGCGTTTTTTCCATCTCAACGATCCAAATTCGGCGTGTGAAAATTATTGACAGAATACTGAGTCACTCTGTATAATAATAAAGCGATAAAAAAATTCACCCATGCAGGAGATTGAAATTTGAGAGCTGTTAGGGGTAGTGATATCAAACTCATTTGAACACCCTTATTTGTCCCCTTTTCAACAAAATTTTACCTGCCCGAGCGTTTTTTCATTATTCCATCCCAAAGCTCAAAATTCGGGGTGGAAAGTTATGGACGGCCCGGTCCACCCTATATTGTCTTGGATTTTAACACAAAGAAGTATAGCAGTAACAAGGGGAATCTAGGCGCTCTAAAGTGATCTGTCAGAGACCAAATTATTTCGAATTTTACGACGAACATGATTTTTGAAAATGATTCAGACCATCGAAAATATTTCGATTTTTCTATACAAAAAAAAAATACATATGATCAATTTTTTTAATACACTCCCCCAGAAAAACCTACACCATAAATAATTTACTACCATACAGGTAAAAGCGATTCATTCATTTCTACCATTCAAGTCGGAGCTATTGTTGCAGTTTCAATGATCTTATTATAAAACGCTATTTTTGTTAACCAGCCGTTTTTGGTACATAAACCGGAGATTATAAAACCAGCCCTGATAATCTCACGTTGACACGTATGTCATAACGATGACAAAGGTCGTGTAATTCATAGTGAATATCCCTGTAACACCTCTCACTTGTACATTTGACATACGTAACACTCTATGCATATTAATTCTCGTCTATGTTTGACAGGAGGAGATAAACGTCATCTGCGTCGATTGGGAGAACGGAGCCACGTTGCCAAACTACGTGAAAGCCACCGCCAACACGAGATTAGTGGGCAAGCAGCTGGCGATGCTCCTGCAGGGCCTCGTGCAGCACAACGGCCTCTCTCTGCGGAACACCCACCTGATTGGCTTCAGCCTGGGCGCCCATGTAGCGGGCTTCGCGGGGTCCGAGATCGGGAATCTATCACGGATCACCGGATTAGACCCCGCAGGACCCTTATTCGAATCCCAGGACCCGAGAGCGAGGCTCGACCAGACCGACGCCGAGTTCGTCGATGTCATTCATAGCAACGGGGAAAATTTGATTCTGGGGGGCCTCGGCTCCTATCAGCCGATGGGACACGTTGATTTCTATCCCAACGGAGGTCGGATGCAGAAGGGGTGCAGCAATTTGTTCGTTGGGGCGGTCAGCGACATCATTTGGTGTGAGTATTCATAACGGGGCATTGCGGTGAAATTTATTACAATCTAACGTTAGAAAAAGCCTAACTCAACTCAAGTCTCAACTTGAACGTTTATATCTTCATTCCTTCCGAGTATATTTGAAAACAAGTTCAGTTGATAGATTCACTAATGAGCTTTGGAAAAAAGTGGTAAAAGCACTTTATTTTCAGTGACATAGAGAACAGACCAGTTCTTGTATTATTGAGATCCGTTTGCACCACCGTTCCTTAAAGTTAAGGATCCTTTGAATATTGACAGTTGCATGACTGTCACTGATATGGAATTCTTACGTAAGGGACCTTAGAATATAGAACAATATTTTATTATCTATGTAGGGCGCCTTAAATAGTTCTATCTAGTGATATTTCAATTTTTCATGTTGTTTAACTTCACCCTAATTCAATAAAGCCTTTTCATTGGCTGGGCGGATACAGATGGTAGTTGTCATTTCCTTAACCTAGCTTTACTGTCATTTTGACGATTTCATGCTAGTTGAAATTTCAAATTTTTTGCTATAATTTCATAGAAAACAACAAATGTTCAGTCAGTTTGATAAATTATTTTAGGTTATAATCCCATCCTTATATTTGAGGTTAGGTTTAAGGATCGAAACGTCACTTAAATATTTAAGGAACGATGGTGCAAACGGATCTTAAAGAACTACCCTAGGCTCGGGGTAAAATGCCTATTCACCTGTGGTAGGTTGACCTTTCTCCTAGGGTAGGTTGTCCTATGAAGTTGTGAGGCAAAATCTACGAGAAAAGGGGTTGAAAAACAAAGAAACCGATGTATTACTCATTTTTTCATTGACACCAATGGGCGATCTTCCGTCACTTTAATTAGACACAAAGTAACCATTATTTTACTGAAATACCAGAACTACAGGATAGGATTCAGGGCACTCCAAACAAAATTTTTCGTCCTCATCACTTTCATCGTCGTCTTTTTCTTCCTTATAGCCGAAGATTTTTCTCCTATACTCTTTCCGTCTTGGTTGACATTAATCTACCTGCCCCAAACCAGATTTTAATTTTTAGTCACAAATTAAATAGAATAAAATATAGAAAGAGCATATATCAAAAATTCGTTATAAATGCTTTGACAATCAAAAACCACATAGATGGGCATTATTACAAATAACAAACTGCTCCACAAGAGTTAGGGATATTGTATTCAATCGTTTTGAAAAGTATGTTATCTTCGGGAAATCGCTGTAAAATCATTTAAAACTCAATGACAACTTAAATCGATCCAATAAAAAATGAGTATGGAACATTTTGTCAACCTGGTCGCCTTTTTTCTAAATTTTGATTCTTTGCATGCTTCATAAATGTTCTTATTTTGAAATGGAGTCAGTTTATCAACGGCTTCGATTTGAAAAGAGTTTTCTGAAAATGCCAAGACGTAAATTAACGAACGCTGAGGCTAATCCGAATGGACAGGGTGGTCTAACTCAGGTTGTTGTAGCGGAAAGGCTCCAAGTCAGCCAAAGTGTGATATCTCGACTTTGGAATAGGTTCAGGGAGACAGGTTCTATGTTGGAAAGACCAAGGCTTTGTGGGCGACGAAAAACAACACCTGGCTGAGAATCGTTTCATCACGGTATCGGCGAGAAGAAAGCCTACATCTACGTGTAGAATGCTACGGAATACTCCTCAAAATGCAGATGGGGTCCAAATTTCCATCGAAACCATCAGGCGACGTTTGAGAAAGGTGAAACTAGGATCTAGACGTCCATTAAGAGGAGTTTCATTAACACGTGACCATAAGCGTCAAAGACTGGAATGGGCAAGGCAACATATCAATTGGAACGATCAATGGCGTAGTGTCCTTGTCACTCATGAATCCAGATATGGACGATTTTCAGATTCTCGAAGAATAAGGGTATGGACAATCACACGCATACCCCGTAATCGTCGCTATGTCCAAGAAGTCCATCCATTCCGAGAGGCTAGTGTTATGGTATGGCACGGAATATGTTTCAACAGGCGCACAGATCTACACATTCGTCCTGGGAATATGACCGCTTTAGACTACAGGGAGCATGTCATTGACAATATTTCGCCAAATTTTCAGGCTGCTATTGGTGAAAGTTTTCAATTTCTAGACGATAACGCTAGACCGCACCGGGCAAATATAGTTGAGAATGCACGCGAGGAGCTTGGTATTCCACATTTACCAATACCTCCGCACTCAATAGATTTGAATTGCATAGAACATGCATGGGATATGCTCCTAAGAAGATTAGATAATCATCAACCCACCCCAGAATCCTTAAATGACCTTAGAGAGCTTCTGCCCCGTTTATGGAATCAAATTCCTCAAGAAATGTTCAACAACCTCGTGTTTAGTATGCAAAGAAGATATCAAGCTGTTATTGATGCCCGTACAGGCCATACATTGTATTGATAGTATTGAAATGCTTGAATTCTCTGGGAATAAAATTTCGTTATTTTACTAGATTTTTCCTTACCACCCTGTATACGCTGTAGACCTACAGGCTACAATTAATTTTATTTCCCGCAACTTGAAATCATATTAATATGAACTTTCATCACAAATTCTGATTTAAACTATATTTTTTTTGCAATTTAAGTCAATATCTCTAACTCATGTGGTGGAGTTTATTTCGCAATGTACGTGGGGACCTAGTTCTGAATAGTTTCTGTTTGAGTGAGGTGCAGACGTTTCACCGCTAGATGGCACTTCTCATTGTTAAATCTGGGAAGTGCCTGACAGCATTGATTATCGGTCTTCGGCTCATTTTGGTTGTTATTGACGAAGACATCAAGCGTTTCTGATGAGGAGCATAATTACTCAGAAACCAGTCTATTGCTACGTTGCTTAGATGACAGCACGTTTCGTCAGTTTACTTCGTGGTCTAGATTTTTACTAGCCCACATTTTTCCTAGTCAGATACTTGAATATATCTTGGGTTGAATGACCCCACTAAAAAAAGTTAAGGGGAAAAAATCTGGTGACTGCGGGCCAGGATATGATACCTGCGGTGCTAATAAGTTCAGTAAAAATGGAATTAAAAAATTCCCCATCTGGCCATGCATTATGATAAGGAGAGCCACTTTTCGCCATTCAAGTTGCCATCAATTCCTCTCTGTCCAAATAGTTTTTTTCAGATCCTGAGCCCTGAATGGAATTCTCAAATGTTTATTTTATACGGTGTTCCTCAGGGATTCTGCTGCTCTTTCTTGATATTGATGACGATACAGTTTTGTGAACTGGAGCGGGTTACTTTCATAAAAGCACATGGTTGAAACTTTTCAATCGGTCTACTGGGAATGTTAGTTAAATAAGAGCCTCCTGCTGATAACCAATTCCAAATCAATTTCAGGAATCTCGAGTTTAACTATTACCTGAAGAGAACACATTCATCAGTTATCTTCTTCTCTAAGTGTAGATTCTTCCAATATGAAAATATTTCAATATCGAGGAAGGCCTATTATTTCAGATTTGTTTTTCCAATCGCCGTGTATAATTTTGTTCTTCCAACAATTCGTTCTACTATTTTCCTCGTAGGGAAAAGTATTTTGTTCAGGGATGAATATTTTGAATAATAAATTAAGGGAAAATTGAAATGTCATTCTGCAAGACTAATACAGGGTCTTTCACGAGGAACCTCACCCATATTTATACGGGAAACTACTGAACGTATTTTAATGAAATTCAGCACTTATAAGTATTTCACGATGCTGATGAAATCTAAAATATTTTCAAGGCATGAGCACCTCCGGTTTTTCCGGAAATGACGTCAACTTCCGTTTTTCAAATTAGAACACCATTTTTTTATTGCAGAAATAGATTCCTTAGAAAATTTCAAGTTATTTTGATGTAACATTTTTCAGTTTTGGTTGGAAAATTCTCTCTGAGCGGGAAAATTCGAAAAAAAAATTGAAAATAGAGCTCCGCTGAAACAAGAATAACTTCGAGGTTTTTGGATGGAAAATTTTCATTTTTGGGATTTTTCAAGATGTAAGATTGATGTATCCACTTTGAAAATCGAAATCGCGATTCATGATACAGGGGGTGAAAAAATCGCTTTCAAAGTTAGGGATGACAAAATCGTGAAAAATCAATTTTTTCAAATTAGAACCCCATTTTTTTATGGCAGATATTAAATCTACGTTAAAAAATAATGTGAGTGTATGCATCACACCCTTGCCCTAAAGTGGATATTTTCTGAGTTATTCACAAAAAACTGTTTTTCGTCTTGAATTTTCAGCTATTTCTTTTCCCTTCACGCCAAAAAGATGAAATTTTCAGGAGATAGATATTCTGACATATTGACTCAAATAATTGAGCCGCTAGTACAGAACCATAATGACTTATGGTATCAACAAGATGGCGCGCCTCCACACAATTCACTCAATGTGTCAAATATCCTCTACAGGCTATTTGAAGATCGATGGTTGGCGAACAATGGTCCACATCTTTGGCCACCACGTTCTCCCGATTTAACTCCTTTAGACTATTATGTTTGGGGTAGGATAAAAAATATTGTCTACTCAACTCCCCTGACTGATAAAGAGGACTGCATAGAACGAGTCAGAAATGCGTTCAGGTTTGTTTAGATTTCTAGATTCATAGTTTTGAAACTCAATTTGGTTTTTAAACACTTTTGCAGATCTCTTCCTCCCGATGAAATAAGAAAAGCAACGCACGAAGCATTCCTGAGACGTATAAATAAATGTCTAGAAATTAACGGTCAAAACTTTGAGCATCTTCTCTAGTTATAACTGCGAGAGTTTGCCATGGTTCTCCTAATAGTAACTTGAAGTCGGTTTCAAAAAGGGGTGAAAAATCTACAGCATGGTTCAAATAACAGTTCCTGAAAATTTCATCTTTTTGGTGTGAAGGGAAAAGAAATAGCTGAAAATTCAAGACGAAAAACAGTTTTTTGTGAATAACTCAGAAAATATCCATTTTAGGGCAAGGGTGTGATGCATACACTCACATTATTTTTTAACGTAGATTCAATATCTGCCATAAAAAAATGGGGTTCTAATTTGAAAAAATTGATTTTTCACGATTTTGTCATCCCTAACTTTGAAAGCGATTTTTTCACCCCCTGAATCATGAATCGCGATTTCGATTTTCAAAGTGGATACATCAATCTTACATCTTGAAAAATCCCAAAAATGAAAATTTTCCATCCAAAAACCTCGAAGTTATTCTTGTTTCAGCGGAGCTCTATTGTCGATTTTTTTTTCGAATTTTCCCGCTCAGAGAGAATTTTCCAACCAAAACTGAAAAATGTTACATCAAAATAACTTGAAATTTTCTAAGGAATCTATTTCTGCAATAAAAAAGTGGTGTTCTAATTTGAAAAACGGAAGTTGACGTCATTTCCGGAAAAACCGGAGGTGCTCATGCCTTGAAAATATTTTAGATTTCATCAGCATCGTGAAATACTTATAAGTGCTGAATTTCATGAAAATACGTTCAGTAGTTTCCCGTATAAATATGGGTGAGGTTCCTCGTGAAAGACCCTGTATATCCGAGGCATGCAAAAGTTGGCTACAAAGAGAACAATACGAATAATATTTCAACGCCTATGAACAAACGATCGATAACGAACCTTACTGTTTTGATTTAACACAAAGAAAAGTGTTCATGCTCCTCCCCTATTGTTCCTAATGTAGACTATGACTCATTCGTGGAGCTGTAGACTGCTAAAAAGATGTTTTCATTCCGATGTCTGCGCCTTTTCATTCTCTCCTGTAAAATTACTTTCACCGCACTCTGGATTCACTCGAAGATTTCGAAAGAAATAACTCCAAACTGATCAGTGGAAATATAATGAAGGGTATCACTATCTGAAGGCTCAAACTAGTTGTCTCTGCGGGATATGGCCTACTGAAGATGCAAAATAAGTGTGAAACCGGTATATCTCTTCTCTGAGTGACAAAATTTGTTTTCATTTTTGCAGCCTCATGATAAAAAATCTGTGAGCCTATGAATTAAAGATGGTACCCATTTCGATGATGATGATGAATTTCTTGTTTTTTGATTTGTTCCTTTTATTAAAACAACGTTAATTCAATCATCTGATGATCCGGATTTCTATTTAACTAAATTTGTATGCAGTTCAGGTTACTTCTAAAAAATGTTCCCCAACTTCTTATTCATTGTTTTTTCACAAAATGATGCGTCCATTTTTCCTGAATATTTTCGCATTCAAATATCGAATTAGCCCCTAAACTCATTCAACGTTTGCGAACTTACGCAATCAAAGTTTTCGCGGAATTTCGCAGGTATGAAATTTTATTTCACGGAATAAACTCAAGTGGATATTACTTTCAGCATCTGCCGTCGAGGGGAGATCACTCTGCAACCACAGAAGGGCTTATAAGTTTTTCACGGACTCGGTCTCGCCAAGATGCCATTTCCCAGCATTTCCTTGCGACTCCTACGAAGACTTCCTAGCCGGAAAATGTTTTCCCTGTACGGACGAAAGGTAAACATCGTTTCATTTTAGGGTAAAGGAGATAGATACTTAGGGTCATCCCTATGATAAATAACCCTATAAAGAAAAATATATACCGGCATGCGAGGTTGAAAGAGATGTTCTCGGGAATTTAGAATCGCGTTAGTTTTTCCCAGAGTGGAAGTCAAGGGTGAAAAATGAAAAATGAATCAGTCCCTTCTGAATATACAGGGTGATGTATAGGGTGGGCAAAATTGGTGAAACTTTAACAACAACTTTTTAACCGTGAGAGATAGAGAAAAATGAATGACACGTTACGGTGGTCTCTTTTGAAATTACAGATAATACCATCAACTGCATTCCTCTATCTTCTTTTGTTTCCGAGTTATAGGCCAAATTTGAAATTTGGGCGATTTCAACTTTGGCCATTTTTTTCCGTTTCTGTTTGTGCTAGGATATTGAAATGAAAACATTATACATGCACTTTTTTCATAGCAAACCAGTAGCGTACTTTGTTTTTTCCCAAGAGGATTCCTTGCTGAGCTATAAAGTAAAGTTGTGTTTTTTCTTATGGAAACTATAGTTTGAAATGGCTTAGAAATAATAGCAATTTTTTTCCGTTTCAGAAATATATCATGCATCGCCCTCAAATTCATTCAGATATCATGAAAAATATAGTTTGTATTTGAAATTTGAATTATTGAGTATTAAGTAGGCTGAATCACACAATAATATGTCTCTGCGCATGAGTGTCATTATTATTTTTCCATTGAATACTTGATTCAATTCTCCGTGGTTTGATATCTATTCAGGACAACTGTCAATATAGAATTCGAAGTAATTACTGCCGGCAATATGAAAATGTTCGGAAACTACGAGAAATATGATATATGTCAAAATGTTTTATTTTAGAGGCAATAATGCCCTCGAATTGACAGTTGTTCTGAAAAGAGATCAAACCACGGAGAATTGAATCAAGTATTCAATCGCAAAATAATTATGACACCTTGCGTAGAGGCATTTTAATCTGTGATTCAGCCTACTTAATACTCAATTATTCGAATTTCAAATACAAACTATATTTTTCATGATATCTGTGAATCTGAGGGCGATGTATGATGGCAATTCCTTCTAAGTCATTCCAAACTATTGTTTCCATAAGAAAAAACACAACTTTATGTTATAACCCGAAATCTAAAGAAGATAGAAGAATGCAGTTGATTGCATCAGTTTCTTAAAAAAACACGACTGTAACGTGTCATTCATTCTCCTCTATCTCTCACGGTTTAAAAGTTAGTTCAAGTATCACCAATTTTGCCCACCCTGTATTGTTATCGCTCATAAAAATACCGAAGCAAGAATAATAATAAATTTAAAATATCCACTAATAAATTAAAAATTCATTTATTCCTAATATATTTATTCACCAATCCAAATACACAATCTGACAGTTCATCAAGTCATACAGAGTGAGTCTAGAGAAAAAGAACCATTAATATTTTCATAGTGAACTATGCAACCTCTCGAAACATGCCACTGAAGTTTTTCCGAGCATTAGGTATACCGCCTAAACCTTCAAACAAATGTAGAGGAAATTTAATTCTGTGAATCTTTCGAACAGAGTTGCATTTAGCCAAAGTAAACAATTTTTTTTTAATTTTGCTGATATAGACGATCGCTGATACAAAATAAGTCACTAGTACTTTCGATTCGTTCTCGACTAATATGAATTAAATGAAAAAGAATCAGGATTCTCAAGGGTGAAGTTTCCCTTTCCATAAAACACTGTGCATATTTGATTCACTCATGTCTTTGGATTTCATGCATAAAAAAAGAAGTCACAATTCCTCATGGAAATTCATACAAAAATCCATTCGATACAACAACCATCGATTAACTGCTGGGGTCAGCAGTAACGACGAACTTTCCGAAAGGAATATGTGACTGAATATATGTTTCTCATTTCATTTGCAGAAAATGTGGAAATATGGGATATTACGCAGATAGGTCCAAAGGTCGAGGGCAGCTCTATCTCATAACAAGGGATGAGGAACCCTTCTGCGGTGAGTATCTGTTAGCTACACATTCCAATACGGGTAAAATATTTATGAATATTTTGTGGCGAATTCAAGGGGTTTATACCGGGACATTTCCTGCTAATGTGTTAGGGTTGTTTCAACACTCTCGATGTTCCACATCTGCAGTAATTCTTGGAGGGTACATTATTATTATCTCCAGATGTGAGAAGGAACAGAATTGAAATGTAATTCACCATACCTTATCGTACCTCTCAGGAAAAGCTCTGAGATTAAATTAATATCCTGAATTTTTGTTTACAGCGCATCAGTACCATGTGAAACTGGAAACCTCTACCAGTCCGGTCAATTTGGTCAGTTATGGAAAAATTCAAATCACCCTGATTGGTGATTCTTTGCTGAATGAAACATTCGTACTCACAAGGTGAGATTCATCGAATTTACGCTAATTTAAATGTATAATATATTATAAGTTATTCCTGAAACTCATCTCTTTTGAATCTCAGGGGGAACGTAGGAAAAACTAATCTATTTTGCTAAATAGTTCAGTCATTAAGTTTTCCTGCAATTTCAACCTTCAATATTCACCTCCTCTACTTATGAACATTCAATGAGATTTATTTCGCCAGAGAAGACGAAGAATGTGATTTTTGATATTTCCCAGGAAGGAAGATGAAGAAATGGTGTTGGGCCAATCAATTTCGAAAATACTCGTACCACATCCGATCCTAGCAGAACCAACAGCAATCCAGGTCCTCTATACAGCTTACAGCGGTTGGCTCTCCTCAGGATTGACCCAATGGAGAATGGATAAAGTGACCCTTAGCGACAGTTTTGGTAAAATGTAAGTATCTTGTACATTTCGCTCGATATATTCAAACTTATATCTTTCAGATCATCGGTCTGCAAGAAGAACCTTGTTCTAGATTCAGGAGTACCTGTTACCTTACCTTTATATCCAGGAGAATGTAATGTGCCAAAGGATGTTCACTACGAGGAAGAAAAAAATATTTTCGATGCTACCAACAACTCGTATCCATCGGTCACAAGCAATTTCATTCCGACCCAGGTTGTCATGGCTGGAAGCGAGAATTCCAAGAGGAAATATCAGCCAGACAGGTATTCCTCGATGTTCAGGGACGCCATAGATTTCTTGCACATACCTTGGAACAGGGAAAGGGAGAACAACTTGATAGACAATGAGCTCAACGAATCTGGAAGAGCATTGAACACCAGAATCATTAAGATTGAGGGAAACAACGAGTCAGAAAGCACGACATTACGAGAAATCGTGGAGCCCATACTAAAACCACAGTCGATGAAGAACGCTAGATCCCACAATCCTGACAAGCTGAAACCAGAGATAACGGAACCTATCCTACGAGCAACAACGACAAGAACTAGAGCGACCAAATCAGATCCGATCTTCAAGAACGATTTCATCTCGAAGCTAGCAAACGATCGAAAAGAGATCCAGTACAATTTTTACGACATCGAAGATGAAATTTCCTGGAACCCGCCCCAGAACATGATAGTGAAGGAGAATGGCGACAAGAAGAAGAGACAAGAGAGCAACGTTGGTAATCCAGGTCTCAACGACGTTATTTCTCCTCTTCCAGAGAACCCGATTGAAGCAATCGTTACCACAGTCCAATTCTTACCACGAAGATTGGCCAGGATGTTCGAACAAGCCGAGAAATACGCCAGAGAAACGATACTCCCTCTGGTCAGCACCTACACCCCCAAGTTTCTCTCCGAGATAATCGCACCTAAACCGAAAAAGAAACCAAAATACGTACCATTATCTTACGATGAAGAGATACCAGCAGCAGCATCTCTCAAAGTCGAGGTGACGAAAGAAAAGAACGACACGGAGAACACCGAAAGCTCGAATCCCTCTCTCAATTTAACAGCGAGGAATCCCAGGAAAGAGGAATCGAAACTTACGACTCCATACACCCACATCCAGAAAATCCAGAAAAAAGGCGAGAAATTCGAATTCGTTTTTCCTGACATCGCGTTTAAACCTATGATTGGTGAATCTTCGCGAAAGGCAAGACATGAATCTTCAAAAGTGCCAAAAGATTCCGAAACTGCAAAAACTGAAGAACCAGCGAAGAAAAGTGAAGATGCAAAGAAGCCAACGGAATCATCTATTAAAGACAAGGAAAACACCGGTATTTACATAGACTTGCCAGTTTTCGAAGCCACCCCAAAAACAAAATACATACCCCTAACGTTCGAGACGACAAAAAACAATAATAATTAGTTTTATTTATATTTATTTAAAAGATTATATTTAGAAACTTGTAAATAACCCGAGACAGAATGAATTTTCACAAAATAAATTGTTGTTGACAAAACTTGACACTGGTTCAACATGTGCTGATGTCCGAGTTACCGCAATGGTCCAGAAATCTCTCCAGATCCTCCAGTCTCTTGACCTCTTGTTGAATATGTTTAAAATGACCCCACCTCAACTCTTTGAGTTGTTTTATGTATGCCGGTTCATCATCTGAAAATTTTCGATTGGATATTCAAATCATGCTATTTTGTCCTTTAGATGGCCTTCAGACCTTCGAAGATGGTCGATAATGATATCACGAAAGACGTGAACCTTTATTTATATAGCAAGTGTACGTATAAGAAAGTAAAAATCTTGGTCAATCGACGAGTGATTTGTTGATTGTTGATATTTCGTCAGCTATTTCGAAATAGATTTTTGAAGTTTTGGTCGAAAATTATCATTTTAAGGAATTAACCATAATCAAATATAAGTTAACTCTGTAGTACTCACCTTTTGTACATGAAGACGAAGTTTTGCGTTCCAGATCTGATTCTTTTTCCCCTGATTTTATACGTTGTTGTTCAGTTCTAGTATTTTTCACTATTTTATTGACTGCTTTTATTGGGTCCAAATCCTGAAACTATAGCGGATATATTTCATTTGGGGAATGAGTTATTCTAGCCATACTCAAAAATTGTTGTTTTTCGTCACTAAGAGATAAGATTGAGAGATTTAAACTTCAACCGACTGGAAAATTAAGTTGCCTCCTCGACTATACAGGGTTATTCACGAATATGGCTCTATAGAATATTTTTAGGAAAGACACAAGATTCAGGATTGAAATTCTAAAGGTGAGCTTCAAGTAAAAAGAGGACTACTTGTATTTTTTTTTGAGGTTCTAGAACTTCTAGTGACATCAACTTTCGTTTTTCAAATAGGAAGACCCATTTTCCATTGCATAAATAGATTCTCCATTGAATTCTGAGTCTTTCTGATTCAAAAAGTTGGAATTTTCCCGAGAAAATTTTCTTCAAATGAGGAAATACGAAAAAAAATCTCAAAATTGAACACTGTTGAAATACAGCCAACTACGAGGTGTTATTATTAAAAATTCTCATTTTTGAGAATCTCCGAGGAGAAAGGCTGATGCTTCTTTTCCGATGGCGCAGAATATGATACAGGAGGTCACAAATTCTTTGTCAAAGTTACAACATCAAAAAATCGTTTTTTTTTAAATTGAAACCCCATTTTTTTTAACCATTTTAGAAATCTTCGTCAAAAATTATATAATAGGGGCATACGTCCAAGACTTTTATACCAAATAATGAATATTTTTTGAGATATTCAGAAAAACGATTTTTTCTTCAATTTTCAATCTCATTCCGAATGTGTTTTCCTACAAGAAAATAATCAGCGGTGAAGTGAAATTTTAGGGAATCTCTGTTATCGAGAAAATATTTTCTAGAACCTTCAAAAAATATACGAGAAGTCGTCTTCATACTTGAAGCTCACCTTTAAAATTTCAATCCTGAATCTTGTATCTCTCCTAAAAATATTCTATAGAGCCATATTCGTGAATACCCCTGTATAGTACTATACTTAGTAGACATAGATAATAGACCCAGAACAATTAACTTTGCGAACATTTTTGGCAAAAGAATGACCATAATATTTCAAAAAAGCTTTTACGAGTTCGAAGTTTCAGTATGTGAGACAAAAGGTTTTTTGTGATATTGTTTGTGAAGAAACTACCCTGTAAACCCTTAATACAGCTATTGGCTATAGTAGCCGATCACCACTTCTTTTTATTAGAGGCAGTATTAAAGATAACACAAACACTACAAAACACACCGCTATCTTATCGAAATTTCCATATGGAAGACATTTTTATTCAGCAAGACAACTCGCTAGTGGAGCTATTGACTTATTCCAAGAAGTAAACGTTTTGTCGTGGTCACAATGTCCTCTGGATTCAAATTCCATTGAACAAATGTAGGATGTCACCACATCCTACAAGAGACTGTCAAAGTTGGAGTTGCTGAAATTCAGTTGTCCAAAGCATCTACAATTTTATTTCGTCGGTGCCAGAAGTGTGAAAGAATGTCTTCACATTATTATTGTCATTTAAATAAATAATAATAAAATAGTCTCGATGTAATTAGGTACCGATATCAAAAAATGAAATTCACAAAGTTTTTCTCTCGAGCTTTATCCCAGGAATCTGGGTTATATGGAAGAAATGAAAAGACAGTCAAATGTACATGAACCTAGGCAAGCAAAAAATGATTTTTTTATGTAACCCCATCCTCCAACTTATTCACGAGATCGCGCATATTTTTCCATTTGTACGCACTTCGCCGGTGTGTGTACTAGCACATCGAAAAACGGATGGAAATAAAAATTCATTATTCATCAAATTGAAATCGATGGAGAGTGAGGTTAGATTCGCGAAGCTCTATCACCTTATCAGAACATGATGTTACCCGAAACCAGGATGTTTTCCACTCCATAAAAACGCGGAACGACTTCACGAACTCTCCGAAAAATAGCATTAAATTTTCATCTGTTCTTTCCTCGTGCGTGAGTGAATTTGTGGAGGCAGGCGGAGAGAATAAAACGATTCGCCTGGTTTAGTGGCATCGTTCTAGGAAAAGGAGAAGATATCGCTTCACCTGGAGTTTCTCATTTGAAAAAAACACACACAAACATTTTAGAGAAAGTCCAGAGTGTGTATTGTATTTTTTTGAAACTTCTTTAGGATTGGCTCCCTCAGTCTCTGGAATAAAATCAATTGGAATTTTTTTTATGAATAATAGAAAGTCCTTCATTGTAGTACCTTGTGATGAACAACATTTTTATTGTTTTCCCGGGTGCTAGAATAAATAGGGTCCATTGTGAATCGGCACCTACTTCTCCTTGAAGACCTTAGAATTCCAAGACTAAGACGTTTAGGCAACTCAAAATACACAGTATTTGTTTACATTGCCATCTAATAGTAGAATGGGGATTTGTTCAAAACATTTCGTCATAAAATTTTCCGTAGTGTTTGGAAGAAACTTCATGAAATTTTTCAGAGTTTTAATGTATTTTATGTTAACCCCTCCGTAGAAGAAACCAACAAAAAATCTTTCAATACAAACAGTTCATCCAATCTTGAGTTATAAATGGTGTATCCAACAAAATGGCCGACTTAGTTCGATATATTAAGATTATTTCGTTTTAACTCACCCTGTCTTTACCTTCATTCGATATAGTTCCTAGCTCCTTGCTCAGAGCTCGGTCAATCAGGCTCACAATGTAACTTTTGGAACGGTGCAAATCCAACGCAGATGTGTCATCCAGTATCGTTCCTCTGGACCCTGTTCTGCTGTCGAAACCTGAGGATCTATCCCCGATCGTATTTTCCGATTTCGCGTTTGGCACTTCAACCAGGCCCCCTGTATCATCTTCCGTTTGAGATTTTTCCTCTTCGCGGACTCGTGCTAACTTCTCCGATATTTCTTTTAGGTTGAAAATTTCTTCTTTCATATCCTGCAACAGAGTTCCTTCCGATTTAAAAATTCCATGACGTCGATCGATGTTCTTCATTTCAAATATGATAAATACAAATTTTAACAAGAAAAATCGACAGAAAAAAATTATATGACAATTTGGTATAAGGTATCTCATGGATGCCATTTTCAGAAGTGAACGAAAATTAAATGGGACCGAGCTGCAAGCACCAGCTTTCAATTTCAAATAAAAAAATAAGTTCGCCCAGTAACAGTAATGAAAAATACAGTTAAATTGAGAAACAACCCTTTCTTTGGAGATCGCTTGGAAATTAATAGAAACGCTTGTCTGGTATGCATTGTCACAGTTTTTTTTTGTAGCAACGCAAATTGGTTGTTCTAGTTACCTTTTCTGATATTTTAGAGTTACTTCTATTGGTCGAAAATTTCGACCTAACTGCGTTCAATGATGACTCACAATTCTCGAGCTGATTGAGTATACTGTCGAGAGATTTTCTGAATGTTACTTTAAACTCTTCTTTAATAGCATCTCCCACTTTTGGTTGCACCGAATCTGAATGCTCGGATCTTGTTTTTTCCTGTAGAGACCGGACTGAGCTGGGGACCTGAAATAAATTCATCATGATAAAAAGACCCTTTTGAATATTTTGTAGTTTTATAGGAAATGCAAAACACTTTTTATGAATACAATTTTCCAACTATTCATTTACCGAAGTGTAGTCTAGAATCTAAAAGTTTTTTCATTTTTATTTCAGTTCTTTTCCTTCAAAATACAAGTCTGAGCGAATGGTTTCATTGTAACTGTTGCGTTATTTTACGGTTTCAGTTAATTTACGAAAGATGCCGACGAAGAGGCATTTTACGTGAGTGGGTGTAAATCCCTTGAAATATTTACTTCCCCAAGTGACAGCGTATATTCTCGCAGATGTTCCGGATGCTAATACCTATTATCTTGCTTGTAGGCGATACCGTAGGAAGTTATTTCACGATGAAACAGATTTCCAACAATGTGAATAAACGGTGAAGAAAATTTCACGCGACAGTTCGAGTCGGATTGATAATTTTCATTTGGAAGTTACGTTCATTTTATATTTCGAAAATATGTAAGGACCTACAACCCTCTGCTTCATGGTTGAGTACATCGTCGTCAATTCTGAACGAAAGATGAAAATTCAATGTTAAATGACAGATTCAATCAAGATTTCATGTGATGAAGGGGTCTGATATAAACTTTGAAACGCTTTAATCGTTCGAAGTTTCTAGTCCAGTACCACTTATTTTCCCAGTCATAAATATTTTGCATTTACTTAAGTGGAATAACAGTGTAGCTTTGTTCTGATAGCGAAAAGTGAGTCTGGTTTCAAATTAACGAATTCAAAAATTTAACCGATTTTGCGGATCCCCAACTAATATTTTTCCAACAAATTTTGCATATAATTATTGAATGTAATAAAAAACAAGCCTGGGTCATTCACGACATTGGCAAATCAGTCTTGAGCCATTTTTCATAATTGGAACAATAAAAATAAAAAATTTGGCATCACTCAAGAGATTTTCTCCTTTAGAGAATATTTATTTCTACCGCTGCCTCAGGATGAGAGCACAATCATTCATCTTCGAAATGGGAAAAGCCAGCATTAAATCAAATAATAATTTATTTCTCTCGGTTTGCCAGGCACGTTGCCATGAAAAAGTAACCAAAATTTTTTTATATCCAATAAGATTAATATTTTTCCCATAGGAGCCAAAGGGTAGCAGGAAAAGATAAGAGGAGGTTTGCGTAGGAGAGAAACCTCATACAAGGCTGCTGTATGCATAAAAAAAAACTATCATCGTCGTGATGAATAAAGCACTTCATTATTTTCCTCACGAGGTTCTTCCTTATATCCTCACAATCAATATTTATCCAACAAAGATTAAATACTAATATAAGTATTAATGTACACGATATAATCAAGCTTCATTTGGTAGCATCAGTAATTTACACGGTGGCTCTTGACAAAAACATTTTATCGAAAAGGCAAACCGCATCTATAAAAACATGTACTCTCTATGTAACCACAAAGTAAATTGTTGAATTTTCTTCTCGCAGTACAATCTCCGAAGGCATTAAAAGCCATGATGAGCTGGAACGCTTCATACCCTTGGAGAAGAAGATAAAACGTTATCTTGCAATTTCGTGTTTCAGAAATTCGATATTGCATTCAAATATAAATAAAACCCTTGAGGCGTCCTCCGGAAGACTTTGTCCTTTTTCTTCTCGAGAGCAATGACGAAGGCTTGATAAAAGCAGTATTCAATTTCTTCCACAATAAGTGGACCAGCAAACAGCGTGACCCTTTCTTCGAGAGAGAGAGCCTGGTTATGTCACTATTATATTGATGCGAAATTACACTGCGCACAAAAATTAACGCACATTATGGAAATCTCAAATTTATTCTACAACTGAAGGTGTTTTCAATGATAATTAGTTTTATCAGAATTATGCATGCATATGTTATCCACTTTCAACGTTTTGCTTCAATACAGATGTTTTTCCCAGCAGGAATAAAAAAAGATGATATTATCAGATTTTGAATGTATTGGCTCCATTCTAAAATCAGTTGTTCTCGATCAATTCTTGTGATCAATAGTTTGATTTTCTACACTCGATCGCCTATGCAACGCGAAACACGCAATTTGACCCAAGAGGAATGTCCCAAGCGGTAGTTTCGCGAGAAGAAGGGTGGACATACACAAGAATTGCAGAAAGGTTTGGAGTTTCCCATACAAGTGTGTCCAGAATGTTGCAGCTATTCAGGGAGACAGGTATGAATGTCCGAAGACCAGGTGGACCACGGGTAACAACTGCCATTCAAGAACGTTACTTGAGAGTTTCTTCGTTGAGACAACGGTTTGCAACAGCTCGCCTCCTTCAAAATCAGTTTGAGCAAACTCATTGGGTGCAAATTAGCACTCAGACAATAAGAAATCGCCTCAGAGAATATGATTTAAGGCCTCGTGTTGCGGCAAGAGGCCCAGCTCTTACCCCAGCCCATCGAAGGGCGCGTTTGGATTTTGTGAGAGAGCATATCCATTGGGAAGAGGCCGATTGGGAAAGAGTTCTCTTCACACATGAGTCTAGATTCTGCCTCTACCATTGTAATCGAGGTTCCCTTGTATACAGACGTCCACATGAAAGATATGCTCAGTGCAATTTCCTGAATACTACTGGTTTCGGGGGAGGATCGATTATGGTATGGGGTGGAATATCTTTGACTGCTCGCACAGACCTAGTGGTCGTTGATAATGGAGTTATGAATGCTGATAAGTATATAAGGAACATTCTTGAAGAGCATGTGCCATTTGCCCCTTACATTGGTGAAAATTTCATTTTTGTTGACGATAATGCCAGACCCCATCGTGCGCGCATCGTTCAGGTTGAAGTCTTTCGAATAGAATGGCCAGCAAGAAGTTCATATCTCAATCCGATTGAGCAGGTTTGGGACAACCTCAATAGAAGGCTGAGAAGTTAAAAAAATCATCCAGCTACTCTTAATGACTTAGGAATCAAACTCGGAGAAATCTGGGAAGGATTAGATCAGAACATTTTAAGATCACTCATTTTGAGTATGAACCTGCTGTTATTAACGCAAGAGGTGGAAATACCAAGTATTAAATCACTTATCAGCATTTCAGTATTTTGAAAATTGTTCATTTCTCTTCTTTCACATAAGATTCGATGGAATCCTGATTTTTTTCTTCCATTTAATGTGTCTTGTTTCGTTCGAAACCTTCCCGAGAGAACATAAAAAATAAGTTATAAAGTCAATGTAGAGTTAACTTTCATTAAAATTGAGATTTTCATAATGTGCGTTAATTTTTTGCGTAGTGTATTTCGAATAGGTACTTCAAAATCTATGAAAACCCCACAAATTTCAACTTTCTTCAATAAATTATTTTTTCCTCAGCAATATGAAAATACAATGAAAGACATGGAGTTTCACGAGAGAATGCATTAGCTCATTCAATCAAAAAATTTTTTACAGAATTGGTAAATACAAAAATCTTCGATTTCTACGTTGTAGAAGAACAAAAACTAATTCCCCTAAAAAAGTAAGGATATTGAACGTAATTGTTTCCTAAAAAAATTCCAATGAAGCGAAAAATCAAATTGGTGAAAGAATGAAGCATATACAGCTCAAAGAGAGAAGCTCTGTATCGGGTAGGCGATATTTGCGTGTTTTGTCTCTATCCCTGCATCGATATTTTGGATGAAAGCGCGTTTCGTTGGTATGCCCAGTTGCTACTCGTCCCGAACACCACACCAATGCTCTTCCATCAGCTGTATTATGGTAGGCGATGAATAATGAAGACAATGGCGCGGTCGAGGTCCGTGTTGAACAGCTTTAACGCTTCCAATTGGAAAGCATCCCGGCTCTGTCGGTACATCTTCTTGGAATAAAACATAGGGCGACGTAAACGAGCCTCCAATGGACCACAATGCCGCATTTGATTCTGATAAAGCCATGACGTAGGGGTTCATCGTACACTCGCTTATACCGTGAGTAATGACCGAGATTTCAATGGGAGTAGATCCTGTGAGGTTGTTTTCATTTAACAACAACTTCACAATCAACAATCATGCGAATTCAGGGATGGAATTCCATATAAAATGTGCGAGTAACAAACGATATAAAAATGTATTAACTTGAAGAGGCCTCCAATATGTTTATGACCTGTACCTATATAGTTTTAGATTTTAAGAATTATTTCAGTCTAATATTTTATTATTTACATGTTGGCATCAACCGAGGTATCTGATTAGATTCGTCATTCGAAATCTGACGAATTTTCTGTACTTCGCCCATGAAACATGTTACCAGAGAAGTAAGAGTACTAGTTTCCAGAAGAACAAAGAGTGAAATAGTTGAACGTGTAAAAGGAAGATGATAAATGATAAAAATGAAGAGAATTCATTTGCTGACTATCAATGAGAAATGAAGAAAGAAGATAACAAAGGTCCCATCAAAAACGCAAGAGTAGAATGAATATTTTGTCGAAACACATGCAATGAAGGTTGGTTGAATAGAGTGGAGCTTCCATAAAATCCACTCTCCTGGGACGACAAGATATATGATGCAATTAATAAGTCAAATTACACTCGTTTCCTTCTTTATCAAGAATATTAAACTCAGTTTCTCTGTTCAAGAATTTACAGGGTGGGCCATCTATAACTTTCCACCCTGAATTTTGAGCTTTGGGATGGAAGATCGAAAAAACGCTTGGACAGGTCAAATTTTGTTGAAAGGGGGACAAATAAGGGTGTTGATTTATTCTGAATAATCGGTTTCTTTTCTGCTTTTGTCTTTTTTCATTTCAGATTAAGAATTGCGAGTCGTTTTGGGAAGAATCTGTCTATCCGAGCCCATCGACGGTAAACATGAAGATGATCACACTGATGTCTTTCAAGATTTTCCTGATATTTAATATTTTGTTATTTTTTCACGGGGAGACAGGTTTTTTCGGCTGAGGTTTTTTCCCCTGGCTGTATAGTATCATATGATACTAGTGATGAGAGTATCGTATGATTCTATAGTATCATACGAATAATGTTATGATACCCCGTTCTTTTTTTACCTCAGCTTAGGTACTTTTTGTTTCAACATTTATTGCATTATTTTAGCTCTCTTTTTCATAAGAATATCATGAGGTTGGAGAAATGTAATAGATTTAATCACTGAGATGAGAGATATACCGGTTTCAGCCTTGTTCGGCATCATCAGTATCCAATACACATCAGGAACAAAATCTTCATAAAAAACAAAATGACGTTTCTTTTCTGCAATCTTCTTACCCTCGGTATCAAAAATTTGGACATCTCCTTGATCTCCATCCTCTGCTTGTCACTTAGCTTCTCAGCTTCGTCCTCGTCCAGAGTCGCCGCGATCCTGCCGATGGTGTCCAATTCGTTGATGTCCGGGCAACCAGTGGCGTCCCCTTCGGAATTCATTTTCCTGACCTCCCCTTCGCTCTCTACAATTACGGGGTAGTTTTTGGGTTGGAGCGAGTCCGCGCCATGCGTTAATTTCGCCTCCTGCGATCTGCTGTAGCCTGGGGGGTACTGGTGGGTTCTGTACGGTGGTCTGCCTTGATAATTCGTTATGGGTTCCGATGCCGAGCACATGTTCATCTTGGGTAAGGGCGTGCTTGGGCGGCTGTTGGTTCTGAAATTCAAAAATTCCAAGGATTAATGATAATTTTTAGTATTGAATCATATTATTATCATTGTAGAATCTAGGATACTCTTATTGTATCTTCGATATGAAGATACCTACGACAGATATAGATATACAGGGTGTTTCCTAAACATGCGGCAAAAATTCAGGGAGCTGTTACTTGGACTATTCTAAGAATATTTTGTCCTTTGATGTTTTTGGAAAAACCTCTTTGTTTCGAAGATACAGGGCGAACAACATTTTTCGTATTTTTAAAATTGATAATAGTATAAATAAAAATGCGTACCGCACTGTGTTTACTAAGTAGGTACAATTTATTTTTAAATGTGTTTGACAACTATAAAAAACGGCCAGTTCCTATGGGGCCATCTAAAATCATTAGTTTATACCACTCCAGTAGAAAATGTGGAAGACTTGCGAAATCGGATCATTGCTGGGTGTAACTTAATAAGAAATGATCCTGGTGTTTTTGAAAGGGTTCGGCAGTCAAAGAGGAGAAGATTGGATGCTTGTATGCTGGCTGGAGGTGGTCATTTTCAACAGTTTTTGTAGGTTAAGTTAAATTTTCATGTAATTTTTCATAATAAAATGTTATTATCTAAAATTTTGTTTGCCCTGTATCTTCGAAACAAAGAGGTTTTTCAAAAATCATCAAAGGACAAAATATTCTTAGAATAGTCCAAGGAACAGCCCCCTGAATTTTTGCCGCATGTTAAGGAAACACCCTGTATAGTTGCTGAAGTATCAGATACTAATCAGAATCTTGAGTCTGGAGGTCCATGCAAATATAGAACATTCTATAATATGAATGTTTGTCATTAACCTGCCAAATCCATTCTTAATCAATGGACTTAGCAGGTTAACGAATTAGGCCGACGATAAGTTTATTAATTGAAGAAGTATTTTGAATAAGATATATTTATATACAGGGATATTCACGATTATGGCTCTATAGAATATTTTAGGAAAGACACAAGATTCGGGATTGAAATTCTAAAGGTGAGCTTCAAGTGAAAAGACAACTTCTCGTATATTTTTAAGGTTCTAGTACTTCCGGTTTTTCCGGAAGTGACATCAACTTTCATTTTTTAAATTTTAAGACCCATTTTTTATTGCATAAATAGATTCTGCATCGAATTCTTAGTCTTTTTGATTCCAAAAGTTTGAATTTTCCCGAGAAAATTCTCTCCAAATGGGGATATACGAAAAAAAATCTAAAAATTGAACTCTGTTGAAATACAGACAACTTATAGGTTTTTTCATTAAAAATTCTCATTTTTGAGAATCTCCGAGAAGAAAGGCTGATGCTTCTTTTACGATAGCGCGATTTTCAGAATATGATACAGGCGGTCACGAATTCTTTATCAAAGTAAGAAGTGAAGAAACATCAAAAAATCGTTTTTTTCAAATTGGAACCTCATTTTTTCGAAGTATTTTCGAAATCTTCGTCAAAAAATAATAGGAGCATACGTCCAAGACTTTTATCCTGAAATGAATATTTTTCGAATAATTTTCAATCTCATTCAGAATTTGGTTTTTTACTGGAAAATAATTAGCGGTCAAGTGAAATTTTTGGAAATCTCTGTTATTGAGAAAATATTTTCTTATAGTTCAGGCGAGTTCAGTTTTTCTCTTTTTTTTGAGCTTAGGAGAATTTCCGTAAATTCTTAATTCTGGAGAATTTTTTTTTGTCATGGTAGGGAAATTTGAATTTTCAGTAATGAAATTGTTATTCTGTTAATTATTTTTTTAAAAGCATTAAAAATTATTACAAATCATTTTTTTCTGTATTCCTAAGAATGTTTCACGTTGACTTCACTAATACTCACATTGAGAACTTTAAACCAATTGTTGCTCTAGCATTACAGATGATAATTCAAGAACTTAACTCGTCTGAACTATAGAAAATATTTTCTCAATAACAGAGATTTCCAAAAATTGCACTTGACCGTTAATTATTTTCCAGTAAATAAAATATATTCGGAATGAGATTGAAAATTGAAGGCAAAAGCGTTTTTCCAGAATATCTCGAAAAATATCCATTTTGGGATAGAAGTCTTGGACGTATGCTCCTATTATTTTTTGATGAATATTTCGAAAATGCTTCGAAAAAATGGTGTTCCAATTTGAAAAAAACGATTTTTTGATGTTTCGTCAGTTCAAAATTTGACAAAGTATTTTTGACCTCCTGTATCATATTCTAAAAATCATGCTATCAGAAAAGAAGCATCAGCCTTTCTTCTCGGAGATTCTCAAAAATGAGAATTTTCAATGAAAATCCTCGAAGTTGTCTGTATTTCAACAGAGTTCAATTTTGAGATTTTTTTTCGTATTTCCTCATTTAAAGAGAATTTTCTCGGGAAAATTCAAACTTTTGGAATCAAAACGAAAGTTGATTTCACTTCTGGAAAAACCGGAAGTTCTAGAACCTTCAAAAAAATATACGAGAAGTCGTTTTCTTACTTGAAGCTTACTTTTAGAATTTCTATCCTGAATCTTGTGTCTTTCCTAAAAATATTCCATAGAGCCATATTCGTGAATAACCCTGTATATAGAAGAGACCATATTATGTACCCTCAAATAGATTCCTTTCCCGTTATTCTGGATTTAGTGCAATGAACACTACATAAGAGAATGAAAAAACTGGTCACGCCTTCTAAACAGTTGTGCAAAATAGATGTTGTCATTGCAACAGATTTATTGACGAAATGTGCAGATTCGCTCTCCTACTTGTAAGAGGAGTTATCTTTTTCATTCAATGTAGACTTCTAGTAATCCAGTCAAGTTATAAAAGAGATACATAATCTTACATTCCTGAAAATAGCATAAATCATTAAATTGATCCAGATGGCCAATCTGTTCAATATATACAATGTAGACATTCAATGTAGACTTCTAGTAATCCAGTCAAGTTATAAAAGAGATACATAATCTTACATTCCTGAAAATAGCATAAATCATTAAATTGATCCAGATGGCCAATCTGTTTAACACTGCAACAACAATCTATCATCAGGGTATCACTCAGAATCTTCAGATGGGCAAATTGACTTGGTACCAACCTTGATTGATGAACAGTCGGACCTTCTCGTGATGATTCCTTCGGGACTACCTCCTTGGGTACCAGGGAAATAGTCGGTGAGCTCCGAAAATGTATCCCGTTGTCCTTGTTACCTATTCTAACAGCTCTGGGTTGAGTTTTGGACGAGCTACTACGTCGTGGGAGGCAAGACATCGGTGGTGAAGAGCTCTGCATCGCACTCACCTCACGTGTGACCTTCATATGTGATGGTGGACGAGGTTTGAGTTCGTAAACATACCTGAACATCCAAAGAAAGTCAATTTAGTGGTATCGAGTACGCTCAAGACATAATGGGTTTTCTCAGTTTGTTAAAGATGAAGCAATGAAAGTGATTATGTGTCGGTGACTATTTATTATTTTAATTTGCAACGACAATTTGTTTTCCTTCGAGATTATTACACAAGAGATCATTTCGATCATTATGGACCTCTATTGCAGGAGGCAGGAGGAGTTACGACAATAGTAATTGTTTCTGTTGATAAAATCTTCGCTATTGACTTAAATTGGAGTTCATCCCTTTGAGTTATCTTGCATTTTACCATTATCATTTCAATTTTCTGGAAAGTGTATCATACATGGAGAATACGTCAAACTTACTCAGGGGGCAAGGCACGTGACCCATTTAAGTATCGCCGATTACGTTGGGTTACAGGTACAATTTGACTCGACGTGGCTAGTGGACTTCTTATATAAAGTTCTTGAAGGTCGTAAGAGGGCACAGATTGCACCATCGGAAATCCTATGAATCCGTCACTTTCCGAATAACTCACGTTGTCGATGAAAGAATCAGCTTCGTCTATATATTCGGGGTTTTCATAAAAAACATGATGACTGTAGTACTGAGATTGAGGAGGGATAACCTTCGGGTAGTTCATATCTGAAAAAAAGACATTTTACTGGTATAAAAAATTCATATATTTTCCATGCATGCATAGAACTTCCTACAGAACTATTAACTATGTAATGGTCCATCAGAAAGAACAAATTCACGTATTTCGAATTCTGGATGTTCAAAAATACGATGGCGCCTCAGATTTCAAGGCGTTCTACCGATACACATTTTAGTCATTCCTTGTCCCCGAAATTTCTCCTGAACCTTCATTCTATATGAAAATTGCCTCTAACCAGGTGAAAAGGGCGAATTATCCCTACGAATTCCTAATGGAATTTTGCTGGGAGTTATTTCGTGTAAGCTTCGAGTTGATGATTTATATCTCCACCGTTATCCCCGAATATAGTAGGAATTTCTCTAAAACTTCTAGGCATTCACTCGTATCTTGTATTCACCATCATAACCGGTTTTTTAAGGTCGGGAAATACATGACATCCTCCTAAATCACGACATCAATAAATATAATGGATAAATTGGATGAAATTCATAAATTGAAAATAGATACGAACACGTGAATTATCGATATCTTTCAGCATTATTTCTCATTATTGTTTTTCTTATTCGAAGAATTGTATGTGAATTTTCTCATATGGTTATGCATGAACTCTAAACCCTGAACGGCAAACAAAAAAAAAAAATATATATATATATATATATATATATATATATATATATATATATATATATATATATAATAGGTGATTGTTTATATTTTACTCAATAGCTATCTCAGTTTATATTGGTCGTACACAAAAGTACAAATGGGCTAAATGGCAGTATTTTTTATGGGCATTCAGAATTCAGTACTGAGAATTGCATAAAGGCATCGTTAACCTGAAAATTCTATGTGAATTGTTGTTTTTCAAATGGCACACCCTGTAGTTTATTTTCCTAATCGGTAGAGCTCTTTCTTCAGATTTCAAATATATATACTTTGTTGAAGTTGAGGATTTTCCTTACCATTTACGGAATATATTGAGGTTGTCAATTTCTTCCTCTATTCTGAATTTAATGTCTTCAATATTTTGCGGACGGGCCATATACACTTTATATTTCAAATATCCCCATAAAAAAGTTTCCAATGATATTAAGTAGGGAATATCAGGAGGCCATAGAAAAGAACTTCGATATAATAGAATCACAGCAATCTCGAGTGGCGTTCTACAGCAGCCTTAGGTTTTGAAATGAACCTATTATTTTCCAAAAATTTCCGAAAAAAAAAACCTCAATAAAGTATATATATATTTGAAATCAGAAGAAAGAGCTCTACTGATTAGGAAAATAAAATACAGGATGTGCCATTCGAAAAACAACAATTCACATAAAATTTTTAGGTTAACGATGCCTTCATGCAATTTTTAGTACTGAATTGTGAATGCCCATAAAAAATACTGCAAATTTGCCCTTTTGAACTTTTGTGTACGATCGATATTAACTGAGATCGCTATTGAGTAAAATATAAACAATCACCCTGTACATCATAAAATCCAAATTGAACAAGTTTCTGTATAAGTTACTGAAAAAATACCAGCAGAAAATAAAATTTTCTGCTCGATGTAAGAGCTCAGTGGAGAACCCCATAAGAAAATCCCTGCCCTTCGCAGAATGAAGAGATGTGTATACAAATAAATTCAATGAGAATATCTTGATCAAATTTGATTCTCTTCAAAAGGATCGAAAAATCAAATCTTATAGAATAGAATTCACATTCTGATACTGAGGTCCTTAGTAATATTTTTCGGTGAATCAATTAGATTTTCTGTCTGAAAGGGCTTTATAGGAGATAAGAGGTTCAACATTGAAATTTCAAATGCAACCCTTCCTTTTTGATTTTACATTTGGATTCAGCGGGATATTTTACATCCGAATTGATTGAAATCATATCGCATATATATGAAATAAAAAAGATGGGTTTGTATTTGGGATTTCATAGTTGGGCCTCATATCTCATATAAGACCCTTTTGGGCCAAAATCTGATGGGTCCATTCGATTCGATACAAAAGACCCTTGTATCAGAATAATTTCTATTTTAAAAAGTGATTAATTAAGCGAACGTTTTTTTAACATGCGAAGGAAAGAAAACTGCTTCTTGGCAGTTCATCTGTTCGAATATTAACATGATGTTAACTTTTTTTGAAAAAAATTGAGGAATGAAAACCCAGAAAGTTTCAGAAAATTTAGATTCTCCCCGAAATAAAAAGAAAGAGAATCAAGAAAACTTAAACTATATTCAATGACTAGCTCTTTCTATGACCAGCTTCTCCGATAGTTATTCTGTGATCTACGCTGATCTCTGTCATTATTGCAATGACAGTCACCCCTTGGTTCAAAGATGAAGCTACTCCCCTTCCTCGGCATACTGACTTCGGCAAAGTTCATCCCACCGAACGAGTACTGTCACATCTGCAAATCGCACACGATGTGCAAGTTCAGGGAGAACGTCATTCCGGAGAACTGCACCGATTATGCGAAAATCGAGCTGACTGCCGACAATAAGACCGACATTGTGGATATTCATAACAACCTGAGGAATTTCGTCGCCTCTGGAGGTTACATCAACGAATCGGACGTGCATTTTCCGGAAGCAGCCGCCATGATACACCTGAGGTGGAGTGACGAGCTAGCAGTGAGTATAAGACATGATGGAAGCGTGATTCCCTTTATGGTGCAGTGAAGTGGAGATAGATGAGGCTCCCAGAAGGGCCCATCGTTCTCGATTTCTTGATAGGACCTGCACCAAATAATAGGAAACCAGATTTACAATTTCCAAAGCGAACTTTTTCCAATTTTGCTCAATATCTCAGGCATCTTTTGAAATTCATTCTTAGAAGACGCTGCAGTGTGTGAAGCTTTTTCTCTATTCCAGTATCGTAATGTTCATTACACTACTAAAAGTGGTGCTGTAATGAACTCATCACATAATTGTTTACAGTTATATTTTTCGTTTTGTGGTTGTGAACTCCGACTTTCGATCCTATCAATTTTCAACACAAGTCAATTCAATTTCCGTGATCAGTCAATTTTCGTGACAATCACACCAACTGCCAAGGTACAATAAAAAAGTCGGTCGATGGTACATTAGACGTTTACGGAGAACGAAAAACAAGAATTCATTGAAAATTTGGTTTCTTAGACAAGAACAGATGCTCTATCGATCTAAAATATTTCCAGTGTTGTGATGTTGCCCCTTATGTCAAAAAGTAGTAACTACTTTATTATTTCAAATGACACACCCTGTATATTATTGCATTTTCATATTCATCCTAGTAACACGATTATTTTGGTATCACTTTCTCATACTTATCTTCAGCGGTTTCTGAGTAATTACATGATTTCTTCTTTTTTGTGCAAAACATAGCTTTGGTTAAACATTCATATCTTCCATACTCATAGGGAGCTGAAATTTTGTATGCAGAATGCCAAGATCCTATCATACAGAGTAATTCAAAATTCGACGACACATAAAAACGGAATTTCATGTATATTTTGAGAATAATTGAAAGATAATTGAATTTCCTTTCGAATGATTCATAATATCCTATACCTGGATTGGAAGATTCTGCGTTCAACTGGAATTTCATAGTTGCGCACGTTTTTTAGTTGCTAACCTCCTGAAACTGCTAACCAAAACAAGCTTAAAATTAGCGGTTCATACATACTAACTTCAGCGGATTGCTATAATGGTCTGATAATGATTATGAGCTGAAAACTAACAACTAGCAGTTAGGATTTCAGTCCCCCGATCGTTTTTCAGCACAACACCCTCAATGTAACTTTTCTAATCGATATAGCAATACAAGGATAAAGGGAGAAGAGTTGGATTCCCGACAATTTTCCGATTTCCAATTGACTTAGCTATGATGTAATCTGCAGAGGTATTTTATGAATTGATAACTTCCTGTTGGAGATTGAGCACTTTCTGGTTGAACAAAAATCATGGAAAGTTTTCGGAGACGATTTTTGTTTACCCAAAAAGGGTCAACGCGACCCTAAAGATGTCATAAATTCATAAAATACCCCATGCCTGTCGGCATTCTCTTCAGTCGGTTTTTTTAGACGGCTTCTTTAATTTGGGATTCTCCATGTGACAAATTTCAATAATCGTTGTCCATTCTCCAATAGAGATCATTTTTTTTTGGGGGAAGAGGATAAATAATCCCATTCTAAAGGAAGAAGTATTCGAATTCGACTTTCAAGGTATATTATTATTCATATTTCATTTCGTTTATCAAGCGTATGTGATTATTTGTTTTTATTATGTTATTACTCGTTGATTCGTCTTTATTTATTAGCAATTCTAATATTTATTTCACTCATTGCTCCATATTATTTATATTTTATTTTTCTTCCAATATTGTTTCATGGAATGTGGTTGGTTTCGAAAACAGCAGCCGTATTATTTTATATCTATTTCTTTATGTGTTTACATTAAAAAAATATAGAAGTGGGAGACTTTTTCATTTTTTCTTCGCTCTCTCCTAACAGTTTCTGCGGCGCCCATGCATAAATATAAAATAAAGAAATAGAAGGAAACGAAATACTGATGTCGCCTGCGCCTCAAAGTTTTGCGAAAATTGTCATTGCTCAGCCTTTGGAGGGAAATCATTCAGGTTCTCGAAACCCACCGTTAAATTTTTGAGTGATTATTGTTTGCTGAGATATTGATAGTCGATGACAAAAGTTTCTATTTTCATTTGAGGGTCGATATCTCCATGATAAGTAGACCTATCAAGATCTAAAAAGAAGAAATTAAAGCTTAATTTATCCGAAAATTATAGCAATTAAGAAAAAAAACTGAAAAATTAAACTTCAAAATTTTTGAGAATTTTGTTGGTGTTGGTTTTTCTAATATTACTCAAGAACTAATGACGTTAAAAGATTTTAAAGTAACAATCCAAAGACAAGAAACCCGGGACGACAGTTTTTGTTTTATTTATTCTTTTATGACTATTTCTCTCGAAGTTATGATCTGTTGAAAATTGCTCAGAAAGTTTAGATTTTGTTTTGATCAAAGCTATGTTTTGCACGACAAAAATTGGATCATTTGATTACTCAGAAACTGCTGAAGGTAAGTGTGAGAAAGTGATACCAAAATAATCGTTTTACTACGATGAATAGAAAAGTGCCATAATATAGAGGGTGTGCCATTTGAAATAACATAGTAGTTACTACTTTTTGACATAAGCGGTAACACCGCAGCACCAATAATATTTTAGATCGATAGAGCATCTGTTCTTGTCTAAGATACCAAATTTTCTATGAATTTTTGCTTTCCGTTCTCCGTAAGCGTCTATAACGTACCATCGACCGTGGATCACCCTGTATAACCTGGGTTTTTCATTGAATTTCGAGAGTATTTCACGAAACTTGACTGCAATTGAGAAAATATCGTCTAATATTCGTTGCAGAAGGCAATTCGAACGTTCATGAATGAGAATTTCGCATTCGCGTAGGAATAGGAGCCCATTCCGCAACTTGTTCTAGAATATACTATTTTTTTTCTAGGACATAGCTCAACGCTGGGCGGACCAATGTCGCATAGACGAAAGCGAAGACGACTGCAGAGACGTAGAGGAATTCTCTATCGGCCAGAACGTGATTATGTTAGAGATCCCCACGAGCAACAATCTCCCTCCTTTCCCCGACATCTTCATGACGAAATGGAGCAACAGCTTCCACCATTTCAGGTCCAAAGACGTCCTGGAGTTCAAGATGAGCAAGGTGGAACAGATCGGGCAGTACTCGCAGCTGATTTGGGACACAACAGAGTACATAGGGTGCGGATTGATAACCTTTAAGAATCCCTACGCAGACGAAAAGAGCAAGCTGCAGACGATCAGGATGGTCTGCAACTACGGCCCAGCCGGGAACATAGACAACACACCTATCTACAAGATAGGTCAACCTTGTTCCCTCTGCAGCTCGAAGAAGTGCCACCATAAGTACAGGGCCCTCTGTATATCCGACTGGAAGTCCCAGCTGTCACTCGAGAAGAATAAACTCAATGAAGACATCAAGAAAATTATGATGGAGAAGTACAATATTTTTCGGAATGGCGACGAATGCTTCTGCGAGGATAAATATTTCGACATTGACAACGCATCGATGCTGGATCTCCAGAACAGTCTTAGTTTCATAGTACCCGTTTTGGTTCTTTTGAATGTTGTTTGACTTTCCGAATTTGGCATCTTTCTAAGCTCAAATATAATGAAATCAATCAAATCTGAGGTTTTTTTAATGAAATCCATAGAGATCGAAGTGAATTTTCGATCAGAACCATTAATCCCCGAAAGAAAAATGCTGAAATAATTCCTGGACACGCATCATTACACAAGTCTACAAATGAAACCGCCGGCAACGTTTCAATATCCATTTTCTTTTTCGCGATTCTGCCCACACAGCATTTGCGGCATAACGAGATGAATCTAACCGAGCTATTTATTCGATGAAATATTCCCAGGACTTTCTCATTATCTGATGGGGTCCGCCAGAGCAAATTAATGAAAAGAAAAGATTCCATAGGAGAAATTGACTGTACCTTCATGAATAATTCACCCCCGATTCGAAGAATTTAAAGTGTGCACCATCTGGACAATATCCATTCGACTTTTTTTCGAAATGGAAAATCAAGCTAATTATTTTTGGTCCTCGACAACGGAAACATCGTTTTTTAGATATCGATTAAAATATATTCTGAGCGGATTCGGCATTTTCAACCTTCTAAGGTCTTCACTCCCAGTCTCAGAAATAAAAACCAATTAAAACATCTTTTAGTTATTGAAATTCTCGAATGTTTGAATATATCCATGTGCATGAATTGTGTTAATAATTTTTTCAAGCAAATTAGGCGAAAAGGTGTTATCATTTCGCCAAAATACCGGACAGTAGGAGAGACCAAGTTTCAGCTTAGAGGTTTATATTTTCATTTCTTCAGAGTATATTTGAAAACAGGTTCAGTTGATAGATTCACTAATGAGCTTTGGGAAAAAGTGGCTAAAACACGTTATTTTCAGTGATATAGAGTACAGACCAGTTCTTGTATGATTAGAAGAACTATTCCAGGCGCGGGGTAAGTTAACTATTCACCTGTGGTAGGGTGAGCTTTCCCGAAGGGTAAGTTGACCTATGAACTTGTGACGCAAAATCTACGAGAAAATGGGTTGAAAAACAAAGAAACCGATGTATTTCTCATTTTTTTTTTTATTAAAATCAATGAGGGATCTTCCGTAACTTTAATTAGACACAAAGTTCCCATTATTTTCCTGAAATACCAGAACTACAGAAAAGGATTCAGGGCACTCGAAACAAATTTTTCCGTCCTCATCACTATTATAGTCTTCTTTTTCTTCCTTATAGCTTCACGAAGATTTTTTTCCTTTACTCTTTCCGCCTTGGTTGACATAAGTCTACCAGCCCCAGACCAGATTTTAATTTTTAGTCGCATATAACCTCAAAACTGCGACGAAATTGAATAGAATAAGATATGGAAAGATCATATATCAAAAATTAGTTAAAAATGCTTTAAAAATCAAAAACCACATAGATGAGCATTATTACAAATAATATAAAGCTCCACAAGAGTTAGCGCTATCGTATTCAATCGTTTTGAAAAGTATGTAATCTTCGAGAAAATCGCTGTAGAATTATTTAAATAAAACTCAATAACAACTTGAATCGATCCAATAAAAATCAGTATGAAACATTTCTTCAATCTGGTCGCCTTTTTTCTGAAGTTTGGTTGTTTGCATATGCTTCATGAATGTTCTTATTTTGAAATAGAGTCAGTTTATCAACGACTTTGATTTGAAACGAGTTTTCTGAAAATACCAAGACGTAAATTAACAAACGCTGAGGCTAATAGGGCCATCGGAATGCTACAGGTTGTTGTAGCGGAAAAGCTCCAAGTCAGCCAAAGTGTGATATCTCGGCTTTGGCATAGGTTCAGGGAGACAAGTTCTGTGTTGAAAAGACCAAGGCTTGGTGGGCAAGGAGAAACAACATCTGCTCAGGATCGTTTCATCACCGTTTCGGTGAGAAGAAAGCCTACATCTACGTGTAGAATTCTACGAAATACTCTTCAAAATGTAGATGGGGTCCAAGTTTCCATCGAAACCATCAGACGATGTTTGGGACAAGTGAATCTAGGTTCTAGACGTCCATTAAAAGAAGTTCCATTAACACGTGACCATAAGCGTCAAAGACTGGAATAGGCAAGGCAACATATCAATTGGAACGATCAATGGTGTAGTGTCCTTTTCACTGATGAATCCAGATATGGACGATTTTCAAATTTTCGAAGAACAAGGGTATGGACAATCTCACCCATACCCGTAATCGTCGCTATGTCCAAGAAGTCAATCCATTCCAAGGGGGTAGTGTTATGGTATGGGCTGAGATATGTTTCAACGGGCGCACATTTCTCCTGGAAATATGACCGCCTTACACTATAGGGAGCATGTCATTGACAAAGTTTTGCCAAATTTTCACGCTGCTATTGGTGAAACTTTTCAATTTCCAGACGATAATGCTAGACCACACCGTGCAGCCATAATTGAGAATGGTATTCTACATTTACCAACACCTCCGCACTCACCAGATTTGAATTGCACAGGACGCATTGGATATGCTCCAAAGAAGATTAGATAATCATCAACCTACCCCAAAATCCTTAAATAATCTGAGAGAGCTTTTGCCCCGTTTATGGAACTTAATTCTTCAAGAAATGTTCAACAACATCTTGAGTAGTATGCAAAGAAGATGTCAAGCTTTTATTGATGTCCGCAGAGGCCATACATTGTATTGATAGTCTCAAAATGCTTCAATTCTCTCTGAATAAAATTTCGTTATTTTACTCGATTTTTCTTAACCACCCTGTATACGCTGCAGACCTACAGGCTAAAATTAATTTTATTTCCTGCTACTTGAAATCATATTAATATGAATTTTCATCTCAAAATCTCATTTAAACTATATTATTTTGCAATTTAAATCAAGATTCCCAACTCATGTGGAGCAGTTTATTAGGAAAAAAATCATTACTTTCATGCGATGTTTTTTTAAATTATGTTTCTTCTATCAACTACAATGGATTTCTGAGAAAATCTCAAGAATCAAGGGAAGGTGGGGATTTCGAGACATATTATACTTCGCTCTTGAAATTCCTCTTAACGTTATGAAATTTTCACTTTAAATTTACAAGGACTCGATTTTCGTAATTCACCTTCAGAATTGTGTACATCACTTTGACGTGTGTTCCATTATGTACAGTATCCGACGAGTTTCAAACATCTACTCGAGAGGAAAAAAAAGAACGAAAAACTTCATCAAACTTTCACCATTATCATGGTGACGTCTTGTGCCAGCTAGAGGAGAGCAGATACGCATCGGGTCCACGGCGACGTCTCGAAAGTGAAAAAAAGTGCACACACCTTTCCGACCGATTTCAATTTCTGATCGAAAGGAAATAACCGAACGATGGATAGGTTGACTTTCCATCCGGCGGTACAAGATAGAGTCGACCTGGCGAGAAAATCGAAACGAGTGAGGAATTTGCAATTCAGCGGCATTGTTCGGCGGAATTTTGGTTTCTATGTAAGAGCAGGGACGTGTCCGGTATTTATCGCCACTCGTAACGTCGTTTTGATTAAGTTCTACCTCATTTAACGAACGGTATCAAATGTTTCCCCCACTTTACGGCTTTGTATCAAAGGACCGAAACACAGTAATGAGTGTCATTTTCGCTATGCGCCTCCATTATGGAGTTAACGTTGTCCAGGACTTCTTTCTCGTCTATGGGGTCCGTATTCGACGTATTGTTAACTACACTACACATGTTTCTTGTTCTGCATTGTAACATTTTATACTATTCCTCTGATTGTATCAAAACTTTCTTCATGAATATAAATGGCGATGTTAATCACTTTTCCCGGAGATTAACACAGAAAATTAATGCGTCCTAATTAGATTGATTTATGAGGTAACATTTAAGTATTTTCGTGGAAATATTGAAGCAGTTTATGATATCATTACCCAGACACGTTATCATTCCCAAAGTTCAGGTAGGAGGGGTTGCTAATATACGCATATGGACATGGTCTGACCTCCAGTAACATAAAGCTCCATTATAATTTAATAAATCATTCGACTAATAATCCTTCATTAAACAAGGTATCCATGGCTCAAGCCAATGAAAAATCCAGTTCAATGTAAGATTGAAATTCTGATGTACCATTAAATTATAATGGACCTTCTTGGAACTGATCGTGAGCATATCGAAAATTTAAGTTGATTTCAAGCCACAATACATTTTTTAAATATTATCTGATCTTAACAAATCATGAATCATCTGAAGAGTTGATCTATTTGCTTTCTAAAAAGGTTCGCAAATTCATCAAACATAATTTGTTATACGGTTTTTTTGAAGAAGAGTAGATTTTTGTCCGAAAAATGTTCAGGGAGTAGGCCGATTAGACGTTTCTGGAGAACTGGACCTATTTGAAATCTGAAAATTGGGTTTACGATATTGTTCTAAATTATCTACCGAGCTTGAATATTCTTGAAGCCTGACCACTTTCACTTAAACAGGGAATGATAAAACAAATTTCCAAAAAATTTTTCTTCTGTTTTTTGTTTTCAATTTCGATAGCGTATTTAATTCTGAATACATTCGCTTTCGAATCGTTACATTCGTCGAAATACTTTTCGAAATATCGAGAAAAAGCCGGTTAAAAAAACGAGTTGAGACTATTAGGAAATATGTTTTGTTATTCCTATTCTTAATATCTTAAGCACGAACCGTTTCTACATTTTCGAAGTCGAACACTGTGAAAATATTGTACATTCTTGGAATTTTGAAAAACTCGTCAAAAATTTTTTCATTCTTTGTATAACTGAAAGTGGTCAAGCTCCAAGAATATTTTTGCTCGGTAGATAATGTCGAACAATATTTTAATCCCAACTTTCAGATTTCAAATAGGTCCAGTTCTCCAAAAACGCCTAATAGGCCGTCGAACTTGGAACACCCTGTATAGAGCCCGTTTTGCAAAAGATTGTCAAACTCCATTCCATTTTGTGATGGTGTGGAAAGGTAAAATGGTGACACATTGGTTTTCTCATTGAAGAAAGAAACAAGACTTTACAAAACTCCGGCACAGTACAAATTAATATTTATCTGTTCATTATTATAAGTTAGTTAGTTCGAAAAAGGGTTACAGTCCATTATGGTTTTTTGTGCCTCCTGACAAAGCTGTTCTCACCACACCCTTTGCAGCACTTCTTCCAAATCCAGAGATCTAATGAAATCCAATATCTGGGAAGGCTTCAAAGAGGACAATGCCTACAACTTTAGGTTTTATGCCTCATAATACGTGCATTTCTAGCTTTGTTCAATTAACATTAATGATTTCTGTTGCCTGAAAGACATACACAGGTGTAGAATTAACCACAACAACAAACATTAAGTATTCCATTATGTGTAAATTTGTTATTCGGTTTATACAAGTGAGACATCCTCTAATTTAACTTGCTCGCTCCAAAATATCGCAGAACTTGATAGGTTTCCAAAAGATGGTAAATCAGACTTTTCAATCTTCACTATTAAGAAATGAGAATATCAGATTGTGAATGTTTTTTAGGATTATCACATATGAAATAATATCCCTGCTCCTATATTCCGAGTTATACCTTTCAAATATGACCGCTAAAAACCTCATCTTTGAGTAACTTCGTCATAGGAAATATGCAGATTTTTATATTCAAAAAAATTATGTTTCCTGATTGAATTCGAAAATCACTCACCGCATCACCAGCTTCTACACTTATTTGCTTCAGAATTGTTTCTACTTAAATCACTTCAACAGAAAAAATTAAGAGTAATTGCTGTTTGTTCGGAAAAACTGACATGAATAATTTAGTTTGACGGTCGAAAATGATGCTTGTCAGTTCGCACAGACGCAATTGTTGTTCTGGAAACAATTGATGCTGAATGCGAACTGATATTGAAAGAACGTCATGTGACCTATCTTGAGATTGAGACAACCTTAGGCATTAGTGGGACCAGCATACTTTCAATATTGCATAAACATTTGTCTATTGGAAGAAGTGTTCAAGTTGGATCTCACATAATTTGTCATTGGTTCAAAAAAGGGCTCTTGTTGATCTAGATCAGCACAAAACAGTCATTTCTGAGTGGCACACAAAAATTTGTTTGTCACTTGTCTCCTAAGAAATGAGGAAAACCAACTGCCGAAGACAACTGCATTTTTGAGCAAAATATCGATGTGAAGAGTCATACTCCGTATAGTCCTGACTTGACACCCAATGCCTTTTTTCATTCCCGTAATCAAAATATAAACTTATGCCTTTATAATGAATGTTTTCGAGATACCTCAACCGTAGTGACAAAGTATTATAGATCTTCATAGGGAAAATTTTGAAAAACGATAGCTACAACGATTTTTTATGATTAATATTTGTTTTTGTTCTCTAATCCCCAAATTTAAAAGGCAACGACCTACGTAGTTGCATGGAAGGATCAGTTTTCACCTGCTCCTGATAGTCTGAGGCTGTAAGACTTGGAGGAAAGATTACAATGTCTTGGGAGGCGTATAATATAGAATTACCTATATAATTAATGGGAGGATTCAGAGATTCGAGCCAGGCGCATTCGTCAATTATTTACTCTATAAACGTTCAGTCGTCTGCTCTTGAAATGCTGACACCGTATGAGCAGATGTGCTCTCGAAATCTGAGTCATTCATCAGAATTTATACAGAGCTAGTCGAAAAACTTTTTTTAGTGTCGTGTGGATGATAATACCCATTTATATAATTATGAAAGTGGAAAGGGAAAATTGGCAGATGAACATAATCATCCAACATAACACCAGTGGACTACAAAGTTCCTATGTTGAATTTGAAGAGGATTTTTCTGATTCTTGTGAAAATAAGGAATAAAGGACGATAATTTTGGGTTCTATGGACTTTTTTGTTCCTCCTTTTCTTATAATGCAGGTTTCCTGAATTTGACATTGATTTCTCTAAGAAATCTGATGGTTATCGATCATCTTCATGAACTTTTTTAATTAAATCACCTCCGTTATTTGTAATTTTGAGTGTATGAGCCCATGAGAAAAAACTTACGTCTCAAATGAGCAATTTCTCTGATCCATTTCAGGATATATGTCGATAACATCCCTGTCGTTTTGATGCTGACTCTAGATATTGCAACCGACACCCTATTAAGGTAACGTTCACGAATAGGTTATTCTGAAATTTCATGCTACTCTGTCGAATAATATACTCCGGAACTTCAGTCTGTGTTAATCCAAGCAATTGATGTTGCTGACATGCTGCAGAATTCTATCGAGCTTCTGCTCTCCCAATTATGCTTCCCTTCGAAGACATCTTCATTTTAGCCGCTTGTTCATAAGGTTCCTTGTCATTTTGTTCAAATAACTGTGACTCCTGATCTTAGAACAAAAAATGTCCGAAAACTTTTTTAAAATTTCATTATAATCGAATTGAGGTGAACTTGATACATCAAACGTTACCACTGACTCGCCCTGTATAATCAGTTGTATAACGCTTGGTAGTTTTCTTCGTGTACATAATAGTCACCTACAATTCTGATATGCAAATGAAGAAGGCATCGATTTCAATCACTTTCGATAGAAATGGTATCAAATGGAGTAATCTGGGCACGTTTTAAACCTAATAAGATTCACCAATTTCACTTCCCATTGGCGAAATAGTCGGTACAAATTATAAATATCCAACAGTTTTTATTCACACTCAAGTCGACTTCCATTCGAATATCAACCATGTCTTCCATCAAGGTATGAACAGTGTCTTCCTAAATATTTCGAATATAAATCCTATCGTCTTCTGATATGAAATGAAGAACTAAATTTTTTTTTCAGATTATTTCATCCATATTGGTTATTTATCTGTCGTCAGTGAGATGTTCTGTGGCGCCAGCAGTAGCTGTTGCTCAACCTGGAATAGCATACACTAGGGTAGCACCCCCAAGTACCATTCCATTCGCTGCGAGTGTTAGCACTTTCACCAAAGGACTCAACGTGTTTGCAGCTCCTTACGCAGCTGGTGTGGCCCCTTATCCTTACTATACAAGATCCCTTTACCCATCAGCACAGATTTATCCCTCAGTTTATTCACCGAATTATGTCCCTGCTGGTGTTGCTCCAGCTCCTTCAGTAATCACTCCAAACTCTGCAGTTCCTTCTTTCTACCCTTACTCGTTTGGAGTATCCCCCAACTTCCTCACAAGAGCAGCCCCAGTTCCTGGTTATCCAGGTGCTTATGTTCCGGGAGGTGCCCCTGGAGCGGTAGTTCCATCATCTCTTTTACCATCTCCTTTTGGCGTGGAAGGTAGGTCGGTACATGCTGTTGGACCGTCAGTTCCTGTTGCGCCTACTCTAGGTTAAATTAGTTAAATTGCTACCTCTTTTGAGCTTGTCTGTACATGAAAGTTACTATTATTGAAAATATTTTTGTATGTGATATTAATAAAGCATTTGAAATAAGTGGTTATCTTTACTTTTACATACCGACTGGAAACTTATGTGAAAGGTCATGGGTTCATATTAAATTTCGGTATATGAAAACTTGTTGACATTGTAGGCTTCATACAAACCTGACTATTCTAACTCGGGAATCAAATGTTGGTTCCACAGTTTTATGAATCCTCTTTCATTTGACTTGTTTTAATGCATAATTAAAGATTATCCCCGTATATTTAAGAATTCGAAAGCCTTGAGTACGGTACAGTGCTGTTCCGAAACGTCAGCTTAAAGAAATTTTGAGCAGTTGAGGAGGGTTGTCTAATTCCTAACATTCATTTTTTATTGGTAAAATGGATGAAGAAAATCAGAATAACTTGAATAAAATGCAACATATGAAACTCCTAGTTAGGTCAACCTATCAACGTCTTTCAGTTTAGGTGAATTGAGTTTGAGATATTATGTGTAAAAGTGTCATCATAAAAAAGCAAAAAAGGATATCATGGAAGAATCTATGAAAAAGCAAATGATTCGGTTGCTCCAACGACTTCGGTTCCATAATTTTTTTCATCTACTTCAGTGTCGTAATGAGTCCATTACAGTACTAAAAGTGCTGTAATGAATTCATTGCAGCATTGTTTTCAGTTATATTTTTCGTTTTTTAGGAGTCAATACTGACCTCCGATCCTATTAATTTTCAAATCAAATCAATTCAAATTCCGTAACCTATCAAATTTCGTAGGTGAAATCAATTGCCAAGATACAATACAAAAGTCACTAATTCATTTGAATTTCGAGAGTAATTCATAAAACTTGACTGAAATAGAGAAAATATGGTCTTATACTCGTTGCAGAAAGCAATTCCAACACTCATGCTTTCGACAACTCGCTACTTCGTCGCTCGTTTTCGAATTTCGCATTCGTGTTGAAATATGAGCTCATTCTGCAACTTAGAATAAACTATTATTTTTTCATTTGTGATGGAACAAATTTTCTCTTCTGAACAAACCTACATAGGTTTCAATTTTATTTGTGTAAACAGTCATTGCTCTAATTTGCTATTGATTTTCATTCAATTCAAAAATATTATCTTTTTCAAATCCAGAAAATGTCCCTATCATAAAGATTGTACAAACCGAGCAGGTCATTTTCAAGGTTTTTGCTACCTAACCTAGTTCCAGAAACAAATAGGGCAGTTAGAAGTGTTATAAACATGTATTTACAGGTGAGTCCGGATTTTTCACACTTCGTGACAATTCTCGAATTCATGTCCCAACGATATTGGAGTAAGATCTATTGTTGAGTAATCCATCTTTCCCCAAATCTTACTACCTGCTTATTATAACCAATGTTATCTGATGGCTAGTAGTAGAATCGAATACTCAACAGAAATTCGAGTATCGGATACTACATTTTAAAAACAATGGATCTGTAATAACTTCGAAATTTAGAAAAGATGTGATTAGAATATTTCAAATTTTCTTGATTGTCGCTCATTTTCAGAAATTTTCTGGTAAAAATGAATCATTCAAATGGGTAATTGACTCACCAGATGTCACAACTCAATTAGGGTGGAATTATCTAGGTATTTAGGTAGATTGTTTACTTATGGCCAGATAGATGTTGGAACCTCATAAAAATTTTACAGACCTGTTGACCGTTCTTCGGCGCTCCCTTTGAAATATTTGCATAAATTCTTTATTGTAAACAAATGGAAGAAGAGGGGAAAACCTGATTTTTTTCGCATCTAGTTTTTAGGGAGATTTAATTTTGTTATATTCTGTTTTTTCTTATTGAAAATTCTATTTTTTTGGGATTTTATATCCATACTTACCTATGAAGGTCATTTTTAGAATATTTCTTTTCTCATAACTGAATATGAAATTAATTTAATTCAATGGTTTTTCAAACATTCATTTTCCCATAAGTGTATCCGATAGTATTGGATACTCAAAAGTATCCAAGTTGCACAATATTAAATTAATTAATTAAAAAAATCAATATTTTTCCAAATACCAATTCCACTGAAAGTTGTTCGAACATTTTACTTGCGTTAGAATGGGAACGTCAAGACGTTCGTCTAATTATAAATAAATCACAGGAAAAAATACGAGAGTGAGGATGAATTGCAGTATTCGAAGATATTCGAAAGGTTATGATTGTTTACGATTTGAGAAAATGACAAAATGTTTAACCTTCTACAGAAAAAATAAAGGCTAAAGGTGAACTATGTTAGGTTCGTGAAAGAATGATAAATCGACAAAGCATATCTACACAAATAACGTTTGTGTTGATGTTAACTAAGATGTTGAAAATGTTTTTGAAGGTATAACAATATCATTAGCATTACGCTTAACATTAAAATTGATGTGAAAAGTATCGTAGTAACTCCATTATTTAAGCGTTAACATCGTAGCTCAACATCGAAATTACCATTAACATGATTGTGAATGGGCAGCAATACCTATAATTGTAACAATCTCCATTCTAGGTGAAAAGAGATGTGACTAAAGATCCGAGTTCACTAATCTAATTCCGATCAATTTATCATAATAGAGTTTTTACTGAAAGTTTGGACACATCCAGAATATTCAAGTACTACATAACGGTTTTTAGTATTCATCAATGGATTTGTTGCTGCATAGACGCACATTTGCCAATGAAGTCACGTATGCATCGTTTCTGGTAGCCCACCACTTTCCAATACACTTTTCGGCCACATATAAAACGCCGAAAAAATATCTATTGAATCAGAGTACGTACAGCTAGTACTAACCAAGCAATATGGCAGCTAAATATTTGGTAAGTGGATACAATAAATCTTCCGAACGATAAAGGTGTTAAAAATGCTCGAAATCTGCATACCGACGGGTACATATTCTTCGGTAACGGCCATAAAATATTTATTTTCACCAGATGGATATACAGATTGTCAGACTGAAAACATGTTTCAGTTTTCGTGATTTATGATATTGTAATCAGAATTCATTTTAGTCTCCGCTTTCGAAATATGAATTTATATCTTTATAATTTCTGGTTGCTCATCTAAAAGCCACAAACATTTCACGTACCTGAGAAATCTAAAGACTTCTAACGCTTTAGCTAGAGCAGGGCTGTCCAATTTAACTTACCTCAAGGGCCCCATTTTAAAAAATTCGGGTGCGGAGGGCCGCATTAAAAAAATTTGCAACTCAATGCTGTTTTTTAAGATATGTGCTTCCCATCATTAAACCCACTGTCAGCCTTAAGTTTCGATTCCAGTGGGAGGCGTGCTCTACTTACATTCTGAAGGGGCTGAGCAAAAACTTTTCTTAAATTTTTTTGAAATTCGCTTAATCTATTTTCGACTCCATCTGCAGTATTTTCGATGCATTGCATCCGAAGTTGATATGTTACTTCTTCAAATACCTAAGCTCCTTTATTTTTCAAAGGATGGTGGTGTGAAGCAACAGTTCGCCATATGTAACTTCTGCTTCGGCTCGAAAATCTCAAAATTTTCAAAGAACGATTGCCCTCTCGCATAATGTTAGTTATTTTAACAACTACTTTCATGACATCCATTTGATTTGATAATTTTCCTCATTGCGCCTCTTGGTGAACAATGTATCACAAGACTGTTGACTGTTTATGTGGTTTTATTTCAAGAGTCCTTCAAATCCAATTTCAGTTCCTGTCATAGCTCTGGCTCCATCAGTGACAATATAGGAACGTTCATGGACACCCCGTGGTCCGATAGCACCTTATTCACAGCTTCAAAATCCGTACCCTTAGTTGTGCCATTCAAAATCAAGCATCTCCTATGAACGTTTCTGACAAAAATTACAACCTGGCTGATAGCCGATACTTCCAACTAAGGATAGCGAAAAAAACTCACACTTTTCAACTGAGTTATACATTTTTTTAAATGAATCTATTGATCAATATGGTCTACTCGTCTTGCAATCGTTTGATGCGATATAGAGACTGCTTCGAATTTTTCGGCATTTTTGTTTCACTAAACTGTTATGCCATTTTGATGGCACAATCCATCAGTAAGAGGTTTTTTCGCTTAGGCGATATCCAGGGCCTCTCTCCGGGCCACAAAAAATTGGGTCGCGGGCCAGAGTTCGAATACATAGTATGCTCAAATTTGCTTGAACTCAGGCTGCAGTTGAAATTTTTGAAAATCAGTAGTGGACTAAATTAATTTCGAACCGATAAAATTTTAATAATGAAAAATGACTTGGTTGGCACTCGAAGAAAATTCAATCACCAAATTGATTTAGCAACGATTTCTGGTGCCATTCAATTAGATTCTTTCACTGTTTATATGAAAAATTATTTTAATTTTTTTTAGGATATTTCATTTTATTCCTTTACTCGTAGAATCTTCATCAATTTGATTGTTTGCAGATCGTTATGTGTGTGGCTATCCACTGCTGTTTGGGAGGCGTAGTTCCCGCAGTCCCAGCAGTTGCTGCTGTTCCAGCAGCCTATTCAGTTCCCTATGCGTCTTCTTACAGTGCCAGCGTTGTGAATCACGCCATAGCGGCTCCAGTTGCCCAACCACTGGTTGCTGCTCCAGCAATCGCCGCTCCAGCAATTGCTGCACCAGCATTCTCCCCATATGCTGCGTACAGCGCACTGCCTTACTCGTACGCCGCTGCACCTTTGATAGCTGGATAGGAATTTTCAGCAATTGGAACTTACAACCATGGCCACATCCTTGCTCGATTAAAATAGCCCTTCTCTCATCTGGATATGAGAAGTTGAGGAACTAAATTCTGAAATTCTTCCTTAGTTTCTACCTCTCCCTTCAGTCCTCATCCTTCATTCCGTAAATTTCTCATTTCCAGAATGTTAACAGTTTTGTGTATAATTTCATTCGATCTTTTAGCAAATAAATCTGAAGAATTTTCAAAAACTAACAAAATGTATTCTATCTAATCCTTCCCAAAAACGAATTTATGAGATCCTACGAGAAAGATTATATTCCTCTTGGTTTGAATGTTAAAGATTTTCAACCCTCTCTCAAAACTCTTGAACAAAAACCATTTTGATAAACTCTTATATTTGCTTTCACTGTACAATAGAAGGCAGTGAAATTATTCTCATCTCACCCATAAAATTTTCTTCGCTTCTTACTAGGTATACTATTTGATAAGGTATCACATATCTCTCCTCCACATTCGATATTTTATCTCGACTCACACACTGCCAGTTTCATTAAAATATAATAATTCATCAAAATTTCAATGCAGGATATTCCATTGGCGGTAGACATTCATACGGTGTGTGATGAACGATTAAGATTTTAATGCATCATTATCTTCGTGAAAGATGACAGACGAAGCAAAACACTTGCAAAACGAATATGAAGAAATTTGTTATTTTGTGTTATATTTGTTTATACACCTACTGTAATTCGGTTTTTTTAGCAGAAGGAAAGATTTATATTTCGAAATTTGTTTTCGCTTTTTTTTGCATTACTACTTACATGAGTTTCGATTTGGAACTGTATTTTTCAAATGAAAAGTCATCAATCATCTAGAGATTGAAGAAGAATTTTCAAATTAATGCCTATCATTGATGATAATGAATAATGAGTTCTCAATTTGAAAAATAAACCAATGAGTTTTTTTAATTTTGCTAACAAGTTTAGGAATAGGGTTATATTTCAATGAAAAAGGATTCAAATCTAAATGGCCCCCTTAATAGGTGATGCGACAAACATAAGTCAACATTTCATTACATGAAAAAAATCAGATAAGGAATTCATACCAGGTATGTGAAATTTTTCACAAGAACAGAAAAATTGCAAATATTCTCATCAATAAGCAGTTATCTTCACTGAGTATTTCGTGGTCGTGGTAATGACCAATTCCAGTCAAATGGACCTTAACAGGGTTTATTACATGTCAGTTTTCTCATCATAAATACATTAGAAAAAATGGCCAGAGAAATAAACATGCACCTACACCCACCGGCAAAAATTAAGATGAATGTTTTAAGATTCATATACTCTCAAGATGCAGTACACTGAAGCTAATATCATCCGAATATTTCATTGTGATAATTCATATTCATGTTATTGGATTAGATTTACTCGAATTCAATGATACTTTCTCTTATTTTGTGGCAAATACGCTAATCTTTCTACATGTTATTTCATAAGTGATATTCTGCATTTTGTATTGCAGAATATCACTAAGCGAATTCCAATGAATAATTCAGTGAATTGAAGCAAATAATGTATAATACTCGGACAGAAGGCTCATTCTATCACTTCGTGGCTCGTTTTTCAATCTTGATCTCGTGGTAGAATATGAATGCCTTCTACACTTCTTAATAAATAACTATCTTGATAAGAATATGAGATCCTACAAAGTCGTTTAGCCTCTAATGGTGACTTCATCAGGTAGAATGATAACAGTAAGTATTTTTACTGTCTTCGACATCAATAGAGACAACGATAACGAGTTAACGAAGCGTTAATGATTTATATACCCTCCGAAAGTATTACTCCGATAATTAGTTTTTCATTATATTGTTTAGTTCATTATTCATATTCGTAGAAATAATTATAATTTCTCAGAAGTAAGATACTGAAACACCCCTTTTGTAGAAGTTCACTGATAACAGTAGGTAATGGGATTTCTGCATAAAAGGAAACCTCTCTTAAGCACAGGAGCAGTGGTTGAAGAACGGTCATGAAAACATCTGTACCGTTCAAAAAATTTCAGTACTCGTTCACATTGTAGGTGGAGAAGCTTGTAGAGTCACTTCGTACTAGTTCGCCAGTGAAAAATAAATATATTGAATCGATAATTTTCTGAAGAAAAATGTTAGACAATCCGTTTGAGTTTTTTCCTTTTCCGTCCACACCACCTGTTGTGGAGAAAAACAAAATCATCAATCCATTCGAATCTGCTCTGATCAGTCGCTTGAGTCACCCAGTATGCAGGTAAGAGTTTTTCAATAATTTTTTTGTTTCATCATGAAATAATCAATCAACATGTAGAGTTTACGTAAAATTTTGAATATCCGAAATTTCAATATGTAGGTATATAAAAATTTGAGTTTAACTGAACATGTAGTGTGACATAATTATTTGTATTTCAGTCCTGACTTGTTCGAAGAAAATCGTGAATACGGAGAAGAAAAATTCGAATGGCCGATTTGTTCTAGGGCGCTTTTGAGACCAGTGGAAATAAACACAGAATCCATACAGACAGAAACCAAATTAGATCCCGGATTTGAAGCATATATCCAGAGGAAGATCACAAAGTTCTTCAAAGAAAACCGCATTGTTCCCAGTCCAACAGAAAGTGGAAGTAGGATGACTGTTGATCAAAGAAAAAGGCATCAGTCCGAAGGTAATTTTTTTAATCCACTGAATTATTTTTGTTTCGAATCTTCATTGCCGAAATCAACTCGGAGAATGTAGTAGAATAATAGTAGTAATTAGTACTAATCATTCAGATTATAGATTACCTGTTCATTAATTATTCTAAATCTTTTCTAATTTGAGAATGAGGTAATTAATTTTGAAAGGCCATTTGGAATGAATAATCTCAATAGAAATTTTTTGTTTCAGACTCCCCAAGTATAGAACAAGATCAGCTGATGGATTATTCAGATCCTAAAAATTATCTACCTGAAGATGAATATGAAAAACAATTATTTTCTTTTGAGACAAGTTCCGAAACATCTCGAGTTGAAACGCCAATGGACTCTCCAGTAGATTTTTCACCCCTGAAGAAATTGGAAAACAAAGGGTAATTATAAATCAAAGAAATTCTTTCTTTTTCTATAATCAAACATTCAAGTAATTTTCACTCAAGTTTCCAAAACTATATTTTTACTTAATAATGAATGAACGTAGGTATTGAGAAATTGTTTTTACTCGCACAATAAATTATTGAAAATAATATATAAATAATATAGATTTTTTTTGTAAAAATATAAACCCTACCTGCAACCCTTTCGAAAGCAGGTTAAACCCCTAATTTCTCAAATAGAAAGTTGGGCTTGTATAATAATATAAATCGTTTGAAAGGTCGGGCCAACCTCTATTCAGAAATTTTATCATTTGCATATTTTGCAAAAATGAAAATAGAAAATTAGGTCTTTCGAAGAAGGTGTAAGTAGGGTTCGCATTTTTAGGTAGAAGAAAGACACATTTAAATTTATGTTCGACATGATTTAGGACATTTCATTTTGAGTAACCAAGATAATCAATAAATCCCATTCGGCTTTTTCAAATTGTATATTTATATCGTTATTTTAGTTTCAGTGGTGAAATCTCAAAAGAGTTCAGTGAATGTTCCTTATCTCCAATATTTCTGGCGGATGGAAACTCTATAAAATTCAGTTCGGAGGATGAAATATTTTCCAGAACCCTATCTACTTTTCCTGAAGACTATCGACAAGACGCACATTGTAAGAGAGGATTTTTTCCGAAGAAATCGAAAGCTATGGTGAAGATATCTTTCGATGAAGAATACCATGAAGATGGAAAAAGAATGGAAATATAACGATTCCCCGATAATGAAATTCAATGTTAATTTCATTTCAGACAGAATCTTCATTGTGCAATACGAATCCGAAAAAGAGTATTTCTGCAATTTTTTCCTAAGGACATTTCCATAGCCATGAGTAATTAAATGTAGAAGAAGTGTTAATTCATGGCTCCAAGTGATCGCGATAGTGACATCAGACAACATATTTATTATAATCAGATCTAAATTATATCTTTGATGAATGAAATTCTTCTTGTAATAAAAATAATTTATAGAAATATTCAGATTCCATTTTATTTCGAATCACTAACCATTCTGAATGATGATATTCTTAATCATTGAGAAAAAGGATGAGGGAAAACATTTTTTCCTCCCATTTTATTCTGTGAAATGGACTCTTCGAACCTTTTGAACAGATTTCTGAATGATTAATCACTTGAAAAATGCAAATTTCACCAATAATACTTTCATTTAGCAAGAGTGCCAAACTTAGACTATATAGTCTGAGGTGCCAAATATTCAATGAATAGCATTCAACTTTCTTCCAAAAGTTGTGTCCCTGAATTTCTGTTATAATTATGGAATGTAATGATAATAATGAAAAAAATACAGCATGTGAGTAGAATTTTGTCTTTGTGGAAGATTCACCACATCAATGAGAACCTCTATTATGAAACTCATTTCATTCATTAATTTTCTTCATGGATTTTCAACAGTCTTTCCCAGAGTGCCGTATTGAAAAAAATGATAGGAACAGAAAGTTGTTTCTTTTGACCTCAGAAATCTTCTGTTAAAATATATGTACAAATCCCTAACAGTTAATATAAAGTTGATGTTGCAAGAAAATAGCTCAAATTGTTTGTCAAGCTGGGTTTTGACCGTAATCACAGTTTGTTCCTTGAAAAAATGTGAGTCGATAAGGAAAAATATCAGTACGAACAGTAGGTACCCACTTACGTAGTTTTTTCAAAAGCTCCTCCTGGTTCTGCCTTCACGAAATTTTCTTGGTAACTAATCCTCCTGGGAGATATTCACGTAGCAATTGGAAGTTTCTTCGTAACAACCACTAACTGATAAATATAATAAATGTTTTAACTCAAACTTAATAATGTCTTCGCGAATCAGTTTTCAAACTGCACGAAATTAAAGCGGATTTCTATTTATTCGGAGCGATCAACAAGTACACCAACAAACGTTCAAGATTCAACTAGGCATATTATGAGGACTTGAAGTCAGTTTTTCTTTTCTACCTCACATATTTCACACAGATGTCAAGATCGCGTAATAAAATCGCTCGTCACGAGCTTCACTTCAGCAGTTGGCTTATCAATGAGTAATCGATCGTTTTTAATCGTGTCCACATATTTATCTACAGCCGGAAGAAAAGTAGTGTCCTGTAGAAACTTTTTCATAAGATAATGTTCCTTTTGGAAAAAATCAGTGTGTGTTCGTACTTAAACTTTAATAGCTAGAAAGAAACTAGTTCTTTTTTCCTGACCAATCCAAATCTTAAAACAGAACCGGCTTTTATATTCAGAGTTATGAAAGAAACTTCAAAAATTGCCATTTTTGATAATGCTGAAATATTTGTCTCTTTATTTCACTATCGTAATGAGTTCATTACAGTACTGAAAGTAGTGCTGTAATGAAACTCATTACAGCATTGTTTTCAGTTATTTTTTTCGTTTAGTGGTTGTCAGTACTGACCTCCGATCCCATCAATTTTCGAATCAAATCAATTCTAATTCCGTGATCTGTCAAATTTCTTAAGTCACACCAACTGCCAAGGTACAATACAAAAGTCACTAATCTGAATTTTCATTTGAATTTCGAGAGTATTTCACGAAACTTGACTGAAATAGAGAAAATATCGTCTAATACTCGTTGCAGAAGGCAATTCCAACACTCATGCTTTCGAAAACTCGCTCCTTCGTCGCTCGTTTTCGACTTTCGCATTCGTGTTGGAATAGGAGCTCATTCTGCAACTTGTTTTAGAATATACTATTGTTTCAACTAGTACTCGAGAATGATTGTCACATTCTATAGGCACTTTTCAGGAGCAATACGAATATGATATTGAATTTTTTTATTCATCCATCTTTTCACATCTTGTTGCGAATTTCTTGCTGATACCAAAAATTTGTACCTCATGTTATAATGTTGCTAATATGGTGAATTTTTCGTTTAGAAAATTTCTGTATCAAAAATTTGGTTGTTTCGTTGAGAAATTTACCTATGATTCAAAAGATTCAATAAAATATCTACAGAATGTTGGATATTCAAATACAAGTATCCACGAATTTTGGTAGCTCTGTAACAGGTGAATTTCTCGAGAAGTTCATGATGGAACTAGTTTAGCTTTTTATTACATTAATGCATCAAACTCCCACGCACACTTAGCACCTTTCCATCATTCTAAAAGAAGGTTGACAAAAGTTGTCAACAAACATCCAATTTACCAGACTGAAGCAAGTTACAGAAGGCGTCAACTTTTCTGAAATTAACTCGAAAGTTAATCCATTATTGTCAACCTCGTTGATTCAACGCTTAACAAAGATAACCTTCGTAAACCCTTTTTACATAATCACAAGTTTTTTAATTCATTTCGACGAATTCATGCGATGTATTCCAAGTTTTCGGACATTGCAGCTAAAGCGGCGAAATTTATCACGCAAGGGCACTTCCTATGTGTCGTTTAGCGCGACGCCTGAATGAAGTCAGTCCACGACGCTCGTCTGTTGCGTCCGGACGTCGATGCATACTTAGTTTTCAGAGAAGCGGTCATCGATCGTGGTGAAATATACGACTAAAAAGTGTTTTTTTCGCACCAGTGTCGGGGTTCCGAGGAGAAGGAATTTTTCTTGAAATTTCAGGTGGAGGTGAGTTTTTCACTTTCGGAACTTCCTACTGAGTTCCTCTAGTGAATTTTTAAAGATCTCTCTCACAAACTAAGAGTTGAAAAAAATAATTTTTCAACAGATAATACCAACTGAAGATGACAATTTTTATATTGATCACAAACCTTGAATGCAGAATGTAGGATTTAACAAAAAAACTTCGATTTCAGAACGTTGATTACAACTCTGCTAACAGTTTCAATTTTGACAATCGAATTGAAGTATTCAGCAAAGTGTAAAGAAGGGAAACTTTGACAGATTCATTAAGATATTCCATCACACGACTAATCGAATATGGGTTTATCTATTTTGCAACGCATAGATACAAATAGAATTTCCAAAATAAACACATACCAAAAATTGTGACGAATAATTTTATCGTTCTTAATTTTACGGCTCTAAGTACAGGGTGGGCATATTTCGATGTCTTAGCACCAAAACTTTTGAACCAGAGGAGATAGACAAAATCTGATACCCCATTCTCGATCTCTTTTTCGGAGAAACTGACAAGAGTAGTATTCATTTTTCGCTACCTTCTTTTGTTTTCGAGTTATAAGCGAAAATTGGAAAAATGGTGATATCTGGAAAAATTTATATCTCCGCCAATACTGATGATAGAGCTCTGAAATTAAAACATTATACAGGAACTTTTCTACGTAGAATCCAGTGGCACGCTGGCCTTTTTTGTAGCATTTTTAATTACGAAACTATGACCCAAAGTTATGTTTTTTTGAAGAGCAACACTAGATTTTTTTGCCATTTTCTGAAAGCTTATTTTTTCTGATTTCAAAAATATATAACATCGTTTGGTTCATATCAATAAATCAATATGAGTATAGAAATTGGTAAAGCACCTATATTCATCTGAGTCTCAATACTTTCTACGGTTTCAATTGTCGATAAGCACGAAAAATGTAGTATCGTATAGTTACCACAATTTCTTTCTAATAGTCTCTTTATTTCTATGCTCTTGTCATTGGAAGCTACATTTTTCTGTGCTCATCAACAGTTGAAACCATAGAAAGTATTGAAACACACATGAAAATAGGTTTTTGACCAATTTCTATACTCATATTTATACAAACTTTACGATGTTATATATTTTTGAAATAAAAAAAAAATTGAGCTTTCAGAAAATGTCACAGAAATATAATGTTTCCATTTAAAAAAACAAAACTTTGGATCATAGCTTCATAATTGAAAATGGTGCAGAAAAGACGAGCATGCCACTGGATTCTACGTAAAAAAGTGCCTGTAGAATGTTTCAATTTCAGAGCTCTATCATCAGTATTAGCGGAGATATAAATTTTTTTCGATATCACCATTTTTCCAATTTTCGCTTATAACTCGAAAACAAAAGAAGGTAGCCAAAAATGAATAAAACTCTTGTTAGTTTCTCCGAAAAAGAGATCGGGGTATCAGATTTTGTCAATCTCCTCTGGTTCAAAAGTTGTAGTGCTAAAACATCGAAATATGCCCACCCTGTACAGTTCATGACCATAAGTTATAAAATTTTGAATAATTAAAACGTACAATAACCTCTCATCATGGATCAATCATGAATATCCTACGATAAAACTGGCATATTTCTGACAAACTGATATGGCAGGATCAAAATTGACCCTAATAAAATCATTTTGCACCATTCTGGTTTCTTTTCCCTTCAGCTATTCTCCTAATGTATTGATGTGACTAATATACGCTACAAATGTTTTTGTTAGCGTCTGTCATGAACCCGTGACAGCGGACTTGGGGTCAATTTTAACCCTGCCATACCTTTAACGTCTCTGTGTAGTTTGATTATCAAAGAGAATTTCTTGATGAAGAAAAAATTAAATTTTTCTCAACTTGATAGAAAAAACACACAGGGTCGAAATTGACCCTACCATACCCTGAAAGTAAATTTAAATCACCATACCAGTTGAGGGTTAACAATGTGCAATAGGCGAACCCTAAGCTTAGCTACTTTGCTTCAGGTATAAAGCAGCTGAGGACTGATCGAAAAAACTATCTATGATTTCTAGCAAAATTAAAATTTCAAGGACTTTCCTAAGATAGGTTCTCTCAAGTATGCATCTGAAATCCGAACTGAAATTGAAGAACCGAAAATATAACCAGGAACTTGGGAATAAAAACCTTACTAGCCGTTTGAAGGCGTAAAATTACAGTATCAAGTGAATAGTAAACATAAAACAAAAGTTGCAAATAGAGAACCTAGTGAGGTAGATCAGAGTTTATTGACTTGGTTCTGTACTTAAGTGAACTCTCAACTGAGACTAAGAACAAACGAATTATGCAACATTGCCTTAGCTTAGCAGAAGCTCTATATATAGCAACACATCACACAATTTACTTTGTTTGCAAAACTATTTTTCGTAAAACATACTTTTCTGGAATCCATTTCTAGTGTCGTTAAAAAAATGGCCAGAGTTTATTTACCGATCGAATTACTTCGCCCTGCTTTAATTTATTACGAGTTGAAATTTTTACTTGAATTTATGTGTTTAAAATGAATACTTTCGTTATCTTGAATGATTGACGATGAACTGGGTGACTATCCGAAAATTTTCATCCTTGTTATATTCAATCAAAAATATGAATTTATGGGTTCACTCAGTTTGTTTATATTCCGCAATTATCTGGATAGTTTGGTTCCCTGAACTGTTCATAAATAAACAACTGACGCTATGCTTACACGTTATTCTCTAAAAGTTGAACAGCCAGGTAATATAATAAGACGACAAGTCGAAAATACCAGGAAATCCATAGATCTTTAATAAATTATGAGGAATACGTCGAAGTGAGGTTTCTAGAGAGAATAGAAGCCATCAATTATTGTTGAATCGAGCTCAATTCAGCGAAAACAACTCCTGAAGATGCCAGACTCTCGAATTATGATGTGACAATCAACATGTTCCAATGCAAAAATTTGAAAAAAAATGTCAGATTATTGTTTTCCTGGCTATCCGAAAGGTAATCATAAAAATTTCCTCGTGAAATAGTCAATTGTCATGTCGAATACCACTCAAAATCAAATTTGAGCAGGTAGAATTCCATCCCTATATATGACAATATAATCATTCAAAGCTTGTCGTATAGACCTTTTAAAATAATTATGTAGTCTCTAAAACTTTACATAACATCCGGAATGAGATTTGAAATTCTGCGAACCTCACCTCACCATGTTTTAACTGAACTACAATAAGTTCTTCTATAAACTTCAGATTATTCCATCAGGTAAATGATATTCTAGTTAAAAAAAAATACCCAAATTTGTTATGCTTCATCAATACGAATATATTCTCTTATTGATGGTGTCAAAAATCATCCGCATACAGTTCAGAACTGAATCAACACGAAATCACGTTTTCCTCTGTTGAAGAGAATTAGGTCCTTTCTCTGCCTTCAAATAACTAACAAAGGGAAGAAAGTTGAAATTGCGAGTTGATCGACCATTTAAAGTTTGAAAGAACCTTCCTCATCCTCAATGATAACCATAAAACAAAGGGGAAAGCCCTCCTCCGGTTCACAGTTGCAAGTCATTCCTGAACAGCAGTTCAAGTTTGCAAACTTCTGTTACTAAAGGGTGCTGATTAATTGAAAGTTTAACTGGAGCATAACAACAGTTATCATTTGATGTTGGGAATCAGAAAGGGGCAATATTTTCGATAATTATATAATTTAGGAAACTGCTTCGAAGCACAAATTCAATTCATAACTTTATTCTTCGTTATAATCATATAAACAGTTGCCATTTTTAAATTTTCAAATTAACACGTCTTCAATCTCATAGATTGAATAACAACATTAATTGTGTGAGTGGAGAGAAAAGTGGATGAGAAATATACCGGGTGTCTCTTCTGAGGAGAAACACCCTTTATATTGATGACTATTAAAATAGTACGCAACATAAAAATTTTATTTTCAACAAAAATATCTCTTTCAGATCGGAGTTGGAATGGAAGTTCCTCATTCAATGATGAAGAAGGTATGTAGTTCCAACAAAATGTATAGATATATCTCCAGAATTATGTCTTTCACGTCTAAATTGATGATCCTCACCAGAACTCACAAAATGAAACACAAAACACACAAAACACAAAAAAAACAGGTCAACTTTTGTTCGTATAGAGAAGAGATGTTGAATGTTGGTTACTTTGAAAGTTATTTATGCAAAATCAGTGACCTGAGAGTTCTGAAGAATCCAAAATATTTTCAAGTTCTTTATTAGGAAGAACAAATTCCTAGGGGGATACTCAAGTACCCCAATATCCAGTACGTATTCTTGGAGGTAAATTGGAAATACTTTGACGAAAGAATGTATAAATGAGCTTCCAATCAACCTCGGTAATCATTGGAAGAAAGTTCCATCGGCAACTTTTTGCACGCATTTGTAATGATTTCACTCGAATGGGAAGTAAATTCCAGAGAAACGAAATAAGTAACAACTCCTCTGTCGTTTCAACGCAATGAACTCGAAGCTTCCGAAGAAACTTCGTTGTTAGTTGGAATAAAAGTTGAGGACTTTCACATTAGGATTCGTCCATTGTGACAGTCATTAATGATAGTGGCGTTGCTTAAATGGGCGAAATTTCCGAACTTGGGGTTCTTCACACAATTTGATAGAATAAGATTGATGTGAACTCAATCATATCCGTTTTTCCCGTTCGAAAAAATGCGGTTATAAGACAAAGCTTTGGGTCTTTTGTAACCTTGGTAATCCGAATCTTTCGAACATATGATTACCAATTTTCTCATACAATCAAAAAACTGTTTCGTAAAATTTCAGAGCAACGACTATTAGTGCTTCCGATGTTGAACACGAAAATTAAATCAAACCTTTGTTTGTGGCGATCTCAGTTTGAAGCTGTTACCTACGACACGAAAATTCAATTTCACAGCACGGCAAGGGTTTTTTTCTAGTTGGTGGTGATTTTTGTATTCTGGACGTCTCGAGGTTTATTCAGGACTGAAAGATTGTTAGAATATATGAGTGATTATCGATGAATGGATTCATTCAAAGGGTTATTTTTTGTTTAAATATTAGACAACATTTTGTTTTAAAGGGTGTAGCCCCTTAAAATTATAACACGACTTCACACAGGGTCTTTCCATCTATTATTTATGAAATTTTCCTAATTGACACTTTTCTAGAGAATGGAAGAGAACAAAAATTTCTAGCTGAAATTGAGCTGAACCAATGTTTAGTCAATAAAACTTAATTTAATATTTTGCATTGGCAATTTTGCCATAGATATCCCAACCAATCCAATACGCTGTCACGAAAAATATCCTGTTCAGATTTATATGAAGAATAAACCTGATGAAATTTTCACACTTCACATCGAATCAGATCATCTGTTTCAAAGTTTTTGGTATTCGCGAAGTTGAGAGGAACAATTTCTCACCCTTATCGCTATTCGGTTACTTTTTGCACAGATTATTCCAGGCATACAGCGAATTATGAATATATTCAGCGGGGTGAGGGTGTTCTTAGGAAAGTGAACTAATGAAACAAGTCTTTTCAGACAAACTTTTGCAAATACCCGAGATATAATTTCTCGGTTATTAACAAAGTTCGGCTGTTTCCACGCCTCTTTGTATTTTTATCACAAAAAAGCTCACTCCTCATTTTTTCATGGAATATCTCAATCAAACCTCGAATGCAAGAAGTTGCATTTCGAATAAAACGAAGAATTAACACTGAAGGCGTCACAAACCGAAAAGACGATTTTGAATTTTCTGGCAATGAGCTTTAATGAACCAACCAGAAAATAGTTCTTTTTGTTCAGTTTCTGTCCGCTCCATAGCATTTCACTTGATTAATTTTATATTTGATGCCGTTAAAATGTTGGAAAATTGCCCACACCCAATGATTCCACGTATAATCCACATTGAAAATATATCGCACCAACAGTAAATAATCTTATAATTGTAAATTCCGCATGTTTGGTTGTAATAACAGTCGCACTCATTAATGCGTAATAAGCTTGCGGTTTAATTCATTTCATTGGATATGAGGATAATTTTACTACCTGTGCAATTGCATTTGTATAGTATCTCATTGTATCCCATTACTTATATGTAATATCAGAATGGATTCAGTTGAATATTTTATTGATATCGTATGGACACGATAGGGTTATAATAATAATGAATAATATAACTACTGCACTGGATGGATGATATCATACCATTGATCACCTTCTTTCATATTCATAGCTATTATTTTTCATTGATGAAATGTTGTGTGATTGATGATTTCTCCTCGAAATATAGGAATGAATCAATAGAGAATGAACAAATGTATTGCTGAAAACATAGTCACTAAATTAAAATAAAAATTTTCCCGATTTGAAAAATCGTTATTCAAAAATTCATCGAACTCGTCAACTTTTTAAAAGCAACACAGCTCATGAAAAACTCGTATAGTGGTAGGAATTTTGAAGAAAAAAGCTATAACGTTTCGAGAATAGGCAACAAACATGGTATATAGGTAGGTAATGCTAATTGAAGGACTAAAAAAAATCTTATTGATACAAGGTAACATGGTTCCGCTCTTTTGATTCATTTCAATTTTCGCACTTTTTATTTGGGGAGGACTATCTGTTCTCCTTTTGACAGGATAAAAAAACCATTTGAAAATTCTGTTATGATAAAATTTTTTTTTGGTACTTTTAAGGACACTGCATTTTTTCATTTGTGGATTTAATGTACGATCAATAGATTCAATAAGAAGATTGCTTTGTAAATTTGCGATTTCGATGGAGGCTAACGAATTATAGAACAAAAATCAATCTACCTCTGATTTATTTCTTACTTTATAACAGTCAAGTTTTCGAATCTGCCTCTCTGGCGGTCGTCCAATTGAAGGAATCGAACTAATAAGATTTGATTCCCAATTTTATGGGTTCACTCTTCACGTTGACTTGTGGAATTTATTTGTTACTCGTAATCATCCTCCAAACTTCTGTTATCCCCTGCCAAAACTTTTCAGAGAGGAATCTGAAGTGATCCTTTCAGTTATTCGATTTTAAAACTCCTCATCAGAAATTGAATTTCAAGTAGGCCAGAACAGAAAATGAAGCCGCAGAAAACTACGAACTCAAACAATCGTTTGGTTTGAAAATTGGCTCGAAATATTGAATTTCTAGCTGATGGTCTTCTTCCATGATATCTGAACCTGGTCACGTGCTCTCCAATCACAGCCATGAGCCATGTTGTGTCAGTCCTATGAAATCAGTTCCCCTTAGTTTGCGAGCGAGGCTGCGGATGAATGAATAAAAATGTGATATTTGAAAAATGGTGGTTTGAAATGTAGAAGCTTCCCTGGTGAAAATGAGCCTAATGTAGCGTATCTAATCTAAAATTTCAGAGTGTTTTCGCAGAAATTATTATCTGAGCACCAATGACATGTACGGAGAATAAATATTAAAATAGATTATGGTATGAATAAACGAACTCAACATATTTACGAAAGGAGATAATCAATTCATTTATTAAACTTATCTGATATACTGCTCTGCCATATATCTCTTTTCTGGTTTTTATATTGAATCGTTCATTTCAATAAATCGAAAACAAACAAGGCTCATCCTGATTGGTTAGAAAATAGACAGAATAAGTTAATAGTATTACGTAATATATACTGCTCCACAAGAGTTAGGGATATCGTATTCAATCGTTTTGAAAAGTATGTTATCATGGGCGCCCGCAAGTGTTTCAACAGGTGCACAGATCCACACATTTGTCCTGGGAGTATGACCGCCTAACACTATAGAGAACAGGTTATTGAAAATGTTTTGCCGAATTTTCATGCTGCTATTGGTGAAACTTTTCAATTTCTAGACGATAACGCTAGACCGCACCGTGCAGCCATAGTTGAGAATGCTCGCGAGGAGCTTGGTATTGCACATTTACCAATACCTCCGCACTCACCAGATTTGAATTGCATAGAACATGCATGGGATATGCTCCGAAGAAGATTAGATAATCATTAACCTACCCCAGAATCCTTAAACGATCTGACAGAGCTTCTGTCCTGTTTATGGAACCAAATTCCTCAAGAAATGTTCAACAACCTCGTGCGTAGTAAGCAAAGAAGATGTCAAGCTGTTATTGATGCCCGTGGAGGCCATACATTGTATTGATAGTCTTAAAATGCTTGAGTTCTCTGGGAATAAAATTTCGTTATTTTACTCGTTTTTTCTTAACCAGGCTGTAGACCTACAGGCTGGAATTAATTTCCAGCAACTTGAAATCATATTAATATGAATTTTCGTCACAAAATCTCTTTCAAACTATAGGTTTTTGCAATTTAAGTCAATATCTCTAACTCATGTGGAGCAGTTTTTTTCATACAGTAGAATCCGTTTATTATGACGCCGGCTATACTGACCAATCGCTTATAATGGCGCAAATGCAGTGTTAAGTTTGGTTTCATTCAAAACTCCTTACTATAGGGTCCGGATTTAATGACTTCGCTTATAATGACATGTCGCTTACAATGACATGATTTCAGATACAACAACATGATTTTTCGAAAATTTTTCCGGTTATAGTGACCGCTCGATCGTTTTCTCAAGCCACCCTACCCTTTTTTAATGCGATGAGGTTTGATACTATACGAGACATACGCTTGCCGACATGCTTTTTAGTATAATCCAGTTCCTTGAAGAGATTATTGGTGTTTTGTGGACAAAATGACATCCATTTCTGAGTTGTACAATGGTATAAGAAGCTATTTCATGTCGGAAACGCAAACTAAAATTTCAGATTATTTTTCTAAAAAATGAAAAATTCTTTTCTATTGAGTTTTTTTTGTAAGAGAAGCTATTTTTTATTTTTTCAGTAAAGCAAAATCTGAATTTGTCGCTCTTTTCTTAAACTGAATCCAAGAAAAATACCATCAATTTGATGAAATTCTGCTTTATGTGACGACCGGTTATTAAGACGTATTTTTCATTTCCCCTCGATGTCATTATAAGCGGATACTACTGTAATTTGCATAATTTGCGATAAAATGAAAAAGTATCCCAAGCAGAACACCTTCACCTCAACTTCATATGAAAGCTGGGCATCATCTGAAAAAAATTTATTCTTCGCTTTTCAACTCTGTCTCATGGGAAATTTTTTTTCCATTGCAGAGGGTTGTTTTCCACGATTCTGTTCGTGGAAAATTTAAGTCAATATCTCTAACTCATGTGGAGCAGTTTATTTTCATAATTTGCAGAATTTTCAATGGAATCAACGATAAAATGAAAAAGTATCCTAAGCAGTACACCTTCACCTCAACTTCATATGAAAGCTGGGCATCATCTGAAAAAATTTTATTCTTCGCTTTTGAACTGTGCCTCATGGGAAATATTTTTTTTCCATTGTAGGGGGTTGTTTTCCACGAACAGAATATGGTTCATTAGCGGTATTAAGCCAGTATGTTTTGTTATACCACGGAGATTCCGTTTGACACAATATTCGTAGACCTTAATTGCTACATGTCGAATATGAAATTTCACCTAGTTGCTGATAACTGCTACATCATAGCTCGAAATCATAATTAAGCGTCCTACCCTACACGAGGTTCAAATCGTTCGCGATTAATAACACACAACTGTTCCAGCTGCCACATTTGCTCTGGGCGAATAAATTTCGCTAAACATTCGCCATGTTACAGAATAAAGCTTACCTACGCGAAACCTAGTCGGTTAATGTTCCGTCTCTGATAAATAATACATAGGATGTGTTTCATTAGGTTTTTGCAGACTCTTATCTCGCACAATCCTGTATTCGACCTACTGTAAAGTTTACCGACGCCATTCATCCATCTTTTCGAATTTACATGAAACGCCTATGAAGCTTTAATGTTAGAAAAACATATCCTGAACAAACTCAGCAATGTTTAGTTATGCACGGAGCTCCACACAATTAATACTGCAAGAGTTGGAGAGTCAGAATTTCAGACGAATGAACTCGGAAAAAATATATAAGATCTTTTTTCTTTCATCGATGAAATGGTTCATTTCATTCCTTGTTGTTTTGGGGGTAAATAACAGCATCTGCAATGCTGTGAACAAGAAAAATTGCTGCTATATATGGATATATGCTATATATGGATATATGCTATATATATATCAATAAGTATTGAAGCAACTTTCCATAAAATTCAAGCGGACTCGAATTTCAGTTCTTATCCATCGATGAAGAGAAGAAAAATACTCACGAAACTATACATTGGAAACTATTTTTTGCAGCGTGCTCGAAATATTGAGATTTATTCAACGTTGGCTTTTCCTATCAACACTCTCCTGTTCGAATACAAATCACCAGATCACTGAATTGACTGCGCATCTGTATCCCCAAGAAAAGAAATAAATGATGTCGGATCTCTGACATGTGAGGAAATTCTCTTGAGAACCAGAGGAATATCAACGACTGATCCATTTCATATATCTATCGTCGAGGAATTGAAACTTCCAATCCTCCACTCAATTTCAAATTATAAATGAAATCTGATTGTTAGGTATTCATTTCCGATATTTCCAAAATATAAAATGGCGATATATACGGGCTGAGTTTATAGAGAGGTCGAAATAAACGGTTTTTGTCTTTACCATATTTTCCGATTCGTGAAATGAGCACGAAAAAATGTTTTTCAGCGAAATTAAAAAAAAAACGGTTACTTTAGATGAATGCAACTCTGTCCAAAAGATTCACGGTATACGAAAAGAGACCTCAAAATTCTATTTTTTAAATATATGTACAAGTGAAAGACTCACTCTGTAGGTATACGTTAGTTTCTAGAACATGCCATAATAAAGATTTATCATACATGTTTGTATGTTGTCATTAATATTATGAGTGGAAGAGCCTATTTTTGAACGTTCGAAAAAATAATCTCAATTTTACGATTGACTTTCGTTATTATATTGGATCACTGATTTATAGACTCTGTAGTTGTTACTTCGTAAAATTTGTTGTTTTGTATTTTTAGGGCGGCCTAGATGTTCAGCGAAATAAAATTTGAAAATTATATTTAAACTCTTGAATTTTCTTGCGAATCTCGTTCTCCTTTGGATCAAAAACTTACATTAGAAGGTGAATGCATTTATTTAGACGGAAATGCCAAGTAGTTCTCCTAACTAAAATTAATTACCATTAAAAATTTGTTTTTTTGATATCATAAGTAAATAAACATATTTGTCTTCATGAATATCTTTCAGTCATTGCTAACTCATTAATTCAATCGGGATTCTTTGATTAGAATTATTAAACAATATCGATATAATATCTTTTCAGTGGGTCAAAGGAGCTGATAAAATTTTCGGTTTTGTCCTACTGAATAGTTTCGTTCCAGAAAGGTACAAAGAAGGTCCGGGTAATCTTGAATTATGTGAGTATTCATGTTGCATTCAGTTCTAAATTGTGGTCAACTTTCTAGTCGTTTTTCTTCTGGTATAATACAGGATATCTTCAAATTCAAGCATGTTTTATCTAGGAAGTCTAGAGTCTGAAGTATTCTCATATTTTTTTTCAATTCTTGAGAGCGAGGAGAAATCAACATTTTTCTACTCGTAGAATCATTATTTTAGAAGAGGTTTCCAAACCCTAATGATAATGATGAGTTAATTATTCTTTGAATCCCCTAAATTGTTTGTTTTTTGTTCCAGGTTCGTTCATAAAGGGTATTTAAGTACATTTCTAATTATATTTGCCTCAGTTTTCCTCGGAGTTTTGTCGAAAAAGGATGTGATTGTCAAGAACTTTTACGGCGAATTTTCGCTAGCCCTTGCTGAAGGAAACAGAGATGCTGAAACTATCTATTTGAATAATTGTACCATAACAACATATCCACTTTTCTTGTTCACAATAATGACAAATGTGAAAAGTTTGACAGTGAAGAATACAAAATTTATTCAACCGTTTGATCTCTACATTTATGCAAGTAAGTAGACATAGCCGTTCTTTGGTACGCCCCTTCAACTCCAAGCAGCAGTCTTTCATCTGAAATTAGCATCTGAATTAATCAACATAAATTTCAGGTGGCCAAAATATTGAGGAAATCATTTTCGAGAACAATGTAATCGACGAATACCCGCTTCAAGCCTTTCGTAATACCACTGCCAAGAAAATAATAGTTCAAGCTCAGCCAAAAGTGCAGGTAGTCCCAAAAGATTTCGCCAATGAAACTCAACGATTGAAAATTTTCGAGTGTAGCGAATGCAAGATAGGTAATATCGAAGATGGTGCCTTCACTAACCTAGACAAACTTGAAGTATTGGATCTACACAAGAACTCGATCGAGAAATTGACAGACCAATCTTTCAGTCCGCTTAAAAACTTGAAGGTGTTGAATCTGGCCGAGAATAAAATATCGAAATTTACCATGAAGGAAATAGGGCAATCCACGAAATTAGAAAGTATTGATCTGAGCAACAATCCCCTGAAAGAGTTGAACCTACTAGAAGCAGATAAAGTTCTGCCGAATTTGAAAACAGTGAAGCTGATCAATACACAAATTTCTGAAACAGTCATTAATGAACACAAACAAAAAACGAAGATTCAGTTCATAACAGTTTAACTCTGAGTGTTTGCTGATTACCTATATAAATTGTACTTGAAGTGAAATCATTATACACCAAAATTCTCGATAAATTGACATCGATCAAAAATCAAAACGAACAATTATATAATAAAAGCTCAAAACCCTACAGATCATATTTCGTTCTATACCCTCATTTAGGACCTTGGTTCAAAATGCAGCGCATAAACCATAATTTGGCTTCATGTAACTTCTTACTTAAGCAATAAAACAAAGATCTAAGCTACTATTATAATCACAACCCGAATCTCTCTTTGAAGGAAAGGCAGCTCCAGCGAAAACATAAGATTGATAGATTGATGAAGTCTAAGTACTGAAACTCAACAATTTTGTCAGGTCTCAATTCCATCTTCTTTTTGAAAATGTCCAGAAAAATGTTAATAACAATATTTTCATGATGAATTTCGAATCCTCGATTGAAAGATTTTCATCCTTTGATCGACTTATTTTCGTTTCTCATTCTATCGATTGATGAATAACAAACTCAACCGCCTACGTTATTTTCCCAGAATAATGGGATAGTAGTTTCGTTTGGATGAGTAATTGTTGCGAATATACCAGTCTAGCCAAGAGACTGTAATAGTATTACTATTTTTCAACTAATAACTCAAAGTTGAAACGCTGGAACCTATCGATTGAGTTTTATTTTCTCAGTTTTTATCAATGAAATGTAATGTTTCTTTTTTTGTTGCGACTATAACCAAATTCTGTTTTTCAAGAGTACACATGTCTGTATCACTGGGGATGCATATGGAAAATAGAATGCTACTTTTTTGTAGACTTGTTGTTCGTCGTCCACCAAGCCTTGGTCTTTTCAACACGAAACCTGTCTCCCTGAACCTATTCCAAAGTCGAGATATCACACTTTGGCTGTCTTGGAGCCTTTCCGCTGCAACAACCTCAGTTAGGTCACCCTATAGCATTCCGATAGCCCTGTTAGCCTCAACGTTTGTTAATTTACGTCTTGGCATTTTCAGAAAACTCGGTTCAAATCGAAGACGGTGATAAACTGACTCCATTTCAAAATAAGAACATTCATGAAGCATATGCAAAGAACCAAACTTCAGAAAAAATGCAACCAGATTGACGAAATGGCTTATACTGAATTTTATTGGATCTATTCTAGTTGTTTTGAGTGTTAAATGATTTTTGAGAAATTACATACTTTTCCAAAAGATTGAAGAGCAGTATATTCAGAATGATCCTCAAGAACTTCTTATAGTTGATATCTGAAATCATCGATTTTCCTGTTGATAACTGTCGAGCATTACAGACCATATCTTGATTCCATTTCATGAACGGAATCTCCGCTATATATTCAGCACGATTCCAACCTGTCTCATAATTTCTGGGATAACTTTCCTCTCAGGAGGATCACGTTTCAGTACAGCGTACTGTTGATATATCGGGGTAAGAGATTGTGCTTATGTTGAAATACTACTAATGAACCATTCGAGGATATCGTCTTTGTTGTCTCATAAATTCATAAACATTCCCTGAATTTGATACAATACTCCACGAATTGCGCTTATTAGCCTGAATGATGGGCAAGCTAGCAAGAGGTATGGTGTTTGACCTCGTATCAAATCAGAATATTAATATTCATGAGAATTTCCAATCTCTCTCTGAAATTCTGCAGTATGTCCGGAGCAGCCTATATGTGAAGGACGCAGTTTTTTTATATATGTACCTCCAATTCAAAAACAAACAAAACTCATGCAGGGGAAAAACATTTTCTTATTCATATAGGTACCATAAAAATTTTAGTATTGAATAATAAGTATTAGTTCTAGAGAAAATCAACAAGAATAAATGTTTTGTTATTTTCAACAATGTTTGATGGGAACTGAAGTGAAAACATTACTGAAATCTTCACGTAATTTATGTTCCAATTAAAAGGAAGCAGTTTATAAATAATTCACCTCGCAATAACCGATTTTCAGTTTATTTTTCATTTCGAAGATGATGGAGTTAATTCCAATCTACATAATGATTTTCTGTCAGATTAACGCAAATGAACATTTGAATATTTCTGGCTGACAGTTTCTTCACGTGGAAGAATATAATTAGTAAACCGTTTCAAATTTATTGTCGTGTTCATATAACATGAATCCGACTATTCTAAATTGTGTGATATTCTCACATATATTAAAGTTAATTTCATTGCATGGTTCGAACTTCTCAACTGAAAAATCTCGACAAATAAATGGGTATTTCTAGTGATGTTCAGGAAACTGCTACATGTTAATATCTTCCATTTTCAGATCTGCCATATCCATCATTTTTTTGTTATAATTGAGCTGTAATACCCTTACAAGATACTGTAATGAAGGGTGAATTGAACATCACACCAGAGCGTGAAATACTTCAAAATTATACTTCGAACGCTGTATTTCATATCTACAGGACGAAACGGGATTTTCATTCAACCAGTGACAATATTTACACTACACTCGTATTAAGCCCGTCCAACACATATCGATTCCCCATAAAATTGCTATAAAATGAAATGGAGGAAATAAAGATAAGGGTTGCATATTATCCTCTATCGTATTGGAATTAAACATTGGGCCTATCTTGGATGCAATTTAAAAGCGGTAGATAAAGAGTATAAATTTTACGTTTCCATATTATGTCTTTATCTTCTAATAGGTGTTTTTCTACGCCTTAGAGGTTATAATTATTGATTTGCGATTATCCAAAATACTCTGGAGGAATCTGGATGAGCCATAAAAAAAACTGAAGTTGATAATCATATTGGGACCTTAAAATCGAATTGTAGAATGAAAGATTATTGTATAAGATATAAAAATGGTTGCCAATCTTAACTATGTTTTTATTTAAATTCACGTGTACTGGTTTAGAAAGACCAGAAATATTTCGATTAGTTTATTCAGCCAATAAAAAAAGTTGAAGGATTCTCTCTAGAGTATTCTACGAATATTTTGATCCTTGATGATTTTTGGAAAACCGCTTCATTCCAATGATACAGGGCTAGAAACAAATTAAAGCGAGTAGAACATTTTCATCTTCACAAAATATATTCAAAGTTGAGTACAAGCATTCAATACTCCCATCATTGCTTGTCGAGCTGAATATACATAAATAAATGTGACAAATACGATATTCGCTTGAAAGAAATCTATATTAAGAAGGTATTCACAATCCTGAAAAATAAAACCAAATTATTCGCATATGGATGAAAATCTCAATCGCTTCATTGACTCTGATTTGCTTTTATTAAGGTTTAAATTTTGAGGAATTTTCAAATTTTTATGATATTTCTTAAAATTCAGCGTAAACATCTTATTCATATCTATTCTTGTTATAGACCCTCTCAGGTATCTTGATAATCGTTTTTTTCCTTAGCATCTTTCCTATAGCCACATAAAACGTAACTTGTTGCAGAATGATCTTAAATTATTCCTGATCCTCAGTGTTGTAGGCCCAGAAGTATAGCAATTCAACCTTATTGCTGTGTTATCTGAAAATCTCAAGAGAACCCTAACTTCTGCCTCCTCGGGTCAGTACACATTCGAACCTCTGAAAGTTTGAATTCATTCCGATCGTGAAATGGTGTAGTGATGCCCAAAACTTTCTCGTAACCTTTTTGGAATATCCGTCTGATTGCCCTGGTCTTTATAATTATCACTTCTGTAACTTTTCCGGGTGGTATGTAGTCCATTAGTACATTCACCAACTTGGGTAGGATTTTCAAGTTCGGTTCTGCAAACGTAAGAGCTTGATATCATTATTATATCAATTCTTCAGTTCATATTTTCTAAGGTACTAAACTTCGTCGAAAAAATTTTTTTCTTCTCCTTGGATCCTCAGAAAATTCTTCTCAATTTTAAATAATGGATATCCTCCTACATATATTCTAGCACAGTTTTTTTAGGTGCAAGAAAAATTCGTACTCTCAGAACAGGTAACGTCAGTGTTTATATCAGATTTCTTCATCAGATGGAAATTTTTCAAAATTCTACATGTCATTTGACATGTTGAGACTGAAAAAACCTAAAAAAATTTCAGGACGTGTTGATTTGTTTTGAAACTGTATTGTATGATAAAGACTGAAGAACTGTCAGAGAAAAAGAGAGATAAACCAGCTTGCATTATCAAGTTATAATCCTGAAATGATATAAAGATGATTCAAGGCGAATGAACATATTCTGCAAAAGAAGTTCACGGGAATTTAGATGTTTTCAACATCTGTTACAAAATTTTCTCTCAGTGCCAAACTTCAGAAAAAAGAAGCCCAGATTGACGAAATGTCTCATACTGATTTTTATTGGATCGATTCAAGTTGTTATTGAGTTTTAAATGATTTTACAGCGATTTTCTCGAAGATTGAATACTTTTCAAAACGATTGAATACGATATCCCTTACTCTTGTATATTTTGAATCGATAATCGAAATTGATTACTCGCTTCTCCCTTGGTGAAGCACGATTTCTATAATAATGATAATGAAAGGAAATAAACACTTGGCTGTATTTTCTTTCAGAATTTCAATCAAAATATATAACTTTTTCTAGACATGCAAAATTTTGGGAGACTGGCGCATTCGCCATTTAGTTATTCCAGGAAGAAGTGAAGTAAATTAGAACCTTGAATACGCTGACAAAAAAACACTCCTCGCCATTTGAAATTGAACTTCTGTCATGAAGTCCTGACCTTGAAGCATGCCTCTTATTCATTGATCGATTTTCAGGATGAAAATACTTTTTCTATTTCATGCTGAGAAAAAATAGTTCTTATATATCCCATAAGAACAAGGAATTTGGAATAATGCGAGCGATAAAAGCTGACAAAATTGTCCCTATTATCTTCCGTTACTGCATTGACGGCTAAAATTCCTTTCTCGATTCAGATCGTCTCAGAAGTGTCAAGATTGACGCAATGCCACGTCTGAACGATAATAGCTCTATATTCAGTTCGATGCCTTCAACATATCAGTTTGAATAAATTCTCACGCACAAGCTATTTCATATGCATAACGACGGATGAATCTTCCGCGATATAACTTTTCCCGTAAATTGGATGCATATGTTCGTTCAGATATATTCTTTGTAGGGAATATTGAAAAATTCGACAAGGAAGTCTCAGAAAGCTGCAGCAACACATGCTTCCATAATTTCATAGGAAATTAAAGAAGAAAAAGTTATGATTCAAGATTGTTAGTTGAATGTTTTTATTTGTATAATCCTTTTGAATTGCGTAAATTCTTTATAATTCGTTATATCTAGTGTATCTTTGTCTCTACAATCCGTTCATTTCAATTCAGACCACTATGGGTATACAAAATGACAAAGAAACATCCAAAAGGAGCTCTTTAAATTTCATTTTTTCTAGAAAACACAGATAGAACAGCAAAGAGTGAATGATTTAAAATTGGAGTAGTAAATCGTTTAGGTTTTTTCATGTAAATATATTTTGTTACTTGAATATTGTAGTCGTTTTTTGCAAACTTTCGAAATTTTAAAACACTTCTATCTATGTTTTTCGAAAAAAAAATTTTAATTCGACCGGCTTCTTCGGGGATTCTTTGTCAGTTAGTTTACTAGCATTCGTCAAGAATCACCAACTGTCAAGGAAGTTCCGACTTTATGTCATATTACGAAATGTTAGCAGACCAATTTTTTCATCAATTTTATATCGAATGTTACGTATCTATTCATGCAGAAACGTTTTTCGGATTGGCACGACGAGTTTTCCGAATTCGGCATTCGTTAAATTTCGATGGAAATCTCCTCCGTTTCTGCGAAAGCCTCACGAGAATTGCTTTCCTTTCAATTTACGTCTCGGGCACTCATTTTTTCCAGCGGCTCAGTGACACGAGAATCAAGTCGACGAAAACCCTTTCGATAATGAGAGAAAAAGAAATAGTCAACTTTCTTGATGTGCCAAAAAATCCAATTTGTACACTCTACAGAGCCCGCTTGATTGGATATATTTTTCGTGGGAATTGGGATGAAGCATCGACAGACGGGCACCAGTTATATTGTTCCCCGCAGTATTTTTTTATTGGATATCGTTCAGGAATGGGTGTTTGGAAAGCTGATTGGCGCTTCTACAGTTTAGAAGTTTATTTTCGATGAATTAAGTATTCACGGCTGCTTTCATGAATTTGTTATCTCGGAGAACTCGTTTTCGCAGAACGATGTGAATTATTCTTTTCCAAAGTGTTTAAAAATATACTCTCGAATGTCAAGGTTGTGTAGACGTTGGTGCTTTCCTTCTCTTGTACGAAATCAACTCCAGGCTAAACTAAGGCTACTTGAGCCATTGTTCCTTCGTATACAATTTAGGAGACCCGTAATAAAAGACACACAGACATAAATAAATGATGGGAAAAGTTGCCGTTGAGGATTCCTCTTTCCATAGTAATGGTAGGTTTTGATTTTTCTTGCCAAAGCTGAATATAATGTGGTCAACTCTGCTTCTGCAGAAAAAAATCAATGATTCCTGAATATACATCAACAAAAACAAGATATCGTATTCAATCGTTCCAAGAAATATGTAATCTTCGGGTAAATCGCTGTAAAATCATTTAAAACTGAATAACAACTTGAATCGATCCAATAAAAATCAGTATGAGACATTTCGTCAATCTGGTCGCCTTTTTTCTGAAGTTTGGTTATTTGCATATATGCTTCATGAATGCTCTTATTTTTAAATGGAGTCAGTTTAACAATGGCTTCGATTTGAAACGAGTTTTCTGATAATGCTAAGAAGTAAATTAACAAACGCTGAGGCTAATAGGGCTATCGAAATGCTACAGGCTGGCCTAACTCAGGTTGTTGTAGCGAAAAGGCTTCAAGACAGCCAAAGTGTGATATCTCGACTTTGGAATAAGTTCAGGTTTCGTATTGGAAAGACCAAGGCTTGGTGGGCAACGAAAAACAAAATCTGCACAGGATCGTTTCATCACCGTTTCGGCTAGAAGAAAGCCTACATTTACGAGTAGAATGCTACGGAATACTCTTCAAAATGCAGATGGGGTCCAAATTTCCGTCGAAACCATCAGACGACGTTTGAGAAAGGTGAATCTATTTTCTAGGAGTGTTATGATATGGGCTGGGATATGTTTCACCGAAGTCACAGATCTAATCATTTGTTCTGGGAATATAACCGCCTCACACTATAATGAGCATGTGATAGACAATGTTTTGCCAAATTTCCACGCTGCTATTGGTGAAACCTTTCAATTTCTAGACGATAACGCTAGACCGCACTGTGCAGCCACAGTTGAGAATGTGCGCGAGGAGCTTGGTATTCCACATTTACCAATACCTACGCACTCACCAGATTTGAGTTGCATAGAACATATATTGGATATGCTCCAAAGAAAATAATCATCAACCTACCCCAGAATGATCTGAGAGAGCTGCCCCGTTTATGGAACCAAATTCCTCAAGAAATGATCAACAACCTCGTGTGTAGTATGCAAAGAAGATGTCAAGCTGTTATTGATGCCCATGGAGGACATACCTTGTATTGATAGTCTTATAATGCTTGAATTTTCTGGGAATAAAATTTCGATATTGCACTCGAATTTTCTTAACCACCCTGCAGACCTACAAGCTAAAATTAATTTTATTTCCTGCAACTTAAAATCAAATCAATATGAATTTTCATCACAAAATCTCATTGAAACTATATTTTTCTGCAATTTAAGTCAATATCCCTTATTCACGTGGAGCAGTTTGCTTGGCCTATTACAACAGCAGACTCATATGGTCAAGCCTATACAGTGAGACGTTTCTATCATCTACCGGAAAGTTCTGCATGAAACCAATCAATCCTGATAAGCTAGTTTGAACACTTTCCAATTTTAGTTAGCATGAAGAAGCGAGGATTGAAATTAATAGTGTGAATAATTGAATCATTATCATTGTTAAATAAGATGGTAACATTCAAACCTCCGTACACATGCAAACGCGAGTTTTAAATCCAGAAAACGCGCGTTTGCGTGTGTATGCAATCCTTGGAGCCCTTATGTTTCGAAACACGCGTTAGCAAAACACTCTTTTTCAAACGCCTAAAGTGTATCCGGTCTAAGTATCACTATCTGAAGTTTGTGTGGCAAAAATGTCCATGCGAATTGAACTCCACAGATATCATTCACAGCTTAACTTTTTATCTGGAAGATTTGGCATTTTCGAGAGGCGGTAACCCATATAATGAATCGTCTGACATTTGCAGGAGGCTAATTAGAGCTAATTAATATTCTCTGTTACGTCGGGCCCTTCTATTATACCGAGAATGATATTTCTCGATCACGCATAGTACGTGTTTCACTGGATCTTATCTCACTTTCCAATCTGACTCTTGATATTTCAGGAATCTGAATCGATATCATCCTGGGAACCATAGCTTGGTTTGCACCAAAAAAAAATATATATTCTCTGGCAATAGGTTCACTTTCTTTTTTGAGTTATGAGAAACAGAATAAGTGACTGGGAGAGATAACCCTAAGAATTCTGAAGCCTCCCATAATATCTTTCAATCTAATGTAAAACAGGGAGACATGATGCGGCGGAAGAGACGACGCAATCAGATACTTCGCGATTTTGGTGCAAGCATTTTATTTTTGAAAATGTTCGTGTTTTTCTTCATTTTGATGTTATACAAAAAAAGTTTGATATGTGAAGAATTATTTGTGATTTTATAAATACATTTAGTTTGAAACTGTAGATTCATGTTCATTTTCCAAAAGGTGCGTCAACTCTTCCTGTTTTATCCTGATATATTTCAAACTATATCTAATGATCTATTTGAGCATTAACAAAATTACGCAATTAAATACATGTATTCATTTTGTAAATTCCAGTTGATGGAACGGAAAAATGAATTAATTTTTTTGCGAATATCTAGAATGAAATTTTTCACTTTGACGAAACTATCTTCAATTCTATAAACTCCTGAGAGGGCCCCTTAATGGAGGTTATAGGAGGGATATAAGAGTCTTTTCTATGTAGCTTTGAGAAGGAAATGCACCGAATAGTGGAAAGTGAGGTGAAAATCATATTTCATATCTCTTGATATGCACAAGTGCACAGTGCCAAATCCCATTTTCCATCGAAAAAGCCTTGTTTGCACCTCCGCTCTATATCCACTCCCAATGGACCCATACGCCTTCCATGAATAACTCTGTAGAGAATTATTGTCGTATCACACACCCTGGAATATGAACATTAGCAGATGAGTTTTTTCATTCTCCATTTCTCCCGAAACGGACGCCAGAGCTTAATTAATTCCGTGTTACAGTTCTTTATTTCTGGCGTTGAGTCGATCTAACTTCCCGTTGACATCGTATGAAGAATTAGTCGGGGTCATTAACTGAACCATTATGGTCAGTCTGCAAGGGTTCACGAATTTCAGAGTCGTTGTTCCCAAGTTCTATATTTACATGAGATGTCATGTTGATTCGGAATTCGAAGGGTGTAGCGAACTTTACCATTTAATTTCGCCTTCCATTCATTTGCGTTTGTGTTTCCTCCGTTCCATTTAAATTAGTTCAGAATTGTAATGAAATTTTTAGTTGATTGGTGACGAGGATTTATCGAGGACTGGAAAATTTTAATGGGAATACGAATTGAAGATTCCAGGTGAACAAAACCTAAGGATTTCGAGGAGAAGAATCTGATTTTTCAATCGGATTTTATCATAACCAAAAAAAAAGTTTGTTGAACATTAATATGAACTCCACATCATCCACACCTCATGTGACTAGAGGAAGTAGTCATGGGGATTTGAAATACTCTAATCATCTTTTTCATTCACAATTGCCACTCTTATTGACATAACTCAAATTTGATAATGTGTTTGTTGATAATTTTAAAATCTTTTTCTCAAAATGAGATATGTAGCAATTACGTAATTCTTTCCCTTAGACTCTCCAATTATTGTCGGCTAATTCCCCCACAGCTTCTAACAATCTGCTCAAATTTCATTGACCCATTGCGTTCTATTTCAATTTCATTTCTCAAATTCAGCCGGTGACCACTTGATCCTGTCACTTGATAACCTAGAGCTCTACTCTTTATCAAGCAAGGCTTTGGTAATTTGAAGGATATAAGAGAACTAATTCAGCTATTCCCAACGTCTGTTTTCTAATTTCCGGTCGGAACGAGATTTTCTTGCTGAAATCATTTCGATCTATTGAGTTCAGAACCTTCAACTGATGTAGAAGTTTTCATTATGTATTTTCTTAGGACCGGAATCAATTGATCTTCGATTGTTATGATGTTGTCTTTTTGCAGAGTGTTTACAATTAATTTTCCGGTTGGATTAGGCATCGGAGGTTGGAGAAAAGCTACTGAACAGAAAATATTGGTCGTCTTGTGAAACCATACCATTTTACAGATTGATTTTCTGTTATTAAGAACAAATAACGTAAATAAAATTGATCCATAGTAGATTAAAAATCAAGTGATTCGATCGGTTCCAATTTTAGTAAGCTTTTTTGATCACACAATGAAAGTTCTGTGAAACCCACCTTAAGTCTTTTAGATTTTTATTTCATTTCCGTGGACTTGACTTTGTTCCTCGAGATTTGAATGAAATAATTAGAATAGAAGAAATTCTAATATTTCCACAAACATTCAGTGTATCAGGTCAAAGAACCCTTCAACTTAAAAAGAATCGAATATTTACTAGAAAAGTAACGAGTGTGAATGAAGCCAATACTCTTATTATTCGAGAGCAATAACACCTTAAAAACCTGCACTTGAAATACATACTTTGCTTCTCATGTTAGGTTTTTGCCTTTTTTTTGTTTAATTTGTTTAACATGATTACCCAACACTCAGTATGTTATAAGATAATCAAGTTTTTCATTCAATATATAAGAGCATAAGAGAACAAATTCAACAGTCTCTCAAACTATTCGGGAGTTATGTGCCATCAAGTATCATAAATATGAACGAAATATTTATATTAAATAACACAGGCCATTTTATCGTTTCATGAAATGATAAACGACAGCCCGGAAAAATTTGGTTGTTGAAATAATTCATCCATTTCATGTCATGATTCCACTTTCGAGGATGAATGTGCTAATATTTGCATTCTTCTGCCAATTGGATGCATAATATTTATTTCTGCGTTCGAACAAAAAATTGTTGATGCTAGTAACTGTTCGGAATTTTCAACGGGATCTGCTCATTTCATTCCGATGAGTTATGAATTAAAACCAATATCTGAATTAAATGAAATTATTCAAATGTTACGAGTTACAAGTTCAGATATTATTTTTACAGAACTTTTGAGAGTGATCGCGAAGCGGTATGAGAAAGATGATTGGTGGAAGATATTTCGCATCATGCATTGTGCCGAGGTGAGTGAACTTACATTTCATCATATTCATGAATCGTCAGAGACGACAGAGCAAGTCAAAAATAGGTATATCTGAAATTCTTTGAATTATCAATACTTGATGCCTGCTACAGTTTCATTAATACCATAAATATCTAGATATGTTTGAAAACCTTGATATTATTAACAATCTTTTTCATTACGGATGAAAAGCTATAAATTACTTTTTTTTGCTTCTCGATAATTGATAAAAATTCAAAGTTATCCTTCGCGTAAAAAAAATCCGATTTAAATCATTCTGTGAATTTCACTTGAAAAAAATTCTATTTTGGGATATTTCATTTAATATTTGATTTACTTTTAAAATTGTTTCCTCCAGTTGATTTATATACAACATAAATTCAACAGCAATCATTTCACATACAGGGTGGCCATTTGAAAACGAAACAGACGAGATTACAGACGAAATAAATTTTTTCGATAGAAATGCTCGGACAGGTCGATTTCTGTTTCGAGGGGGACAACTTAAGATGTAGGTTACGGACGCATAGCGCTCCAACCCTTGCTACTACAACCCTCACCCCCAATTTTTGAATAGGGAAGATGGGGTGAGTGATACCTCATTTGAAAGGTTTTTCACAAAAAAACACTACAAGTGCCATGAAAACACCACTTCATTTTCAAATGCTTAGTCAAGAATATTTCGAGAACTAATGCATAAAATGAAAAAACAATTACTGTGCTGAAATCATTATAAAAATACCTTTCAAATGAGGTATCACTCACCCCATCTTCCCTATTCAAAAATTGGGGGTTAGGTTTGTAGTAGCAAGGGTTGAAGCGCTATGCGTCCGTAACCTACATCTTAAGTTGTCCCCCTCGAAACAGAAATCGACCTGTCCGAGCATTTCTATCGAAAAAATTTATTTCGTCTGTAATCTCGTCTGTTTCGTTTTCAAATGGCCACCCTGTATTTCGAGAACTAATGCATAAAATAAAAAAACAATTACTGTGCTGAAATCAGTATAAAAATACCCTTCAAATGAGGTATCGCTCACCCCATCTTCCCTATTCAAAAATTGGGGGTGAGGGTTGTAGTAGCAAGGGTTGAAGCGCTATGCGTCCGTAACCTACATCTTAAGTTGTCCCCCTCGAAACAGAAATCGACCTGTCCGAGCATTTCTATCGAAAAAATTTATTTCGTCTGTAATCTCGTCTGTTTCGTTTTCAAATGGCCACCATGTATATGAGAAATATCAAAAATACTAATGAAAAATCTCAGTTTCTAGCGAAAGAATGTTTTTATTTTTATATCAGTTTTCATGGTTGTCAAAAACATCAGACACAAATGTTTTCGTGTCGGGCCCAAATTGGCCTAGATCCACTCCTGTTATGTGGAGGGGTGGGTAGAATGGCTAGTCAGGAGATATGACCAATAGGGCGTAGTTCGATGGCGCTTTCTGCTTCCTTTGGGCCTTCGGCATTCGGCAACGTTAGTTAGTGAGCGTATATTTATATGTTTGAGCTCGGCCAGTGTACCAGCACACGTGTTATTTAAAAGCTCAGAAATTAAAAACCGTTGTTGCAGTAGTTCTATGAATCTTTACAGTAGTAAACGAAGGAAATTCATACCTACTAGGGTTCACATTCATTGAGTGAGTACAACGTTCATCAGTTAATTACAACCTCTACTTTTGTTGGTCATCTCAAAAAGAAAAAATTGGGAAATATCACCAAATATTTTTTCCTTATTTCTGATGTTCAGCATTGTTTTCCAGATTGCTGCGGAAAATGCCAGCGGAATACGGAAGAAGCACTGAAATCGTAGTAACTACACCGAAACTAATCTCAAACTCGCAATTGAAGCTTTAGAAAGGGTTCTTTTATGAACGGCGCAGCAAAAAGATATGGCATCCCTAGGAAAACCCATGAGAGGGAAATAAAGAGAAACGATTCCACGAATGGCAAAATAGGACCAGCATATTAGGGGAGGCAAACGAAATCAAATTCGTGCAACACATAAAAATTGGGTTTTCCAAAGGAATAACAAAATGTTCGCGAACTTGCCTACAATTTTCTTGAGGATCTCCAAATCAATCACAGGTTCAATAAGGAAAAAGAAATTGGGGGTTATGATTGGTTCAGATCCTTTTTAAGGAGACATACTGGCTTCTCTTGTTTTAGTTGTTGGCATAAATCGTGTAGATGTGACTAATCATTTCGAACTTTTGCAAAAATTTTTGAAACGAAATGAGCTTTTCTACAAACTTGCCTACGATCTTGGACAGAACGGATGCATATTGAAACAAAAAGGTACCTAGCTGAGGTTGGTGCAACACAGGAAAATCATAAAGATCTGCAGTATGATTAAATGAGGAGGAAAAAACCTCAGCTGAATTAAAACCCATACCCCGCCCGTGAAAAAAAAAATTACTCAAAATATTAAATATCAGGAAAATCTAAGTGTGATCTAAGGGTCTGAGAGAACATCTTCATGTTATCCGTCGATGGGCTCAGATAAACAGATTCTTCACAAAACGTCTCGCAATTCTTAATCTGATATGAAAAAAGACGAAAGCAGAAAAGAAAGCAATTATTTAGAATAAATTGAATTATTTTGAAATTAACGACCCATTTCAGAAATGCGTTTGTTACTTTATGTATAGCCTCGAATCCATCTTGAAATTTATAAATGGGACAACTATTTATAAGACGTTCTATAGTCTCCTCATTTTCCCCACACTCACAACTAGGGCTCTCAACCGAATTCCATCGGAATGTTGCATTGTCCATGGCCTGTTCTAATACGATTTAGAACAGATCAGACTCCTGGGAAGGTCAAAACCAGGAACTCTGATAGAAGGATCAGAAATAAGATGTTTATTGAAAAAATTGGATACATTTCATACAGATTGTCAAATTTCTTTGTCGCTTCTATTCATATCAATCAGAAAATTCGACCAAAAAGGTTTACGCAACTTCAATCTAGCGACCTTATTATCTGGAATATAGGTGACTATGGGAAATGAATTTGGAAAGGAATTTAATTTGTTCCAAAAACTATTATTGAAATGCTGGACAGAATCTGGCTTCAGAGTAACTGATATATTTCCTTGCAAACTTGATATCTTTCATCTGATTATACCTCACAGTTACCGATCTCATTGTGGAAAAATAAACAGAAAAAGCCCAAAAAACATCTGAAATAGAAGAAAAAATACTATTTCTTCCTGGGCACTTTGCGGTTATGAAAGGAAGAGACTTATGAAAAACCAAAGCATCTAAGGATAAAACTAATTGAGGAATTTCGAGAATAAATATTGTTCAAGATAAAAAGGGAACAGAGGAGTATAGAAGTTGAAAATGAAATCGAAAGTAATAACATTTGTATAATATGCCATGAAAGCTGCTGTTCCTTCATGAACTATTTTCGAATTTGTGGTGAAAATTCGTTTAAAACAAAATGTTTGGTGAATATTCTCAATTTTAATACCCTTGTATCAACTTCACTTTGTATATAGGTATGAATGTAAGGAAATCTTTCAACGTAATTTGCACTAACTTCGAAAAATATGATGAACTTGAAAGTTGGCACACTTCACAAGAGTAGGTACCTGAAAAAACAACTTTATTGAAATTTGTTTTGAATATACCATTCGAAATCCACAGAATAAGGAAACAAACATATTTTGATACCGACTCCTTCGCCAATTTGCAACGGAACTACAAAAGTAAAGCGTAATAAATTTTGATGTAAATACCACATCAACTCAAATAAGACTTGGAAAATTCGATAAAGATTTGATATTTTCAGTATTGGAAGAGTTTTCAATGAAATAAATCAAATTATGATAATCAAGCTTTGGGTGCCAATTATACGATTTACTAATATCAACAAAATAATCAAATTGAACTTTGAATATCGAGCTCAGAAGGCTCTTTTAACATTATTTGATTCTGTCTATTCCCAAATAATCAAAAGTATTATTGAATTTTCAACTGTGTTTTTTGTGACACACACTCTCAATAATTAAAAATTATCTTTTATTTTCCAGTTCGATTTGCTATTGTACCGTGTTTTTTATTTTATTTTCAACATCAATTAATTCCTCATGGCTTATAGAAAAATATTCATCCTTTCCTAGCTCATTCATAAATTTACATGTTTTCACCTGAAAATAACTTTGACAGCAGATAATTTGTAAATCCGTTGTGCTTACACATGTGATCATTATAATTTTTGTCAGTTGAAATGTTCCTACACACTGAGAGCTTAAACAAATCATGCGATTTATAAAATCTAAAACACGGAAATTCAGTATTATATTCCAATAATTCTTCAGCTCACGACCCTTTCGCTGTATCATGACTTTGCAGGATTTCTTCGAAAGCGCATAAAGTCTTTTGCGTCAGGTATTGATTCAGACCATCCGAATCAATCAGCTTCTAAGTAGATTACGATAAGTATATTGAAGCTTTCCTAAGCGTTATCAACTAGGTTCAGTATTTATCCAATAATTGGGAACCTCCAACGAAATCTCGTGGAAACTGAGATAGGATAATGACCTGTCATCGGTTCACCCAATAATTGATATTGCAGCTTTCGCTCCACACGAGGGGCAGTACTAGATATGACCCATTTTGACACAGAAATCTGTCGCAGTCATAGGCGATTGACGAAGATGTGCGATAACGAACTTTTACAAATCATATCGTCGACAAAATTTCTTTTTCAACAACAATTCTTGTAATTTGAGTGAATGTCACTTTCAACACCATCTAACCCACCTTTTCCCAGTTTTAGTAATTCTCCAGGTAATTTTCCAGAAACCTGGGTACCCTTGATTAGAAATATCCCAAACTGGGATTTAAAATAAGTCCCTTTCTCAATTCAATGATCCATACAACTACACTGATACAATCAACACATATCTGAGTTGATTCAGAAGATCAAAATGGTTTGTTACAAACATTTTGTTCTGCAATGCAAATAACTTCGAACCACCAGCATTTAGAGGTACATTCTGTACTTCTTGACCAATAATTACGGGTGCAATATACTAAATTCCGGTCACCCCATGGTTCATAAACAATTTCGCAAGCGTCATATTTCTCATTATCGCGTTGTTATGGCGTGGAAAATTTACACGCCCTGAACGTAAATCATTCCTGCTTAAATAATCGATAACATGTAATAGAACCTGGTTATCCATGGATCGTTGCAGCTAGCTGAAACATAGATGGCACAAACTAAAACAAGCCCTTTCGAAAAGAAAACCGAATCTCGATGGTCTAGGAATGTGCATTATCTGTAAGTCTAAGACTCGAAACCCCTGAGGATAAACTCGCCTTGATGTGATTTTCAAGTTTTCAGATAGTATCGTTCCTACGTCCTTCAGATAATAAAACAAATGGTTTGGCGAGTAAGGTTATGACAACGCAAAAAAAGAGCTTCATTTTTATTTATATAGATAATTCTTGAATATACTGCTCCACAAGAGTTAGGGAAGTCATATTCAATCGTTTTGAAAAGTATGTAATCTTCAAGAAAATCGCTGTAAAATCATTTAAAACTCGATAACAACTTGAATCGATCCAATTAAAATCAGTATGAGAAATTTCGTCAATCTGGTCGCCTTTTTTCTGAAGTTTGGTTATTTGCATATATGCTTCATGAATGCTTTTATTTTGAAATGGAGTCAGTTTAACAACGGCTTCGATTTGAAACGAGTTTTTCTGATAATGCTAAGAAGTAAATTAACAAACGCTGAGGCTAATAGGGCTATCGGAATGCTACAGGGTGGCCTAACTCAGGTTATTGTAACGAAAAGACTTCAAGTCAGCCAAACTGTGATATCTCGACTTTGGAATAGGTTCATGGAGAGAAGTTCCGTGTTGGAAAGACCAAGGCTTGGTGGGCGACGAAAAACAACACCTGCTTAGGATCGTTTCATCACCGTTTCGGCGTGAAGAAAGCCAACATCTACGTGTAGAAATACGTGTTTGAAATACTCTTCAAAATGCAGATGGGGTTCAAGTTTCCATCGAAACCATCAGACGACGTTTGAGAGAGGTGAATCTAGGTTCTAGACGTCCATTGAGAAAAGTTCCATGAATACGTGACCATAAGCTTCAAAGACTGGAATGGTCAAGGCAACATATTAATTGGAACGATCAATGGCGTAGTGTACTTTTCACTGATGAATCCAGATATAGACGATATTCAGATTCTCGAAGAAAAAGGGTATGGACAATCCCACGCATACCCCGTAATACGTCGTAATGTCCAAGAAGTCCATCCATTCCGAGGGGGTAGTGTTATGGTATGGGCCGCGATATGTTTCAACAGGCGCACAGATCTACACATTTGTCCTGGAAATATGACCGCCTTACACTATAGGGAGCATATCATTGACAATGTCTTGCCAAATTTTCTCGCTGCTATTGGTGAAACTTTTCAATTTCTAGACGATAACGTTAGACCGCACCGTGCAGCCATAGTTGGGAATGCGCGAGGAGCTTGGTATTCCAAATTTACTAATACCTCCTCACTCACCAGATTTGAATTGCATGGAACATGCATGGGATATGCTCCAAAGAAGATTAGATAATCATCAACCTACCCCAGCCCAGAATCCTTAAATGATCTGAAAGAGTTTCTGCCCCGTTTATGGAACCAAATTCCTCAAAAAATGTTCAACAACCTCGTGTGTATTGTGCAAATAACTGCCATGTTAATTGAAAAACGCGTATCTGCAAAAAAGCACTTTTGAGATATCTGACTTTGAAGACAATTTTAATTCAATTAAAATTGTTGATGGCATAAATGAAATTCTTCAAAGTCAAATATCTCAAAAGTGCTTTTTTGCAGATATGCCCTTTTCAATTAACACGGCAGATAAGATGTCAAGCATACATTGTATTGATAGTCCTAAAATGCTTGAATTCTCTGGAAATAAAATTTCATTATTTTACTCGATTTTTCTCAACCATCCTGTATACGCTGCAGACCTACAGGCTAAATCAATTTTATTTCCTGCAACTTGAAATCATATTAATATGAATGTTCATCACAAAACCTCATTTAAAATATATTTTTTACAATTTAAGTCAATATCCCTAACTCATATGGTACTTTTTCTTCAACTGCACTCTTTCATCCCACAATAACCTTCATTTTCTCTCAGCAAAACCGGTCGCATTCAAATAGTACGTCCCATTTTAACATCCTCAACACCCATCTATTCGCTACAATACATTGAACACGCTCGTAATTCAGGTGAAGATGTCCGAGGGCTTGATGGAGGGTTTTTCCTATCGAATTAATTCCCACCCTGAGGTCCTCATGCATGTAACACTTTCAATCTTGCATGACTTCACACGATTGCAGAGTGCTATGGTCCGAACGGGAAAACGTTGGACCTATTCCTCGTCCATCAGATTATGCCACACAGATGCGGTTAGCGGACATCCAATTTCTTGGCGGACGCTGCTGAGTTTTTTACTTTCGACGAGTTGAAATATACGACGTTGCGGTTGTCTTACTTGCTCCCAGATTCCTCCATATGTGGAGGAATGTCACTCAATCCATTTATTTGATATATTCCAGAGGGGAATTCCATGTGAATCTAGTTACGAAAGGACCGCATTTTTCCATAAATGATGATGTTACGTCCTTTGATATCTGGAATAGAAAACCCAGAGGGACGTTTCCAATTTAGGTTGTGTTGAATAAACATTTTTATCCACTCCTATTGAATAATGTATTCATTATTCAACTGCTTTTGAGCAATTAATAGTATCTATGAACAAACAGCGGGAGTTATAATTACTCCCGCCTATAAATCCCTGTGATTATTCAGAATAGACTTATAGAATTATTTGACAACCGAATCTCAAGCTACTTTTGTGCTTCTGCACGAGCCGGTTGACAGAGAGGGAACATCTCATTGTGTTATCGATGGGAGTAATGTCACTTGAATAATTCTGACGTTTTCAAATTTAGTTGACACCTAATTATTGTTGTGAATGTTTTTCTGAATAAGACCTCCGATAATGAGGATGAAATATTATGTAGGTACACTTCCAGAAATAAGACAAGCAGCTAGTGCTACAGTAGGTACAGAATTTATTGCCCGCGGGAAATCCCAAAACAAATAAATATAAAGGTGTATCAAAAATTTTCAAGAATGATGTGTGATAGTGAGAATGTATATTATTATAGTTGTGGATAAAGTATAGTATTCAACTTGCAGTAATGGTTATAACTCCCTTGATGAATTACAGCACTCGCCTCCGGCTCGCGCTGCAAACTTCATCTGCGGGAGTTATGACTTGCATTACTGCTCGTTAAATAATATACTATATTGAGTCAGCGTCAGGATACCGCACATTCAATTAAAAATTGAATTTTCCAATGTGAGTTATGAGAACACGGTCAATGTGACAATATGAAATTGGTCATACTTCATTCAATTTTAAACTACAAAAAAATCAATCTTTGAGAGTAAAATTTAAAAAATGAATGATGAATTAATAAGAACAGTTTCGGAGAAGATATAGCACATACACTGCGCAAAAATATTAACGCACATTATGGAAATCTCAAATTTATTCTACAATTGAAGGTGTTCTCAATGATAATTATTTTTATCAGAATTATGCATGCATATGTTATCCACTTTCAACGTTTTTCTTCAATACAGATGTTTTTTCCCAGCAGGAATAAAAAAAGATATTATCAGATTTCGAATGTATTGGCTCCATTCTAAAATCAGTTGTTCTCGATCAATTCTAGTGATCAATAGTTTTTCTTTCGTTTGATTTCCTACACTCGATCGCTATGCAACGCGAAACACGCAATTTGACCCAAGAGGAATGTGCCCAAGCGGTAGATTTCCGAGAAGAAGGGTGGACATACACAAGAATTGCAGAAAGGTTTGGAGTGTGTCCAGAATGTTGCAGCGATTCAGGGAGACAGGTATGAATATCCGAAGACCAGGACACGGTAGACCACGGGTAACAACTGCCATCCAAGAACGTTACTAGAGAGTTTCTTCGTTGAGACAACGGTTTGCAACCGCTCGCCTCCTTCAAAATCAGCTTGAGCAAACTCATGGGGTGCAAATTAGCACTCAGACAATAAGAAACCGCCTCAGAGAATATGATTTAAGGCCTCGTGTCGCGGCAAGAGGCCCAGCTCTTACCCCAGCCCATCGAAGGGCGCGTTTGGATTTTGCGAGAGAGCATATCCATTGGGAAGAGGCCGATTGGGCCTCTACCATTGTGATCGACGTTTCCTTGTATACAGACGTCCACATGAAAGATATGCTCAGTGCAATTTCCTGAATACTACTGGTTTCGGGGGAGGATCGATTATGGTATGGGGTGGAATATCTTTGGCTGCTCGCACAGACCTAGTGGTCGTTGATAATGAAGCTATGAATGCTGATAAGTATATAAGGAACATTCTTGAAGAGCATGTAGTGCCATTTAATAATAATAATAATAATTTTATTGTGTACGAGAAATGACAATGAAACTTACATCAATTTTAAATATTATGATTCATTACATATTTTCACCCTGAAATTTATTTTCAAACTTAAATTATACACAATAAAAGGAAATGCATACAATACAATACTCACAAAGGATAACCTGTAGTGAGTATTCAACCCAATTATAGAAACAATGAATACAATTCTATCTTCAAACAAACACCAGTTAAAAATCCACCATACTACTTATCTACTATGACCCATCGAAGGGACAAGAAAAATCAACTACAACCCAAAATTCTCTACACAACCCCCGAAAAGTTTTTCAAATCAACTATATTCTCAATGAACCTTTTACTTTTTTTTTTTTTTTGCCCCATACATTGGTGAAAATTTCATTTTTATGGACGATAATGCCAGACCCCATCGTGCGCGCATCGTTCAGGAGTACCTTGAAGAGGAATGGCCAGCAAGAAGTCAATATCTCAATCCGATTGAGCAGGTTTGGGACAACCTCTGAGAAGTTTAGAAAATCATCCAGCTACTCTTAATGACTTAGGAATCCAACTCGGAGAAATCTGGGAAGGATTAGATCAGAACATTTTAAGATCACTCATTTTGAATATGAACCGTCGTTGCCGAGCTGAATTTAACGCAAGGGGTGGAAATACCAAATCACTTATCAGCATTACACTAATTTGAAAATTGTTCATTTCTCTTCTTTCACAGAAGATTCGGTGAAATCCTGAATTTTTCTTCCATTTAATGTGTCTTGTTTCGTTCAAAACCTTCCCGAGAGAACATAAAAATTAAGTTATAAAGTCAATGTAGAGTTAACTTTCATTAAAATTGAGATTTTCAGAATGTGCGTTAATTTTTTGCGCAGTGTAATAATTATTTATACTCATTGTGTTATGTTCAACTAAGCAGAGAATAAGAGGAGTTTGAGAGGATATATAGCGAGAGGAAGCAAAGTGGACAATGCTTATTCTCAAATAAAGGCCAGGTAGCATAGGTTAAAATCAGGAATGAAGGAGAAAAATGGGATGCATATTCAGGGGCGAATTACTATATTTGACGCTTGACTCGTACCGACTACAGTGTTTGGTAGAGCCCTACTACGGCATAGCGGTTGGAAAAAAAAACAAATCGTTCCTTTGCAAGAATAATGGCGCAATTCAAAACAAACAATCATAAATCCTTGATATTCCAACTTGAATAGAAGCCTCGCGCTCATTACGAGCCAACGTTCGATTTGAAGAGGCGAGGCCATTATTAATTTTGAGACAATACGCTTATGAGTGTCGAGAACAACGGACGAAATCTCAGTTGTCACGTCGCGAAGCCACCCGCGATTGGAGTGAATATAAGGGGGTAAATTCAGACCCCCATCGAAGTAATTTGTACAAGTTTTTCAAGAATATTGAATTGATTGTATTGAATCGTCTTTCTTCTTCGATTTTGTGTATAATTATTAATGTTTGTTTGTTCTTATTTCGTGGTTTTCATTCCGATGATCACACGAATGCGATAGAACTATAAACTCATGCTTGAACTCTCTACAAACTTCAAGACATAGACAACTACTAACAGGACAAGTATTTCTGACAGTTCTGTGAGGGGTACTCTACCGCAGCATCAGTCATGAAAAGCTCTCTAATAATGCCTAAGAGATGCATTTTCCAATAGAAGTATTCCATTGGGACATCCTTGCCTCAAAATGGAATGAATTCGGGAATTATGGACGGGATATTCTGGTTAATGTCATATTTTATAAGCTATTCCCGTTATTTGACGGCAGCCGAATAGTAGATCAAAATATTTCATTTGGCATCAGTGTTTATGTTCATTACACAGGGTTATTCTCGAATATGGCTCTATAGAATATTTTTAGGAAAGACACAAGATTCAGGATTGAAATTCTAAAGGTGAGCCTCAAGTAAGAAGACGACTTCTTGTATAATTTTCGAAGGTTTTTCCAGAAGTGACATCAACTTTCGTTTTTCAAATGGGAAAACCCATTTTTTATTGCATAAATAGATTCTCCGTTGAATTCTGAGTCTTTTTGATTCCAAAAGTTCGAATTTTCCCGAGAAAATTCTCTTTAAATGAGGAAATAAGGAAAAAATCTGAAAATTGAAATCTGTTGAAATGTAGACAACTTCGAGAATTTTTCTTCAAAAATCCTCATTTTTGAGAATCTCCGAGAAGAAAGGCTCCAATAGCATGATTTTCAGAATATGATAGAGGAAGTCACAAATTCTTTGTCAAAGTTAGAAGTGACAAAACATCAAAAAATCGTTTTTTTTTTTCAAATTGGAACCCCATTTTTTCGAAGCATTTTCGAAATCTTCGTCAAAAATAATAGGAGCATACGTCCAAGACTTTTATCTCAAAATGAATATTTTTCGAGATATTTAGGAAAAACGATTTTGTCTCCAATTTTCAATCTCATTCCAAGTGAAACTTTTGGAAATCTCTGTTATCGAGAAAATATTTTCTATAGTTCAAACGAGTTAAGTTCTTGAATCATCCTCTGTAATGCGATAACAACAGTTCTCCTTTTCTTCATTTTTTGAAGCTTGGGATAATTTCCGAAAATTCTTAATTCTGGAGAATTTCTTTTTTGTCATGGTAGGGAAATTTAAAATTTCAGTAATGAAATTGTGACATGTTCTATCAAGTATTTTTTCAAAAGCATCAAAAATTATTACAAATTATTTTTTCTGAATTCCTTAGAATTTTTTACTTCACTAATACTCACATTGAGAACTTTAAACCAATTGTTGCTCTCGCATTACAGATGATAATTCAAGAACTTAACTATAGAAAATAGAGATTTCTAAAAATTTCACTTGACCGCTTATTATTTTCCAGTAAAAATACACATTCGGAATGAAATTTAAAATTGAAGACAAAATCGTTTTTCCTGAATATTTCGAAAAATATTCATTTTTGGATAAAAATCTTGAACGTATGCTTCTATTATTTTCGACAAATAAATAGGGTTCCAATTCAAAAAGAAGCGATTTTTTCATTTTTCGTCACTTCTAACTTTGATAAAGAATTTGTGTTCTCCTGTATCATATTCTGAAAATCGGAAAAGAAGCATTTTCAATGAAAAAACCTCGAAGTTGTCTGTATTTCAGCAGGGTTCAATTTTGAAATTTTTTTTCGAAGGAACAATCCGAAATTTTGTATAACGCTACAAACAAAACACTTTCAATTCTATTGTATTAATATCTTCAACTATTGAGACGAAGGGAATATGATAATTATATCTTCATCTACGATCAGCTATTGTCAACTTGCAACTGACAGTTCAGAAATCAGTCACGAAATATTCAGTGTGAGAAACAATTATTTTTATTTGGTTTCCAGAATTTCTGTTCCTGTTCATATTGATTCTTCGGTATGATTGGAAAGACAATAGATATCTTCATAATGGGAATTGGGTTCTGGTTCTGGATGAATAAGTGGACATCTTCAGAGTATTCTTGGTCAAAGATTGAAACTAGACTGTTGAGCTATTGACTTTGAGGCCAGGTTTAATCCTGAGCTGTTATTTATACCTCCGTATGGAAAAAATGTAAAGTTTCATTTTGATCATTTTATGCGTTTCTTGAAAAAAATAAGTCAAAAAGTTGTAGGTCACGAATTATCAATTCCGCCAACCCTACACAAGTCAAAAATTCACCCTGTATATTTTCGAAATCTTTCAGTTATCGATCTCGAGTAAGCAAATGATTTTTTTGCCTTCTAGACAGATGAAGGCTCCCCCTATCAAACTCTCTCAACTTTAAAGGTCAAAATGTAATTCCAAGCTTCCAAACGACATCCTGATTGAAACTCTGCATTTCCACGGCGACATACGCGTATTATCTCCCTTAAAACCTGCGAAAGGGCTCAAACCATTCCTCCAGATCCTGAATCAGTGCCTTTGTCGATGAAGTGGAGATAACGCGCTCACAATCGCTTCTTTTGAAGTTCGCGAATGCAAATTTTGAATTCCCCCACGCGCCCGCGCATTTAATACACCTCTGGATATCGGCCTACGACAAATAATCCGGGAGATCGAATCAACGGATTGTGTAGGACAATTGGCTTCATATTGAACTCTGTTTGGCTGTCTCTGCCAAAGGATCTTGTTGAGAGAAAGGGTTGCAATTATGGGGGTGAATAGGTATTTATACAATATGCTCAGACACCCCCATTTAATTCTGACGTACCTTGAAGCCGCTCAAGGGGCTCAGTAAGTATCAAGCCGGTCCGTTGCTTCATAGCTTCTTCTTTGTTGGTTGCTTGAATCAACTGAACTAGACCGAAACGTTATTATTTGAGTAATTAATAGGGGCCGATTCCGAAGTACTATTCTAAATCCAGTGTTAACGCATAAAATGTCTACTACAATTCAGCATTGTTTTCAGTTTTATTTTTCCTTTTGTGGTTTTGAATTCTGACTTCCGATCCTATCAATTTTCAACATACGTCATTTCGAATTTCGTAAACTGTCAATTTTAGTAAAAATCACACCAACAAGGTTCAATACTAAAGTCACTAGGATGTATCTGATTTTTTCATGGAATTTCGACAGTATTTCACAAAACTATACTGAAATAGAAGAAATATCGTCTAATACTGGTTGCAGAAGGCAATTTCAACATTCATGCGTTGGAAAACTCGCTACTTCATCACTCGTTTTTGAATTTCGCATTCGTGTTGGAATAGAAGCCCATTCTGCAAGTTGTTTTAGAATATACTAGTACTTACTTAGTACTTTGCAACATTCTGCCTCGTGGATCTTTTAAAATTCGGGTAGGCAGTGTAAAGTTGCTTCTAAGTTCTTAGCACTTCAGCAGCGCTGTTGACTTCTGTTTTCATTTTATTTTCTATCACGTGTTATTTTTTTTACGGGGTGGCAGGTTTTTTCGGCTGAGGTTTTTTTCCCTGGCTCTATAGTATCGTATGATACTAGTGATGATAGTATCGTATGATTCTATAGTATCATACGAAGAATGTTATGATACCCCGTTCTTTTTTTACCTCAGCTTAGGTACTTTTTGTTTCAACATTTATTGTATTATTTTAGCTCTCTATTTTCATAAGAATATATATATATATATATATATATATATATATATATATATATCTAGGAGAAATTGATCAAATATATATGAACATGTACCGTGAATATTATCAATGATTGAGATATTCTACCTTGTTTATGCATCTAGAAATAATTGTTAACGATGTAGAAATACTTACTTTTGAAGTCTGCACATTTTTCCTTCGCTGAAATTTCGACCACACGAACTCATTTTGAATAATACAAACTCGTATTAATTGCAGAGTGAATACTGAATTCAGAATGATACACTAAAAATTATAACTTGTTCAATCTCATAATATCAATCACAAAATCTGTGGTTTCAATAATACAGACTCACCTCATATCAAATCAGTATGATCATAGATTAGTTAACTTTTCACTTAAACAACCTGTCAGAAAACGAAATTAGTTTGACATCGCTGTCATGTTGTGTCAGTTGACTTCTCCTTCTCATCCAATAACATACAATTTCATAACGATTCTGTTATTCGCCGAAAAAGTTTTCAGCTATTTCATCTTTGTTATTCCTCTTGCGTATCTAAACTTCGAGTTTTTGAGTCCCATCACCGTTCATAACAACGTTGGAATCACTTCTAAATGGTCCCATTCTCGTCATCCCTTTTGATAAATGGTCCATGAATCAATGTTCTCGTGTGAATCTATCATATTCAATGTTTACATCCAGCTATTTCATGTTGTGATGTTTCCTGTTGGATGTCCAAATTAAGCATCCCCTATTCAGTTTCTGTATTCACATTCGAGGAGAATTAATGATTGGAATGATTTCAACTTGATTGGATGAATGCCATCCTATCATTTCGAATCTGTTGCAATTTGGATGGAAAAAAACCGATGTTCGTTCCAGTTGGACAAAAAATAATTAAGTTACTGATAAATTCGGACAGGGAAATATTCCTACTAAACTTCGTACACCATCAATTGAAAAATGTTGGTGAGTGTCTTTCAGAAGACGCTTTCAAATTCAGTTGTTCAACATTAATTTCACGGTCGATAACTCAGAGTTCCCACAAATATCACCGCGTTCCGCTCTAATCTAATTACCAACTTCCTTTTTCAGGAATATGCAATGCAAATTCTGCTATATAATTTAGGCGATGATTGCAGGAGAAGTGGAAATGAAAAAGACTTTTGTGAAAGAAAATGTGTAGATTGTCTCGAACATCTGGTTTGAAATAGATTTGTAGGACTCCTCAAATAATTTGAAGGTTATCCTGTATTTCAATTCTAATTCATTGAAATGATTTTTTCGAAAATATCAATGAATCAGGCGATCGTGGATCACGTTCATCCAAATAGATGATAAAAAGTTTCGACTTCATTTTCATCAAAGTTAACTCACATTGTTAATCAGGATAAATACGCGTTTGCTATTTTCGTTAATTCCACAGATCGATGATGGAAAATGTCAGGCAATCCATCAATGCCAAACGTTCTGATTGCAACATTGGAGTAATTGAATTAAATTGGGTGAAGGTACATAAATTTTGTTTCCAGGAAATCAAGCCCTCACGAATTATGACTCATTCCATCGAACGTTGAGAATACAGTCTATTCTCTTGAAATATGTACAGAGGCAGGGTGTAAAATAAATGTTCATATCTGGCGAACGGGAACTAGAATTATTTTGGATATTTCATTTCTTAGAAGAGTAGGCTTACTCTACTAATAAAAATTCTAAATTTTGAATTGAAAAATGACTGCAACTTTGATATCTTAAATAAGTGTCTCCTATCATATTGTTTCGCATTGCTGTTGCTTTCTGATTAAATTTGAAGGAATTTCTCTAGATGGAAAAAATTTAAAGACCAAGCTTCTAGTAGTACTCAGAGATATCTTTCAGAATTGCTTTATCTTTCGGTTATCTTTTAAGGAACATCGAGGGCCGCATTATCGATGCTCAGTTAAGCACTAACTTGCAGTTAAAAATGAGTTTTCTCCACCTGAAATGGTCTGCATCCAACAGTTAACTATTAAACTGAGCATTGATAATGCTGCCTTGAGTCGTTCAGGTGTGATACTATTTAATTACTCGATAAACTATAGTGACCTATGCATATGGACCTAAGGAATTGTAAGGATTCGTTTTGCAGTTAGTCTGCGAAATAATAAAAAATCTTTCCCTTCGCATCCCGAAACATTCGAATAATATTCTGTTGTTAAAACGAGATAAAACAGATTTATCCCACGAACGAACGAATAAATCAGTCCTTAAGAACAAGACTTAAGATCCACGCCTATAAATCAAGGAATTGGCTTCAATTCAACCTCCTTTTGCATCCAAGCTTTAGGTCTTGGAATCTGTTCCTAATCTCCAAGAATTCAGCCCCTCTCTCGTTCGTGTAATTTCTAGCAAATTCCTGGTAAGTCAGATGCTCCCTGAATCATTATTCATATGTGAAATAACTCTTATGAATGAGTTGATGGTTTCAGATTGATTATCAATCACAATGTTATTTTTTACCCGGGAGTATTTGTTCAAACTTAAAAAAAATTTAATTATGAACAGAAAATTCCCATTGCTACCCTCAATAGGGACTGGAAAATGGCTACAAAATTTATTGCAACGCGACTGTGACTATTATACCTACATATTATGATTCTTCGATCCAGATTCTTCAAGAATACGGACTCACATATACAAAAGACGAATTTATTCAATGGGATCCCCCTTCATTCAGTTCCCTATAAAAAACGAAATTGATTGATGAAATCAGCGGACTGATTCCTATATGAAAAAAGCGCTGATTTATGATCCCAGCTCCTCGCTAGAAGTATGAAATAATATGATGATGCAGCAAGATTTTTTCAGTTTATTCTGTCATTAGTTTTTCCAATGCTGGAAGAGCACGCACTTCTCATATTGAAAATTCCACACGAAATAGTTTTATTCTCATTTCACAAAATGACTGGGATACCCTATATATTCTTTCTATGATTTTCTACAGGCTGAAATAATCACAGATGATGAGAAAGGTGGTATAATCCAATTATATCCGTCTTGACAGATCATGAAAGAGACAGGACCAAGCCTACAGTCTTCTTGATGTGATGTTATTCACTTATGGCTGTGTTTATGGGTTGCAACACAAAGGAGAAGAAGCAAATTACAGGCAATGGAAATGATACTTGAAGTGCGAAGGGTATAATATGCTTTATCTTATATTCGAAAAAAGTACAAAGCAACACATTTCCTGGGCGTCTTTTTTCATTGCAAATTTTTTAAGACAGAGAGACACTGGAAAAGATGAAAATTTGATCCATATAGCTATAACTTTCTGCAATAATCGTTTTCTCAGATTGTATCCAAAGGGAACTGGGATTGGCATATTTTCATGGGATCATCTTTCACAAGATTTTAAACAATCTTCACTCATAACGAGAATGACTCTCTGAGGTAAAATTCTTTGTGAATCAAAATTCTCAAGGGGCAGGAGTTGTCATGACTCCATTTCTGTTACAATTCTCTTATAGGTACGAACGACACATTATTCGAGTAAACGGCAGTCCCAAGACTACGTGCTCTGTAAATATGCCGTTGAGGATATTAATTACGTTTTCCTGGGAAAACAGTCGGAATTTAGTGAATTTCATGCACTTCCCATTTGCATAGTTTTTTTAAAAATTCGCGACTGTTTCGGAATATAGCCATAATGAAATGGAATTCACGGTTTCCATTATTGTTGCATGAATATTCATCAGTTGCTAGAAACATTTCGAAGCGTGCTCAATTCTATTGGAAATCATGGAGTTAATGAAAAAAAAGCGAAGATTTTCGATTGAACGGAAATCAGGTAAGTTTTTCGCAATTTCATATGGATCATTGGTGAAAAAATTCATTGTGCTTGTCGAAACTCGGAAATACATTTTTGAAACATAGATGAATTCAAAATAGTAATCATCGAAATGAATACCATTTGCTTCAAATTTCGAAGTTTTTTATGAAGATTTCGTCCTGAGATGTCCGGGATACTGATGAGGCCCAACAAGGCCGAAACCGGTATATCTCTCATCTCAGTGACAAAATCTAATATCATATCTCCAACCTCATGAAAAAAAGATCTCTGAGCCTGGGAATTGAAAATGGTATTCATTTCGATGATTACTATTTTGAATTCATCTTGGTTTCAAAAATGTTCTCGATGTGGCCTCCGTAAAGGCAAAGAATTTTCTTTTTCTCGGAAATGCATGTAATTTCGAACACGGAAGTTCTATTTGATTCAGTCTACGGTCTATAATCTTCTCTCAGTGACAAAATCTGACTTCCCAGTCCTGATAAAGGTTCTTCGAGCCTATAAATTGAAGATGGTGTTCGCGTAGGTGCGAACCACTGGTGAATGGAGCATCCACATATAAAGGGCGTTTTCTCATCTGCGGCAAGCAGCTCAATTTATAATGAATTCCCAAATGAATGTGCATTAGGACGTTGTGTGCGTGATGGTGTAAAATTCATGCTCTCCTAAAGTTTGCTCGGGATGAAACAACAAAACAGGCGGAGAACCTTTTTTATTGTGATTATGATTTAATTATGAATTGTTGCTGCAACTTCATTAATTGTTTCGGAATACCAACACTGTGGAACCTAAAATAATGATACGCTCAGACGCAGAGAGTAGGGATTATAGCAATTAGGGATATTTAACTAACAGAGATCATTTTTGTGTATCCATAATATCCTTTTTTGTTTGCGTGGAACGAAAGGGTGAAACTCCGAGCAACCTTACAGACTTCAGTCTCTGAGGTTCATGATTAAACATTATTTATACTACAAATAAGTGCCATAAATCGCCTATTTACTAAAGTCACTTCTTTCCTCTGAAAGTAAACATTCCACCTGATGAAGTATATTAATAATGTCCTTTATTCATACTGTTAGACATTAAACAAACAATATATAGGACAGATCAGGTTGAGTACACAATATGAACACATTCACTTCTACTCTATAGAAACATTTCATACGAAAACGAATCGTCCAAAATTTATGTATTATCTGGTTATGAAACATCTTGATGCATGCATGAATAAGAGATTCTTCAAATTTGCTTTGTTATAGACAACAATTCCACATGTGTTCTAGGTTTCGTTTTTTTCTGGTTCACAAAATGTTAATCTAAAAACCATACCTACGTAATATACGATTTTAAGCGATGAACAATTTACTAGGGTCAATCGAAATGCCCCAGACCCCGATGTTATAAGATGAATGGGATTAGGCTAGGCCATAATAACATTGAATAATGCATCATTCAGGCTCAAGTACTGTCAACAATTACACCCAACACTTTGTGGAACTTTTGAAGGATGAACATCCATTTCAGAGTTTGAAGTTAAGGGGGGGATTTTCTCAGCTCTAATTTAATCAATTCAGTTTTGCCAACATAGAGAATGAGTCTGATCCCGCGACACCACAAGACGAAGCTCTATTACGGAAATTCATACAAACTAATAAGCTCGCTAAAACATTCTGCTTTCAAAATTCAAAATGAAGTGTAATATACAAAAAATTTGATTTCAGACACATAAAAATGAAATACTGAACTTATTAGTCAAGGTCACATGTAATTTTCTAGATTTAACATCAATATATACTGAATAAAGAAATTCAATAAGTATTAGAAAATCAAAGAGGAATAGGTATAATATTTTCAGCAAAGATATTAGATGAATTTCCTGGTTTCGACCTTCTCAAGAATATATGGTCTTTTATGAATATAAACAGGCCATTGTAACTCTTGCTATCGTTACTATTCTGACTATTCTCCTGTTTTTATTTTCAGCAAATTTTAACAAAGACATTGAATTATCTTTATCATAATTTCAACCCCCTTCCCATTTAAATTTTTATGAGTTGCTGTCATCACGCTCACAGGTTGGTACCATTTCAAATTGACACACTGCTTATATAAAGTCATTCTTCATTTTAATAGCATATTATAAAACAAGTTGCAGAATGGGATCATATTCCAATACGAATGCGAAATTCGTATTAGACGATATTTTGTGAAATACCCTCGAAAATCAATGAAAAATTCATATTATACATCCTAGTGACTTTTGTATTGTATCTTGCCAGTTGGTAGCACTGCTACAAAAATTGGCAGATATGCGAATTTGAATTTACGTGTGTTGAAAATTGATAAGATCGAAAGTCAAAGTTGAGAACCACAAGATAATATAACTGAATACCTACAATGCTGCAATTACGATACTGAAATAGAGAAATTCAATTTTATTGAGGATGTCTCGAGACTGAAGAATTGCAATGCCAATTCATGTCAATAGCAAAGTCATGGTTTCTTTCCATCGAGTAAGCTCTCGGATGCAGAGGCCTAGGGTCAGAATTTGATCCACTTGAAATAACTGTAATTCAATTGAGTCCGTTTATGCGTTCATCAGTGAAACTTCCCAATTAAACCTTTCCTGTATCTTATTGTTCCAGGAATGATTAGGTATGACAACGAACATCTCGAACTCAAGTTTACTAGATGACCGCCTCAACACCAGCCAACAGTCGATCTTGGACGATTCCACCAAAGAATTTCAGAAGATAGCGTTGGCCATCCTCTTGAGCATTGTGATAGTGATAGTGATTCTGGGAAACACACTCGTTATTCTAGCAGTCATAACGACGAGGAGATTGAGAACTGTAACGAACTGTTTCGTTATGTCGCTAGCGATTGCAGATTGGCTTGTTGGAACCTGTGTTATGCCTCCGGCAGTTGCGAACGCTCTCATGGGTAAGTGGAAATTCAGCCAAATTGATTGTACCCGTTTTATGTGCAGAGCGAGATGAAATGTTCCCACTAACTCTTTTAACACATCAGCATTAAATGGTTGATTCGTGAAATTCGAGTTTATTCATCATCATAGAGCTGGTTTTCTCTAATTCTTTGCCAAATCCGTTCATTCTTCCATATGTTCAGTTTTCATGGTTATATTCATTGACCACATCCTTCCGCGGATTTTTTTATTGTCTGTAAATTATATGAGAGAGAAAACAGTTCTGCCAATCAATATTTTTCAATGCAAAAATCACTAATAAACGATATTCATGAAAATATTTCATTAATTTCGATAAAAATTCAATGAATTAGAGAACATAACGTATGATACTCGTACAGAAGGTTTATTCTAACAATCATTCTGTTATTCCAAAACGAATGCGAAATTCGAAAACTAGCTCCTTCGTCGATCGTTTTCGAAAATATGAGTGTGCAACGAATATTAGATGATATATTCTCTATTTCATGCAAGTTTTGTGAAATACACTAAAAATTCAAATCAAAATTCATTTTAGTGACTTTTGTATTGTATCTTAGGTGTTCGTGTGGCAGATTACGGAATTTGAATTGAAAATTGATAGGATCGGAGGTCAGTACTGACAACCACAAAACGACAAATATAACTGAAAACAATGCTGTAATGAGTTCATTACAGCCCTCCACTTTTATTGCTGTACCTAAATGAACTCATTACGAGACTGAAAAAAAGAAATGAATATTCTCCCTTCATAGGATTTCTCGGACAGATCCAAATCTATTTTCTGACAGGTTTCCCTTCAAGATCAGCGTAGGAGGTGTGTTAAGAGCAACTACAACGAATCTATCTTTGAAATTGTATTTATCAATTACAACAATACCATTTTTGGTCAAAATATATTGAGTTATACTAAAGTCTTCATAAAAGAACATATAATGAAAAGAATAGGTAGGTTATTGCAATTGTTATACAACAGGGTTAGATACTTTGTAACAGTAAAGTGAGTCAACTCCAACACACAATAATAATGTATGTGAATAAGGGATGTCCATTATAACAACAATGGCATTGTTTCCTAGATAATAAACTATCCAAGAGTTTCGTTCTTGTGCAGAAATAAAACCAACCTACTCAGCCACACATTACAACCGCCACTGTTTGTTCTGTTACAATTATACCACCGTCCTTTTGAAGCATTAAAAACCCATTAGTTATAAATTTGTGGTAAATTAGACCGTCCTACAAATTTGCATAATTAAAATGTTCATTCTTCGAGATCAGCAGAAAATCTCGAAGGCAGTTTTTCATGAAAACCAAGACAATATGTTCTGAAAATCAACAGAAATGTTATGATTGGTCCACCGGTTAAAATTGACACACAACAACCCTACAAATGAAGCTTGTGTTGATAGCTGTGATTGTTTCTATTGGTGAATTCATGAATCTACCTGAAATAGGCTATTCCATCATGTATCGAATTTTCTTAGATGAGTATAACCAATCTCATGCGCAGGTCTAAATCTTGACCTTACATGAATCAAGAAACATGTTTCGGTGAATGTGTACGAATTTCTAACAATTTGCTTATCAATTTTTTCATTCCCCAGAATCTTTAAGTGTTCCATTCCTTTCATCTATGATTGAATTCAAAATTTTGTCTACCCTTAGAACTTGTGTTGAGAAAAAAAACTTAATCAAATCTTTCAAACAATGAAGTTTTTATTCACAGCGACGAATCCTGCAGTTGCATTGTAAAATAATAATAAACAAGTTGGAACAAACCTCATTTCTTGATTTATATTGCATTCACATGGTTTCATGTTGTCGACAATTCGAATGAGCCATACTTTTTTATCCAACAAGACCCTACAAGAGGCAAATTGAATCGAGGACCTTCTTTGTGTTCTTACTGAAGTGTCTCTTGTGGGCAGAGAACTTCCTCCGCATCATTCCACCTTTCATTCAACGTTTTCCCTAATTGAGGGTGGACAAAAAGTTCATCCTCGAAATATTTTCGCAGGAAATTGAAATTTTCGCCACAGGAAGAAAACGTTTCGGCAAAACCTCGAGTGGGGCTTTTGAAGGGGAAAAACGTTTTAGCTCCACACTGACACCGGACTCTTTTCACGAAACGAACCCCATGTTGCCGGCATCAATTTTATATTTTCCCACAAATCTTCCTTACGCACTTCTTTCCCGTTCCGATTACTTCGCCGACTGAGATAGTAGGCCGTAAAACATCGTGTCCCTTTATTTTAGTGAGTAGCTGAGCACGAAAGGAAATATCGCTGTCCGGAGACGGTACAATTGCTCGTTCCCCAATTTCTTGAAAGAGACGAATGGGATGGGTAGCATCATTTGCCAACGAAATAATTATTCGGTCCGACATTAGAAACATGACGAATTCTCGAAGATAATTCAAAGAAAATTAGGGAATTCTCGATAAGACAATACAGGGTATTTCAAAAAAAGGTGATCGCTTCTCTGGGATAGATAGAAAATTGAAGAATAATTGGAGTTTGTTCAGTAAAAACGCCATAAAGTTAGGGTATCCGCGCACATGCGATTTTCTGTCGCGCGATCGTTTAGTCGCAAAAATGAAACACATACAGTTAAATGGGAATGCACGCACATGCGACTAAACAATCGCTGCGATTCAACAGTCGCAATATTGAAGACACGCGATTGTCCCAAATCAAAATGAGTCAAACTTGCTACAACAATTCAATTGTAATTCAGTGGCTGCCGAAAACCGAACTTCTTTGTGCAATTTTTTTTTGTGGACTTTATGAGGTCCTTATGTTAATATTTTTTGGCTTGTAAAAGTAAAGCTACAACGCAAGCGGTTTTCAGGAAAAACCATGTTATTACTGAATGTCGGTCGATTAATAAGTCACAAGTGCGAGCACGAAACATTTTCATATTGCTTTCTTGGCGACAAGAAATCGCAAGTCAGTGCCTAGGCTTATTAACTCCACCACACTTTGATAGAAGGTGTCGTATTTGATTGAGTAACAATTTTTTGAAGCGACGAATTGGTAGAGATGTAGAAGCTCCGATTGGCCCCTCGGCGATTTTAATCCCTTGGATTGCACAATTCGGTCGTATCTTAAAGAAAAAGTTTATTCTACAGACGTAAATTCACCTCAAAAATTGAAGGACAGGATTCAACGTCACTCAAATGAACTCATAGCTGGCTCTAAACCGTTTAGAAGATTTATGGATTCTTCAGAAAAACGATTGACTTGTATATTCGTAAAAACGGAGGATATCTTGAACACCTGCTCTAATTGAATTCTGTTTCATGATATTTGCTTTTTTTATTCCCTCTTGTGATTTATTACATTTATCATAACTCGGTTATTACTTCATAATTTTCAAATAAAAATATTTCGAAAATATAACACATTATCGAGTTTCATCAGGAGTACCTTTTGATACTATAATGATGTTTGAGTTCACTAAAAATTTTCCTTAATAAACCAAACATCAAAAAGTTATGTTCAGTACTACTTGATACGAACCGTGTAATGAGCGCCCTCTATGAGAGTCATGGAATCCTTTACGGATTTCACCCAAAAACGAGCTCAACCAGAGAATATACACTGAAAATTAGAGATTTAGAACTTTTCTTTCGAAACTCATTGTGTTCAAGGCAGGAGGACATGCAGGAATCTAATTTTATTCATGGAATCTTCACCATTGCGCTTTTGACGTTTTTTTGGCTCAAAATAGCAAAATTACAGAGGTATGGATGAAATTCTAAAACGAGAGACGAAGTAGCGAGTTTTCGAAAACATGAGTGTTGGAATTGCCTTCTGCAACGAGTATTAGACGATATTTTCTCTATTTCAGTCAAGTTTTGTGAAATACTCTCGAAATTCAAATAAAAATTCAGATAAGTGACTTTTGTATTGTATCTTGGCAGTTGGTGTGACTTACGGAATTTGAATTGATTTGATTTGAAAATTGAGAGGATATGAGGTCAGTACTGACAACCAAAAAACGAAAAATATAACTGAAAACAATGCTGTAATGAGTTTCATTACAGCACTACTTTTAGTACTGTAATGAACTTATTACGATACTGAAATAGAGAAAAAAATATTTAGTACAAGATGCGAACCATTCCAAATGATAAGGGCATTCTTATGGTCGTGTTGAATATGAATTATTGTCTAGCCTTTCTAACATTCTTCCTGTTACCCCTTCTAATTTCCTTTACATCTTTTCCATATTGGTTTCTTCGAATTTGTGATTTTGTGGATTTTTTTTTATCATCCTGATTTCTATTATAGTGGACATCTAAATTGATATGGCTATTTCATATTTTTTCATTGTCCTGGCGGTGAGTTCTATTTCGTGGTCACTTACCTTCACCTAAAATAATTTTTTAATTATTGTAGATTGTATGTGCCCCTTCTTCTTATCGATTTATGTCCTTTTGTATTTCAGCTAGCTGATGATGTTAATTGAGCCAAAAAAGTTATTAATACGATTTTAGTGTGTTTGTTCCCTTTCATTTTCTGAAAATGTACACACTAATGGAAGATTTTACTTCTACAACTATTATTGTATTTCCACTTTTCTATTATTCGTGATATCCCACAAAATATGTATGGAAAGAATCCAATACGCGAGAAGAGCCTTGTTTTCAACCCATCTTCGGAGATTCGTTACTGAAAACAAACAAATATGATCGATCGGCCAAACACAAACCAAAGTCCCCTTCCCCTCAGATTTTCAGGTGAGTTTCATAGCAATTCGATATTACAGGAGCCTGGGAACTTGGATGGATCCTGTGCGACATATGGGTGTCCCTGGATATCCTACTTTGTACAGCTTCCATTTTGAGTTTATGCGCCATCAGTGTTGACCGATATTTAGCTGTCACCCAGCCTCTTACCTACTCCAGACGTCGAAGATCCAAAAGGCTGGCGCTGGGAATGATTCTGATAGTCTGGCTCAGCTCAGCGCTCATAACATGTCCTCCTATGTTTGGATGGTAAGGGATATTCTGTATTTCGTTGATTTTGCTTTGCATGTCTTATGTCTTCCAAGCTACTAAAAAATCGCAGAATTTATATGTGAAATATTGTGTAGGGAAGGTGTTTTATAAACTTTCAACTTTCACCTTCATCGATTCGAAGTTTTTCGAGACGAAAAATATTTCTCTAGTTCTGTATCAAATTCGTGTATTCTGCCACATTTGGAGAATTTATTGATTACATGTTGGTCTCATGTCACGGATTTATTCATTATCTGTCAAATTCATAAGAGAGGAAACAGTTCTGCCAATCAATATTTTTCAATGCGAAAATCACTGAACTTGGAAGTATTTCATTAATTTCAATAAAAATTCAATGAATGAGAGAAAATAACATAGACTACTCTTACAGTAGGCTTATTCTAACGATTTTGAAATCGTGAAAGAATATCAGTGCCTCCAAGATCATGAAAAATATCATTTTTTCATAAAATCTCACAGGAGTTTCGAATAATATTGAAATCTTATCTCTGAAAACAAATAGAAACGAATGGTGGGTGAGATTTGTTTTGTCTTAGTGGCAATCTCTTCTCGACCTTTTGGAAAGATGGTCAAAATAATTTCAGTGTCTTTTTCTGAAATTTGAAATCATTGCCTAGGTTATTGAGAAAAATGTCTCAACAGAATTTTCATGTTTAACTCCAACAAGAGGAGCATTTATTCTTCCAACTGATCCAACCCAACCCCTTGTAGTTTATGTCACCTGATGATGTCACATGATCAAAAATCAAGAACTGCCTCTTGGTGCTGTTGGGATGTATGCTGAATTCATTGAAATTTATATGAAGATATTAGTAAGAACCAAACGGCTTCCTTAGAAAGCATCTGTTGGTTTATCGGACACTGACTAGTGTATATTTTGTGAGAAGGAGAAATAAACTCCCATTCACTTAGTAACGGAACGCTTTGCCATTGTAAGCCAAAGGAATCAATGCCTTAGTCAAGAGACTTCTGGAAGTGAGGAATTAGCCTTGCTTAAGGCTTTCCAGATATTGGATTTCATTAGATCTCTGAAACTGAAAGGGTTTGGTGAGAATAGCTTTGTCCGGGGGCACAATAGACCATAAGTTGCAGTGGACTGTTACCCCTTTTTAAACTAAACTAAACTGAAACTATATGAAGTTATCAAAATTATGATAAAAAACTTTTTTCAATCTTCAAGAGAGTTTTAGGACATAAATTCTCTTCTTAAGTTACCACTTTCAAGTATCAGCACCTTATTTTGAATCACTATTAATATGAAAACCAAATGAAACAAGAATAAATAGCTCGCAGAATTACTATTTCAAAATATGTAGTCTAACTTTTCCAATTTCGAAAGAGTTAAATCTCCGTTGATACTGCACCAGAAGAACAATCAGAAAATCAAAATAACAATACATTCGCGCATTCAGAAGACTTCACCTCCGAGAAAAAAAGCACTTTTGTTAAGAGAAATTATCCTGACATGCAATCCTTCACGAGTGAATACGTCACTGCTTTATTGGGGTGTATTCAGGTGGTGGATCATTTGGATTCACTTCAGCAAATTGGTAATCCAAGGATGAAATGTGACAACCGCATCGTCCGCATCCCAAGATTTACTCGGACAAAGACCTAAGCTGGGGGGCTTTAGCATCGACATTATTATGAGATATGAATGTCAATGATCCTGCTAGAATTCGGTACTTTAGATTCGCTCGATACTTCTCAGGTCTCAAGGGGGAATCAGAAAAGGGTATTTACCTAGATTTTGTTTGGGGGCAAAAAAAGACAATTCAAAAAAAAGCCGGAGAGTTGTCGAATATACAACGTTGAATTAATGCTACATTCAGAGGCGGAGCAATTAAAGGGCAATCGGGTTCAGAAATGATGATCTTCATATATTGAAAACATCTAGGATAGACTAACACAAGTATTTATCTCTATCTTGCACTCACAGTGTATCTATACCTATATTCAATTTATTATATAATACCCAGAGATCTTCCCATCAAATTTCATCAGAAAATATAATTCGGAATTATGTCGTAAATCTGTGTAATCTAGACCTCATTCTCTGCTCTTCGCTTTTCTCGAAGGTACAAAGCAGTGCATGTCTTGAAAGATCAGTTATGTTCCTTAACGCTGAAGCCATAAAATATCCGATACAACGTCTGGTAAGGTGAACGTTTCATTTTGATTTAAGAAAAATTTGGATTCTGCGTTATTTCTGAAGCATTAGGAATCATTTTTTTAAATCCTAACGAAGTAAGCAGTACAAAAAATGTATCTTCTGTTGGAACATCATCAACATGAATATGAAGTAATTTTGAGATGAATTGTCGGCTTTTTTCGATGCAAAATCATTTTACTCGTAATAGCATCATATATATGTTCAAGCAAATAATGTATGAAATATATATGAACCTGATATTGTTCTTTTCGGATGCATAATGGTATATTACGATACTGAAATAGAGAAATAATTTTAGATATGTACACCCAAGCTCAAGCATAAAAAGTTCCCTGTTTCTATATTATTTTTTCTTCGCATATACTTCATTTCATATAATTCACAGGTACGAACCAGGGAGACATGAAGACAAAACTTGCAGATACAACAAAAATACAGGCTACGTAATATTTTCAGCGATGGGTTCCTTTTTCATACCAATGGTGGTGATGCTTTACGTTTACATGCGAATTTCTTGTGTCGTAGCTCAGAGGCACGACAAACTAGAGCATATAGATGTTCACTCAAAAGTGAGTACAAATATCATGATCAATTTCGCACATTCTCATCCATTCTGATCCGGCACAATTGAAATTGTCATTCGATGGTGAAATCAAACGGGTTGGTTGATCGAAAATAGAACATGGTGGTGAAATGCAATTAGAGATAACTGTTAATTATCCACTGTTGGATCAAATATAAACAACGTTGTGTTTGCCATCATGCTGAAATTAAGTCTAATTGTAATTGAATCAACAGTTACAAATACAAAGCTGAATTATTTCAATTATACCTACTGTTCACGGAGATTTTCAAAGGAGAATTTTCGTCAAAATTGTCAAAGCAAGGTGAAACATTGAGATAATATTTATTTTAATGATGGGTCTTTGTCAAGCATGTCGTGTAAATCATATTTTTATCAATTCAATATACGGATGAAATGATTCTATTAGTTAACTGCCGTACCTACACCACACATTCTTTTTTCAAATCTCTCTTATATTTATATAATTCATAAATTTTTATTGAGATATCGATTTTTTCCAGAAAAATCATAAATTAACTCTTCAATCGAGGGAAGAATCAGACCCTGAGAGAGGTTCTTCGGAAGGAGAAGAAATAAGCCTACGTACATCCAGGTGAGAACAATATGATAATGCACTCTTTAACGATATACAATTAAATATCGGAGATTTTTAAACAATCTACAAACATTTTGTTTTGAAACATATCTTAGAGAAAGCTTTTACATAAAACATAAGTCATTTACACTCCCTCCTATAAGAATAGTTATGAATTTCTATGAAATCTTGATCGAATTTTCTATTGGAGAAAATAACATGAAGAACACAGGTTGAAATAACATCGTTTGTAATGAAATATTGTGTCCACAGTCTACCACAATCTAGCGATAGAAATTTCAATTACGACAGAAGAATAAAATCCTTCAGAAGCAAATCCAAATCGATAAAATCAACAAACAACACTTTTCACGAAGAGAAAATAACGTCATCCAGAGGAGCCAGTTTCTACAAGTCCTCGATGAACAGCACGAGATCCCATCAGGATTCTGTGAATCTCGACCACGGCACCATTTTGAAATTCGAACCAGCTTCCAGAGTCTCTTCCTTCAGGAGGGAAACGAAAACTGCCCAAACCCTCAGCATCGTCATGGGTGGCTTCATAGCCTGTTGGCTTCCCTTTTTCATATTCTATCTACTGACGCCCTTCATGCCAAGCAACGATATCAACGCCCTTATCATGTCGTATCTGACGTGGTTGGGATGGTTCAATTCTGGAATAAATCCGTTCATATACGCTTTCTACAGTCCCGATTTTAGGATAGCTTTCTGGAGACTTACTGTGAAGCATTTTTCGAAAGAGAGAAGGCCAGATATATCTTTCCATAAGTGAATTGAGGCACGAATGAGACGAGAGTAATGACGTCTAGTTAATCAAGAGTGTTATTAGATTCTTCAACGTCTTTCACTAGGAATTTGGATGTGGAAATGAAGAAATGTAGATCACCTCTTAACGATTTCAAGCTCTGAATCAGAGAAACAATGAATGGAGCGAACAAATGACCCAAAGCTTCCTGAAACTTCAGTAGGAACAGTAGGGGCTTCCAAAGATACTCGGAAATAAGTTGGAGATTATGAGAAGGAATAACTTTAATTTGTCAATTCTAGAGTTTGGAATGGGTCTGGATTATTCAACATTCTGACTATTCAACTTCTTATGTAAAGGGGAATTGAGTCTGATCGATGAAAAGGATATTTTGAAATGTTGTATATGGATAAATCAGACCATATTTTATTTCTGATTTCTCATAGAGGTTGCATTATATTTTTAACATTAAACTGCAACTTTTGACAACAAAAAAATTCGATTGGAAAGCAATGAAATGAATGGAAATGAAAGGGATATCATGAGTAAAGAGAATCAGTCTGTGACTCTCGGTTCCTGAATTGATGTGTTTGGAAAAACAATTTCTATCTGTGGTAAAATAAAATTAGAAAATCAATAGAGGAATTTATTGTGAATGGTTTTTTGATTTTCCTCTAAATCTTCAATTCCTTCGTCTTGCCATAACTTTCATTCCATTTGATCACCACATATTTATTATTACTGCATTACGTTTGGCATCTTTCATTTTCATAACATCATCAACCGCAGATATGACAAAACTTAATTAGGTACAAATTGATTGTGTTCTTATGATAAAAATGTTTAGATAGATACCTACCTGACGAGTATTGTAGTAATTTTTGTATAAGTATTTATATTCGTTCACAATAATTGTCTGTATGTGACATGAGTACAAAAATATCTTCAGCAATTAAATACTCTAATAATTGGATGTCTTTTCATTCATTCCTCATTTCCAAATATTTTTTGCAACGGGGTTCTAAGAGTTTCGAAATAAACTGCTCCACACTTTGGCTGACTTGAAGCCTTTCCGCTACAACAACCTGAGTTAGGCCACCCTTTAGCATTCCGCGATAGCCCTATTAGCCTCAGCGTTTGTTAATTTACGTCATTTTCAGAAAACTCGTTTCGAATCGAAGCCGTTGATAAACTGACTCTATTTCAAAAAAAGAACATTCATGAAACATATGCAAAGAACCAAAATTCAGAAAACAGGCGACCAGATTGACGAAATGTCTCATACTGATTTTGGATCGATTCAAGTTGTTATTGAGTTCAAATGATTTTACAGCGATTTTCTAGAAGATTACATACTTTTCAGAACGATTGAATAGGATAACCCTAACACTTGTAGAGCAGTATATTTTCGTTTTCTAGTTCATATGATCTATGAACTAATCATGAAGTTCCTGATCCAGAAAAAATCATGTCAATCATTGAGTAAATGGAAATAAAAAACTTCATCAAATTTTAATTATAATTCGTTATTACCTATATCAAGTACATAAATACAATTACTGGAAAAATCTTTCGAATGTCAATCATAAGAAACTATGTTTACAGTATACGAAAATATGTTCTTCAGGTTATGATATATCGATTATAGCAGAATAATAAGATAAGTTTGGTTCTTTTTCTCTCATAAATCGTCTAAACTAATGACAAACTTCAAAGTATCACATATAACTGACTATCCTATCACAAATTTCTAGATTCAATAACTGTAATTAATTATATCTATTGTGTATGTGGCAGATTTTTCGCGACTAGTTCAGTGAATCTTGTCAGTTCTAGCCTCGTCTCAAGTATCTCTTCTTTCTCCATCCTCAGCGGAACCCAAATAACAAACATCCAATAGACAAAATTTAGCTCTACACATAGGACATGTGCACTTAGAGGACAACCAACTGGAGGGATTGTTAGAGTCTTGTCGGGATGCGAACCATTTGGCCATACAGTCCACACACCACATGGGTCGGCAGTAGCATGAAGTACATAGATCGGTCGATGCCTCCGACTCATTACACATTTTTTGTATTTTGACATTTGGCCTTGCTTCCATGCATCCCATGCAGTTCTCGAAGGCCTTCAAAATTGAATAACATTAAGACATTTAGGCAAAATCGACGACAAAATCCACAAAAACAGGCGCTCAAAAACATGCAATATAAAGATCTCGAAAAATGAGTTAATACAGATATTACACTAGGAGAATATGGATAGTATATCTAGCTAAGACGAGCCAAGCGAAGCGCCGCCCGAGGCACTAAACTATATTTTCTCTAAGTGTTTCGTCGTATTTTTTAACCACCATAACTTGAGTTTGGAATATAAGAGATGAACAAAATTCTCAGGATATAATGCAAGTATTGAACTCATCAAACATGCAAAGTTCCAAGTGGATAGCTCGTACACTTTACAGGTTTTATAGATATCTAAAAACCCCCGATTTCGTCACTCACTCACTGATGCTCATAAAAACTGTTAGAGTACTTCCTGATGTCCTATCAAGTTTAAATTTGGTATGTGAGCTAGTTTCAGTACACAAACAACGAAAAAATTCTTAACCTTGAAACAATTTTGATGCTAATGGTCTGAAAATTGATAAATACGGAGGACTGCTTGTTATCAATGTTAAAAAAGATATTCAAGAATTCTCAGGAAAATTACTCCCACATTTTGAATAAGGGGATGAAATTTAGCGCTCGTAAAACCCTTATGTGTATTTACACCAAATATAATTTCCCTGTAATAACCTCTACCAGTTTCCATTGTGCAATTTCCCGTTGTGATCATTGTATAATGATAGGATTCTTTATAGAATGGTTGAGATGGCAGCTGTCAAATACATCGCCATCGCAGCTTGAACCTAGGTAGGTAATAGTATATTCTAAAACAAGTTGCAGAATGAGCTTCTATTCCAACACGAATGCGAAATTCGAAAACGAGCGACGAAGGAGCGAGTTTTCGAAAGCATGAGTGTTGGAATTTCCTTCTGCAACGAGTATTAGACGATATTTTCTCTATTTCAGTCAAGTTTTGTGAAATACACTCGAAATTCAATGAAAATTCGGATTAGTGACTTTTGTATTGTATCTTGGCAGTTGGTGTGACATACGAAATTTGACAATCAATTGATTTGATTCGAAACTTGATTGGATCGGAGGTCGGTACGGACAACCAAAAACCGCAAAATATAACTGAAAACAATGCTGTAATGAGCTTCATTACAGCACTACTTTTAGTACTGTAATGAACTCATTACGACACTGAAATAGAGAAACGTATATTTCTATTCTTCGTACATTGTTGATTTTGAACATGAATTGTGAATTATTTTGACTTGAAATAGATCTTGCAATAATTATATTTTATTTAATCATTATTGGGGAAAAATGGACAAAATTAAAGGATCATGTCATAACCAACGTCCAAAAAAAATTGAAATCCAACCAAAAACATTTTCATGTAAAAATTGCCAAGACGAGGTCGTATTTCTAACATTGTTAAAAATTTATCAGATCTCATGTAGAGCCAAGCTGCTAACTCTACACTCTCCATCTTCACAAGTCCTTATTTCACAAACTCTATGCCTTCATCAAAATAAGTGACTTGGCCGTTTCGTAACTATAAGAACTATTGTATAACAGAAAAGTTATGAACAGCGAATGAATTTGTCACCTTAAGTTCACGTGGCGAAAGAGAAACGGCCAAGTCACTCATTTCGACCAAGGCATAGAGTTTGTGAAATAGGACTTGTGAAGATGAAGAGTGTAGAGTTAGCAGCTTGGCTCTACATGAGATCTGATAACTTTTCGACAATGTTAAAAATACGGCCTCGTCTTGGCAATATTTTACATGGTTGGATTTATTATTATATATTACAACAATATTTTCCAGTTGAATTGTTCCTGCAAAATTTACGTAGGATCAATTCGACTGTTTTAAATTTTGTTTTTCTGACTGAAAGTGAAAACACTAAAAATTTTCAGAAAATGCTGGGAGTTGAGACAATGTTTGTCGATGCGCGAGCTATCTCTATCGATGATATCGCAAGTAGCACACATTACAATCTTTGGTGACGGTTTTTGGAAAATCGTTCAATACTACAACTTAACGAAACGCTCTTAAGGAGACTAATTTCGAGGCATCACCGACAAAACGAATTGTTTCAACCAAGAAAGAAAACTCAATCTGATCTAAAAAAGTAATGATGAAGGAACCTACCTGATTCGAATCATATACAGGATTATCCTTGATAGTCTCTTTGAAAACATCCACAAATCGTTCCAAAATGTTCTTGTGGAACTTCACATGAGGCATCACATTGATAGTCCTCGTCAATCTGTTCTGCAAGTTCTGGAAATTTTCCGAATTGATTCTGATGACGAAGGGGTCCACACCTTGACGACTTGATTTGACTTCGATATTCAAGTACTGAATTTCGCCGTAAGTCTGCGGCGACAAATTATAGGTTTCAGATGTTTGCACGGTGACATTACAATCAGACTGATGAGCCAGATAAATTGTTAACGGCGTTATTTTCAAGATCCAATTTTCGGTGATGGCGATATGCGAGAGCGGACTTGTTTTAGTGTACAGTTTTTCCGGTCTGAAATGTAAAGAATGTAATTCTTATATGTATGTTATTTCGACTTTCACCTTCGAAATTCTATATCTATATTATTCTGGACGCTTCTCCAATTCATACCATTGTTGCAAAATTTACTCAGGCTCTTCGCTATCGGATGTTCCTCATAATTATTATCTGTCCAAACTTTGATCTGATATAAGGCCGCTATTGGTAACATCAAACTTACGGTGAGATAGATGTTTCCAAAAACGCTGGTTGTGAAGATTTGAAGCTGTAACATCAACTTATGTTACAAATCGCGACGTAAGAAAAACAAGAAATTCATTTAGGATGTATGGATGTATGTATGGATGTTTGTTACTCTTTCACATAAAAACTACTGAACGGATTCAGATAAAACATCACAGTAATATAGCTTATCTATCAGAATAACACATAGGCTACAACATAAAATGATTTTGTGTGATTTGGCATGATACAAAGACAAATTATGCAACGATTCGGAAAAAACCTGCCCTCTGTGACCTATTTAGGCGTACTCTGCTTGAACTGTTGAAGTTATACAATGGGTTTTTTGTCTCCAAAGGTTGTAAACAAAAATTCCGCGTCAGCTTATATCTGTTTTATATGGAAGCCATTATATCCACAAAAGTGAGTCATGAATGCAATTAAATTGGATATCCTTAACAATGCATATTTTATTGTATTCACCAAATTTCTATCAAAATAGATACGCTTGTCGCTTTCAGTATCTAATGTAGATGACCTTTGTTCTTTGCACAAATTTAGATCTATTTAAAAACAATTCAGCGCGTACTATGACGGTCCTGCGTGCATTTCGGAGAGGAGACACCATTGACGATTGTGTTTATTTTGCGTTTTACCTTATAGCTTATTCTTATTCAATTCTCGGAGCGGCTAATAATTGTAATAGCCGATTTGGACAGATTAAGTTGCGAGGGCCAGTTAGTAAAATATTAAACGGGCAATAACCTGGAGTATAGAGGCTTCGATGGATTTAATACATTATAAGTACATGATGTGTTTCATGTATGGATCGTAATTTTCATGAATATTGAAGGAGTCCGACCCTGACCAATAGTTTATTTACATTTTTATGGTCGATCTCTCACAGAAAAGTTTCAGGTAAAAAAAACATTTACTTTAGTAGTGAACACACCAAAAGTGTAGTCTGCTATTGAATATGTGTTATTAATATACAGTGTACCTAGTGACACCTAAGAGGAGTTTACATTAAATGAAATTTAAAGTTTTCATGTAACATGAACCTATAATAGGTACTAGAATTATACACCTATGCATGAAACCTACCATCTCGATATTCCCGAACACGATTATGGTTAAAATATACCCAAAAGGGAGTAAGGAATATGTCATCAGTGTTATCAAGGAACGTTTGAGATGGAAATGGATAAAAGACTCATTTTCTGATCCCAAATATTTCGAGAACAGAACTGGTATTGTAAAACCAGCACTAACAAATTCTGCAGGGGGATAAATAATAGAAGCACATAAGAGGACGTATAAAATGGAAGAGATCAAATCTTGCTCCATCCTCATCAACCTCTATTCTATAAGTATCTTTTGTCCGAAAATTCGCAGAAAAAAACACAAATTCTTCACACATCACCCAACTATTAGCTAGGTTAGGTTGCAAGAAGAAGAGAAGAAAGTAAATGTCAAATGAAATATTTTATAATCAAGAATTTTTTTCATAATGAAGTAAAGTAAATAATCCACTCCATAATCGCTATAACCACTGTCGGAAATAATTGCTTAATTTTTTTGAAAACAGAGCAACGAATCTCGATGAACGAGATGAAATGTAGTTCGATGAAACGAATTGTGACATTGACATGTTATGACTTCTCACTTTTGACATCAACTCACCAGATTTGTTATTGCAAGTTACAAAAACATCGCATTGTCTTATGCGAAAGTATTCTATTGATTTTATTCAATTCCAACATTAAAATATTTAAAAATGAGGACCAATAAAATAATATAAACGATGAAAAAAGTCCACTCCTAATCTAACAGTTATCACATTTCATACAGTAATAATAAGAGTACTGCATTTTTCGAAGGAATCATTTCATTAAGTCTTGGCAATTGTTCATTCATCCAAATAGTTACAATGACTCCACATCGAAGACCTCGAGATTATAGAAGACCACCAATAAGTAATTTCACATACATTAGTTCATGTGTAAAATACCTTATTTTTGTGTTAAACTTCATTTTCTGGGTAAGTTTAGATAATTATGATTACTCATTCAGGATATTCATTAACATTAATCATTTCACAGTTATTCGGTGGTCTATTAATTGGCATTGGTTCGTTTGCTTTCATTGAAAAATGGCAAATTACTGGATGGGTCAAAATAGATACAGTTTACGATGTAATACTAAACATTTCTCTAGTCATGATCATCATGGGTGCTATTGTGTTTGTTGTAAGCTTTGCTGGATGTGTTGGGGCACTACGTGAGAATACATGTCTCCTCAAGTTTGTGAGTAATTTATTTTTAAGAAATGAATAATCAATACTTTGAATTCATGAAAAGAATATATCCAAATAATATATCTTGCTTACTTCCTGGTTATCTCAGATTGGTTAGTAGTATCTATTGAGTTAGGTCAGTTTCATCAATTCGAGATATAAATCTGGAAATAACAATAATATGAGGAAAAATTTTTGAGGTAGCTTGTTTATCACATCATACAATTATCTGAATGAAAAATATGGACTTTAATGCAAAATAGCAAGTATAAAAGTCAAAAAGTAAATGTGGGATAGTTTGGAAGTTTCACAAAACCACTAAGTTAAAATGAACAACACTGGATCGATGTGATGAATATGTAATATTTCTTTCAGTATTCTCTTTGTCTTTTAATATTCTTTCTTCTGGAGATGGGTGTGGCTATTGTGGGATTTGTTTTTCCTCATTCTATGCAGGCAATGCTTGAAGAAAATTTCACAGATAAGATTATCCATACATATAGGGATGATTTAGACTTACAAAACTTTATTGACTTCGCTCAACAGGAGGTAATGTGCAATTTAACATAAGTCTGTCAGATTATAAGGGTGTCTTGTGTTTTAGTTCCAATGTTGTGGGCTGAGTACTGAAGGTTATATGGATTGGTCGAAAAATGAATATTTCAATTGCTCATCACCCAGTGTTGAACATTGTGGTGTCCCATTTTCATGTTGTATTAATGCTACGGATATAAGTTCAAGGTTGGTGAATATCATGTGCGGTTATGGAGTGCAGAATCTATCTGTAAGTATTACTTTTACAAGTTCATAATTCCTCTAAGAATTAGATGAAATAATCTGTTCGAGTATTTATGGACCTTTTTCCTAGGTTGCTGAGGCTAATAAGAAAGTGTGGACCTCAGGTTGTATTGAAATTGTACGAGTTTGGGCAGAACGTAACTTATACACCATCGCTGGTATTGCTTTAGGTGTTGCTCTCTCCCAGTTACTTGTGATATATCTAGCTAAAACTTTGGAAAGCCAAATTGAACTGCAGAAATCCAGATGGGTTAGTTGAAACATTGGATACATTTGTAAATATGATGTACTGCCATTATAAGTCCTTACGTGTTATGTTTGTAAAATAATCCATGTTAATCATATTTGGTGAGCCAACCTTCTACTCCAAGTGATATTTGTTATTTTGTTCTCTCGTATATTTTCAAAGTTCACAAAGCATGTAACAAAATTCCAAACTTTTTTCAAAATGAATATAAAACATTTACCAATGTATGAGTAACCACAAAATATTGCTCTTTGTTTGATGAAAATGTTGCTTGTTTCAAACTTGTAGGATAAAAACTACAAATTAATGATGAAAGCAACTTAATATCTAAAAGTGGAATGTCACAAAATATCAGTTTGCAGTTTGGAGCACTATATCTTTTGTATTCAATGAAGAAATTTTCATTAAAAAGACACTTTGTGAATGTACAGAATCTCTCAAGAAAAATACTTTAAATAATGGAAATATTCGGTATAAGTTAGTTACCTCTCTAAGGTTGAAGACTGAATTCTTAAATAATTGGGAAGTTTTCATTATTTTCTGATAAGATTTGAGATGAACAAACAAATTGAGCTGTTCATTAGAAATTTTGATTCATTCCAAAAATTTTTTAATTCAGTTGAAATCTTTCCAAATCGCAAAAATCCAGTGAAAATATGAATTCATATTTTACTAAGTGGAGGAGATCAATCTTTTTGACTGAAATTTTTGCACCTCTAGAGCATTAATATTCTATCGGTTGTAATTCTGATTCTACATATTTTTATGTTTCGTCTATTATTTATTTGACTCAACCATGACTTTGTCTTGAATAATCTACTTAGACATTTCGAGAACATGATGTGAAATGTATATTTGTACCCATAAACTTATAACTCTACTAGAGATTTTACCTACCAAAGTTATTCTAGAATTAGAAAAAAATAAATGTCCATTTGTCTGTGTGAATGTTGAGCTGTAATGGGCCCAGGTATATGTCTGCTTTAACAAAGAACATCAACTTTCATTTGAATCTTGTGTTCCATTGTAATTATTTTTTACAGGATTTGCTCAAAAGATAAGAATAAAATGATTATTTCAAAACATTCCGGTGTCTCATATCATTCATTTAGTTATTAATAATCTTCAATTTAAAATCTTCATAAATCACAGGAAAACATTAAATTCAGAAAATTCCAAATTGGTTTTGTGTCATGAAACTTTATTAAGTTTCAATTATTATCGTTCTCCTTTTGGTTCTATATCAATACTTTTTCAAGTTTCGATTGAACTTACATTTTTTCATCTTTTAATATTCAAATGAATAAAATAATATGTTTTCCTTGTATTTGGATATTCAGAAATTAACATTTTGGTGACCGTCAATATTTTTCAATCAGTGATGATTAGGTTTTTGAAAGAAGGAAGAAAAATTTCATTAGCGACAATAATACTAAGCTCAACATAATTTCAATCCAATGTAGATTTTCATGAAACTTGTAAGATAGTTACATTTATTTTATGTATGGAAATGTATAATATAGTCTCACATGAAATATCACAAAAAAATGAGTATAGTATCTAGAGAATCAAAATTTCTATTTTAATATATGTTGATATCAAATTGTTGACTGAAGTTCAAGAATTCTCATTTATATTTAGAGAAATACATACAATATATTGTATTCCTTAATTATGTAGTTTTTATGTTTTACACCCCCTCATTTCAGGATGAAGACACGATCCAGCATATTATTCACCAAAAAATGTGTGTAGGTAACTACTGAAAAATTTTAAAAATCTCATACTGAAACTTTAACATATATCTATTTCATTCCAATTAAGTCTCCTCTTTCTCTTCTTTTCTCACAGTGCAGGCTAACCAACAAGACATGAAAATGCCAATAACCTGAAAAATTAAATTGTCATTAATATATTGTACTTAAATAGGAACTCATCATCAATATTGCAATAGAAATCATAGCATCTCACCTGTATCAAAGAAATTCCAATACCAACTCCAATCAAAATTTTTGAATTGGACTTCACACCCATTCTCAATTTTTCAATGCACCCTTCAGAATACATAAATTTCCCAAATGATTGATCTGAGCAATATTTAGATATAGCTTTTGACTCGTCATTATCATCATAACAACAGCTCTTGGGCACATTCTGTCCTTGCCAGCTGATTGATCCTTCAATTCCACAACATTTCAACTGAAAATGGTTTTTAGATTTCAATTAACGTTATTCTGAAGTGAAAAACATCGATAAAATATGAACTTAATCAGTCAACTTTTGAAAACAACGGTGTCCTAGAATTTTCAAGAGAAATGAATTCATAGAAGAATTACAATTGAATTTCGTATGGTTCATTGTGACTATTGTACTATTTTTTCGGTGACAGTTACAAAAGAGGTCAAGGATACCTAATTATTAAAATTTTATAGAATTTTTCTAATTAAGGTAACACTCAACCCTATTTATCTCATTTGAGATTTTAGGGATTGCTGTCATCACTCTTACAAGGTTGATAACAACTTATTGGAACCAGAGTTTAACCTTTCTGTATTTTTTTTATTTTGCATATTAAAGATGGTACCTTTTCAAAATTACACACTCAAATAATGTACTTTCCTCTTGTGCAATAAAAACCTTGATATTCAAAACGGCTAACAATCAATCGTTGAACAACCCACCTCTCTCTGAATTGTATCCCAGTTTTCTCTGTCAATTTCATTCTTTCCATAATTAGCTATAGATTCGTTAAGTCCTTGCACAAAGTCATCTTGATGTACTGCCGCTGTTACTCCAACAACTATCTCGATGATAAATATAATCACAAGGCATACTGCAAACTATTATACAAGAGAATTAAGAAATTGCAGCAAATTTAGGTGAACTTTCAAAATACTATCTGGACAAATCACATAGATGTTCTGTTCTTCTCCAGACTCTAAATTCGGAAGCCTTTGAGAATTTTTCCAAGATAGGGAATGAATAACTTGTGAATTGATTGTGAAACCTTCAATTTCAAATCATAAATTCGGTAGAAACATCAAGACAAAAAGTCCAGAAGCGTGAAGCCACGAATATATCGTTTTCACATCACATTCACAATTCGAATTGTGAAGTATACTAAGAACTTACCGTCATAAGAAGGCAATAAGATTCCCGTATTGCTCCCAAACATCCAACAGAAGCAATAAGGAATACAATAGAACCGACTACAATCAAAGTTATGCATAGTGCTAGCACAGCTGGATCCAAAAAGTGATTATAATTGTTGGTGCTTGCTATAACTATCGCACCTGCTGCTATTATCGCAATACCAGTAAGCTGAAACAATATTATCTTTATTGTTGATCTCAATATCGGTACATACAATGTATATCTTTTACAAATGCGGCCTTATTTATCGATTGGCAAGTATAATAATGGGGAATCTACAAAAAGGGTTTGTATTGTGAGGAGTTAATGATTAAGGAAAATTTGGGAAAAACCAAAGTCCTTTTTACAATGGTACTATTTGAGCTCTATGCAACTAATATTGGGAAAAATAAATTTCGGAGTGATGCTAGTGTAATTTAAACTGAGCTCGAAAAGTCTCCAAATATGGCTTATAATTATATCGTCAAATTTGTTGGTAAAGCTCGCACATTCAACATCAGAAGAACTGATATCCATTGTCCTATATGTTATAGGTTGACTTGGACAAAATTAATTCATCCACCAACATGTTTAATTTGAGATTGTATACAAAATATGGGAATCATTTTTCGGGAGAATATATAATTCAAAGAGAGAGAAGAAAACTTTGGTATGACAAAAATGTAAAAACACCTCAAAAGGTAGTATTCTTGTCGATTTCAGTTATGAAGAAGCAACTTTTGGTAAAAAGGAATTATTCGACGAAAATATAAACTAACAGAAAAGACTTTTCAATTCAAAAAGTTCAAGAATTGTCTTGATTAAAAAAAGGAAAACGACTCACCGCAAAAATCAAATTGAAAACGAAAAAGGCGTATTTTATAGTTTTCATTCCGCACGATTGTATCATGGTGTCTGTTCTTTACATGAAACAGTTCTTCATTAGTTTAACGTTAACAGTGCCGATATAATACGGAAAGTTTCCCTCGCTTGCATGGTCCCCTAAGTAAAAATCATTATTTTGTTGTGTGTTGCTCATTGCATTTGCTTGTCACATCGTTACCATGTATGTATACACAGGAAGGACTGTATGTTATACCGTCCACCATCAATGATGTCCGATGTATATTTGAGGACTGTGCAACACACTCTTGGAATTTCAAGAAGAAACCACAAGCAGTTTTCATTTCTTGATATCGTCTTCGCTTCTCTTATATTTCTTGATAAATGTTAGTTTATCCCAAGTAATTTAGTTGATTTGTGGAAATTCTAGGACATGGCTAATCAGCTCCTAAATCGAAAGATTGAGAATTATTCATACAGCAGGAGGGAAAGTTATAATATCGTAAATAGGGTATGAAAATATCAGACTTGTGCATTCACCCATTTGTTATATTATTTTTCTCGATGTTTATTTATCTTGTAATCTTCCGTAATAGGCCGATAACATTAAGCAATTAGATGAAAATCATTAACGTGTAGCTTCTTCGAAATCATGGTCAGGATCAAAATTTGAAAAATTCATATTTGTAGATTTTTTGTATTTCTAAAACGATTCATTCTGTGAAAAAATCAAGTAACCTTCATTTTCAGTGAAAACTCTGTAGATTCGAGAAATGCAATGATTTTTCCGAAAAAAAGACAGTGATGTAGATGTCACTGAATTTTTTCATGAAAAAAAGGGTCTTATCCGATTCAAAACTTATAGAGCATTACTCTGGACTCAGATCATTCGTAAAGTATTCTCTCATGCCATGGGGCATTCGTATATCGAATGCCCCAATTCTTAAACAGATTTCCGGAACTGCTCTATATGGTTGCTATAAATCATGTATCACAACAGAAACACTGTTTCTATAATGTGGAAATATTGATGGAAGCTTCAAATGAGCTGAACTAATAGCCAATCCCAATGCTCGCGACACCTACATCACCCTAATATATGTAGTAGTAATGTCGCAGTTGATTGATGAGAATGTGTGATGTATTGACTACAAGCTTACAAAGCTGCTATTCACCTAGGTATATTAATAACATTAGTACCTCTTGGCGGAATACAAATCTTACTCCATGTAGCAGATATTTGTGCATTCGGATCCCTAATTTTCAAAAATTAACGTTTTTCGAAGTGTAGATTCAATAATTTCCCAAAACTCCATGGTTGTGTGCTTCGGATCGAAAACAGGAGCTTGTCTCTGTATTATTTCTGGTTCATCTTTTTTCTCCTCAGTTCTTAATAATAGTTTTCGCGACTTTCTATATTTTAGGTTCAGTTCAGAAACAGAAGTTATACACATCACAATAAAACTAAAAATAGTAATATCATATATATATTTCATGTATAGACATCATCATTATCAACATACAATAAAATTTTCATCCGTTACAATATAAATTCATTATTTACATCTACATAATGTGTTCTATTTTTCAACAAGTATCATTAAGTTTTCATCAACATGCTCTTGAAAGTCTTAATACATTCTGAATCTATCAACTATACGAAGAAATTACCGATTTATAAAATATTGAACGATATTTCAAAGTCACCGTTCAGGGTGTTCATTTTCTTCTTGTTGTGTTCATGACTTCATGGTTGATGAATACATCCGATATATGATTAATGTAAAAGTGTCGACGTGAGATAAAATCGTTTGACTGCTAGAAAACAACTAGGTACTCATCTAAGTCTACTAGAGAAAGCACTATTGAAAGACATTTTGGAAGCCTACTCAACTATCACTACAGGTAAATATAAGTTTTAAATATTTGTCGAAGGATTGTAAAGTTCAATCTTTTATGAATAATTCCATATACTCTGAAAAATGATTTTGAGTTGAAGTAAATTATTTTTCAACTGTATAAAAACAGAAAATAAACTTTTGAAACTCAAAGCACAATTCAGAAAGAACAGGTACCTAAACATCTGGGTGAAAAGTATTCAAAACTTCATAGCAGAAAGCTTCGTTGTCCAAGACGCCTTTTCATTCTTTATTCTTTATTGCCGATGCCAGCCAGCAAGCAAGAAGTATTCCAATGACCTGAAAAATTCTTTTCACAATAATTTTTTTCGGTTCAGAATAAAAACCAATAAACTTATATTTTGCCATCGAAATTCAAATCCTTTATTTCTTTGTTCATCTTATTCTCAAAAACACATATATCTTCAAGGACGAAGACAAAAATTTTTTGTTTTAGAAATAGGAAGTAAAAAGTAAAAAAAAAATTTCAAAAACTCCAAAATATTAAGTTTTTATGATTGGGCAATTACCTCAACAAATGCGATACCTATTCCCACCCCCATAAGAATATTGGCAGATGATTCAGCTTTTGATTTCAGTTCGCCGTAACACCCGTTCGAATAGAGAATCTCGTCTTTGGGTTGCGCATCTCTACAGTGAAAATCTTGAGGTGGTGGTGATCCTTCCCTGATGGCATGACAACAGCTCAATGGCCTTGTTTTATCTGGCCAATCTATCGGTCCTGTCACACCGCAGCATTTCAACTGAAAAAATACGAGTTTTCACGAACTAATTTCAGTGTTAACGTGGCTCAGTAGCGGAGAATTTCTCAAGAATAGATGCAGAAAATTGCATGAAACTCCAGAAAGGAATAACGTAGGGAAAAGTGAAATGATAGAGCTGAACTTTATATCCAAGATACCCTATTTTTGAAATGGTACCATAAATGCAGGTATAATAAGACTCCTTTGACCTTACTTAATTATTGATTTCCATCAAGAATTTCCTTTCAGCGATTACTCACTTTCTGTTGAATGTTGTCCCAAGCAATTTTGTCGGAACTGCTTTCGTTGTAAGAATGCAATGAATCTTTCATAATGTTCTTCATTGCAGTTTCGAAATCTCCCTTGTATACTGCAGCCATAATTCCAATTGTTAACTCGGCTATCAGTATAACCAGCAACAAGACAGCAAACTGGAAACGAATAATAAAGATTTATGCTTATTCTCGATTCCGCGAAAATGATCCTGTTTTTTTGTTACACAATGGTTTATGAACTTTATGAGAAATATGGAGGTACTCACCGCCATGAGGAGGGTGTAGGATTCTCTAATAGCTCCATAACAACCCAGTGATGCAACAAAGAACACGATACAACCAACAACTATCAGAACTACGGGTGGTGCTAAAATCCTTCCTTCCAAAAAATGGCTGAATTCACCCACATCTGATAAAATACATGCTCCAGCAACTATGAGTCCTACACCAGATAACTAGAATGGAAATTTCAAGATGGAATTAGACGAATATTCACCTACACTTTTACTTTCCTTTATTGACTTATGAATTAATTCTAATCTTTTTTCTAATTAACAGTCCTCTATTGATCCGAAACTATTAAGGGCGGTTATTTCTTACATCGCAATTCTCATGGAATAACACGGCAAAACATTCAGTTGACTAGATTTCTCTAATCTTCAGTGAATTTTTAATCGAGGTGCAACATTGCAGATTAAAAAATTATCTAGTTTTCCATTTTTTGCATATAAAGTACCTGGCCATTCAAGAAGTATCGGAATGATTAGATAGTTCTAAAATTTTCGAGGCCATTTCAAGTAATAATTTTTTTGAAAGTATTGAAAAAAAATTTTTAATTTTCATATTGCAGAAACCATAAAAAAATATAAATGTTCGCATGGCATTTGAAGTATTGGTCATAAAATGATTCCTCAATTTTTTCTCATTTAAATAAGCGAAAGAATTCATCCAAGATATCATATTGAAAAAAAAATCATTCTTGAGGGTGTGAAATTCTAGTTGATTTCAATAAGACAAGTCCTAAAGAGACTTACAACTTGAATATCTTAACTTCGAAGCCACTGGGTGGTGAAAAAAAAACCAGTTTTTCATTATATACACGATCAATAACAACATTTTATTGCAGAAGACTTTTAAAATGTTCATCCTGACATACATACGGAATATTGATTTTTTTTTGATTATGATGACTCTTAAGTTTTCTGGAAATAATAATTATTATTTTCAAAACGTTCATTCAAGGCGAATTAAATTATTTGTTTTAACTGTTCGCCGGTCAAAAAAATATAAATGATATTTTTGCTTTAAGGAAAAACCAGTGACGTGCATAATATTTTCCTAAAATTATCTAAATTATCTAGTTCACGACCGGATGAAAAATTTAAAATTATTTTCAAATCCTTTTTTTATAGATGTTGATTGCCTTTATTTGAACTTAAAATTCGATATAGAAAAATTTCGAAATTTTTATAGCCAGTTGATGAGTATATCTTCGAACGAATGGTTCATGAAACCGATAAAAGGTTATTTTATCACATATTATATTTTCGAAATATCCAACTACACTTTAAAAATTGTTAGATATTTTTTATTTTAAACTGTAACGTTGTAGATATATATTTTTTCCAAAAACTTACCGCGAAAACTAAGTTGAAAACGAATAGAATATATTTTATTATACTAAGCTCGCAGGTCTTCATTTTGATTTGCGAGTCCTTCAGAGGTCACTTTCGCATCTGAACTTTATTCTGAGTTCATTTCTTGAAATTAGCGAGTAGAATTCTAAGAAAGGGATCCATTGGTCAATTTCTAGTGTTACAAACGATGGTATCCCTGGTAACTGATGAGAACAATAAACTCCTGGGTTCAAGAGATTATATCTTCGGGAGAAATCGATGATTTTTCACATTGTCCCGCTGAGAATGGGGTTTTTCTATCCATATTCTCGACGGTTTTTGCGCATTTATCGGTATTTTTAGGCTTGACATTCGATCAAGTGATGAATAATGAAAGTGTAAATAAAACGATGGGGGATTATTCAGGAGTGATATTCATAAATATGCTATGGAATTGAATTGATTGATTGAATACGACGCTTTCTATCCTTAGAATTTACTTTCCTTTACTGTTCGAGAATGCTTAAAAACGCCGTTAATATCATCTTCCATATTTTATATTAATTTATTGCACAAAATATTTAAACTTTTCAGATTTTCTAACAGAAACACAATAATATACTCGTAAACCAATGGCCCATCAATATTTTAAACTATCACAAAGTATAAACAAGAATTTTTTGTTGGTTTTTGAAGTATTCACATGTTAGAGTTTAACTTTTTGAATACAACATTGATTGAGTGGGAGCCTTGAATGTTTTTACACGACGTGGACCCAAATTTTCACACAGATTATGATCTTGTAATCGGAGAAAGGAAAAATATTGTCTAGAAAAACGGTGGAAAACGATAAAATTCATGCAAGTTTCCCATCGTTCTCATCGATATGTGATTCGATTAAACAATTCTTACGTTCTCAAATGCAGACTTATCTTATTCACCGTCAAGGATTGAACTAGAAATACACAACGATAATCACTTTTACCTAATATACGGAATTATTAGAATAAACAAGCTCTATTTCATTAATAGCTCGAAGAACGATGTAGAATTAAGAGATTGGATATACAACCGAAGGCTTAGCCCATGAAACACGTGTTTTAGAAAGAAGAAGGAGATAATATAGTGTTCTGTGTTTACAAGTCACAAAGTGAATCCTAACCACATTTTTATGAAGCGATAAATGATGGAGCTAATAAACAAAGAGTCTCTGGCTATATATTTTTAATTATCGTAATTAGCCTAAATAATTTAGGGCCTAAACTAATGACAACAAATAGATGGATAGGTCTAGGATTTCAAGAAAAAGTAGATGCCTAAATAAGTGAAAATTTAACTAATCTTCCATAATGAAGGTTAAACAAAAAGGTGAGTCCTCAGAGGAGGATCTTCTTCAAGTTTGAAATGATCTATCATCAGATTTATTAAACTCATCCCTGACAACTTTCATAAAATAATTTTCGAAAAACTTTCCCTATGATGTCAGGAAACAATTTTTTGCAATAATAATTTTATGCTATGGTCATAAATGACGTTTAAAAAAACTTGCATAATTTCAGAATCTCAAATGGAAATTGATGATGCTCTCGACGCTCTTCATCTTTCTAATACTCAAAAAAAGAAAAGAAGAAGGCTGTCCGGCATATCAAAAACATTTACACTTACACAAACCATTGGTGATTCTGACGTGTCAACAAGCACTAATGATTCGGATGCTTCTGTTTCAAAAAACGATATTTCACCTAAAAGTGATACCAATGAAGATGAAGAACCCATGGTTCGAAGATTGACTAGAAAAAAATCCACCCCGGTTAGATGGGATCCTCAAAATTATGTGACAAAGAAGAAAACATTGGACACAAATAATATGAAAGATATCGAGAAGTATTATCTTGACAAGAATGTTAAAAAAGCATCAACATCCTTGGAAACCATTTTTGAAGAAGAATCCAATTCTGAGAGCTCCAAAAAACTTATGGGAAATAAAAAACTCAGGAGGTTTCTACAATTTGATAAAGTCACTAAAGGAAGGATAAAAAAGAGGAAGGAAAATGCTCAAAAATTATCCGCAAAAAAGAAGAAATCGATTAAATCAACTCTCAGTGAGTTGCATAAAAAATTGTCCTTGATAGAAGGAGAAGACTGATGATAATTCTTTCGATTTATTTTGGCTGTATGAATTCTATGAATTTAACTTATTTTTTAACTCAAAAGTTAATTTTTCAGCTTTATAGTTGACTGTTTCCATAATATGTGTTGTAGGAAACGAGAACTATTAATCTATACTGCTACTTAGGTTATGTTTTCACATAAAGAGTTATTTTTGAAAAAGGAATTTTATTTCTCATCAGATACCTTCATCGGCATTTCTATTATGCCAATGAATTCACTGAAAAATATCATAGTCTGAACGTAGATCATACAAATTGTCACAACTAGCCCAAAATCATAAACCTAACATTTATTATTGTGATACAAATGCGACACTAAAAGGTAATATAGTCCCTCTTGTTTCTTCTCAAATTATCAAATCTTTGAACAATTGAATTGTTATTCATGATATCTTGCAATTTGATGGATTTATTTTTTGTGGTAATGATATTTTCTTTTAATATACTTTGACATCTGGTGCAATTACATGTCTTTAAGAACTTTTTTTTGCACATCTCAAATTGTGACTTCTGACTTGGTGTTAGGGGATCAAGTGCTTCAGCCAAAGCATCTTCAGACGTGAAAATTATACCTACAATTCAGAACCTGTCAGACTCAAATCACTTTATAAAATACTGCCTGTAATTCCAACTTATTTACACCTACCAAATCCAGAACATACTTAGCAAGCCTAAGCAAAGGTTAATTTACGATAAATACAAATAATAGGTAAAAACTCCCTCGTTGTTGCTTTTAATAATGTTCATCCCCTCTTCGTTTGAATGAACATTTGAGTTTCAATCCATTTTTAATGGGCTAGTAAGAACAATGTTGTTTTTCTGCTCTCAACACTCAACCGCTTGTCCGAAAGGAGAAAAAAGGCAATTTAAAAAGTAGGTATCAATAAGAGACCTACATCTGGAAATGGTAATGAAAGGTGTGGTTTTAAATCAAATAAGACATATACTCAAACTGGAGGAACAATATAATCTATATATGAAAGGATCGAAATTAAATCGTTGATTCAACCTCCAAAGTAGATAATGACGATATTTTTCCAAACATTCCATTTAGCAGCATCTGCATACATTGATCTCACCTTGTTCAAATTTTTCACGTGTATAGCGAGAAGTCCGTCATCAAGGTAACAATTTTCGTCAGATCAAATGTATTATATCTATTAATTTATTTTATCAAGATCTTATATAAGAATCAATATGCTGGTTACAAAAAAGTATGTAGGTGCCTGGACACAAACACGTAGGTGCGGCGGGAACATGTTTCGGATTGTTGCCATATTATGTTGTACCCATTTCTGCTGGGAAGGATAAATTCAGTTCATTAGGTATCAGATATCTAATATATTTTTTCCTCAAGATCGATTCGTTTTTAAGTTATTGAATTTTTTTAAACAAAACCCTATACTTATATACAAGGTGCTATCATTGTTTTTTCGCACAATTTCACGCTCATTCGCTAACATAATTATATCCTGTATATTGTTTACAATTAAGTCAAATCCTCAGCACCTCTGCTCGGCATTCACATGTGCTTTCCCACTTACGCGGTCGTGGAAAACGTGAGGCTCGGCATTTTCTCGGATTGGCCGGGTAATGTTACATAAAATCTTCTACACACGTGTGGTGCGCACAAGTCCTTGCATTACTCGAGAGGTTTTTTTTTCGTTACATAACGAAATAAAGTAATATTTATGGAGTTGTTTTTCGTTAAGCGACAGCTATAAAAGTGCATAACGTAGTTTGTGCGAAAAAATACACCAGGTTGCGCAACCATTCATAGGTCACGTTCGGGCACTCTTCGACTTCACTTTGCGCGAAGTATTCCACGTTTCACGAAAATAATATAATTAAACGTGACTCAAATAGCGGAAACCGAGGAGATTTGAATATTTTCTATCAATAGGAAACGGCTTTGGTATTTAGTTCGAATGATATTTGTAAAGAGATAGAAGAGTCCATGCTACCTTGGAAAGACTTCTGCTTACTGATTCATATTGAAGTGCCATTTTCGTGTTAATGAGCCTTACTAAAGTTCTGCGAACGACTTCAAAAGGTCGTGATTGAAACCGTTTAAAGCTACCGCAGTAAATGCAGAGTTCATCAGCTTCATGATTCACCTGAGTGGACCACCTACATACTCTACGATTACCATCAGCCAATAAAGAAAAAGTATTCATATTCGATAAACAAACAACTGCGAAACCAAATTGCGAAATAGTTCCAGGTTATTTGTTATGATCATTTCTGTTTTTGTCTTTTATCACTTTTTCTGATTAAGGTTTAACAAAATTATTGACTTTAATAAGTCGCAAATGAACGTCAGTGCGATAAGACTACAAATCTATATGTTTCAGTTTCCGAGAACACATTTAAGGGAAGTAAACACACAACATAGATAAGAGCAGTAACGAAGAACGATTCAGAATGAAAAGGAATTGTAAAATCGAAAGACAATAAGTTGTTATTGATATTTGAATCCATCCAGTTAATTATTAATCTTGAACCTGAGTGCAAAACAATGATATGAAGGCAATCAACAATTACATGTTTTATTTAATTATATAAGTTGATATGTTGTATATATTTTTATCTTGTGATATAACACACCGGATGTCTGATGGTTTTCACGTTCTTTTCTGAGATAATCATTGAATATTGAAATATATAATATATAATGATCTCATATTTTTCCTCTTGAGCCAAGTTAAATAGTTCATGCTATTTTCCAACTCTTTTGACGAAATTACATGAAAGTGATGTTTTGCTTTAAATTTCCTTCGGCAGAAATGAATATGCGATGGGTGTACTGTGGGACCAACGGTACTTGTGATTTCACATGCCAATGCAAGTCATCAGACAAGCACGAAAACTCTTCAAGAAAAACAAAAGAAATGACCGTGTTCGCTGGTATGAATCTATCTAAATCAATCGCATTATGAGATCATTTTTTATCGAAGATAATAACTATGTACATTTCCACTGTTATTTACCTGCAGATTCAGTCTCCATCACAACTGCAGAGATGAAGGCTCTTGCTCTTATAATTAAAAGTTTCACTTAGGCAACATTGTAGTAAGCTTATCAAGTAGCCTCGACATCACGTGGCTAACCACGTTACGAAAAACGTGACTCAAGATTACAATCATGCGCCATCAATGAAAAACAACGATCTCTACGACCTACGTAGCAGACTACGTGATCTTGACCATTCCACAATTGATCATTTAGCTAATTTCTACTGTGCCTTGCAGTTATTAATTGAAAATTGTGTAAATGAATAGTCAGTCAGATAGCAGGATATAGGACCAGGAAAAGAAAAATTATGTTACAAGCTTCTCATATACATGGCGACGTTTCGCTATTTGCTTCTCCAGGCCTACAATTTATTTGGTCAATAGTATACAGTTCATAAAAATTATTAAAAAACTTACCAAAAACGAGATTAGTTAAGCTAATTAATTTCCTTTTGTGAGAGAGCTATTCACGAGTATAAAAAAGAAAATGTTAACATAAGGTTAGACTTGAATAACTCATATAAAGATCCATCATTTCCTCTACAGGTGTTCAGAAATTAAGAAATCTCTACCCCTTAACTTCAAACCATAAAATTCAATTAAAATTGTTACAGGCCTGAGAGGCCTGAAGGAGATTAAATAGGCTACAAATAGAAAACAAAGTGATCAAAATCCATGCACGCACATTAAAAAATTATTTCAAAATGAATTCGGTAAAAATTTTTTTGTCCAGAAGTGTACACCATGATGTATTTTTCAAAATATTTTTATAAATTGCATATAATAGCAAACCGCGTGACTATAATGCCTTTTGTTTCAACAGCGAATTAAAAATACCACTTTCACCGTAGGTCTATAATAAGTTTCGAATGAGAATACGAGAATTAAAAAAATTCTTGCCAACGTTCTCTCAACTAGTCCGACACTGGCCATTGCAGTCACGTATTTTGCTGTATCTTGGGTGTTGGAAGGCGACATACGATTGTGAATAGGTCGCGGATTGCTCAAAGATAGACTTCACGTGTCTATTGGCGTGTCAGGTCGGTTGTTCAATTGTAATGAGTATTCGAACATTGAATGTTTTGAGTTTCCACATTTTCATCGCGACGACACCAGTCAGTTCCAACCACAGAACGATAGGAGAAAGGTGCTCCCCACCCGAATAAACTAGACCGCTACATTTTCCGATGGAAATGGTTCATTTTCCGAACCTCTACAACCGACAACGTTCATTCATGACATCGAGGAAATAAATGAAAATGTGATTGGGCCCTTTCGTGCATTCGGTGTGTTCGTATTGGTTCGAAGTGTTATTTTTCATCCAGCAATAACTTACATTTTCATTTGCGCTGGTGTTTTTCCGAAATACAGCTCGTCGGTGTTTTCATGATGGATAATCTTCAAAGGTCCTACTGGGGAAGCAACTCGAATCTACACGTGAACTATGAAGGGTAAGTGAAATTAACGCTGATTTCATAGCGAATTTGACCTTTGAATGCAGGCACGTATTCGTGGTTTCGGGAACAGTTTATTACGTCTGATTTTAAAAGAGATATCTGGACAGAGTCGTCTTCGACGCCTTTCGTGCTCGCTTCCGCACTAAAGCGGAAAAATTTGCATTTACCTACTCCACAATCAGCTACGGTAGATCTATGAGTAAATCGTGAAACAATAAAATTATCAATTTCGCAATAAAAATGAAAGATATTCTCCGACACTGCCTCTTGTTGTAGTGGAAGTTGTTGGAAACATTAAACCAACCTCAAATAATAAAATAGAATAGGTCGAGACTTTTATCAAATTCCACTTTCACAAATATTCGAGGTGTTGCACAAGAGAGCAAGTTTTTTATATGTTTCCTCTCCGTCATAAACAGGGATATATATCTCTTTGGTTTTGGATGATGATATGGCTGGCCTCTCACCTTGAACTCAAATTTTCGATGAGGAAAACGCAAATTTCAGCACTGTGATCACGTGTAAGAGAAAAACGTCGACTCTCGGTCATGCTTTAGTTTCCACAGACAATATAAGGAAGGACATGCAAAAACCATTTGTTTTTCATGAATTACCATCAACCATGCAGAGGCATCATTAATGTCTATGATTATTCTAACTCGTTCATTTTTCCTAAATCATACATGGTGAAAAAAGTTATAATTCATAATTACATTCTGAGAAAGAAGATTGGTTGCAAGAACTACAAAAATAACTTGGAAATGTAGGAGTACAAGACTAATATCGTGAATCCTCTAAAAAAAAGAAGAAAGCTAAAAAGAGAAGACGGATATAAATAAAGAAAACAAAAAAACGCAGCAGAACTTTTCTATTCATTAGACATGACTCTAAACAAGGCGTATTTTAGAAGCCTTCGGAATATTTTTGGAGAGTAGTTGGAAAGTTCAAAATGTTTTTCATTAATAAATAAAAAATAGTAAGTAGACTGGCGTCAGGTGAGGCCTTGATTTTTTCCATTAAGTTCATTTCATATCTTCATCTGAATTTGAAATCTGCGAATAATTGTAAATGTTGATCTTCACAATGTTAAATTAGGTACCAAATTTCGAAATAGATGCTGTGCTGAGTACGATCCTGTGCCAAAGGCATATGTACTCGAGTTTTAATACAAGATTTTATATCGAGAATTTAATACGAAACGAACAGACAAGGTCATCAACACCTACGAAAAAATGTTTTTGAATCAATATTTAATTGATCCACACCACTGCGACCTCCTACATATGACATATTTTCATTCAGTATGCTGTATGATCTACTACCTTGATGACTTTGCCCTGATAAATTCCAATATTTCATATTTATTCGTTATTGATCTCAATTACGTGCCTAGAATTTAAGACTGGTTCCACAGTTGAAAGCGACTGTGGTAGAATACAGCACAATAGATGTTTTGCCGAGATGACAATGAATAAAACGAAATAAAATATTGCATTATCCAATGGTAACATATCATAAACGAGAACAATCGATTTTAGATGAATATTCAAAAATTGTACCACTCATGAACTAATGATGGCAATATACATAGCCGACAAGTTGAACATTCAAATTTATGTCTCTTAGAAAGTTAAAGACTCATCTAACACGCAATTAGTCATCTCAGTTAATCGACGTTATATAACGCAGAATTACCTATTCATATAATAAAATATTAATCCATTATACAAGAGCAAGTACCTACCTACTTGCATCTTTTCTTTGTCCTTGTCATATTTTTCAGACTGAGAACTAACTTTGATCAATGGTGTTTACACAAATGAAATATGTTAAGGTTAATGAAGTTGAAATAATTCGTATCAACTTTCCTTGAGAATGAAATTGATACGAGGCAAACTCTTTTCATTATTTGCATGTTTCACAAAATATCTCAACTCCGAATCAAAAGAACCATCAGCATAGCCCATAATCTCCTAGAATATTAGAATTTCAATGCACACCTCATAAAACAACTATTCAATAAATACTACAGGATAATTTTCATTATATGGGATAAGAAAAAAATCAACTTAAATCAAATCCAGTTGCTCAGAATATTCTCGATTTTGTGATAGCTTCCTCATACTTTCATCAAAACTTAATTCGAACCTATAAAAATTATCAGGTTAACGAACATCCGTTATAGTAATTCAAATTTCTTTCGTCTTTCAGAGAAAAGTTCTTCAAATAAAAAACAAACGTGCGCCCTGACCTTTATAAGAAATAAAGAAAAGAGTAAGAAAAAATATGAAACAATCTTTGCAAAGTTGTATCGATTTCTTTAACACTGACAAATGTATAATACCTACCTAAAAATAATTTTTCTTTTTGCAGGGGTCATATAATAGATGAAAATAGTCAGCACAAAGAAGAACGCAGTATTTATCCCTGCTGCGATTCGTGAGTAGTGACATTTTTTCAACCTCTATTAAAAGAAAAATGATTTGTATTTTTTGAAATCTCAACAGAAATACAAAAAATGCATCGCCCTGCATAAAAATGCACATTCATTTCAAATGAAGCTATTGATAATAACACTCGATGCTCTGATACAAAAAAATTAGGAATAAGAAAAGAATAAAATATATATACCTTGCATGAAAATTTGCAATTCTTCAGTTAGAAATTTATTTACAGGAATTTGAACTTTTCAACAGCCAATTGTAGCGAAGACGATTTAGAATACGGACATTTCAAGAGAAATAAAAACACTAGGGTAAGTAAAAAAGTAATATTTGCACAGACTACTAATAATATTATATAATTATATATATTAATTATATATATAATATATATATAATTATATTAATAGTCTATGAATATTTGCGAAATTTGCTGAGTGGATTCCTGAAGCACAATTAGATTTGTGCTGTTGAAAGATGAAGTGTTTTGAAAAATTTATCTTTTTCAGCAAGATCCCATGTCCCACAGAATAATAGAAAAAAGGAGAAGGGACCGCATGAATAACTGCCTAGCAGATCTTTCTCGTCTAATACCAACCGAATATCTCAAAAAAGGCAGAGGAAGAATAGAAAAAACCGAAATTATTGAGATGGCCATCAAACACATGAAATTCTTGCAACAAGAACCAGATCCCAGTGAACAATTTAGGTATTTATACAATTCCATTATCATACATGTCCATAGTTAGGAGTTTCCACGATGTTGCTTCGGTTCACAAGAGGACACAAGAAAAAAATTCTATTCTGCTCTAATTCTGTTTCATGACCATTTTTCTATACCCAGATTAACAAATACTCAATCAGTTAGTGGTGGAAAAAACTGGTAAAAATATAATCTAAACCGAAACACACCAGTGGCGTCCATATACCGTTTTCCTTTAATTTCAATGCTTGGTTGCAAGATCATGAATAAATCTAATCTACACTTGAAGTTAACTGAATATTACTTTTTCCCAATGTGTTTATTATAGAGTCTAGAAAAAATTTCCCTGTTCCAGGCTAGGCTATCAAGAATGCATGTCTGAAACCATGAGGTTCATGGTAGAAGTGGAAGGATATTTTTCAAACGAAGCAATTTGTGTCCGTCTGCTCGCACATTTACAAAAGCATTGTGCAAACTTATCTCACCGATCTAGCCATGTACCCCAAAATATACCAGTTACCGATAGATTATCAGGGTCAGAACCCACACATGTTGAAAGGAGTCCAATGCAAGTACCTGAATTTCAAACTATGCAAGCCGAAATTGAACAGAACAATAATAACGTGAAAGATAATATCACTTTCAATAACAACACTTACTCAACCAGATCAAACAATGAAGAGAGTGAAAATAGTCATACAGAGAATGGAAGAGCGTCATACAAGTATAAAACAAATATTAAATTGAGATTCAATCAAGATTTGAATGGTGAAAATTATGCTAAAAGACCTAAGCTGGAAGAAGACAGAAGAAGTTCCATAAACAGTATTGAAAATAGAAGGTGAGGTTTTCTTTTCAATTAATCACATAAACATTTTTGTTTGGCCAATTGTAAATTCTTCTCTTCATATAAATTTGAAATAAAGTTTCCCAGGCCTTGGTTACTTTAGTAAACAAATGATTAATTTTTTAAAATTTTCAATAGTTCATGCACTTCGAAAATTACAATCAGAATTTTAAAATATTATTTTATAGTATGTCACACAGTTCACCGCCAGCTAGTGAAGCCTGTACAAGAATATCAGATGCAGATCATACAAATAGGACATCTCCTTCAGACAGCACTATATCCTCAAACAACCATTTGAAACTTGAGTTGGCTTCCAGCAACGAAACAACAAACCCCTGCTCACCTCATGAACCATCTTTACACAGTTTGAACATGAAGAATTTCAAAGTGCCCATTTTCATGCTACATACCAAAGGTTCCTTCTATGTACCACTCACCGTCGACTACAAGGCTCTGATTCCATATTTACCCAACTATGAGATTTCAGATGAAGTTATACTTCATCCGGTTACGATTAATGTAAACTTCCAACCAGTTTTCAACAATTCGTTGGAGGGCCCAAAATATAAATGTGATTATTCAAGACCTACATGGTAATGAGAATGTTATGTTGCTTATCAAATGCACCATGATCTTATTTTCTCAGGGACATATAACTGAAGAAATAAAATGGATCTGTCTCTCTTGCAAACTTCTACTTGTGAACACATAAGTGTGTTTTCAGCCAGGGAAACTGGCATATACATTTTTGGTGAATACGAAATTATATTAAAATCATATACATCATTAGTTTGATATCTTTTTTATATTGAATGAAGTAATGTGTCAGAAAAAGATCCATTTGTAATAATTTTGTCTTTACATAGAGAATACAACTGATGATTTGTGATGAAAACTTGGTAAATCATTAGAATTGGCAAGTTGTAAAAATTGTATATAGATTCAATGAAGAAAGTGCCATCGAGTAGAAGAGAAACAAAGGATACTGGAATTTTTCTTTATGAGTCTTTGAAATTCATGCTTATATATCAATTCTTTCAGTTGATGAACAAAGCAAGTTTTTCTTTGTAATCATAAAATGAAAAATAATGTGAGGGTGAGATTGTTAAAACTGTTTCATTAGCCATTTTCACACATGCTATTTACTGACGTTTAAAAGGATGTAAATTATTGAAGCAGGCTGTGAAGTCAGGGAAAGTAACGTTATAAGACTGATCTGTCTATTAATATCCGTTAGAGGTGTTGAACCTATTGAATCCATATTTTCTATGATACTTTTTTTTAACAATACCTATTATTTGAAAGGTTGTTTTTGAGGTAGTTTTATGGAAATGTTTCTCTAGTACCAGTTAGAGTCAGTTATTGACTATGACTATTATTTTGGATATATGTTTTGAATCAATTACTTGTTGAATTTTGCACCATATAAACATAATATTAAGTGACTGTGGGTGCAGAAATTAAATATGTAAGTAGCGTTCTGGTCCTAATTCATAAATTCTATGTAGATCTCTATACAACTGGTTCATTTGGTTACTAACCAAAGTAACCAAGGATATTTTTGGACCATTGAAGTCAGCGAGAGAATATAAAAATGAAAATTCATTATTTCTATACACAGCATGTTGAAATTGATGTATGTATACATTTTTGTGAACTGTTGTTATTACCATAAAAATCAAATACATAAGTTGATCTGAAGTTTTGTTTCATTTGAGCTTGTAAAAATTTCTCAATTATTATTTTCACCTAGTATTTTTTGCAAATAAAAATATTTCTAAAGACGTGTTCAATTATTAAGAATAAAGAGTAATCGATACTAAAATCTCCTGAAAGTCTTTCAACCATTTATTCTGAATATGTACATATCAATAAATAAAAATTTTTACACCTACTTTGTTTACTGAAATAGCTGGTGAATCTTGCTGTATCTCTATAAACTATGTTTAATGTATTTTTGGAAGGTTCTATTGTAATAAGAGCTTCTTGTATTTCCTCATCTATATTCACATATTGTATCCTACCTCCAATTATATCATCTCCATTTCCAGATGGGATGTAAAGAATTACATCCAATTCTTCTTTTTTCCAATTATAATCAGACAGCAACTGAAAATAAAATGATAATGTAACTTCAGTTACATCCAATGAAACTTGATAGGAATTGAATGTACTTCAACATAGCAAATCATGATGAAATTAAACGTATACTTACACAATAACTTCCTACAGTCCATCTTTGGAATTCAAATTTCATAGATCTCAAATCTAAATCTGTTATAATTTTCAAATAATCAAAGAACTGTCGAGATTGAAAAAAATCAAGAAATCTTTTGAGAGAGTGGGGCAATGGACTATCAGTACACAATATTTCATATAAACATCTATTTGGAGGGGCAACCTTAATCCACCTTCCACCTGAAATCATTAGATACATGCATTCAATATGCAAAAAAAGTGCAATCAAATAAGTTTAGAAGAATTATTTTAGAAAATATGAGCTCTGCACAAAATTGAAGTAGCTTATGCCTACCATTTTCTTCAAATATTTCTAAACAGTTTCCAACTTCGGTTAATGCTTCCTCCATGAAAAATTCTTGGAGTGAAATTTCACTATTTTCCTCAATGTGCTTTTGAATATCCTCAAGTGTACTATCGTCTTTTCTCAAATAATTTTCCTGAATCCAAGATTCAAGCAGTAAGTCTTTTTCCACAGGTTCCAGTACAGATTTTCCAAATAAACTACAGATAGGATATTCAAAATAAGGGGATTGAAATTTGGGTGCCGACCTTACATGAAACCAGCCATTGACAGTCAATCGGGTATCTTCTAAGGTAGTTACTTCAGACACCTAAAAAATTTTTAGATAATGTCCCAAAAAATAAAAAAAACATTTAGTATTTACCATTATAAAAAAAGATAGATAGCATTAATTAATGTTTTATAGCTAACCTGATGATAGGAATCATTTGTTACAGGAAAGAATACCAGTTGATTATTTTTTGGTAAAATACTTTCAACAACAGATTCTGGAAGACCTCTCTCATCTTTTGAAAGGAGATCTAAGCTTCCTCCTTTACTGGAATTCCAGCCTTCGGGACTTGTCATATAGTAAACAAAGGCAACCATTCTATCTTCTCTTTGATCATCATGAACCAACAAATAATCTGTATTGGTATAGCAACTACAAGTTGCTGATATTTCTACTAAATCGAAACCAGTTATTTCAGCCACCTGAAAATTTTAATTTATCACCTTATACACCGGAACAGATGTTGCAGAAGAATTATCATTCAACACTCAATTTCATTAATATGTACTCACCCAAGTCATAACTGTTTCCTTCAAAAATGCATAAAACCCCTTGATATAATCATGATCCAAATGCTTAAGATCTCTAGACTGAAAAAATTCATATAAATCCATTTTCCTTCTGATCCAATCAACTTCATTAAAATCATGTCGAATGCCATCAACATAATCGGGATTATCCAAAAAGTTATCAATTCTACATAGTTGGAATGGATCATTAAAAAACTTCACATTATTCGACTCGAAAGCAACTTTTTTCATCCATGTTTCCTTCAATTCAGCTTTAAATTCTTCGCTACATAATTTTGTATTCATGAATGGACATAATTTAACTTTTTTATTTGTATTGTTTTCTGGTTCCACGATACCAGATTTAGGGTGATCTGAAATGAAGAAATTTGCATATTCAATTGCAACAAAAAGGATATTCATACTCACATCCTTTCAGGATAGAAATAGTTTTGGGTATTGTAACAATTTTTACAGAATCTTCTACAGGTGAGTTTGAATTAGAAATCCCAGAAGTTGATAGTCCTTTGTTAATCTCCATTATAAATTAAAATTTTTCCTATTATTATACATTAATGTATCAGTTGAGACATTACTAAATTTTCAATCCAAATAATGTTCTCTCTTCACAACACAAAGTCCGATAACATAACCTGAAAGACATAGACCACAGAACACAAATAATGACAAACACATAGAAATATCTCTGATAAAGGTTACTCTGTGGTATATCCACAGAATTCATATCCTTAAAGACAGGATAGATATTCCCATATACGTATAAACTCCTATACCGCTAGCATTGGTCTGTTTACCTGCTTTCAATTGAGGCAGCGATCACGTGGTACAATTGTCCCCAGCTCTGCACTGCGCATGCGCGAAAACATAACCTCAAATAATTCAAGATATTCAACATTTAAGTGTCAAGTCAAATGTGATTTACAGATGTCACAATCCTTTAGAAGTAATATTTGATTCAAATAAGTGTTATTCGAATTATTGATCAAGATTATTATTTATTATGAATATCAATTTATAATTACGTCAGTTACAACATAATCAATGAATATTTAATCAAGTTGTTGATATAAATAGTTTCGAATTTGTATAAGATGAGAAACGAGAATTCTCGAATGAATTTGATGAATTAGCTTATCTGGCCACCATAGGTTTATAATGGTTGAATATTGCTTGTTGGTTTCCTCAGGAAAAAGTTGCCAGCTACCGTTGGAATAGCTTTTTTTGGAGTGTCAGTATGATATGGATATAAGTAATGGATAGAAAACAAAATTGTCAAAAATCTACAACATTCAAGAAGACTTATAGAAAAACAGAAGCCAGATATCAAGCAGTCAAAATTACAACTGGCTTCACACTCTTTTACTTCTGTTGAGTATTTTTCCTCAGATGGATTGTGCCACTCAAATTAAGTTTGTGCTTTATTCAAATTGTTCCGTATTAATAAACAATAGATGACAAATGCATATATTTATATATTTTGTTACAATAATAACTTCATACATACATACTTTTCACACAAACAGAAAATTGCCTATATCTAAACACATAGAAATTCATTCCCACTAACTAAAATATTGCTAAGAGCTAAGGTAATACAAAACATATTGTAATAAAAAAGGACCTAGCTGAGGTAAGTGCAATGGGATTATCATATAGTTCTGTGTATGTCAGAAATAGTAACTACAGTAAACTCTCAATAAGTGGAACAGTTGTTATGGTCCCGATTCATACATTGGTTACCCAGTGTATTTTCATCTCAATGAGTTGAACATTGTTCTTGAGTCTAGTGTCGTCGAGAGAACCTTTACCTCTACGAGTTGTACTCCTAACCAACATTGCCTCTATGAGTGGAACTTTATGATCTAATGAATGAGACTGAAGAAGATTCGGTTCACAAGAAAATCACCTCACATCATGAATATCATACGATTTTTCGACATCTGATGATGTCCTGTTTACCTGAGTTTTTCTCTTAATGAGTCGAACTCTCACCTCAATAACTTGAATGTTTGGTGAGCCAAACAATAGATAAGTCGAACAGTTCTTATGGTCCCTAGAAGTTTGACTTATCGAGTCCACTGTACATTAACCTTTGATTAAAAAAATGATGCCTTTTGTTTACTGAATGTAAGAAAAGATTAAATTGCCACTCCGGAAAAACTGAAAACTATACAGTTCTGCATATGATACAAGAGCTCAGGGAAAAATCTCAGTAAAAAAAACCCTGCCTCCTCATGTTTGAAAAAGAAATTAACAGAAAATGTTCTATGAAATGAAATTGGAGACATGTTCATAGACCTTTGAATAGAATCAATCTAGAATATTTTTGCCGAATATTAGAGTTACCACCAGACTTAATTTTACTTTCATGATGTAATCTCAGTTTAATATATATCCTGCTTATTAATTTAATTAAATTCATTTTATGATTTTCAAATATTTCTTGATTACTGATATGAATATACATTTCATTTGTATTGAATATTTTCTCCAAATTAAGCCATTGAATCGTAGAATTTATGAGGAAATTGGAAATGCTTTTATTTTTTAATATTACATTCTTATTTTGCCTAATTATTTTTTCTGTTATCGAACAAATGTATACTACATCATCATTCGGAAAAAAAAAAGGTCCCCTGTTTTTCAAAACAGATAATACAGATGATGTTTCGGAATACCCTGATATGAGATGATGAGAGCATATGTTACAGGTAATGATTTTTTCTCTTATAATTTTTGCTACAATGAAACCTGCTATATATTTTATAACATTGTCGACAAAAGGTGATATTTCAAATATATCTAAAAAATATTGTTGTTCTACGTCAGTGAACTGCCATTCAATTTCATTTTCTATCTTATTTCTTCTACTAGAAGAAGCATGGAGGATCTCAATACTATCAGCCAAGCAATTTGAATTTGTAATACTGATTTCCTGTTTGATCAGCATTCTTTTATATGCTGTTTCAAATTGCTTGGCATTGGGGTTATTATTGAACCCTCCTCTACTTCTTATGGCACTAAAGAAAGTCTCGAGAGGATCTTGGGATAATTTGAATGACAATAAATATTCCAATCCTCTCGAAGACATGATTTTAAATAATTCTAAAATGTTTTCTAGATCTATGATCAAGCCTAAAAATCCGGTTTTTCTTGGAGATTTCAAAATTATATTTTCATTTTCATCTTGTAAATTTCCGATATAGGTCTTTATAGATCTGATTTTTCCACCAATTACGTCAATATTCTCAAATGATAATGGCATACTATATCCTTTTGTTCTAGAAAATTTATTTCTTACATTCAATAAATCAAAAGCATCATTGAATGTTTCACAAAACTGTACTGTTGTTTCGCAGTTTTCAAATTGCTTTATTCCAATTTCTTTGCAGAAAAGCAAAGCTTTAGCGACGCTAGAACTCATTGTTTGGGCAGCTAATTTAACAGACATCCTGTTATCATTAAAATTCAAATGTTTCCTGCTCAACTTATTAGCTGCATGCAAACCTTCTTTTTCTTGGATGCTTGTCAGCTGAACCAAATAGTCCCATTTAATATAATGATTATTATGTTTGAGGATTTTTAAATCCCCAAAACAATTTCGAACTAGTTTTATCATATGACATGCATCCAAGAAGAGAAAAATTTTTTCTTTTGAAAATGGACTTATTATCCATGGCCTAAATTCCTTTGAATAAAAATCAAAATTTGCGCCCAAAATTCGACACATGGACAAATTTGTTGATGCTCCATCAAATGTTACAGAGTTAACATGAGCCCCTGTTTCATGCATCAAATCTAAACATTTGATCAACAAATTTGCCCGTTCCTTGGAAGCTAAATTTCTGCTTAAAAAATATCCTAATGGAACCTTCCAATGGTCATTTAGAGCTACAGCCATAAAAACTAATGCATAGGATGCTTTGATACCGTTATCATTTTGTGAGGTAAATCCCGTACCTAAATCTGTTGTACCGTAAAACCTATCATTTGAAAAAATGAGTTGTTCCCTAATTTTCATCTCATCCAGAACTATGTTGCAAAATATAAGTTTATTTTTTGCAACCGCTGTTATAGCATTAAATGCTTCTTTCGTGAAGCCTGGTCTTCCATCTACGACACTATACCAACCTCGTATAGTAGATGGATGAGGTAGAAGATTCTTCCATGTTTTCCTTACATAATCATATGCTCTTGAGGAGTAGAATTGTAAGGAAACGGCAAATTTTCTCATTTCTTCAGAATATTTCCTTCCATTTTTGGCATTTCTATTTTTTAATTTTTTCAAAAGCATATTTTGAATTGGGAAGGGCACACAGTCCTGAGGAAAAGAAAGGGAAATTATAGGATATTAAGGATTGGAATTATAACTTTTCTGGATCTGTACAACAAATAGGATTAGAGGATGGCATTTGTAATAACACTGAAAACAAAGACTGACCTTGATATATTTTTTAATTATCCACATATGTATAAGTGAATTTAATAATTAATATCAAAAATAAAACAATTATTTCACCTTTAGAGTAATGAATGTTGGTAGAGTTGAAGAATTCATCAACTAAGTCCATTGCAATATAAATATATCAACACTTCTTATTCATCATTTGAGAAAAAAAATGATTAATTGATTTGAATTTTGATTGAAATATATTCTGGGATAGTTCTACTTTTACTGAAAGTTCTTTAGGGTTTTCACCCAAAATATCTGAGACATAGGGTCGGTTTCACAAAACTTTGATTGTACCGATAAATTAATTGGAGTCACCACGATTAGTTGAAATTTCAAAACGAGTGATTCGATTGGTTCGAATTTACGTAAGGTTTTTTAATAGTACCATTAGAGCTTTGTGAAACCCACCCATAATCAATTAAAACATTCTCAGATATCAGAAATGGTCCTTTGAACATTTAAATACTAATTTGTCAGATCATAGTTGCAACATTTTTTTGCCTGATTTGCTCATAGAGCCGCTTGCCCCTATACTTAATTTGGATCTCAATTGAGTACTTAGTCAAAAATCAGGTACGCTCGCATATTAAGATCTTGCAGTAATTATGTGTGCGCAACTGATTTGTGACTCAGCACACAATTCAACTCAGAATTTAGCGTGTGGCAAACGGCCGTAACACATAAGTGTAATGGGATCATTTACATTATATAAAAATTCATCATGTGATTTTGTTTCAGACACCAGGAGTGAAAAGACCTGTTTACATTTTATACTTACCAAAATAACTTCTTCTGCTTCTTCAGATATCAAGGCTTTTGATTTCAAATGATTGACCAAATTTTTTATATTCTGAATTCTGTCGGTTAATCTTCTGGTTTTTTGTCGTAACAATTTTATTTCTTTATTCTTTTTTTCTATAGTGGATTTAGCCATCATTACACATAATTTTGCCCTCTTAGGTGAAGACATGTCGTCAGATGTAAATTTTCCATAAAGAAATTTTCTCTTCACTGCTTGAATAAGTCGAAATATTATATACTCATATTTAATTTGTGGGATATATAAATTGCACTTACCTTGGCGATCACTCGAGATTTCCGCACTTGTGCTTTCTGAAAATACATATAAAATCAAAGTTCCACAAAAGTACAAATGTGAATTCTTTAGAATATATTAGCATTTGAAGTGTTTACGAACCTGTAGGAGAGGCAATGGTTGAGACAGTCACTGAAAAATAGAAGCAATATCAATAAAATTAATGTCGAAGCTGAAATTTAATAAATACAAATATTAAATACACATGATATGAATATTAAAAAAATAGGTAAATAATTCTTTGATTCGAATAATATTCAATCAACTGTACAAGTCCTTTATGCTCAGCCATTAAGATTTTAATCTTCATACTAACAGATATTGTATTGGTCAAATAGAGATATTCATCTATTTAAAATATATTTAAGTATATTTAGATTAATGTGTCAGTATGAAGGTCTCCGACAAATGGGTTAATTAAAATGAGTTTATTCATAAAGGATGATTTTTAAATTTGAACCAACCTGGAGAAGAAGTGGTTTCAGTAATGACATTCTTCATTCGAGATGAGGGCTCGTCTAAAAATTCAGAAAAAGTATTCAGAGTGATGTAACAGAATGAAGGTATCCAACAAATAGGAGTTAACTAAAATGAGTTAATTCATAATGGATTGTTTTTAAATTTGAACAAACCTGGAGAAGAAGTGGTTCCAGTTATTACATTCTGCATTTGAGACATGGGCTTTTGTGAAAATTCTGAAAAAGTATTCAGATTAGTGTAACAGTATGAAGGTATCCAACAAATTAGAGTTAACTAAAATGAGTTTATTCATAATGGATTATTTTTAAGTTTCAACAAACCTGCAGCGGAAGTGGTTTCTTTTGTTACATTCTTCATGTGAGATGGGAGCTTATTGTGCGAAAATTCTGAAAAAGTAAATTAATTTATGTGAAATTGACGCATTCTTTTAATGAATAAATGACTCTTCGGTATATTTTGAGAGTAAACATGCAATCAAACGACACGTAAAAATCAATCAATTGCTTCAAATACTTTTACTCACTTTTTTTCATCTGAAAAACCGAAGGTACTGCTCCACCTTTCAACATTTTTGGTAGGTGGTAATCATCTTCATTGAAATGATTGCTGCAAATGAAGCATGAAGATAAATCATCATCTTCTCTAATATAGTGTAGAGCTGTTCTACAAAATTCTACCCATCCAGAATAATTTGGAGAATTTCTGTTAGGAAATCTGTAATAAAACGCTAATTATTCAGCTGATACTGATTTTAATTATATGACATACTTATGGAGTACAACTTTATCTTTGGTTGAGTTATCGCACACTAAACAACGCCTGTATTTAACCATTTTTCAAATAAATTATCGAACACAACTAGAAGTAACAACGCACAAATTCAAATTAATCAACGTAACCTCACTTTATTTGAATTTGTCAATTTCTGAGTTTGCGCATGCGCAGATCGTTGCATGGGTCAATGGACATGGCAACTAGATTGCATCAATTTTATTTTCACGTTAGCAGTATAGGATTTAATAGGTATATGGATATTCCGTGGCATATCTACAGCCATAGAAAATTGAAATATCAATGGAGTTAATATTTTTGCAAAGATGGGCTTCGCAAACGTTTTATAGCAGTGAAGATATTTTGGCGCGTGAATTTGAGAGAGAAAATGAGTTGTCAATTTTGTGGGGCACAGTCCATGAGCAATATTTCTATGCTTAATCACAAATATTCAAATTTTGAAGAAATCGTCTGAATGATGTCATCCAAACTATCATCTAATTTTTGAAACATGGATGATCTTCGGGTCATCAGAAGCTCAAACCAACAGTATCCAGGCATAAAAAGTATAAGTGATCATAAAGCTCTAAGTTCAAAACAGAAAGTCGTGAGTGATCAACATATCGACGGCAACCGAAGCGTAGGTAATTCGCAAAGTTCAAACCTCAAACTCAAAAGTACCGAAAAACTTACCCCCAGAACGAATGAATCTGGAAAAGAACAAACTATTAGAAAATGTCTCAGGAAAGGTTCACGTATCTGCTACACAGACATGGAAAATATAACTGTTCTCAGAAAGATTCCAGAAAAAGAAACATCCAAAATATCTTTCATGAGTAATCCAGATGACCAAGCCTTCGAGAAAGTAGACAGTTACAGATCAGGAGAGTCCTTATTCAAGGTAATGGTAATAAGCTGTCGTTTTTTTATGCCCTAAGAGAAAGTGCGTTCGATAAGGAGAATTATGAAAAACTTAAGGAAAGAATGTATGCTCAAGCACTTTATTTGCAGAGCATAATTTTATGTCACATTTACAGAATATATATTTCTCAAACATTATAAATGGTCATTAATATTAAACATTATTGAATATTAATATTCAATATTTAGATGTATATTTCAGACTTTCACATTCGAACAAACAAGGGACATTGATGATCCTGAAACCGTTAAGTGCATCGAATTTTGGAAAAGTGTTATGAAGAAAAATTTGGCGCCAATCAAATGTACACTTCTCGAAAGTGACCAGAAACCGAGAAAGAAAGAAAAAACTTCATTATCCAAGGAGAAATCCGCGGAAAGCAGAAAATCAGACGAAAAATCGGAAAAGATAAATTTGACGAGCGATGGAGCAAGAATATGGTCTGAAGCACTGAGGGAGATAAGAAAGAAAAAATTGGACCAATTGAAAGTAGGTTTCAATTTCCATATATCTCGTGGCGCGCAAAATATGTTCAACAATAAACACACGATTTCCGATATTTTTCGTTTGTATTCTACTAGCCGTAGGGGTACCGCAGGGTTCTGTTTGGGGACCCATTATATTTCTGACGTACGTATGAGATCTGCTGGAGCTCATCAAATCATTTTTGTTTTCTTTTCAGTTATATGTGCAGGAAAGATGTCAGTATTGTACAGATCCCTTCACGAGAGAACTGAAGGATAGCATAGGTTTTGAGACTTCAGAAGATGCCCAAGCCGAAATAATGTCTTTGAATGTTTGGAAACCAGTAGACGAGCAATTGGATTTGATGAACAATCTCAGTAAACGTAATTATTCCTTCCTAATAAGGGCTTAAAACTGTTCAATCAATTTCATTTTCAAACATTGTAACTTCTACTTGCATCCATTTCCTATGTAGACATGAGCCGCTTCAATATACAGAGTGTTTCCTTAACATGCGGCAAAAATTCAGGGGGCTGTTCCTTGGACTATTCTAAGAATATTTTGTCCTTTGATGATTTTTGAAAAACCTCTTTGTTTCGAAGATACAGGGCAAACAAAATTTCAGATAATAACATTTTATTATGAAAAATTACATGAAAATTTAACTTAACCTACAAAAACTGTTGAAAATGACCACCTCCAGCCAGCATACAAGCATCCAATCTTCTCCTCATTGACTGCCGAACCCTTTCAAAAACACCAGGATCATTTCTTATTAAGTTACACCCAGCAATGATCCGATTTCGCAAGTCTTCCACATTTTCTACTGGAGTGGTATAAACTAATGATTTTAGATGGCCCCATAGGAAATAATCTAAGGGGTTTAAGTCCGGGGAACGAGCAGGCCATAAATGAGGTCCACCTCTTCCAATCCAGCGATCTCTTTCATGTAATTTTTCATAATAAAATGTTATTATCTAAAATTTTGTTTGCCCTGTATCTTCGAAACAAAGAGGTTTTTCTAAAATCATCAAAGGACAAAATATTCTTAGAATAGTCCAAGGAACAGCCCCCTGAATTTTTGCCGCATGTTAAGGAAACACCCTGTATAGAGGTTCTTTATTTTTAAAACAAAATTATTCTTCAAGTGGTGAAGAGATGAAGAACACCATCTTATTGTATCTTCGTTTAGACACATCTAAGTGATCTCTGATTTTCACCGTGTCATCTATAGTGAACTGTTAACATGCAACAAATAGGTATTCGATTTCTCAATGTGTTCTTCCCAAGAGGCTGAAACTATCTTAAATTTTAAGAGTGAGAAATGATTTCAGCCAATATCAGAAAGCGAATTTCTTTGAAGGCGAAAAAAATCTCCGCCACGCAAACTGTCGAAACTAGAATAAATGAACAAACGCGAAAAGAAACCACGACTTACTCCAAGACGAGAATAACGATTCCTGAAGAAGCCATTCCCTCAACCGACACGGATCAACAGGACAAACAGGATCCTCCGAAGAAACTTCCTTCAATTTTGAAATCTTCATCGAAACTCAGCCAACACAGAAGCGCCGCAGTGAACGAGAGCTCAAAAAAAATTGCGTCTGGATCGCAAATGTCGTCTGTGGAGGTGCAAGCCCCTAATATAAAATGCCCTTGCGAATCGGATACTTGCCTGTGCCCGCACAGAGCTGCAGCCAGAAACAGCAGAACAAGTTTTGTTGAAATAGCAAGGAAGAATATGCTGCAACGTGGTAGGTATTCAACTGGCACCTCCCACCAATTTCAGGAAAAATGTGGCTATGAAAATTTGGCACCCTATCGATTATATATTTGGTGATGATATTGGTTTCCATGTTTCAGACGGCTCAACAGAAAAATTCTTTCCGAACAGCGGGGAACCCTGTGTTTGTCAAGATTTTACTCCGAATCCTTGGCTAAAGGTAGTTTGCCCAACAGAGACTTGTCCAGCGAAATTCCCAAAGGTTCAAGTGGTGCAAAGCAACTCTGACTTCAACCTTTCGAAACTTCTTGCAAGAGATAGCAAGGTTTGTGTCTGTAAGAAGAACCTAGATGTCGTTTGTCCCAGCGAAAACTGCAAGAATAAAGGGAGCCAGGGATCACTGATTGAAGGTAGGTATAAGTCCTTTATTAAGTTTTTATAACAGATTGGTGACACAGCAGTCGAGATAAAATATAAAACAACTTACTCAATTACAAAATATCTAAATAGAGCTAACAAATATTTCCAATAATTTCTAAATTCAAAAAAATGGATCTAATGTATTCACGATTCTATTTCCTCTTTAACCATGCTCGTGTTAGAGGATTCGCAAGGTGATAAAGTCCCGCCGGCTGATAACAATGCTGATTGTTTGCGGCTCTTATCACATTCATATTCCAGAGGGGTAGTTCCAGTAACTTCATCGATTATAAGAAGCGTTCTCCGCTTGAAGGACCTCAATTGGGGATCAGTTAAGGTCAGGAGATCAGGTACAAGGCTTTTGAGAAAAGCTTGAATGGATTTCTTTTTATCCTCTGCCGAACACAATTCAGTTTTTTTTGAAAAGTGGAACTCTTCAGTTTCTCGTTCGGAGATAGGAATTCTTCTTTTTTTTCTGGAAGATTCAGGCAAAGGTTCGTACTCTAGAAGTTGCGAAGATCCTAATGAATTATTATCGGACTGTTCTTGAACTGAAAACTTCCAATGGGAAATAGTAGCTGTTTCGGATTCTACTTGTGATGGGGATGAACGAAAGAATGGTTCCAAGTCTGCAGACGTTGGAAGAGAAGATTGTTTTTCTGAATCCGATGTTTCCATTTCTTCTAAATTAACAGTCTTCGTGAATGGTAAAAGGAACTGCATGGCTCCGTGTAAATAATATTGTTTCCTTTTTTTCTCAGAAGTTTTCATCCCTCTCACAAACGCTGTCCTCAAATTTTTCCACCTTTCTTTACATTCGCGTACTGCAAAATAAGAAAAATCTCGTTTTAAAAACTCCCACTATATACACAATCGCTGTCAACCATTTGCCTGAATCTGGTTAACTTTAGGACCGTAATCTCTACCCTTATTTCATTGAAAACAATAATTGTTGCTTAAGAACCTTTCCGACATTGCGTTAGACAGAACTGTTGCAGATACCAACTGACAAATTTTTGCTCATCCACAATGATGAGAATAATTTCATTTTAAGGAAGTGAGTCCTGTCACCTACCTGACAATCCGACCTCATCTGCTACCTTTCGCCATGCTCTATCAGTCACATCTTTTCGGGCATAATCCGGGAGTGTTTGATTATACAAAACAGGATGTTTCTGGACAATACCAACAAAATTCACATTGAACGCCTCCATATTGATTACTAACAAGCGCGTCTACATAGCGTTACCGAGATATCGTATCAAATGTCGCCGCGAGGTTGCTTTCATGTTGCCAAGCCATCGAGAACTATCAGGGTTGCCAATATGAGCCAGTTTAGTATCGAACTGTCTGTCAATTTCTGGTTCTCCTTGCTCCCGCTTCATCTAACAGCTTGAGCTGTTTTTCGGTGTTTCAATCTTGAAATAATTGTGGGTTGCAACAATATCATTATATAGAACTTACAAGCAGCGCAGAATGATCCATTCAGATTCGGAGCTTTGTGTTTTGTTTAATCAAATGCAGTTGGATTAACTTTTCCAGTATAGATAGACAGAACATGAACATTCGAATTAACTCAAAACCTCAGTTTTTTACGACCACATTGTCTCGAAAATATTTCGGTTTTGCAGTACATCAGATGAATTACGAAATTAAATAAATTTTTAAAACGTTCGTGAATTTGGTTCAATGCCAAAATCCGCCTCACAATAAAATTAGCATCACCTCAACAATAGTGACTGCTTTATTTAGCATTCCCAGTACTCTTTAGAAGAAAATTTATTTCAGGGGCTCTAATATTGGTGTAAGCAAATCTTTATTCAGAGCTGAAATAAACCACCAAATTGTGAAAACCCTTCGAATACCTTTCACTTATCCATTCAAATTGGCGACGACGTTTCATCATCTATACCAATTTTGTTACAATTTTCTCATTCAAAATGTAGTTTCGATTTGAATTAAAATAATCATTGATGAAGACGTTCGTATTCTGGGCTGAACTGAGTGGTTGTCTTCCAAGACTTCAATTAAAATACTCATCTGTGGAACTGGTTTTCCCTCATTTTTGTTCAACGGCAGGTTCAGCGTACGAACCAAAAGTAGAATGTAAACAACGCAAGTAACGTTCAAACCTGTGTGCCGCTCAAGAATATAGTTTTTTGGAAAAGACAATCAATTCCTTAAAATGAACGCTACTGAATTAATCATTATTTTTAAAGTACTGAGTCTACCCAATGTACTGAACATCTGAATCTTTCGATAAAAATGTCTGCATTCATTAGGTTTCAAAAAAACATAATGTGACTGAATTCAATTTTCAAATATTTCAGCGTCCCCAGAGAATAATTTCAAAAATCAGCCCAGCTTTTCATCAAATATTTCGGTTTTTTCGATTTAAATAAAGGCATTTGATGTATGTATCATCCATTGATTATGCAAGAGAATAAGCCTCAGAAAATAGCGCCATCAAATTGTTTTGAGAAAAGTTGTGGCCTATTCCACTCTAATGAAATGAAGGTCACAACAAATGGGAAAGAATGACAAAATTAAACAAAAATTAGTTTTATTGTTACAATAATAAAAAATGTTGATCATGAACCTCACTTCCAAGAATACAACTGGCTGTGATATATGTAAAATGACATATCACACCAGGAGTTCCTTCAAACTGAGACATTTGTTCAAACACTCATTAATAAAATTGTCTTTCAGGATTCCCAGAAGTTAAACAAGACAAAAATGAACCTTGCGTTTGTAGCAATCCCGATTCTGAAATACCTTGTACCTCAGACGTATGTCCCATGAAAGCTCCCAAGGAAACGTCTGCAACTTGTGTATGTGGTTCGAATTTGCCTTGGTCCCAAGCAATTTGTCATTCATGGAAATGTTCATATCATAGAAAAATAAAAATTAAAGATACTGAAGAAAAAATTACATTCAGAGGTCATCCACCGATTAGAGAAGTTACCACAACTTGTACATGCCAACAAAATCTTCCGTGGCAGGAGGTAACCTGCGATTGTGAAATTTGTACCGGAAGAACAAGAGCAGATTCTATTTTGAAAGTCAAAGAGAAAAAAGCTGTGCTCAAAACAACTCTCAGATCGAAATCTAGTAGCAGAGAGTTAGTATCAGCCAGAAAAACCAAAAGTAAAGAAAAAATCGCGTCTGCAACAAGCTTAGATAAACTGCACAGAGAAAAAGAAAAAGTAAAACCAAAAATAACAACCGAAGTCAAAACCAACAAATGTGTTTGTTCATCTGAACCACCTTGGAAAATCATAAGCTGCGATCAGAAATGTGTAGCTAAGGAAGGTGGTGACAAAAACAGAACAAATCTATCTTCAAATAGTGTTGAACATGTTTCCATTCCAAGAAATGAAGATTGCATATGCAATGATGAGAGTATAGAGCCCATCTGCAAAGTACACAAATGTAAAAACAAAGAAGTTTCTATTGAATACCCACCACCCTGTATATGTCCTCAGAACATGGAAGAAACGAAACATGAACATTTCAAATGCGTTTCAGACACATGCAAGATGAAGAAAATTGACAAGACATGTTTATGCAGACTACAGCCTGATGCACCATGTGACGCAAAAACATGCGTTTCGAAACCTCAACCATCAAAACCTTTAAGACAAACTAAAAAGTATCTTCGTTACAATCCCAAATGTATTTGTAAAGTTCGTGGGCTGCCAACAACCCAAGAAGTATCTTGTGTAGCTCCAGAATGTCCATTCCAAAAGAAGTACCCAAGAGTACCCAAAAAGGTAGCACCGAAGTTATTTACACCTCCACCTCCTTCTTATGAACCTAAGTCTCCTTACGATGAACCAGTAAACAAATGTATCTGCAGCACTAAAGATGCTTCGATATCTGTTAAATGCCGCAGTCTAACATGCAAGAAAAAAAACAGATCAGGAAAGTCTGAACAGAGCGGAGATACAGTCCTTTATTTCTGTGATGAAGATAACTCTGAACAAGAATTATGCGTTTGTAAAAATGAACAAACTGACTGTGGGATAGATCAAGAGGTTATCTGCAACCATATCCAATGCCCCAAAACATCTGTGGGCGAAGATGGGGCAGTAATGAATGACAAGTGTGTTTGTGCAAACTTGGATCAACCCTGTGATGAACCTACTTGTACCACTGTAGATGAAAACCGAAATAAAATCTGTAGCGAAATAATACATGAACCAGACCGACCATATTGTTATATTTGCGGTCATTTCGACTGCCTTGGTAAGAAATCAGAGCATAAACAAATTTGCAAAGAGATGTACACCAATGAAACTGACATGTAACTAAGAAGAATACATATCAATGGTAATCGTATTGCTTTTATTGTAGACTACTGATGAATGTAAGAATTTACATCGAAGGTACAACAGGCTGTGATATATTTTGAATGACATATCACACCAGAAGTTCCTTCGAGGTTATTCTTATCTGGATGAAAATAAGCTGAAACGGTTAAATTACCTAAATGTATACCTAATATTTACATACAACTCCCTACAATATCCTTGTAAATCCCCCGATTCCATAAATTGGATTTGGTCCAAGGCAGCCAATATGAGTTGATGTGAACTCGAAAACTGAAATAGTGATGAATATTAATCTAGCAAATACCTAATAAATTAATTATGAAAATATCGGATGAATTCAAAAGTAATAACATAATGCATTTTCAAATGCATGTTTTCATAAAAATAATATCTGATTTACAAAAATATTAGTAACAAATATATTATTGTATGAATTTTGTTTAAAAGCTGAACAATTTTATACTCACCCTACCAGATGTAAAAAATGAAAAGAGTTCAATCTGAAGATACAGAAAAGGTAAGCATACTTTCTTCACCAAAGATGAATTGATGTTCATTGGGAATCAATTCTAAGGCAATACTGGCTGTGATATGGTTTAACATGCATATCACACCAGGAGTTCCTTAGAATTGAATACCTTTCGTCAAGTTTCTGAACCATACTCTACTTGGTCCAATTTACTCAGATACTTCCATGTCTTATTTGATACCTTCTACCTTCGACGATCTGAAACAAATTTACCAAGAATGGTCGATACATTAGGAAGATAGAAATATATGATATACCAATGAGTCTCATCCATTTTTCCACGTCCTCTGAGAATTACTGCCTGAAGAAACCACTTCTTAGGTAACTACTGGCTGTGATATATGCAGAAATACATATCACACCAGTAGTTCCTTCGAACTGACTTCTTTCAATATTTCTGAATAGGATCCAAGAGCAAAATATACCTCTCCCAGTTGAAGAAGTGTCAGATACATTCTGCTTTGCTGAACCAGCTTTATGATGTTATGAAAACTCATACAACTAGATCACCAAAGAAGAATATATTCGACCATTATTGTTTGCGAAAATTGAATTGACTTTGCAAAAAACAGTTTTCTTCCAAAAAGGAACGTAAAAAACAAATCATTCGTTATTAATATTCATTTGAAATTGTCTTTACCTTGAGAACATCTATAGGTACAAAATCACTATTCAACATGAGGAATAAACTAATCGAGAAAAGGCGAAGGTGTTCAAGATGTAGCTTTCTTAAAATAGTTTGGATGCAATCCCAAGCCATTATTTTTCTCAAGGATTTCAGTGCTTGGAATACCTATACATAAACATTATAAAAGTAATAGAATTAAATAATTAGTTTTGAATATTTAAGTAGATTATGATATTGAAATAAACCAAATCAATCACACAAACGTTCCAAATGCAACTAGAAATCATACAAACAGGAAATGCTCGAGTTAAAGCACATGTGGAGAGAGAAGACTCGTTCATGTTATGAATCAGAAGCCCCACCTAGAAAAACGTGACGAAGAATGCAATTAATAAAGAAACAAGTCTTTAACATTCAATGTAATACATAATACCTAGTATTATTCACATTCAGAAACAACGTCGTCATTGTAGTAGTTATTACTCTTACTACGTCCTCAACATGATCCATTCATTGGTTTTATTAATAGTATCACAAGCTTGGCTTAGCTGCGTATCACGACAGGAAATGAAAAATATTCTCATTCAATCACACGAAAAAAAACTAGCACAAACAATAAAAAAACGTTAGATTAAACAGCTGCAACTCAAGAGTTGAAAGCGAGTGTTCCATCTAGTCACAAACTAAAAAATGCGTATAAATGAAACACTTGCCTTCACCAAATGAATGAAAAATTTAGGTTAACTGATGAAAATCGACTCGAAACCAAAAACAAACAAAATAAGATGATGAAACAAAGTCAGTGGACATCAATAACAAGCCAGGGTTCGATAAACTCACCATACCGTAAGTGAAAAAAAACCGATGAACTCACCACGTGGTTGACTCCGCATCTTCCACACCCTTTAAAATGGTCGCTTCGAAAATTCACTCACCTTCAACGCCCATTTCACTTTGGGAAAACGAAAACATTCGAGGAAAAGAAAAATAGAGCTCAATCAACTGAGATAACGGCTTGAAGTCTTTCTATTATCGAATCCTGAATGGGACACCAGGAGCCGAGGACGCCACCAGACGACGACTGGAATTCGAGAAATGCAGTGGCGAGGCGGGAGCCGGGAACGAATGGCGGGATTTCAGTGTATTTTTAACGGTTTTTCTCAATTACCAGTTCCCACGGTAGGCCAGTCCCCTCCAAGAGTCGTCGTACTACGAAATTCCAACCATACCGGAAGGTAGCTGCTCAACAGACGGTTTTTCGTGAATGATACAATAGTCGCACAACCGGAAACCTTTTCGGTCGATTTGATATTCTTTATTGCTTCCACAATATATTATGAGAATTCAATTAATATTCAACCACTGAATTTTCATTCTGAACAAATTTTTATGCTCGTGATAGTTATCTATGATATAATTGCAGAGGGCATAGATCATTGATATTCTTACCCGAGCTCAAAATTCAAAAACGAGCCTCGAAGAGGCGAGTTTTCAAATGAACGAGTATTGGAATGGGCCTTCTGTACGAGTATTATTCATTAGTTTCTCTAATTCGTTGAATTTTTATCAAAAGTAATGTAATTCTTCCATAAATATCCTTTAGAGATTTTTGCATTGTGAAATATTGATTGGCAGAACTGTTTTCCCTATCATAAATTTGACAGATAATAAATAAATCCGGAGGCCAACAACAAATATTACCATGAAATATTTGTTAGAATGAAATATTCTAGCACTATTTTGTTCTACAAGATGTGGCAGAATGAACGGATTTGACACAGAATTAGAGAAAAATTATTTATGTCTGCTCCTCCTCTAAAAGAAACACGAGTTTTTCTTATAATGGAATATCATGTCAGATGCCAGTTATGTCCACTAATTAGGACAAGCGACAAAATTTCCTATTGGCAAAAATATCAAAAATAGATAATACATTCGTTCATAACATTCTAGAACTATTCGTGTTTCGCTTTAAGTTTATGATGGCAAAGTATCATAAGTGGTCTTGGTGTGACGTCATATCGAACATATCGGAATGAAACTCGTTATTGATGAATCTCTAAAAAGCTGCTACGCAGGGCGGGAAATGAGAAAGATTATCCAGTGTGAACGATCGGCCAAGAAAAGGACAACCTGCGCGCGCAGTACTTTACCTCTGCGGTCATCATACGGACGATAATTCATTAATCAACCATTGGCGTTACTTAGATTGGGGATCGGAGAATTCTGAATTATCACATATGATATTTTGTTATAAATTATAAACGACAATATATTCCAATTTCATACTATAATTTATAACTATGAGTACTAATAATAATTATTGTGCTCATTAAATTTTCTGAATCTCACTTAACAGTTTGGAACTGAAAAATGTATTAGTTTGCATTAGTATTGCATTTTACTGTAAACTAGAACATAATTGTATGAGCTCTGTGGAACCATGAATAAATCCGACATTTATGAATCTTTTCGACTATTATTGACTGTAACCATAAATTACATTTGGAGGATACAATACTTTATATTATCTGCAAAACTTAAAGCTGTATTTAGAAAATGAATAGATCAAATAGATAGATATTGAACTTACCACAGAGATAAACCACTAGCAAGAATTTCAGATGCGAACGATTTAAGAGAAAAAATTCATTGCAGACTGAAAAAAAAAGGTTTCTTGTTTCGATTCAAATCGATTGTGTCGAAAATATTCCTTTCATCACGAAACCCAATGGTGTAAATATATTCCAGTAAATCCTACTGTCAATGTTAACATTCCTTTCTTTTCTTCAATCTCATTCAGCCAAGAAACCTTCGAATATGTTCTTTATGTTATAAAGAGCAGGTAAATATATATACACAGGTAGAATGAAATTCACATTCTGTAGGGTCCGTATTATTTGCTCTTTACGATATTATGTAATCTTTAATTTATTATTCCGAATGTAAAAAATGCACTGTCGAGGTTTTCCCGAAAAAGGTTAAATACCTAGTTTTTAAAAAAATATATTTATTCTATAAAAACAATTTCGAAACAACGGACAGGTACTTCACATATTTTCTTATAGGAACTTCCTTATTTTTGTAGTTTTCTCTGTATGGTATGCAAGCTTTTCCCCTTAGTTTCAGGAACACAAAATATAGTAAACAACAATAAAAATATACAACAACAAGAAAAAAGGAATATTGTTCCTGATTGCTTCAGTTGAGCGTTAATATTATCAAAAAATTTGGTAACTAAAAAAGATGCCATCCAACTGAAGAAACCGCCAGTTGTAGCAACAAGAAATTTCACATTCATAGGCAAGATTTCAGAGGTAATGGTCAAAGGTAAAGGACCTACCCCTACATTATACATGAACATAAATAACATCAAACAAAATACTGGTATAAAAGATACATTGGTAACGTCAACATTATCTTCCTGAAAAACATAATATATAGCCAAGGTTATTTCAGAAATTATAAGTCCACAGCATGAACAATACATTAAAAATTTTCGACCTTTTCTGTCAACTAAAAGTACACCGATAAAACTACTTATGAAAAAAACAAATCCAACTAAGATGGACGCCACATATGGCTCTATCAAAATACCTGCTTTAGTAAAAATGGTTTCGTTATAAGCCATAAAAGCTGCCTCTCCAGAAAATTGTTGAAAAACGGATAAAGTTATGGCTATAAGTGAACCTTTAATAGCTGCTTTAGTTTTTAAAGTCTTTATGAAATCACTTTTGTGACTACTTTCAAGGTAGTGTTTAAAAGATGCTATTTCATCTGCTATTTTTTCATCGTCCAAATGAGGTCTAATTAAAAATACAGTTCTTTTTGCAGAATCAAATTTGTTTTTCTGGACATAATAATAAGGACTTTCAGGTGCTATCAGATAGAATGATATCAGGAACGTGATAGGAAATACTGCAAGGAATATATTAAACCAAAACACTGAAAGATAGGAGCCTGCTAAAAATGAAAGGAGGCCACCGAAACTTGAAAATACTGTATAAGATGCTAAAAGTAAACCTCGATTAGAATCAGAAGAAATTTCGGCAATATACATAGGAAAAACTACATATCCTGCTCCCACAGAAATACCATTAAGAAATCGTCCAATGTAAAAAAGATAAATATTCTGAGATAAAGAATAAATCAAAAATGCCGTTAAGTGCGGTACTCCGAGTATAAGGAGAGTTGCCTTTCTTCCAATGTAGTCACTTAAGAGTCCCAATGGGTACAGTCCAACCATGGCACCCATGTGATTCAAGCAACCAATCCAAGAAATTTCATCTTGTGTTATCACTCTATTTAGCGGATTAATTGAGCTGTCGTTTGACTGGAATTTTGGTATCATAGGGGAAGACCAAGACGTGGAGGAATCGCCAGTGAGTGCAAGAAAATTTCCTGTAAAGATGGACTGTGTTACATATCTGAAGAAAATATTGAATGATGAGAACAATTTAACCCACAGGGCTTCTATAAATGTTCATTCAATACAATTAAACATTCTTCAAAATTCCATATTATTGCTATCATGTCTTCACTAATTAATTCGAAATAATCAAACAGAAATATATATTTTCAGGAATATGCTTTCTACTAAAAACTCAAATCAACATATGACAATGTGTAATTTCTAATTTTAAAAGATTCATTATTATTCTTACACAAGTGGCGATCTGAAAGAATGAAAAACAAAGACGAAACAGAGATTAAACAGTGAAAAATCTACTTTCTTAGGAATTCGAGAATAAAAGGGCAAAAATCTAAAAAGCTTTTTATTTTCAAGTGGAATCATTTAAAACAATAATAATTTGAGAAATTCAAAAAAGAAAATCATCTTAACAATGGCAGGTTTTAGAAAAACAAAACACCATTGTAAAATAAATAAAAACCAATAATTCACAATAACTATAAAAATCTGTTTTCAATTACACAGATGAACTAAAATCCTACTAAATTATATAACAATAATACTTCATGTAAATTGGTTATCTAAATCTAAAATCATACCTAATATTCATCCCGATCGATGGAATGAATTCAGTTTTATGTCTGCATCAAAAAAACCTTTGATGAAAATTTCAGTATTTCTGATATTTCAAAGGTAACGAGGATAATATCATTTTATCCATATCAAAATATCCTACATGCATGATATTTCTAACCAGGAGATTTTAAATTCCATTTCTCATTGAATAAAGAAAATTCGAATTAAGTTAAATCCTCAAAAAATTCTATTTGGAATAGACGTGTCTGGAAACAATAAAATTTATTTTATAGAAATAAAAGTAATAGAGCACTGGGAGAAATCTTCGATCTAGGAAATCTTTTGAGTATCTATTTGCACATTTGTGTGAAATTTTAAAATGTTTAGTATAATTCATTGAAACGAAATTTCTTCTTGCTTTGCAAGGAATTCATTCATCCAATCTTTTTAAAATTTCAGAGAAACTCTTTCCCTTAGTTTCAGGAAGTACCAATAACACAAATATTAACAAAAATGTACAGAGACCTGCACATAGCCAAATAGTACCAAAGTAATTCAAATGGTCATTCAAAAAATAATAGTTCTTCTGAAAAACTGTTGAACATATAGTTCCCAGAGTTCCAGAAAAAGTTGAGATCAAAAATTTTACATTACCAGGTAAAATTTCCGAAGTAACTGTCAATGGTAATGGTCCCAAACCAAAAGTAAAGAATAACATATAGCTCATTAAGCATGCCAGCGGAATCCATTTAATTGAGCTTGTGTCATATTTATGATCTACCATATAGTAAAATACGCCAAATATTAATTCTGATATGATAATACCAAAAATTGAGATTGTGAGAACAAATCTTCGACCTTTTTTGTCGATAATGAAAGGACATAAAAAGCTAGAGAAAAAAGCGACACTTCCGACTATCATAGAGCTTATTGCAGAATTATCAATACTGCTACCTGCTTGTATGAATATTTTTTGCGTATAAGGTATAAAAATTGCATATCCAGACAATTGTTGAAAAGAAGTTAAAACCATTGCAATCAAACTACCTTTTATAGCATGTTTTTTTGTCATTGTATTCAAAATGTTACCCCTTTCTGAATTTTCGATTTCAACTCTTATATTTCTGAGTTCAAGTTCAGAGTTTTTGTAATAATTGTTACATCGTAGTTTTTCAATAGATCTCAAAGCACTAACATAGTCTTTTTTTGAAACATAATAATAAGGCGATTCAGGTGCTATAAATGAGAATGAAATGAAGAAAATTGCTGGGAACATTAGGAGAAATATATTGAACCAAAACATGGATAAGTAGGGACCAGTGACATAACTCAATAAAGATCCGAAATTTGAAAATATGGCATATGACACAAGCATGAGCCCCCTATTGGAATTCTCAGATATTTCGGCTATATACATTGGCAGTACAATATAGCATGCACAAATTGATATTCCGCTAAGGAACCTCGCTACATAAAACATGTATACAGTGTTCGCAAATGCTGAGATTCCAAAAGATAACATATGTGGTATGGAGATGAGCAGAAGGCTTGGTTTTCTTCCAATTAAATCTGGTAGGAAACAAAATGGAATGACCCCAATGAGGGAACCCAATCCACAGATCGATGGTATCCAGGTCTGTTCATCTTCAGTCAATGGTTTTCCTAATGGATTATCAGTGCCATTGCTGCTGAGTTTTGTAAGTACAGGCGATGACCAAGCGATCGATGCATCCCCAGTTAAAGCCAGTAAATGACCTAGAAATCAAGAATCTATGAATCTTCTTCATGATATTAATATCGCAAAAATGAACTAAAACTGGGAAGTTGGAACTTACAAAGGAATAAGATGGATGGAGTTTTTAAACTAGTCACAAACTAAACATGTCTTTTTACACATATCTTCAATTTCTTCGTAATCCACTTGGAATCGAAAATGAATTTCATATTTGTGTATCAATTTTTTGGTAGAAACTTTTACATAATATAGTGAAATTTAAATAGAGGAATAGATTTTATTATCGGTCTGATTCAGAAAAAATAGAAATAAGATATGTTCGACATTCGATTAATTTCCATTTATTGAACAATGATAAAACTTTTAATTTCTAAAAAAAAAGGAAATTGAATTGACGAATCAAAAACCTACGATACTGAAGATTTTGCGATTTTGTCTGACGAAGGAGTTATATTAGACTCCGAATCCTCAAGTGTTTCGATAGTTGCAAGTTTTATTGTTCATTCATTGTCATCAGGCAATAATTTGTCTTAACGATGATTGTATAAAATGGGAGTAAAGATCATAAAGAGTTTCGGAAAATAAATTTAAGTTATGTTCAAGAATTATCTAGGTAGATGCAGCATAATCCTTTTAGTTTGTCACATCAGATATGATTTTAGAAACTGTAGTGAACACATATTTCGAATACCTCGCCATCTGTTCTTGACCCAAAGCACTTCATGTCACTTCAAAAATACAACTCTGTTCAAACGAATTAGTTGCGAAATTTTTTTCTCGATTCTCATTGTTGAATACTGATTTTTTTCGCAAGGATACAACACAAAAAATTCACAGAATGGTTCAGTTCTCTTGAAAAACAAAAAAATGCGAATTTCACTATGACCCTAATTATTTATGGTTGTTTAATAATTTTTTGTTTTCAGAATGGAAGATAATAACTTGTGTTAGTTTGGTGAGAGAAAAATGAATGATATTCATTAGGTTATCGTAATGAAAAAAAAAAATGATTGAGGAAAATGAGAATTGACCTGAAACATCGGAACGGTACATATTTAAGAAAATATATTGAATTATATCGAGTATTCTCCATAGGATATTTTGACTTGAGAAACTCTCGATAATAAACACATTTCCTTGGTACCTGGGGGGGCCAAATTACAGTGTTTAAAATTTGACCTCGAATATCCTAACAGCAACACTGTTCATTTCTGAATTCGCAACTCTGAATTCAGCATAACAATCCGCATATTTACCATAAAACGGTTCACACGTATCGAATATTGTCAACCAAGCATGAATAAACCGAGATTGAAATTCATAATCTCCTTATCCAGTCTACAATTCAACACGAGATAAGTCGCAATTGTTTTCAATAGCAATCAGTGAATTATTTGATAGCACCCAGTGTTAATATGAAGAATGAATTGTCTCAAGGCCCCATACCCAGGGTGTTGGAAAAATATACACAATCTAGTTGTCAGTTTGAATTGAATAAATAACAGGCTGATCATTGGATTATTTATATTCATGCATTTTTAATATCGTACCAATATCGGCATCACTTTCTTGAAGATCCATTATAATTTGATGGTTCATTAAAATTTGAAACACACATCAAAAAGGAAATTCGAACCTTGTTTAATGATTGAAAGTTTAATGAACCATCAAATTATATGAAGCTCCCCAATAACCTGACTTAAACGAAATAAACACAAGATTTTTATTCCATAGGTGGTTTTCACAGTGTATAACAGTTTTAAAAATACAACGAGTTCACATATCATAACTTCGGAATACGGCCCTGATCCCAAATTTGTTCATCTCTGAATTGTATTGAGTTGTGACGATAAAACTTGAAATAAATCTATTTAGATGAATACTAAAACTTCGAATCAAAGCGCATACAATATGTGATGCAAATTGAAAACAAAATTAATAAGAAAGGCCGATATACAGGTCCGTATTCCCAAAGTTGATAGAGCTATTTAAATACGAAACGCGAATTTCAAACGGAAGAAGAATCTTATTGAACACATTTCTCCACACATTTCCATATTTCTGAGAGTAGAAACGATAGCGCAATGATGAAAATAATGCTAAACGTTGACATGGGCACATGATATTTCTGAAATGGCTTCACTAAAACGGAAAATGTAACGCCTTCTTCAGGAAGTATAGTAGGTTAGTAGCAATGAAACCAAGCTTTTGTGTGAGAAGAAAACATTTATAAAATAACACCTGAGAACAAGAACTATTAAAAACTGAATAAGAAGACACTTATTGCATCTTATGAGCAAAAATTTTGGAGTCGATTTTTTTTTTCTCAGCAAGTATCATTACTATTTGTTCCTCAATACATTTTTGATCCGGCATATGGCAACGCAAGCTTGTCCTGAAAATTTATATTTTTCGAGGTTGAGATCAGATCGAGGATCAGATATTTCTTGGATCAAAATTATACCCTTGTTTATACATATAAACAAGGGTTGTACCTATGGGCATTACCTACACATAATAAGTGCTATTTTCATACGAAAAACAGAATAAATATGGAACTTAGCATAACATCAATCTTCAAACTGTAAATTGTATACTAGCAGCAAAAAAACTTATTTTAAATGTCAATAATTTTTGTACTTATTCTGCTTATTCGGCGATTTTGGATGATTCGTGTTCATGGCAACATGCGCTATGACAATAAATGCGGCAATCCTTATTCGTGTTGCGGTTTCGCTAATTTTCATAATATGATGATTTTCCAATATATTTGGGATTTATTTGGATTTTAAGCTTGTTCTGTTCAATGAGTTGGCGTATCCGTGATATCAGGAAAACATTTTTGTAAATAACTGTATAATCCACATCCACCATTTCTGCCAGATGACGTATTTTTAGGAGTATTTTCATGATGAAACTTATTTCTTCTCAAATAACTTTTTTGTACATGAACAACTATAGAGAGACAAACAAGCCTTAATAGAATTAATGTATTTTTGATTTTTTTTCATCGGACTATAGCGGTGCAACAGTTTAGACCTCTATCCAATTTGTTTATGCTCTGTACAATCACATCTAAGATGTAATTTTGACGAGTAAACGGATCGAGAAACGGATATTCTCCTACTATATAATATCTTAGAAATGGAAAATTGTAGAGAGAGCTCATGTACAAAGAGAAGAATGTTTTGATTTGACCTCCAGTTGAAAGGTTTCGTTGAAAATGATATGATAGAAAAAAAAGAAAATTGAATTTTTTTTTATTCAATGAAAGTTACGTCATGCTACGAAGGTCAAAAATATTATTTGTTGGTCAAAATAGTGAATATAAATATTTTCAATGTTCAATGATTTAAAGTATAAAAAGATGATTATTCAGCATTTTTTCAACTATGTCTGAATTAGAGAGGAAGAAACATACATTCATTATTACATACATTCATATTCATATTTGATTTGTAACTTTGTTCGCATACCTCTCTTTTTTTCAGGCAGGAACAATTCTTATCTTTGGTTAAGTATTATGGAAATATACCAATATCAGATCAAATCAAGTTCAACTATCGAACATCTAGGATTTTCGATGTAATTAAGCTCTAGAAAATCTAATAAAATCCTCCAGGTGATGAAAGACGAGATAAAATATAATGTAGCTTCCAAAAGGAGAAAAATCAAAGAAGTTGCTAATAAATCCCAATTGGATTGTTATTTTAACGACGTCAACAGTCCAACTTAAAGTGAACTCATCAGCAGAATCATTTCGTAATGTTGCGGAGTTGTTACTAGTTACGCCATTCAATCTAATTCATGCCCCCGATATAATAAAAAAAGAATTACTCACCTGACAATACAACGAGGTAAACGTAGTTTATATTTCTGAAGCAGTTCAACATCCTGGACATGTTTTCCATCAAATAAAATCACTAAACTTGCAAATATTGAAACAATTGCTAAGCTCAAAAGTGCATATTTTGTGCGGTAACCTCAAAAATAGAAAAATTCATTCCTTGTCGGCCCCCTGTATTGATTATTATCATAATTATCCTCACTCAAATCATGATGTTCAGGAACTTGTCTGGACAATTATCTCAGATATAAATTCCCTTGTCAATAATGATCTTGATTAATTTCATGGTTAAGCGAACTATACAATATCATTTCAAGAAGATATTTGACGTATTCACGGTATTCCTATCCTATCCAAAGAGCGACGTCAAATTTAATTGTGACGCAGGCGTACGGCAGTACAGTTGAAATTCATTCGAATTTCGAATATAATCAACGCAAATTCGCGTTTTGGTTTCTAAAATTTGCTAACAAGCAGAAAATGATTTCAAGCTACGGAGGACATCTCAAATATGGGTTAGTGAAGTTTGGGACAATTTTCTGGCATTCCCCAACTTTTGGGGACGAAGAAATCTCGTGATTTTTAGACTTTTTCGTTTTTTTCGCAGTTTTCGCTCAGAACAGTGCATCAGAAATTTGTTCCCACTTGTTTGTAGAAGAATAAACGACCTTTCGAATGACATCAAACTGATTCAAATCGTATTTGTTATTACCAAAAACTATTTTCACCTCATTTTCGAGAAATTGTAGAAGAGTGGAGAAAAAGAATGTGTAAAATATTTTTTAATGCACTCAATTGTTGATTATTGTAAGAGACTTTGAAGTTTTCCAGTTCATCTATACCAGAATGGTCCAACAGAGGTTTTGAAAGACAAGAATATAGTCAGTGTGAAAAACTTTCAATGAAGACATTTGCAAAATGTTTAACAATTATTACTTGGGGAATATCAACCAAGATTGCAGTTTTCCAGAAGAAATGAAGATTGAGAAACAGTGAAACAATTGAATAATTCCATTATTCAGAAGAATTGAAATCAAAGATTACAGAGATTGTACACTTTATAATAATAATAATAATAATATTTATTGGGTATACCAATAGGCTAACGACCGAGGTCTTTCTGCCCATTTACAATATAATTAACACTTTATATTTGAATTGAAACAAGTAGATAAACCTTAACCCAACTCAAATTCTAAGCGCATCCGCCATAACATATAATATTAAATGAGAATCGTTATATACCCACTGTTATGTTTTTCATTTTGGCGAAAGGAATACAGAAATCCTTAAACCTTCATTTTTCGAATATGTACGTATAAGAAGATAGCGTACGAATTTCAAACCTGATCTTCATAATATCATTGAGTATAAATATACATTGAATATATTTAAACTCAATTAATCTCTTTGAAGTATGGTGCATGCGCTGAATGAGGTGTTTCAATAAATATCTTGATATTCCCATAAGATGTCGGCGGATAAACATTTTCACATTCTGATTGGTCTAATTCGTCAATTTTGTTCGTTGACCTAGCAATGCAATATCTTTTTCTGTTTACCAATGAAAAGAGGGATGATGTTTTACCCTAGGAAAAACTGAACCTCTTTTAGCTTCAGAAAAAAATACACTATCATCTTATTTTTTTCTCAAATAGAATTCGAAACACATGGGCCATTTAATATGAATTATACAAACCGTTTTATTGATGCTGTTCCATACAGAATCAAATGTCAGTGGAATGGGGAGAACATATTATTTAGTTTCTGAGACACAAGTTTTTTGCTTCTATTGCTACAGATATTCAAAAGAATTTGCATTAGTGTTTATTTTTCTTACCATTGAGTTTTCATCGATTGTATGGGTAGATATCATTCGAATTATACACATCCAAATCCTTTGGTGTATTTGCTTTTTTTCGAACTCAACTGGCAGAGTAAAACATCAGACGTACACATGAAGTTTCAAAGCTCTAGGACTTTCTTTTTGGAAAGTCTTGTGTCAATGCCTAGACATATGCATTGCTCATTCATTTCTGCTAAAGTAGGACAGAAGTCCAGAATTAACAATATTTCAGAAGGAATATCACAAATGGCTTATGAGTACTTCGCTGATTCCTTCCTCGCTTTAGATGGTTAGTTGCAAAAGAAGAAGACTTTGTTGAGCTATACCAGATTCTCGATCCAATCGCAAAACCAGGTCCCCGCCGTTTTCTGTAGAGCTTCTTCTTGGATCGAAGTGTGAATGATAGTACTCATAGCAATTTATTATTATGAGAGTACAAACACCGAATAAATTCAAGCAGTCCGTGAATATTTTCTCTTGACCTATATAATACCTTATTTTGTTCATCTGACTTTCAGATTATTTTGATTTCTGCCAAAATTTCAGAAGGGTCAACAAACGTTGAGAGGTAGGTTCAATCACCAAGATCATTAATCTCCGAAAATTCAAAATCGTAATCCTAGCATACCTAATTAACAGGTTAATACACACAGATGAGTTGGAATATGTTTATTTTTGATGGGATATACATATGAGATAAGCTGGATAAATTTGGTGAACCAGATTTATCTCAAGGAAAATGATTGATAATTAGTCAATGAACATCCACCTACAATGAAAAAACTTAATCGCTAAACTAACAGAGATTCAACCACTCAAGATTAAGATTTATCAATTTTGAAGAAGTCGCAATCATCGCAGTATTCGTCGTATCGACTCTCAGAACATTTTGTGTGAAAACTATTGAAACTTCCGAAATGGCCGATCGGCATGATCAAGTTAGGATGTATAGATATACAGAAGTATCCACTGATGGGCAAAATCCTGGTGCTACTTCTGATCCTCATCGAAAACTGAGGGGAGGTGGCTTCACTAACAGCGTGCTGAGTATAGCTTCACAAGTTTCCAGCAGAAAATTGTTGTATTTTGCCGCATGTGTCGGTGAGTAACACTTAAAGACTATAAAGAGATAAAACAAAACCATTTCATGGCTGCTACCTTTGTTGTTACATTTTCAACATCCCCGCTGTTTTTTCCTCAGTAAGGTTTGCTTTTTCATCATGAAAATTTAAGATAATCACAGCGCTTGGAAATCATCCAAACATCCCATCAAAATTCAAGAAATTGTGTTGCAACTCAGAGGGCATTCAGTTCAAAACGATTCAAGCTCTTGAAAGTACACTCAGACCATCATAACGATCATACCAGTCGAAATATGGTGAATATAAATATGGTACCCAGTGTGGTTCGACTTCGTCAGTGCAAAAGAAATTCAAATTAGTGAAGCCAATGTAATGGGCACGACATTTGGTTATATTCCCTGTATTTCATTTCAATTTTCAAATTTATCGTTCTTATTGTTACAGTCCATATAGCAGCTAAATTTTGGATTTATTGGAGCGTGTTTCTCTTGAAATTAGCAAAGTAGTCAGTGTCTGGGAATTATGAAACTACATTTTTGTGATTGCGGAAAAATTAAAATAGATGTTTTTGTAAAAATATAAACCACACAATAGAACAAGTACTTCACAATCCGAGAAGCAAATTCGAAATTGACATTAATAACAAATCATTCGAAACAATATTTTCTTCCACAATTAATGAGCGAACTAGGTAGAAATCAGAAAAACAGAACGGTGTGAAAGTGAAGGTAACATCAAAAATGATATGATAAGAAATAATATGGAGTAGAAAATGGTTGTGTTGAGATTTGCGGGACCACCATATTGGCTGTTCATGGTTCAAAAAAGGTTGTAGGTAAAACGGTTATACCAGGTTTGATCTATCTTGTAACGACCAATTCAACAGAAGAAAATTCAAAACCTCCTAACTGGTTTTAACGGACAGGAATATTTATGAAGAATATGTTCCATATAGCTGAATCCAATTTGAGTCAAAATTTTCCAGATTGAATTATGTTATTCGAAACTTCTAGAATAATTCGATGAAATCACTTCAGATCTTGCCACAATCAATTATTCTGACAATAATTCTATTGAGTTCGAATAACTTTTTATTATGTTCAATTTGCGAAGTTTATCGAGACATAGGAGGCAAGGCCCTTTAAAGTACTCATAAATTTCAACATTTCTCAAATTTTCAAGCTTGAAAATTCCTCAATGCTCTCATGAACAACGAATGTAAGTTCTTAAGAAAGGTTTTTGGTAACATGCCACCAAAAAATGCACATTACACATTTACTCATAAGGAATATGTCGCCCTCAAACGATTCATCAACCATTTGAATTTTTTTTTATATTAAAAACATGGGAATATTCATATGAATATATAATTATGTAAGAAGATATAAACTCCAATTATGAAATGAATAATAGCCATTTCTTCCAATTTACTTCCTCATTCGGGCTATTTTTCGTATTTTGATGAAATTATGTTCTTTTCGGCTTTTTCACTCGACTTTTGATCCATGAAATGGAATATTGGAAATTTGAGATTGTAGTCATTATGACGAATTATCTTCGAAAGGGCTCTGAAACAAATACTTCTGGGAGTCTTGTTTCGGGACTTCTTTCAAGACAAAATTTATCTCATAAAAACTCTTATAATGGGAAAAATACAAAATTATATGGAACATTTTGTGAACGAACGAAACTCATGAGAAAATGATTAATGAGTTCATAAAGGACCTCTTCTTTCTTTCTGTACCATCTACACCTTTGAATATTAACAGCTAATCATAAGAGGAGGACCATTTAAATTTTTTTTACACTTTTCAACCACGCAAACAGTTGATATTTTTTGATATAACGAATCTTTCCGTCACTATAGGAGTCTTAGAATAAACTAAAACATTAAAATTACGCAAATACGAGTACCCAAATAAAACAAAACTGAGTGAAATTTCCCCCACCCAAGATTTCGAGAAATTTCATGGCACCCATGCTTTTGGTTTTGAAGCTAGAGCTTCAAGAATCTAATTTCTTATTTTATAGATCGTAAAATGTGAAAAGAAACTGAAGTGGTATTGGAGATTCGCACGCAAACGTTAAAAACTAAATAGGTTCTTTTTTATTGTAAATAAAGAATGCTATAGTGGTGGAAGGATACTTAATTATAGAACCACACATTATGCCTATCCTTGAAGGTACAATTAACGGATAAAATCCATGCAACATTGCGGAAATTCCTTACAGTCGAACAGGATATATCTGGTATCTTCGTTGTCATAGAAATTATGTTTACTCGTATCGTTTTTCTGATAACTAACGTAATGGACTGATACATCTTCAGCTTTGTTTTGTATTGTTCATGATCTTATGTTCGGAATTGATTCTATATATAGGATTGTACACAACCAGGTGCGCACTAGATGGAATCTAGTTATTCATGATCTTCATTCATACATACTATAAGGTTTTATGTCTAGACATACAACATTCAACAAACTAAAAGTTGGCATCAATATACCTAACATTTATGAACTTCAACGATAATCGTTATGTAATATAATAATATTCTATAATCTTTAAATCAATAGCTTATTTAGCCACCCAAAAATTATAACCTTATAATGAACAACAGAAATAACTTTGAACTATGAAAACCTGTAACGTTTCAGTCTCAATCACAATTCTTCATCAGATTAAATTTTAAGAATCGTAGATTTTCTTAGTCTGACACATTTGTAAATACAGAATTTACAAATATTAGTATTATTAGATCAATGAAACAGAGGTAGGCAGGTAAACTCAATACTCAATGTGTAGGTACAAGGTACACAGAGAGTCTCCTTCAGAAGACAGAAAGGACTAATGAATATTAAAGATAATATCTTATTTCATCGAAAACCATTCATTCTTAAATGTGATATGAGGTTCCTTGAATATAGAGGCTAGTATATGAAGAAAGAGATTATCTCCATCAATACTTCATAGTTCTTGATTACGTCGACAGTCAAATTATATCGATTCCTGATGTTGTTTTGAAATTTAACAAAATATTGACTTACGTAATTAGATTTGAAGTGCAAATAACTGTGGACCTCGATGATGCTACTCAAAGAGTTGCTATGTATTCCGATGTATTTTTCTTTTCAGTTTTCTGAATATTTAATCTCAATTATAATTTCCGAGGCAGGCCTTGAGCATTAGAATTCCAGATCCTGTTCAGGAACTTTTTCTTTGATTTTTTCCATGGCAAGAAAAATATACCAGAACATTTATGTCGTATTTCAATTTGATCGGATTTCGCAATTTTGTTAATCAATGTTTTATGATGTTGATGATCAGATAATATGACATTTATACTAGTTGCAACTTTGACACTGTTGAAATCGTTAAAGGTCTCAACTACCTGCAACCATAGGAAAATCGATGAGAATTTTTTCATAAAATTTATATTTTTAATTTTATAAAATATATTTTTATGGCAAGCACGAATCGTCATCGTAATTTTTTACGAAGGATGCAATTATTACTTTCGTCTCGTGATAGAATTGCATTTCCGCATAAACAAACGGATCCAACAAAAAACAATATTTCAGGTATCCTATATCCTTATCTCTTCATTCAAAATCAAATAAGTCTCTTGTTTCATAAATACTCTTTTGATTACCCATTCTTACCTCAAATTTCATCATTTCTCCTTAGGAAATTCTTGATTACATTGTAAAAGGAGTAATCTCTTTGGAAATATGCAACTAAAAGTTCATTTGTTGGATGGTTTTGTGTAGAGACATGTCATAGTTTGATCCGTGTATTAGACTTGTGTCCGAAAAGAACTCAATTGAATAATTTGGCTCTTAATAAGTTGAGTCCTAGTATATTTCCATCGGCTCATAGTTGATCCACCACCACCTCTTATATATAAAGTATACTCGTATTCTTGATAGATGTGAAACATACTAATCTCTGATCGATTACCTTGTCAGTGAGAAGTTGGAATTTTCGCCAATAAATCGTTGTGTGCGCAAATAAAAAATATAGTTTGTGAACTACCTATTGAACTAGTGCTGAAGCATTAAAAACAAACTATTTTCTGCGATAAACCGTATTACAACTCAACGTTCATTTTTGTCGATATCCCCAGCATTTTCCAGATAAGAACTTGTGCAACACAGAATTTGAAGTGTGTAAATGGTCAGTCGATAGAGGAAAACTGAGATGAAGTTAATTTTCCCGAGCATTTCTCTTTGCCGCTCTAGAAAGAGTTTTCAGTATGTTGTTGCGATAATTGGTGAGTCAAACTTTCAGAAAGAAGTTTTTCAATTTACTGCTCCGACTGAAATCGGTTTTTAAGTTATTTTGTTTTTCTTTCTTTGGAAATCTTATTCGCTTGAATATATTCAATATTAGGTATTCAGATATTTGATTAATTTATTTCTCTACAATTAAAAATTTGATGATTTCAGGGTTGATGTGGATATTTAACTAATCACTTAAATTTCATCAGAGTGAAGGTATTTTTCGAATTATAGTATAATTATTCTTCCCCCACTGAAATACTTCGTTAGGTATATTCATACATGCACCCTTTCAACATTCAGACCATCTTAAAGATATCGATACAAAAACTATAAAATGATAATTTCCAAGTGAATCTTTGTGCCACTCTTAGTTTCATGATTTTCAAAAACTACATCAGATATTGAATTTTTAATTGAAGATAGGCTTGAGGCCTGAATATTTCTCTTTTTTCTAATTCGGAAAGAAAAACTTAGAGGCTTTCAACTGGAAATTGATATCCAAACTTTCATCACTCATGAACACATGACGTTTTCATGTTGCATCATTGCTCCCTTGTCTATGAATTTAAACTTTAATTTCTTGGTTTTCGCATTTGAAGTTCAATTAATGCTAAAGTGATCTCAACCAGTTCTGATATTTTTCGAGTTGGGTTATAGTAGATGTTGCATTGCAACACTTGAATTTCAAAATGGAAATTTCGAAGGAAATATATTTCTCCTCGAATAATTTAAGAGCTTTCTTCTAAGTATTATCTTTTAAAGGATCTATTGCAAAAACAGCTCAGAATGTGATCAATTAGTGATTAATAATTTACCACCGATTCTGCGATAAAAATATCGGGGAAGTTCAAATAATTGTTGCTAAGAAACAAATTTCGAAAAATTTATTTTTACTTGTCCTTTCCACTTTTTGATAGTTGCATCCCACGTATTCTGGGATACCCTGTATAGGTTCGATTGTGTCGTTTTATTATTCTTGATGAATGCCTTTATATTCCAATCAATGTTCAATAGAAGACTGACAATGAAGTATTTACGGAATAAAAGCTACTCATATCAAATCTAACACAAAAGTGTATTCAAGATGAAATTCTCAAATTTTGTATTTTTTCACTCTACCCATTATTCTCGTGATGAATTAATTAACAACTTCAAGGCTTCATTATTATTTTCCTTCGTATAATCCGTTCAAGTGAATGAGGATGACATTCACCAATTGAGAAAAATCACACGCTCAAATCAATATGTAAGAAACTATTTCCTCCTTTTTATTCAGAACCTTCAACCATAATAATTGCATATAAATTATGTTCAATGATTCCGAAAAAACCTGTGAAAAATCCTCCAAATAAAATTCGATTTGATCTGGAATCATTTAAAAATATATCATTGAAATGAGGTTTTATAGGAATACATGTCAGATAGGAAAGAAAAAACCGAGAGGCAATAAGATGGTTATAAGAAATTGTTATGATGCCTTTATGAAATATCTTCAATTCATGATATATATGATTTATTGTGATTTTGGAAAAAAATTGTTTCCCATCTTCGAGAAAAGGAAATTTTAGTTATTAAATCAGCGGTCTTCCTTGAATGATAATATGTATCCTACGATCATACGAAACAAGTTATTCGAATTGAACTTTCGAGAATCAAAGTATCTGAATATATCAGTGATGAACAATTTGAATTACGTTTTTTATTCGAGCAATTTTGAAAAGTAGCACAATCAAATTTGTTTGAGTTATCTGATCGACATCATATGATATCCGCTCTATTGAATTGACTTGTTCCGAAATTGTGAACCATTTTTTTTTCACATGAAAAATATTATCAATAATGTCATGTTGAGAGAAATAGAAGGAGTTTATCTCGTGATTCGTCTCAATTATCTGAAAGATGACACTAACTTTCGAAGGTTATTCGATTTTTGTTGCTGTCCATTGTATTCGTATTCGTTATTAAAATGTATTGATTGTGTATTCTGATATTATATTTCATTATCAGCATGAGGAAGTCTTGAGTTGATAATCTTTGTTACATAATTAATACATAATCAAATCATGTTTACAAACCCCATGATTGCTAGTTTATAAACTCTCATTAAATATCCGAGAAAAGCTATAATCTTTCAATAAGGCTGAAGTACATTGAATACCCTAAGTGTGGTCAGGAAGAATAGTTCTTCTTTTGGCCCGAACATTTTCTTATTGAAACTTTGATAGAAAAATATGGACACTGTGAGAGAGATTCTAGGGAATCTTGAGAGTCAAATATTATGTTTTTCTAACTATCAGCTATGGTTTTAGGTGGCATCCCCATATCAAAATATATTGAGTCATATTTTCATGATGGATGTTCAAATTTATCAATGAGCGGAGAAATCTTTTTTTTGAGTTCCTGGATGGCGGTTGGCTTGTTGACATAAAATGTCCTTCTTGGATGCTGCCAAATTGCAAAGAAATCTGTAGTCAGGCCCAGTAAAAATGGGACCCTATATATGTTTCGTGTTTTACAGAAAAATTGTCGACAGGAATGAAATATTCCATCATGTCATCCAATGGCGCCATGATTTTTCCTGTAAAAAGTGTTATCCTAATGCTTCAGTTCCACTTTATATCGACCTAACCAGGGTCTAGATAGGTATACAAACAATATTGTACTTGACATTGAGATAAAACACAATTCCTGTATATGAAATTTATCACCATTCAGTATTCTTTGCAGATATTGCCAATAATCTAATCACGAAATTCTTGCTATCGGCAACTAATTGATGTACAGGTCAGGACTTCACCTTGCATTACGTTCGTGATTTGTATTTTGAGAGATTATTTTCGCCAGAGTACAAAAATTCTCGAAACAATTATTCTAACACTCGTTCATTCAATAACTCACCACTTTGAAATTTATGCTCGTGGTAGAATATCAGTACCTTCTCTGCACTTGTATATAACTATTGTGTATTTAATCTGTTGTGGCATTTTTAATTATGCAGTTTCATTTCCCATTTACTTATGTGTGGAATTTCTATTCGAAAGATAAATTCCGCATTTCCTTGTCACCTATTATTAAGTCATAATAAGCAATTGCATTCGTGTTTTTCTCGTTCCATATGTTGTAAACTAGATTCTAAATAATTATTGTGACTCTAACTACTTGTCATTTGCTATTCATCGTTGTCAACCGAATTATATACACATGGAAATGTGTATCTTTCTTCTTTCTTGAAGATAATCCTATATACACGTGCCTTGAAGCATTCGAAAGATTGTTGTATTGTCTTTCAATTCATCGATATTTCCAATTATGACGAGGACATATTATGGCGCACAGAAAGTTTTCCTATAAAATTCTTGCCCTGAGTGGTGATTCTTCAGCAATGAATTTTGGAATATAGACATTTTCTCACATTGGTCATTGAGTATCAATATACTTAACATTCAATAACATTATACTAAAACTCAATAATAAAGTAAACGTGGTCAAGCGTTCGAATTCAAACGGTTTTTATACCTATTTTATTGACCCACCCACAATATGAATCGCAAATTTTTGTCATTAAATATATTTCCATTACTACTGAAGAAGTAAGTTTTTAATGATCCTATTCAAAACAATCAATTAAAATGGATGTCTCGTAGTAAAATAAATGAGCATTTATGAACTATAAAACGACCTCAACAAGGAAAGTATCAACTCAATGCTGCCTGTACCTTTAATGGAATCGAAGTTGCATTTTGAATATCGATTAATTCTATTCCAATCTCAAGAACGACCTTGCTGCTTCTTTCGATTAAATCCGAAACGTGAACTAGTGAAGTGATATATGTGATAAGAAAAGGTCTCTCTAACAACTCACACTTCCCGGCTTCACTTAATTTTTCCGCAAGGTCGTTGCAGAAATGTTCATACATTTACTGCAATTCTACCAAAAATGTCAAGGAAATGGAAGAATTTCGTTTGAATATAACGAAAGTTTGGAGGGAGGTGGACCCGTTAAGAATTCAATTATTCTTTTCCATCAAAGACCCACAAATTTCATCATACGAAAGGCCATAATGTACACAAACGATTGGGTTGAAAAATGGACACAATGCGAATTCACAGATAAAAAATTCATTGTCAAATTTGATTCTGTTCCTCCATCAATAACAGCAAAAAAATTCGATTGATTTACAAAGCATGCCTGAAGGGGAAGTATTATTTGAAATTTAAATGTGTATATTTCGATGATCCAATGGATCAAACGAAAAAAAATCCAATATTTCGAACTCGGGATAGAAAAACCTTTCATATGAGGTATTACTTGACCTATCAAAAATTTAAAGGTTGGGGTTAATCTGAAGAGTTGTCCCCATCGAATCTAAAATCAGAGTGTCCAAGCATTTTTTTAAATTGCGTTCATTTCACCTGGTGTTATCTCGTCTGTTTCTTTTTCAGAAGCCCAACCTGTATATGGGAAATTTCTTCTTCATTAGTCCTTAAAACGGTCAAATCGAATTACAAATTGCTGTTTATTCATTATTTTCTCATTGCTTCTGAGGATAACAAATCATAAATTCTCCTCGCCAAGACTGCTCTGATTCAAATGTATTGGTACCTAATTATTTTCATTTATCTGTTTAAATTTCATATAGTTGTATTTTACACCATTAATTTGATTACGTTTCTCATTGGATCATCCTCTACTTGCTCTTCGATTCACACTTCGAATCGTTAAAACTTATATCAGCGCCAAAATTTTTCCCAAGATTTCGAAATGGTGAAAAATTGTTATCAACCAATTCATGTCTAGAGAGTGTTTCGTGGATATCTGGAGCGTTTATTATTTGGTTGCCATCAATCATTCGCATGTAAATCTTATCGAACAATTAAAATCATTGGAGTGTAAAGATGGCTGCAAACATTTTTAAACCCATTATTTCACTAAATCATTCGATAATGATTCGGTTTTATTATTGCGAATTGTGGAAATATTCAGTCTTTTGTTCGTTGGCGTTCAATTATCTGATTATTGAGTGTGAAAATTTGTTATGATTGCGTTTTAACATACGTATTAATCGAATTGGTCATAATGTTACTACTATTGTTGTTAACTATTATTCCATTATAATCACAAGGACAGCAATTTTTATCCCACATGCTTTGATGCTATCCACATTCTCAATGTAATTTGTGAAACCGGTTATGAAAATTTATTGGCTATATTCACAAATCTAAATTAATCTCATACAGTACTACCAAATAGCGAATAAGCAGAATCTCCTATCAAAGTCTAATGCAGGTACTGTGGGTTAATCATAAGAATTGATTGGTCAATATTTTCTGGCCACAATCAATGGAATTAGAAACAGACAAGTAGAAGTTGAGTTTTATGGAATTTCGGCAATGGTACACTAGGTGGCACACCTCTTTGCATCACAGTGAGATGCGTCCACTGAAAAAGGAGAAACCGGTCTCTCGCTACTCTTCACATATCTTAACGTTGGTTAAACAAAGATCAGTACTATTCGATTCAGCATTCATATCAATTGTAGCTCGAATCGGGTATCAACCAATTATTACGGGATTTTGATGAAAAGTTGAACAGCATTTCATTAAAAAATGATTACTCAGCAACAATCGCATAATGCTCAAGTTTATTAGGGGACGGGTCAATTCTCTACTACTGAAAGCCAATTAATACCAATTTTGTTATCGAAAATAGACGAATTTATTTGTTTTCAAAGTGTGTTATCGGTATGGTGTAATATTGACACGTCGATACTATATATACAGGATTGGCCATTATGAAACCAAATGAAGATTATTTCTGAAATTATTCTATTGGCAATCGATTTCGGACATAAGCCATCATCAAGCAAGCTTAAAAATGATGAAGAATGAACATTTACTTAAAACAGAATGGACAGATATATCAATTGTGATTTCCACGATCTCATGTTGTTTGTTAATTTATGTTTTGTTGGGTTTTTAAAAGTTGAGTTCATCTTATCATTGAAGCCATCAAAACATGCCAAATAAATGTATCGTTGTTTGAGTGATGTGGGTACTGCTTTTTGGTTGGTTCATCAAGGGGTTCAATGATTGACTAAACACAAAAAACCCAACTTATTCTGATTCAAAGTCACCTGTACAAATCGTGACATAATATCTTTCCATGAGAAGAAGAAATTTAACAATATTCAATTAAACTTTCATTTTTTTAAATAATTTCAATGTATTTTCAGGAAACTTGGCGGCATACACATGTGGAGTTTCATTCGGATGGACCTCTCCGGAAATTCCTAAACTGAAAGAAGAAAGCAGCCCTCTAGAAGTCCCACTAACACCTTCTGAAGAGTCATGGATCGGCTCGCTCCTCCCAATTGGTGCCGCAATAGGACCTTTCTTCGCCGGTGTTGCAGCAGACAAGATCGGAAGAAAAAATACACTTCTTCTAGCCATAATTCCCTTCATAGTCGCTTTCGCAATGGCAGCTTTTGCTAAGACCGTTCTGGTATTCTACGTTTTGAGGGTATTATTCGGTCTGGGGGTAGGAGTAGTATTCACCGTCCTCCCTATGTATATAGGAGAAGTAGCAGATAACGATGTGAGAGGACAGCTTGGATCTTTCATGCAACTCTTTATCACCATTGGCCTGACGTTTTCGTACGCTGCAGGACCTTACACAGACATCAAGACATTCAATTTCGTGTGTTTAGCAATTCCAGTCCTATTTCTGGTCCTGTTCTTCTTCTTCGTTCCAGAAAGTCCCTACTACTTGATCCAGAGTAATAAACTCGAGGAAGCCGAAAAATCTCTGATGAAGCTCCGCTCAGGCACCGCTAAGAGTGTGAAGGGTGAACTGGAGGAGATAAAGAAGAATGTGGAAGAAGCGCAAGCGAATAAAGCAGGATTCATGGATATTTTCGCTACTAAGGGTCTAACGAAAGCTTTCATCATATCGCTCAGTTTGGTGTTTTTCCAACAGTTCTCTGGAATCAACGTGATAATTTTCTACGCTCAGGATGTTTTCGCAGCAGCTGGAAGCAAACTTGCTCCAGAAATTTCTGCGATCTTAATTGGTATTGTACAAATTCTGAGTAGTGGCGCTACTCCTATTCTAGTCGAAAGAAGTGGAAAGAGACTTCTGTTATTGATTTCAGCAGTAGGAATGACACTGTCACTAACAGTCTTAGCGTATTACTTTTATCTTTTAGAAAAAGGAGATGATGTCTCTAAAATCTCTTGGTTACCCATCGTCTCTCTCATAAGTTTCATAATTGTTTATTGCCTGGGATTTGGTCCTCTGCCATGGGCAGTTATGGGTGAGCTATTTCCAGGAAATGTGAAATCCATAGCATCTACCTGTACGGCATCAGCTTGTTGGATAATGGGATTTTTGATAACGAAATATTTCAGCTCGTTGGCAGACGTTATCCAAAAAAGCGGATGCTTTGGACTGTTCAGTTTATTCTGCCTTGGTGCTGCCAATTTCGTTCTTTTATATCTTCCCGAAACTACCGGAAAAAGTTTACAAGAAATACAAGACTTGTTGAATAAATAAGAACAAAATTGTGATTTACATAGTTTCCAATGGTTGTGCATTTCCTTACCATTACTATTAAATATTGTAACGTAAATATTTATTTGAATTTTCGAAGCTTCTACAGTAAAATTGTAAAATATATCGTTTACTTTGGATGCGATATTCGAAACATTGTTTGTACAAAGTACTGATATTAGATTATACCAAGTATTAATACCATGATATGTTATTGTATTTATTTATTTTTAAGTGAACATTATTCCAAAGAGAGTTTTCAATAAAAAAAATTTGAGCTTGTATTTATATCACTACTACTCAAGTTTATTTATGACTCGACTGTCCTTCAGTCCAGGCTTGAGCTATGGTTCTTTTCAGTTGATCATCCCCTTTTTCATACATATCTTTCATCAGGGAGAAGAGGCTATTCTCGTCGTGCTTCCCACCCTCTTCAACCGCATATTTATTCTTTCTTTTCTGAGCATTCTCTTCGTCAGTTTTATTCAAGAATTTCCATTTCGAAGCGTTAGATTTGACGAGAAATATAACGACTGTATCAGATTCAACTCTCCAATAACTCTTTTCCGGTATGATTGGATTCAACAGTTTAGTTATATTAAAAACGTACTCCTTGTTCTCCAAATTTTTCACTGTCATTGAAAGTGAATCAGCGCCGAATTGACATTTGATATTTTCTGGATTCAACTGGTGCACTTTCGGCAGAGTTAAAAAAATTTTCACATATTTAGGTGATTGGTCCCATGCGTATTTGTCGATTTTCACTTGGAAAGATCTTGCTTCTTGTGGTACTTTTCTATTCTCTTTTGGTACAAGCGTTTTCTCTTGTCTGAAGGATTCTTCGAGCTGCGATTTTTCGGAGATAAGCCTTCGCATTTCGATACTGAGGAAATTCTTTATTCTTTGCCTTCGCGCAATGTTCAGGAGAGATTCGACTTCATATAGATCTTTGTTGATCTCGATGATTTTTTTCTCCATTCGGAACTCTCGGGATTGACTTTTGTCAGGAGTTTTGTCATTATCCATGACATAACTGTCAAAATGAGTACAGAAATATTTGAATAATTCAAGAGAATGTTTTCACCTTGGGATTCATAGAATATAGTATATCATGGTTGGTTAGATTTTCTGATTCATTCTTTCGAACTGAATCGACTAGAACTAGTTTATTGACTAGAAGTTCAGTTTTGCTTCAAATTCAAATAGCTCCAAACTTATCGACTATAGTTTCAATTGAAGTCATCAACCAGAATGAAACCAACATCAGTGGAGCAATCATGTGAAGATTAATAAAGAGTTGAAACTGGCAAACTTTCGATGAAATAGGTACTAATCAAATGACGATTATTCAAAATAACCTCTGATTATGATGCGATAAAGTTGCGATTGCTCTTTTTAGTTCATTCCCTAGAAAGATTGGTCCACATGATTAGAAATCCGCAAATCAAACAGCATGTTTCAATTAATAGTACCCTTTGGAAATTGCATCTCCTGGTATGTGTTTTGTAAAGTTTTAACAAGCCTCGGCAGCAATTTAGAGCAAAACTCTCCTGTCTGGGGGCAGGTACCTTCATTAAGTGACCGTTATTCGATCAGGTGATGTAGTTACAACCCAAAAAATCAAAAAGCTCCTACAGGTCCGTATCCAACATGCCCACAGGTACCTATGTTGAGTACGTCACTGTGATAGTGACTCAGGATTCAGATCTCAGAATTTTTTTTAACAAAAATCTGTCTTCACGATAGAAAAGTTATTTTACAATAGTTCCCTTTAAACACCCCCATTTCCCAGCTTCTGAGCGATAAAACTGACAATTATGCCACTTTCCTGAGTCTTTTGACATCTGGATATTATGCAAACTCTTGGTAATTTGTTTCAATCTAGTGAAAATGTTGATTCCCTTCTTCGCTGTTTTGTCCCACTGGTCTCCTATTTCAGCTATGACGTATCACGCTCCAGAGGAAAATGTTTAATATAAAGAACATTTGCTACTTTTATATTTTATTCTCATAATGATATCAGAATCAATGCAGTTTAGCTCTGCCCAAAATAGGATTATCTCTCACCTTATACTGCAAATATATAGGCCTGATCCATTAGTTCTTTCCATTGAAATGGCAGAATCTCGATTTGATCAATATTTTCATGATAAGCATAAATTGCGTTTTCTCATTGCATAAATTTTATAACACTGGAGATGATTGCATGATGGAATAATATGTAATCGTTTGTTTGCAGGATGCATAGACATAACAATATACTTAGGTCTTCCCATTAATCTAGGATATTTTATACAGTCATATCCTAGACCACTTAAATTTGTTTTTCTCGAGATTATAGATTTCACGGATCTTCTATTAGTTATGAACTTTTGTGAATTCTAAAAGAATACTTTATGAGTTCTATGGAAGAACATCCCCTCTAAATAAATTTCAGATTGTGATCAGAATCTTTGTAATACCTACAATTCATACAAATAGGCATGGACAATTATTTCTTGATGTAGTTTAACATGTCATGAGAAATATCCATCAAGAAAAAGATGTACAAATAAACCTGTCAGGATTTATGTGAATCTATCACATGAATTCGAAGAAAACATATACATATATGTAGATGCTAAAATATTGATGTTAAGAATTGAATAGTTATTTTCTTCTCAGTCTTGAGATATCAAGATGAGGACTATATGAACAAAAATATTTCTGTATATCCCTTCTACGACAAAGATTCGCGTGAAGCAGGATCATTTTTATACATACACTTTAACACCACCGAGTCAAAATTACTGGTAATAACTCATAAGTGGAGTACTTTTCCTGTTATCATTTCAAAAGTCTAATTTTATCCGACCTTCAATGAAAAGAATTTCTGGAATATTGGGTAATTGCCCCATTCAAAAAATAATGGCACAATAGTGAGGAAATGACTCTTCCGTTCCAATCTGATCGAAGTATTGATACAAACTTCTCGCAATACTTTTTTTCGCCCCCTTCCAGTATTTGTTTGATGAGAAGATTCTGGAAATCAAACAGGACTCAATATAGAGTCAAATAAAGGACATCATTCACAATTATATCACAAATTTACCAAAACCAAATTTTTCGCACAGTGTAATCTAAGGAAATATCTAGGACCAATAAATATAAACCTTAACCTCATTTCAATACTCAATGCTGTAACTGATTAATGTTATTTTTCTCATACTCTTAATCTGGATCTTAGAAATAATAACCATGTCTGCTTCGTTACACCGAATTTTATATTATTATAATATTATTATTCTTGAATAGATAATTATCACGAAATATAACCGTTCGCTAATGAATTTGTTGAATAGCAGATCAGCAGATCGTGTCATTTCATTGAAATGAATTGTTGTTCGTAGTATGACTAGAGTTCATCAACATTTATTGGTATACATGTGAAAATAAATATACCTTTCATTATATAGTTTGCAACTCTTAATTTTTCCCAACCAGGAATTTATTCAATACAGTAATGTTTGGATAATCCGAACCCCGGATAATCCGAAGTCCCCTATAATCGAACGGTAAAATTAATGAATAATCCGAACAGCTCGAACTCTGCAATCCGAACAACCACCATTTTATTCTTTTACGAAGCGTATGATACACATACATATTTGTGTGTATATTCAGATTGAACCATGGTTTCTAAACGAAGGTATGTATATCTTACCCTACAAAAAAAGGCTGACAGAACAGTTTGATGTTAAGAAGTCGACAGTATCGGACATAAAAAAGGATGTGTCCCGAACTAAAAGAGGTCTTGGAGCCGGGAAAACAATGCGGAATTTTCTTATGTTAAAGATGCAGTATATACATGGTTTTTACAACAGAGAGCACAAGCGTCAATTTCTCTCTAGAAATGAATTTATAATCCGAATTTGTTCGGATTATACATATCATTCAACATGATTTCTGTAATCATATGATTTGATAAACCCAACGGGTCTTGAACACTTTCTGTTAGGATTATAAATACATTACTGTATTGATTTTTCTTAGTCTAAATCAGAGGAATGATTTTTGATATTGAAAAAACAACTGTATCGAAAATTATCATCATATCATATCAAACGTTTACATTGCGCTAAAACAATACATATCAGATAATTCTGAACAATATGATACCCCAGGTAGAAGAATTGGATCGAACACATTGTATTCAGGAAATTTTTAAAATCGATACCCTCATTTTTGAAATGATTCACAAGTTGCATTATTTTTTTATGAGGTAGAGAGGGTGATACGCGAATGACCAGTGCGTGATCTAAAACTTTCCGAATGGAATGATTGAACGCTGTGAATTCTATCTTCAAATTTCATTTTCTAGGGACATTTTTTTTTCAATTTTGGGGGTCGTTGACGGATGTATGGAAATAAACCCAGTTTGCAGATTCAGCCAATGTGACAAACCGGTTCCTCCATCATTAGAGCTCATCAGTGCCTCTCAGCCTGCTGCACAACCATGAAAAACCGTACTTGAAAAGCAATGCTAGAAGATACTTCTGAGTGTTACTACAGAAGTGAGCCATCTGTATGAACATCAATTCAACCTTATCTCACTGAGTTCCTCAACAAACATCAGTTCCACAACTCCTTTTCATTTTGACGTGAATGGCAAGCTTCTACAGCTTCTGCAGCACTGAAATATTGTGGAAAAAGGGCTCGATTATCAGAAAATATAAGATAAAATATTTCGAGTTTCTGTTGATAATAATAGTAGTAATTTCAAACCCTTGGACAATGGTCTTCCACAAGGATCAGTTTCAGCTCCTCTTCTCTTCAACATATATCTGTGAGATATCCCTGAACTTCTTTTGAAAAATATGCCGATTATATTGACTTGGCTTTCGTCATGCTGATTTTCCACCTTTCAAAAGACTTAGACATCCTGAGAATATTTTGTTGAGAGGACAATATGCCCAAACCCAAATAAAACTGAGGTTTTATGTTTTCATTTGAGTAATCATCGAAAATATAGACAATTTTGGTGAATCTTACTTGATATACAATTTCAATCCTTAATATGTAGATCAAACTAGATTCTGAATAGATTTGTTTTTTCAGTCTGAAAACTAGAAACTAGCTGGTACTTCATGGGATGCATCTGCAACAAAACTTCGTACGGCTTTTTTTCTGCTGTTCAATATTGTTGCTCCGTTTGGCTCAACAGTTTCCATATGCCAAAAATTGATAGTAAATTGAACTTTTATATGTTACTAGATCTTCACCTTCTCCTTAGTTACCAGTTCTTTCAAACATTGTTCCCCCCATATCGTTGACAGTCAACAATTTTGAATTTCTGGAACAAAATACATTCCTTTGAGGATTCATTTCAACTTAACTCTCATATTCCAGAAACTAAGATTTTCCAGATTGAGATCGCGTAACCATTTTGGTCCAATTCTTGACTTGAATCAAACACAAGGATTGATGAGATTTTAATGGAATGTATGCAATATTTTCAACAAAGGTCTAATTTCTAGTCTTTCTGAAAGAGTTTTTGAAAATTTTGAAAAGGGTGTCCGATTTTTAAATTATTATTATTATTAATTGAAACACATGTTTTCGCCAGTTCGAGTGTCTGGCATCTTCAGGAGTTATACTTTCAGGAGATGTTCTAGCTGAAATGAGCTGAAGATGCCAGCCACTCGAAATGGCGAAACGTCGAAAATTAATCCACGACGATGGAAGAAGCGATCGAAAAAAACAAGTGACATTGAACGATGGCCGCGAAAGCCTCAACCAATTCATTACTTCCCAAATAACTTCACAACTTTTCAATTTGAAGTTTGCAATTCTGAATGATTTTCTTGCAACGTATTTCCTTTGAAAAGTGAAAAGTTGCGAAGTTGCTTGGTGCAGTAGGTATCGAAGCTTCACTACTCCTTTCGATTTTGAGTTTTGTCCCGTGGGAGGTGCAAACATCATCAGGATGTCTATGGGAAGAAGAGATATCCTCCATTGTTCAAATGTTGCTTTGTAAGCAGACACGATGATATACATCGCGGTGATATGATTTTTTTGCTGAGGTTTTTTTCCTTTTATATTTTATTTATGGTCCCCTGAACTTCAGCTAACAATATCTGAAATGCATACTCAATTGGATTGTATCAAATTATGTTATTGCTCTATATCGGAAGAATGTATACATATATTGCTGAATGATTCTTCAACGAGCTGTTTGTTTTTCGCAGTATTCCATATTTAAGCGTTATAAAGTGTCAAATGTCAAAAAATTTCAGGTTGCCAACACTGTATTGCTTGAATGGCGGCAAATTCAAGAGTTGCATAAATTTTGGACCATCGTTTCAGGTGTATACGAATCAACCTATTTTCAGTTCAGACCTGAAATTGAATCATCTCGCGTAACATACGTCCCAGACTATTTTGGAACGGTAGAACAAAATAAAATACATCTTCCGATAACCAGAATAGCGCCATTGAGTTCGAAGGTCTTGGTCGAAATTTGCGATAGCACATTACGAGATAATTTCTTCATTACCGAAAGCTCTATATCAATCATTCCTACATCCACATCGGAAGAAGTTGTCCTGTTACATGCCATTACATGGTCACTTCCAGATCCGCGCCGTATTTCAGACGAACGTGTTCAGTTTGCCATTATCCTCGTGAACGACTGGGTCGAAATAAAATATTTTTCACTCAAATGTAAAATATTTTTATTGGGTGCAAATTTTGAGTGTGTGATTTATTCAATTATTGTCCTGATTTTATCAGTGATGTACTTGACATTCCCAAGAGATAATAACTAATCATTATGAACCGAAGTCATCGGCGCGCATCACTTTAGTTCACGTTTTTCTGTCATCTGTTGAATCGATTTTCGAAAATGGGTGCTTCCTCCGGTATGATGATCTACATCATCTCGGCTATTGGTAAGTTCTCAAAAACGTTCAAAAAACCTCCCATTGCTTGTTCAAATTGAAATATAAGGTGTGTAAATAGCGCGGTGTGTATTATAGTGAATAAAACGCAACATCGAATAAATAAACCGAAAAATATTCTCACTCAAAAGCAGTTCAATTTCAAGAAATTGCATCTGTTAATTTGAGCTTCGCACTCCAAATCCTTTTAACTCTATAAACACTGTAGAACCTTCATATAACTATAAAATATGGCTAATAACGGTTATTTCATCAATATTAAACCAGCAACCCTTATTTTTCTCCATATGTCTGTATATCATGACATGACCGTTAGTTTTATTAATTAAATTGGAAAGAAATAAGCTACGGTAAAATCACGTAGGTACTAAATTTTGAGAAGTTTTTGAAATTTTCCGTAAAATTTTGAGTTTTTTAGGTATGATATTCTGTTATATTCTAAATGAATTTTAGATTCATTTAATCAGTATATTGATGAAAATTTTACTACGAAGCCATTTTTTCATTCCAGTAAATTTTGGGAATGAGATGAATATAACTCACATAATATTTTACTCATCTACAATTAAATTATAATAAAGGCTGTCTATAAATGATTGTAACATCACAGTGCGAGCATTGATATTACTTTAGTTTACGTAGAAATATTTTTTGGAATTTTGAACAATACGAAGAAATAGCAACTTCTAAATATTGAGAAAAAGTCTCCTGATAGAGATCAATAATAATCCAAGGCCAAGATGTTACAATTTACAATCATTTAAAAAGACCCTGTAGAATCTATCACCAAAAGTATATGAATTGAAACCTAACTGAAACTGAATGATATACATATAGCCCTTTTTTCTAGTGATAAAAATAGCACTAGTAGTATGAGGTATACTGGAGTTAGGTAAAAAAAATTGTCTAATCTGTGAGCATATACAATATGTCTGTCTGGTGGGTGAAAAACTGAGAAATTTCCATTCAAACAATTCACCTAATTTTTAGTCATGAAAATTGTTGATGGCCTCTATTATAATGAGCATTCCAGCGCGGTTGCCTAAAAATCCTTCGTGATTGTAAATGTCCGATAGATGTGTATTTTTCATGAAATTTTAGTATAATCTATCCTCAAATCTATCATGTGACCCGGAAAAAAATATGAGCAAAAATTTTCCATCCTTTTATCAATTTTTCTCATAAAAGTCATCATATATTAAAATTAACTAGATTTTTGTGAATAACATTCAATATAAAGATTCGATATAGCGATGATGGAAATTTAGTTTGCATTTCCATTGACTCTACACGAGGCCTTGATACACATACACATGCCTGAAAATTTTGGCAACAACTTGTTAGTAGTATCTACTCTTTCATTAACGTTCAACAATAACATATTCTAATTATATTTCCTCATCGTTTACCAACTTTCGGCTTTGGAAAATAAATAAATAAATAATAAGCAACGGTAAACTGAAAAATTGATTGATTGATAATTTGAGATGAAATTTGATTTAATTCATGCGGGTACTTCAATATCTGATTGTTCTGGTTTATCCGCATGTCGATAAAAACATGAGTTTTAGATTCGTTGAGTCCCAATAAAAACAAAATAAAGATTATGGATTTCGTAATATTGACGAAAGATATTCACCTGGAATTAATCAATTTTGATTGTTCTGAATCATTCAGTCGACTCATGGTTCAGAAACATCAATTTCATTGGAAATTCATTGGAGCACTAACGCAATTGTTCAAATTCATATATACAGAGGAGGATATTGAAGATTACCTAGAAAATTTTATTGCATAATGAATTTCCTTGCATTCTCAAATTTCTGAATCCGTAAATTTTTAGGCAGACTTACTTTCCTCACAGTAAATATGCTGTATTAGTATTTTTATTAGTAAAGTTGTTACTTGCCAAATATACCCCTTCATTTTACCAAAATATTTTCCAACTCACTCACACTTTGCAAGTACATAATACTTCTATGCCCAAAATCAATTGTCATTCCCAAATACTTTTTCTACTAGAAGAAGATACTTCTTCATTAAAAATACCACTTGAAGTTTATTCTTCTCCCCTCAATATTCTACCAAGAATTCATTGTTATTTTTTTTTCAGCCCAGATCATCTCCTTTGTTTGCGGTACCTGCTTGACATGGTCTTCTCCAGTCCAAACCATACTCAACAGCACAGATGATACTCCTCTAGATCAGAGATATGATACTGATAGTACAGAAACGGCATGGATAACTTCTCTTCTGACCGTAGGTGCAATTTTCGGTGCCATCATTTTTGGCATGGCAGCCGGTAAATTTGGTAGAAAGCCGGTCTTGGTCTTCCTCGGGTTTCCCTTCCTCATCAGTTTCCTTTTACTGGCATTTTCCAAAAATCTATATTGCTTCTATTTCGCGAGGACATTCTCAGGATTGGCTCTTGGAGGAGTGTTCACATTGATTCCGATGTACAGTGGAGAAATTGCTGAGGATTCAAACAGAGGCATGCTGGGGGCTGCTATGAATTGTTTCATAACGCTTGGACTACTGGCATCCGTATCTTTAGGTCCTTACATTGATTTTATGTGGTTCAACGTTATTCTTGCAGTATTTCCTGCGATGTTCATAGCTTTATTCATTGTGTTTTGTCCTGAGAGTCCTTATTTCCTCGTCAAGAAAGACATCAGTAAGGCAGAACAATCTCTCAGATCCATCAGAGGCACGTACGATGTAAGCAGAGAACTGAGTGAAATAAAATCAACGGTGGAGAAATCTGAAGGTGGATCTTTCACGGATATTTTTGTAGACAGGGGAAATCGCAAAGCTTTCCTCATAGGCTCAGGACTTATATTCTTCCAGCAATTCTCGGGTATCAATATCGTGCTCTTCAGCGGCCAAGATGTCTTCAACGCGGCTGGTGGTGACATGCCTGCAGCATATGGACCCATCATCATTGCTTTGGTGCAATTTTTCACCAGTTTCATCACACCAATAGCTTCTGATCGATCAGGAAGGAAGATATTGCTGATAATATCTCATACCTGTATGTTAACTGTACAAATATTCTTCGGTTTATATTTCTTCATGAAGAAAAATGACGAGAGTTCGGTTGAGAACTACAGTTGGCTGCCTATTACCACTCTAATCATCTACATCACATCTTACAACGTTGGATCTGGACCCATACCTTGGGCAGTATTGGGTGAGCTCTTCCCATCTAACATCAAAGATTTAGCCGCTGCAGGAGCATCCTCAATCTGTTGGATTTGCGGTTTCATCATAACCATCCTCTACCCCACCTTCAAGAACTCAATAGGAATTGGAATAACTTTCTGGATTTTCTCGGCATTCGGAGTATTCGCAACATTGTTCATCGTAATGTTCGTGATTGAAACTAAAGGAAAAAGCTTGCAACAGATTCAAGATGAGTTAAACTCATGATGGGACAAAACGAAACAGTAATCGTAATTACCAAGAATGAAGGAGGGGAAGAAAATTCAAAGGGAGACAAAGATAGAGAAGTGATAATTTGTTTATAGTAGTGTATAGACTCCTCAATATTACTCTCTTCCATGAGTGATTGGTATCATATTATTATACAATCTGATAATGTGAATATGATTGACTTATTTCAAGTCATAAATTTAGACATTCCATATTTATTTATATTTCGTAAAATAAAATGAAAAGTATCGATTTTTTTTTAATTTTCATCCCTATCAACATATCTATTTTTCGGTGATCACTGACACATAGTCCAATTTAAAGGAATTCACTGTTGAAAATTGAATGATAAGCCGTTGGAAAATTGAATCTAAACCAAACCTACAATTCACCCATGTGATAATCAGGAAAATCTAAAATTGTATGAATTGAAAACGGTGAATCCAGACAATTCATAAAATTCTAGTTAACTAAACAACCTTTCAGTATCATCGAAAGACAAAACGTATACATGATTAATGGAAAATCACAAAATTTGTTCACGTCATCAGTGCAATGATATGAGAGATAAGAATAAACAATCTGGGACAAACACGAGGCTAAAATATTTCATCTAGTGGATCATATAACAAATTGATTGGATTTCATCAATTTAATCGGTAACTTTAGCTCAAATTACCCGGCAATATTAGAGATAACGAATTAATTCTCATGGATTTTTCGATTAACATTGACTATAACGACTATAACAACAAGGATGTATTTTTTGAAAAAAAAATTGGATATCGTTTTCCTTAGTTGTTAATTCAGAATTTAGAAAATCTCTACGTGGAGTCATCACATCTTGTCTGCGCAAGGGCGGATTTACGGGGGGGGTAGAGGGGGTAATTACCCCCCCCATGAGTATCGAAAATCTGAAAAAAGGGTACCTACGCAACGTGATGCACAAAAAATTTCATACAATAATTTCAAATTCGTAATTTTTCAAATTTTGTTAATATATTAAACTTCGAGCAACAATAATTAAAGGAACACGATAATATTCAAAATTTTTTGGTGATTTTTAACAGACTGTATCTCAGTGAATAATGGTCTTATAGGAAATAAAAGAACTCAGTTTTGAAGCTTGAGAACTTAGGTTTCTGAATTTATTGGTTCACAATTTCTCGGTGTACCGGTAGTCATACAATCATCGGATAAAGCAAGAAAAAAAATTGTCAAAATTTTTCGAATATTTTTTATTACGCGCATGGAATAATTTTCTCGAGCTTGACCTATGCAAATGTCACATAACCTATTTATTCAGTTCTAATTTCATTTTAGAGACTTTCAGAAATAACCATTTGTCTTCGAGATATCCTAATTTGAATGAAAAATGATCCTCTCTCACTCAACTGCCAATATCTCCCAAACTTCTGATCGCCTAGTGAGTACAGAAATCTTTCTGCAAAAGTCTGTTTTGTTCAATTAAGAAGAAATATTTTTTTCACCTATCACATAAACGTGGAAAAGGAGCAAAAAAATGCCATTTTACCATTTTTTGTTTAATGGACTGTTTCATCATCAATATTGGCGGAAAAGCTTAGGTTATGAAAAAATTTTACAGCCTGATGTTCCCCGAAGTTCTCCTCAAATCGGTAGATCGATCTGTTCAGCAGTTCTCTTAAACCGATTGATTGAAATTTTGAAAAATTAAGGTAACAAGGTTTTTGTTCCTTAAATTTGACCTTATTTTCTTAATCAATCAATAATTACATTATTTCTTCATTTTTCACTCAAATTTTGTTTAAATGAAAAAATTCATTTCTAAAAAATTTTCGTAATTTGAAAAAAAAATTAACATTCGAGAATTTCGTTAAATTTTGTTCTTAAAGTAAAATTAGAATAAAAACATGTTTTAATTTGAAAAAAAAAAAATACAAGAAACCATTTCTGACTCACCTCCACTGGAGCTATGGACCTTGGATACATCAAAACCTTAATTTTTCTCAGAAAAAAATAATGGAATTTTAAATTGAAACCCTTAACTTTTTCCGTTTTCCGACACCTGACACCACTTTCAAAAAACAGTTTTCTTGAAAACCTCTCGACTCATTAGGTAAAAAAAAACCGATTTGAAAAAATTAGGTCAAGTTTAAGGAAAAAAACCTTGTTCTCTCAATTTTTTCAAATGTTCAATCAATCGGATCAAGAAAACCGATCGATCTACCGATTTGAGGGGGGACTTTGGGGAACATCAGGCGGCCAAATTTTTTTATATCCTAAGCGTGGCAAAAAGACACGTTTATGTGATTGAACAAAACAGATTTTTGTGGAAAATTTTCTTTAGAAAAAGAAATCGCCTTTCGCCTCGCTAGGTGAGCAGTATTTCCGGAGATATCGGCTGTTGAGTGAATATCTCGAGAGTAGTAAAAAGCAAATTAGAGCTGAATGAACAGGTTATGCGACATTTGCATTGGTCTAGCTAGAAAAAATTCTCCGTGAGCGTAGACCAAAAAATTAAAATTCGAAAAATTTTTCTTCGTGCTTTATCCGATGATTGCATGGCCACCGGTACTCTGAAAAATGGTTGATCAATGATTTCAGATACTTCTTTAAGCTTCAGAAGTTTTTTATTCGACCACTCGTCACTGAAATACAAACTGTTTTAAAAAAAAACTTTGAAACTTTTTTTGTTCCTTCAATTGTTTCGCGAAGTGTATTAGCAATGAAAATTTCCTAAATATGTGGTAAGCAAATACCTTTCAAGTTCAAAAAACCGGAATTCTCTAGTTATTCGTTCTCAATGGTTATTACCCCTCCCAAGAAAAAAAGCTATATCCGCCCTTGTGTCTGCGATTGTTAAAATTAATTGCTAAAGTGTTCACCCAGTCCAGTTAATACGCACGACACTGTTTGGCTTCAAAGAACAAAGTTACAACATAAAATTCACCTTTATTTTAGATACATTCAGGTCCGTAAGGGCTGCAGGTAAACTACTTAGACTATTATAGTTTATATTCTAAGGTAAAAGTAGGTACCTTAGGGATGGTGTTAGATGAGTCGTAGTATCCCATAAATAATAGGATGCGAAAGTGATATTCATCAAACCACTCCAAAATTGCAATAAGAATGCGAGAGCCACTCATGTGTAATTCCTTCTTCTAACAAATTCCAGGAGCATTAGCATTATTAGAATTGAGTCATGAGGTTAACCCCAAACAGCCAAAAAAATCTTTGAATTTTTTCAAATTGTTACTAACAATTTTTCTAATCAATGGGGGGTTACGTCCCTAATAACTCCCTCCTCGTTACGCCTATGCATGTCCAGGAGGAAAGATTCCACAGAGAACGATGGATACACTTTCTGTTTTAGGATGTAATTAGTTTTTCCTGCACACCTCTAAATGATTTCAAATGAGATGCAATTTATTGTTTTCAAAATGCGAGTCAGACCAACCCTCTGCCTGAAGTAAACTTGACACTTTTTGAACAAGAAAGCATTTGCGCAAGCTCCATTACGGCTCAAACTATAACAATAATGCGCAGATGCATTCTGCTACCTACTTTAAATTCCTCAAAGAAAATGGATATCAAAGATTATAGAGTATGAATATACCTTATAATCTTTTATGGATATATTACTCATATTGTTTCCTGAAATTATTGCGAAAAATAGAGCGAATTTCAATGGAATTTCCTTATTTTTAGCAGTTACGTTCCCCTCAAACAATTTGTACCCCTCGATTCAAAATTCGTTCAAAAAGATTCGAAATCTAAGGTGGCCCCAAAAGTAAGGAGGTTGGGATTAATAAATGACTGCGGATTTTAATATAAATTTATTTCTTTCGTGGATGCATTGTCGATTTCTATTTCCTTCTTTGATGAGCCCGCAGCTTGTGATTCGGAAGTATTATTTTGATGTCGCATTGGTTTTTGCGAAATTCTTTCCAAGCTTCATAGTGCTTCTGAAGTGTAAACATCAACCAAGAGGTGTAAGTGAAATCTATAGCAGCGATACCTTAAATCAATATTAATTCATTACTTGGGAATGTTGAGAATTAATAAATCTTACCTAAAATAGAAAGGAATCCTAGCACATGAGATAACATTTGTTGTTTCTCAGACTTTGCTATATTTTCACATAGAAGCATCAAAGTGTAAGTTGAAGCAACAGCTGTTGGGGTGTAGGCAATAAAAGTTGCGCCATCTATCAAAAATTCCCATAAATGTGTCCCAGGAGTAGATACAAACATTATCAAAGATGTAATAATATTATATCTGCAAATTTCACCATCTTCACAGATAAGTTTGAAATTATAAACTTAATTTACCTAGGTTGTCTGAGGATTTCATAATGATGTTGGCATAATTCACAATAACTTCTAGAAGACTCCATAAGCCATCTTTCCAGGCATTCCAAATGAACTAAAGCTACAGTTCCCCGACAACGACATGGTGTTAGAAGATCATCAACACTTTCTCCTCCATGACATATTCGACACATGTAAGATTCAGAGTCGAGACTTGTCTGAAATTTGGATATCTTCCAGTCATATTTTAAATTGACAAAATACTATTATAATAGGGACTTCTACTAGAAACTTACATCACTATTTAGAAGTGAAACATAAATTTTATTTAAATGCACATCTAGCCTATCCTCATGTGCTAAGCTTCTGACAGCCACCAAGGGTCTAGTGTGTATTTTTGTCGGCTTGAGAACGTAAGGCAGACTTTGTCTGCTGAATTTCAAAGGAAAGATTTTCGTAGAATCTTCAGATGATGCTAAAAAACTCATACTTTAAAAAAATATATAATCAATATCAGAATCAGTTCAATTCAATATGAATTCGAATTATGCTTACTTTCTGGCATTGAAATAGAAGAGAAACTTCCATACTGGAAGTATCCTACCTCTGAAAGCAAACTTTTATTATCGAAACTATTCCTTTGTGAAATTGAAGGATTTTTATTTGAATAATTTGTTTCACTAGAGCTGATTGTACATACATGGGATTCGTAAGAATGTAGGTCTTCTAGGTAAGGGACCTTCGGACTCATGAGACTAGCTGTTGATTCTGTTAGTAAAATAGAAACTCTGACATCTTTATGTTTGTTATTGCTGGCACCGCTTGAAGTTGGTTTGCGGGCCATGACACGAAAGAATTGAAGCTTTCCAAAATGACATTTGGCTTGTATTTTGGAATCTGACATAAGTCAGTCTACTACAACTTTATGTACAAACATAATTCTTTTAATTAATAAATCAGAATTATGTTAAACAATTAAAATGAAAATAAATTTAGACCAATGATTATGTATACATATTTATTCAATCAGGTTTCAAGTATAATAATATACGAACTATGAATTTTCGGTATTTTTAATCACAGATTTTTAGATATCTAGGCTCTGAAGAACAATTTGGAAACTTTCAACTATGAATATAACAAAAGCACCATCAATTTGAAAATTTCACCAGAGAAATATCACAAAACATATTTTTGTTGTAGATGCAATAAGCTTGAGAACAGGAAAATTCATCCAACAATGAACGCACATAACCAGAATTTCATAAAAAAAATGTATATTTGTCAATTACTCTATACACATTGAATTTACCTTATGAAATGGGTACTTAAATTTACACTGAAACATTGAGGAATGTTATTGTTCACCTTTGGAACTACTAATACAGATGCAAGCTGTAAACTTTTAAAATGATTTTATAAACATCCTACTCTCAACAATTTAAAATTCATGCTAGGAATTTAAAAGGGTTTCCATGAATGACAGGAATCTTCAATTTCCATTTACAAATCCTCATCTAACTCTAATATCTCAGATATTTAGAAATTATCATGCTTTAAATGTTCTTACAACCCGGCTTACATAGTGCCTACAAATAGGACACTCTGCTAGTCTTTTCCCACACTCAACACAGGTTGCGATGTGGCCACATTCTAGGAGAACACATTCCAGAGGAGCATCCATGCAAAGTTTGCAAAGATCTTCTAGATTATCTGGTAAATCTGGGGAACAAAAATGAGTTATCTGAAGATAACTTGAGAGTGCATTAACAAAATACCTTTTTCCCGCTTTTGATTTTCTCTCCATAAAGTAGCCGCCCTCTCAAGTAGTTCTTGCTTCTCTACACAACCTTTGTAGTCCACCCTATTTAGAGTTAATAAGACTTTTAATTGTTTGGCAGTTAGTTGGTTCAAATCTTCTTCAGAGTGTATTTCAGATAGTTTTGGACATTTGGGAGGTCGTGGGCTTCCTTCAGGAGTCTACAAATGAAAATTTAACTCAGCACTCATCATTAACATGAAATTATAAAGTCAATTGAGAATGTAATTCGAACTTAACAGAGTAAAGGAGAAACTTAATTGGAAATCATTTCAACTGAACTGAAATAATATAACTATATATTCAACGATTTTCATTTAGTCAATGATATATTGAAGTTAAACTTTTCATATTCGATTATTTTTCTTTCAACTAAGTCAGTGTTACCAGTAAGTAGCAGATTTAAATAGTTCTATCTTTTTTGAAAACGGCATGTAATGTTTTTCACACTAACCTTTGGCTGCAGAATATCATTCTGAGTTTCTTCCGTATTGACATAAACCCATTCAGAACCTAATGTATTATCGAAGCTAGTTGAAGGAGACTGACTACTTCCTTCTGGTGGCACAACATTAGCACTGCTAGACTGTGAAGATGAAGATGAAGAAGGTTGGAACTGAGTAGAGGTAGATGTTGGTGAATTTCTAGGAGATCTTCTTCTAGGTGGGGGTCTTGGAGCATTGGATGACCCCTGGTTGTTACTGGAAGGACTTGCTTGATGTCTTTCACTTGTGGCAAAGAAGGACTCTGATCCTTTATGAAATAAATACTGCAGCATTATGAATATGTCATTTAATTCAACTCAAGCAATTGATTGACTTCTATAATGAGTAGTTGCTGATTCTATAGATCATTTGATAAGCACAATTTATTAAGAAAAAATTCTACTTTTTTGTAATTAGCTGTATTTCATGGTTGCAGCCTTTTATAAATTATAATACTTTATAATTACTCTTTTTTAGCATAATCATTAAATTAACCCTCGAGTTTACTCACCCCAAAACTTGCCCAAAGCTGGATTTTCTTTAAGATTTTGCAAGGAATATGCTAAATTTGTTGTAAATATATCTGCACCTTTTTTCTGCTTAACAGGAATAGGCCTACTACAGAACAAATCCACCAACTCTTGTTTTTCTGAGGAGAAATAATAATATTTCAAGCAGTTATCAACAATAACAAAATAAATTGATTGATGAAATAGAGAATATATTAATTTCAAACATTTCCTAAGGTAGTTAAACCAATTTTACCATAATATTCATGATATCTCTATAAAATGAGTGAGAAGATATTCTTGGTTGAATAAGATCAAAATTACCAACAAGTCCATGAGTAGAAATGTTATGTCTCTTTAAATAATCTTGAAGATCTTTGGATTTCAGTTCCATCAATTTTCCACGGTCTGGTGGTCTTTTCAACAGAGTAATGCAAGTTTCACAAAAAAATAAACTGTAAAAGTAACATTGTAAGTTCAAGGAAAAACAAAAATTCTCTCAACTTACCCCTCCTTTTTACTGAGACAACTTGCACAGAATTTTTCTTCACATTCACCACATTTAATTTTCCAATTAAATAAATTAAAATCCGAATTACATTTTATGCAAGGCATCGTCTATTATTGGTTTTGGCTACTTAGTTCCGTTAAGATCAAAAAATATATTTCATTTGAGTATGTTTGTCCTCCAAGGATGCTTCTTTATCTTATTTTCTATATTTTTCAGATATACATATCGTATAGAAATGTGATAACTAGTCATGCTATGAATCATATATTTTTGGAGATACTAACATTCCTGAGGTCAAATTATGTCAAAACAAAAATTGAAGATTTTTATTTTACTGTAATTTTGGGATACTTCGCACTTGACATTTCACAATTTCGCATACCTTTGGACTGCAAAGTGAACTGTCATTTTTGACAATCTGTGGGATCACAGATAATGAAATTTCTCTTATCTGATAAAAATCATATCATTCTGAGATTAATATTGTTTATATTGGACTGTGGTATTTATCGTTATTAATTTTTTCTGTTTGGTTATTGGTTAGAAGTTCCCTTAATATAAAACAAATGATGATATTGACTATCATCATCACAGAACACATGACCATAGACTTTTATCCATGTGTATGATTATAATGGGCCTTCAGCCTTGACAATTTCTCCAGATATTTACGGAACACCACAGACACAGCTTAATAATGTTTATTAAGCTGTGCCACAGATATCGGATTTCAGATTTCACAGAACCACGAACACTACTGTGCAGAACACAGTTCACAACATTGAATCTGAAGAAAGGAACATTTGTAGTATTTTTGATGACCGGAATGGTTCTTGCAAATATTTCCATATATTATGATTTTGGACATCATATTTTCCAGAAAACAAAACGACCGATTATTTCACATTGTGGTTTGGAAAAAACAACAAGACGATGTTCTTTGCTATCAGGAATATTTCAGAATCATTTGAAGATCAAACCAATAATTTTATTCATATTTCAATCAAACTCAATAGAAATTGAAAAAATTATAAATTAATTATTAATTAGATGAAAACTACAATCTTGGTTGAATGGGATAATTATTTTCTTATTTTCCGAAACTGATTATAATGAATCGAAAATAATAAAAGCGCGAACTTGTTCCCTGGTTATAAAAAATGCAAGAAAACTATCGACTAATAAACAAATTTCCAATTATTGCTACAACTATGGAAGAATTTTACTTTTAAATTAACTTGAGAATAATAATCTATTTTATATTCATATAAATGCGGTTTCGTAGATCAGTAGACAAAATATGGCAGTAGAATTCAGATATTGTTTTTTCTTATAATGACTCATCTTTAATGAATGTTTCTGTATAATAATAACGTACAAATAATATTTATAATATACATAATATAATAAATACTGCGTATAGTCCAGATCTAATTCAACTAAATATACAATTATTATCGAAAATACCAATTAATAAGAATAATTAAGAATTGAGAATTTTCTGAATTTCTGAAAGGCTTCTTTCTTTGGTTTCTATCACAGTGAAATGTATGAAAATTGCAGATAAAACACTGAATACACTGAAAATACAGAAGGTGAAGCCAATTCCAATTTCGTCCTTGACTATATTGAACCCGAATAAAAAGACGAAAGCTAAAATATTGAGAATAGTTATACAAACAGATGTTGCAACATTTTTCACTTCCTGTGGAAAAATTTCCCCAATTATAGTCCAAGGAAGAGGACCCGAACCCAAGGAATACGTTATAATGTATAAAATTAAACTGAGCAGAGGTAGCCAAGATAAAGAGCTCATATTTCCAATATTATTTTTCATGAGGAAATATGATCCGAATATCAAATGAGCTACCGTGATACCAGTATAAGAGATCAAGAGTAATAGCTTTCTACCAGATTTGTCCACTATAGAAGGAGCAATGAATCCCACCACGAATTGAATACCTGCGATTATTATGGGACCTATTTCACTGGGAATGCCACCACCAACCTCATCGAAAATTGTCTGACCGTATGACATAATAACTGCTGTCCCAGAAAGCTGCTGAGTTATGACCAGTCCACATCCTATTACTAGTCCTCTTCTTAGACCTTTGTTTCGTAGAACATCCTTCAAACTTATTTGATTCTTCTCCTCCAAATATTCTTTGATGTTACTGAGTTCACTCCTAACATCTACAGATCCTCTCAGTTTCTGAAGACATTCTTCAGCTTTATTAACATCTTTCTGAATCAAATAGTAAGGACTTTCTGGTAGGAAAAAGTAAACTAGTACAATGAAGACTGCAGGAAATACCGCCAAGATAATGTGGAAGAATACAAAAGATGTCCAAGGTCCAATAACCAGAACAAAAAGGAGACCAAAGTTGATGAAACAAGTCATAGCGGTACCAAGCATGCCTCTGCTGCTGTTTTCGGATACTTCTGCGAAATACATGGTGTCTACAGTGAAAAATCCCCCTAGGGCGAATCCCCCTATGATTCTTGCTATTGTCAGCTCCCAGATACTCGTGGAGAATACCATCATGAGGTAAGACAATAAAACCGGTATCCCCAGAAAGATGAAAATTGGTTTTCTCCCAAATGTCTTAGCTAGGTACCCCGATAGAAAAGTACCAACTAAACTGCCTAAAATAGGTATAGAACCCAATATGCTCTTTTCTACCGGAGTTATTCTTCTGAGCAAAGGGTTGTCGTCTACTCCCGCCAGTTTGGGCAGGATAGGAGACGTCCATGTCATAGATAGGGCAGCAATCAATACTCCCAGATGTCCTGAAAATAAATGAAAAATTAACAAATTATTAAAACAATTAAATGATAAATTCAGAATACAAAAATCAAGTTGACATTTATGCAATTAACTTGACCAATTCGCCGATTATTCTGATTCATGTTTATTTCATTACATTATCCGATATTCAGAATTGTATTTTCTCAACATAAAATCTATAAACTGATGGCATGACTTGATTTCGAAAGAAGTCTTGGGAAGTTTACATTTATGTCCATTCAATCGACGTTTGGTACATTGACAAGCAAGATCTCAAAAATTAGACAGCAGTAAAAAAACCATACTATGTAGTTCAATTCGACCCAGGTCTCGGGATCAAATATTTAAAAATATAGGCATCCTTGTAATGTTAAGTGCCGAGTTGTGTTTTTATCTCATTTATTTTGATCTGATACAGCTCCTTCAACAATGTTTTGCCACTACTCTAGAGGAAGAAATAACTACGAAGAATAATTCTTTATTAATAATTAATAAAATTCTTACCTATGAAGACAGCAATATATTGATAATAATTATGCGGAATGACTTCGAACTTCATGTTTAGAAGGTGCAAATCTGCTTACGGGGAATTGTTAAATCGTAAACGTTCTTCATTCATCTCGAACTTCACATGTTTGAAACAATGGATAACTTCAACTTATGATCTGAAATATCCTCAAACAGACGGAATGTAAATATGTTTCTAATCTACTTACTCACAAGTGTACACTTTGAAATCTAACATTCCTGGCTAGACTGTCGAAGAGAAATTATTGAATAATTGCTTTCCTTATTTATCATCTTGTGAATACTGAATTAGCTGCAGGCTATTGTGACTCGAATCTGGTTTATGATGATTATACTACCGCAACGTGGAAGAATCTTTTTCCACAAACCTGTTGTGAGATTATTCGCTAAACTGTACCTTTAATCGTTGCATCAGTGTGATACAATGGTAGTTCTGATTTCTTTATTTTTCCAATGAAGGATGCGGTAATTTGTATTTTATTTAGGTAATTGATTTCGTGGAAAAGTTTCAATAATCAGTCATTTCTATTCTTGTTTAACCATCAGAAACGAGAAATTATGTCATATATTTTTTCAACATCCTATTAGAAAAAGAGTTTTGCGGTGGGAATATTTTCAATTGAGTAAAATACGAGTTATTTCGCGTGTCGGATATATTTTTCATTTCATTATTAATTAATCATTTAATACATTTTTTATAGAAATAGGGAAAAGCCCCACGATCTGATAAGATCATGTGAATTTTCTTGATTTTTTTATACATCTACATAATTTGGTTTCACCAACGTTTTGGGCATGCACTCAGAGCCTTCTGCAGGATCCTTGAGAAATTTCGTTCAATGTACTTTTCGACGTTCCTGAAAGTTGACAAAACTACAAAATTTTCAAACTACTAAGGAAAGAAAAACTGTGTTTCCAGGTCGAGTTAATGTTTGGAAATGATTTCTAACCTGTGCTTAAATAAGGAGTTTCAAGAAATTTTGGATTGTTGTACACTTTTTTCTGACACTCAAGACATTAATCTGATGACGGGAACCCTTTATCGAAAAGTAGGTACTCGACAAGTCAGCAAGGGGGGAAAAATATTGAATTTGCTCTTTGTTCAGCAACCAGGTAACAGTGGGAGCGGAATGAATTGTTCCCTGATTTGAACATTAATACTCCTAATAAGATTATCATTGCTCTGAGATGCCTCTGAAGATCTGTCGGTTAGGATTTCTTTTTTTCTATCTCATATTTAGATCGGATAAGAATGAATTATCATTAATTTTCATTCAGATGATGCGAATTCCCCCGCAAGAGGTCGCCCTATGTTTCCAGTTCGACTCACTACATATTAAAATTATGTATGATACGGTTGATTATTTTTATATTAAACCATAGTCGCTACATTAAGTTACCGGTCTTGAGAAATCCATAGCTTTGAGCTTATTACATGTGATCCAAGAATTTCCACGTCCACGGTTAAAATAAGAAGACATAAACATCTGTCAGCAATCTTTCAACTGAACCATAGAAAACAAGTTTGTATACTTCTCGTATTGTACAAAATTGATGTTGATTGTTGTATTAAATTTATTGTATTATCAAAGTTTAACTGAAATAATTCAATAACATTCGTTAATTCTTGATCTATTCTGACATGAAATAGTTGAACAAAATTCCAAATAAAGAAATTCCTTCTCGTCAATTGGAATATCCTGAAGCCAGATCGAGGAAATTTCAGAAATGGAGTTAGGGGATAGAGTTTATGCCGCCGAAAAAATTATGAAAAAAAGAGTTCGAAAGGTTTGTAAATTATTCATCTTGGTTTTTTCGAATAGGATTGGTATAATAACCGTTCATTTTTCTATTAGTTTCATTACAAAAATGAAGGGAACTGCAATGTAAAATCTAATATTTAAAAGGCTTGCAATTTCAAATTATCTTTTTGTTAGATTGTTTTGTTGATTTCATATTGTCGTGAATTCAACGTATTTTTCACCTTTTCAGGGCGTAACAGAATATTATGTGAAATGGAAAGGATGGAGTCAACGGCACAATACTTGGGAACCCGAAGTCAATATACTTGATCTTCGTTTGATAGATTTATATGAAAGAAGTCAAAGGAATGATCCTCATAAGCGAGGCCCGAAGAAAAAAGAGAAGAATATAGAAAAGTTAAAGAAATTGGAAGCAGAGGATGATGATCACGCAAGTGGTGAAGAAAGTCAAGATGAGGGTTCTTCTCTACCTCAAATTGCTTTGCTATCAAAACCTGAAGATGAGGAAATACCCCCTAGTTCAGAAGAGAGCCCAAAGGAAGATGAACTTGAGGTGAATGAAAACAGTTCCAGCAGTGAAGATAGACCTATTTTGGAGAGGTTGGAAATTGCTGGAACAAAAAGAAAGGCTGAGGTTTTATCAAAAGAAAGTGGAAAAATTGGCGTTACTATTACTACAAGTAGTCCAACCAGCCCATTACCTCCTCCGTCAAAGGTGAGTTGATCTTATTATTTGTCTTGAAAAATTATTAAGGTACAAATATTTCTAGTATTCTAGATATAAAATTCCAACAATTAACCAAGGCTTGATTGATAATCTGACTTGTCGATGATTTTCCAAGCTCCATTTATGAGCATTTTTATAATAATATTTTTAGACAGTTTTCCAAAAATATAAGAATGGTTTGAAGAAGATAAAGTATAAAAATTATATATTTATGAATTCTAAATTGTTGAATTTAGTTTTGAAACAACAGTTTTGTTCACCAATTATAAATTAAACTAGTTGAAATATTATAATAGGTTCTATCAGCATAAAACAATAATATATACCAGATATATTTTTTCACCATAAATATAATGTAAATATCTTGTTTATTTTTCAAATCAGAATTCTTGAAAAGAATCAGATATCTATGTCTCTAGAAATGTGCTGTTTAAAACAGAAGGCATTTTTTTAAGATAGCTACCATGCCAATCTTTATAGGAGATCCTTTAAATGCCAAGTATTCTTCGAGATTGATTTTAGAATTTGAAAACTAGATACTTCAATAATCCTATATTAAACCAATTGAAAAATTTGTTAAAAATATGTACTACTCCATTCAACACATTAAGTGCATGAAATGAGCAAGAAATAAAGAATCTTCAAATACAATTGAGACTGGATAGAGAGTACTGGAAATTACTAGAATTACTTTGAGGATTCTACGACAAACTGCTAGAAGCTGTGAAGAAGCTTCATACTTCTTATACCTCAAACTTCAAACCTCGTTTAGAATGCTTTCAAATTCACTTTTTCAAGAATATCTAAAAGTTCATAGAGTAACACTTGAATTTTTCCATTCATAATTTGAAGTAATTCTTGCAAAAATCATTAAAGAGGGACTCTTTTGGAAACTAATTTTGAACATTTCCATCTTGCAGACCCCAAAAATAACCATAGAAAAAGTATCAGCCAGTATTCCAGTTCGAACTTCTAACCAGAGGCAATCTAAATCTGAAGAAGAGCCATCAGCATCCTCAATACCTCCAAGTACAAGTCCCGCTGTGCTTCCAGCTACTACACCCAGATCAAGCACTGATAAAAGGCCAAGTCCTGTTGACCCTGCTTTGCCACATTCAGCACAAAAGGAACCAGCATCTCCTAAACCAGTAGCATCCAGAACTGACGACAAAACCTCTGATGATAAAAAAGAGGAAGGTGTTGAAAAAAAGGAAACCAACAAGCAACACAAAATGAACGGCCATAATAATAATAATAACACTCTTTCAATACCTGATTCTCAGATTCTAACAATTCCTGATTCAGATTATTGGTTATCAAGAAATCCAGTAGCAGATCAGGTATTCATAACGGATGTAACAGTTAATCTTAAAACTGTTACAATAAGGGAATGCAAGACAGAGAAGGGTTTTTTCAAAGAAAGGAATGATCACTCTAGTGATATAGTCTGATTTCCCAATTATGAAGTTTAGGATAGTTGTCTTAATTTAATTGGAATATTTCGGGAAGGGGGCTCTTAATATTGTTATTTCTTTTATTACCATCTTTTCATTCATTTACAAGTGTATGCCAATTTGAAATTTTCTTATAAGTGCAGCATTGATGTATTTTTAAAAAACAGAGTCCCCTCTTCCAAATATTCTACAGGGTAGCTCATTTTGAGCAGTTCTTCATGTTAAGATCTGACATTTTGAAGTTATGTATGAATTGGTGCTAATCTAGATGAATACTTGAGAAAGAAATAAGATAGGTATTACTGTTTTGGTTTAGAGAAGGCTTCTTGTAGGACCGTATGCTATTTGTGAACTAATTAATCTATCTTTCCAAGCTCCTTTTATAAAGTTGTAAACAATACAAAATGTGTGTAAAAAATCTGCCAGGCCAGATTTGTCATCAAAAAATTTATATTTTTGCATCCAAGAACATTGAAAAAATTATATGAAAAAAAGTAGTAGCAATAAGATTTTATGATCCTGTAACATTATACAAGAGACAATTAATATATTACACAATTTTTATTATTTATAATTTTCTTTAAAACATTCATTCCAATAGTATTTTTGTAAATAGGTTAGTTTTTTTAACCACTGATTTTATTTATTTAATTTAATTTTAATTAATTTATAAGTTTTTAGCATTTTAATTTAATCCATGAGAAATTCGAAATTTCAGGATGTAGTCAGTTTTTAATGTGATGAATGATTTGTTTGAGTGTTGATAATTGAATCAAGCACTAAATTTTTTATTGGCGATTTCCATTCTGATAAGTACTAACAGTTTTCATGTAAATAAATGTAATATAATAGGTTTAAGTCCTGTTTTATCTAGTATAAGGTATTTTTGAAATAAAATTTTAGAACTCCAATTTGCCTATGATTCAAGAATCTATTTAAAAGTATGAAATCAAACAAATTTGCAATTTACACAAGAGCATACATGTAACGGACATTCAAGCAATGATGTTAGGAATTTTAGGAAATGAAACAAGAGCTTTAGTTAACATAATTTAATGTTCACAATAGAACAAATTATCTTTCATTAACAATTTCCCCTACATGTGATAAAAATATAAGTATCTGGGTAATAATATATACATACAGCAGTAAAATAATTGTAGAGTTTGAATTTTTTTCACATGTAGTCAGAAATACTCATTAAAAATTTAAATCTATACATTTCGATATTAAATTGTCCTCACTTTTGAAATAAAAAAGTGCCAAAATGCTACAAGAGTAGTAAGTCTCAGATGGCCGGATATAAATCATTGAGAGTAGAGATGACATATTTTCCTGATAGAAGATTTCTCCAGTTGACAGCTCAGTTGCTATAATGATGTTTGGAATTAAATATCCCCAATATTTCAGACCAAAGATGTGTTAGTTATTGTTCTTGAATTGATCATTGAAGGTATAAACGAACTGCTTCCACTGTTCGAAGAAACCTGAAATTCAAATAACGAAAAATTAAAATTTTTGACCATCTGGAAAAAACATAAATTACAATATAATTCATTTCATGAAAATGAAAAATACCTCGTCATCCTCGCTATCCGTGGAGTAATCATCTTCAGAGTAATAGGGCGACTCACAAACTCCCTTTTGACGGAATATTTCAGAAATATTCTCCTCCCTACTCAGTTTATAGGCGCTGAGTCCTCCATAATTCGTTTTTTTCAGATCGACATTTTCGCATTCGTACAACAGGAAACTCAGGAGATTTAGATTTTTTTGAATTACAGAATAGTGCAACGCTGTAAATCCTTGGGTACCGTCTCCAGCATTGATGTCGGCTCCGAACCAAACCAGGTGCCTCAGGATTTCAATATGACCATATTGAGCAGCCACATGTACGCAAGTTTTACCTGAAAAAAAAATATAGACCTTTATTGTATACGAAAAGAACACAACCCTTACAACTAGTTCACGAGTGTTAAATATGACCATGATTCACAGTTAATATTCTTCTAACTAGCTTACTAAAATATTTTCTTATATTGTCTTGTGTCGATTAATAACATCTGAGGTCGCCTGATAAAATTATCCTGATTTCGAAAAAGGGAAAATTATTGTCAAGTTTTGGCATGATCAATATCAGGACTAGAGATGATTCGATTTACTCGCCAAAACTATGGTGCTAGCAAATATATTATCACAAAATCTCACTGCTGATGACTTGGGAGCTTTCAAATAATTTTTGAACAGATAACAACATATGAACAACCACATTTCAGTTGAGTTTTTCAAAGAAATTACACTGCGCAAAAAAATTAACGCACATTATGGAAATCTCAGATTTATTCTACAACTGAAGGTGTACTCAATGATAATTATTTTTATCAGAATTATGTTTTTCCCAGCAGGAATAAAAAAAGATGATATTATCAGATTTTAAATGTATTGGCTCTATTCTAAAATCAGTTGTTCTCGATCAATTCTAGTGATCAATAGTTTTTCTTCCGTTTGATTTTCTCCACTCGATCGCTATGCAACGCGAAACACGCAATTTGACCCAAGAGGAATGTGCCCAAGCGGCAGTTTTGAGAGAAGAAGGGTGGACATACACAAGAATTGCAGAAAGGTTTGGTGTTTCCCATACAAGTGTGTCCAGAATGTTGCAGCGATTCAGGGAGACAGGTATGAATTTCCGAAGACCAGGACAATGTAGACCACGGGTAACAACTGCCATTCAAGAACGTTACTTGAGAATTTCTTTGAGACAACGGTTTGCAACTGCTCGCCTCCTTCAAAATCAGCTTGAGCAAACTCATGGGGTGCAAATTAGCACTCAGACAATGAGAAATCGCCGCAGAGAATATGATTTAAAGCCTCGTGTCGCGGCAAAAGACCCAGCTCTTACCCCAGCCCATCGAAGGGCGCGTTTGGATTTTGCGAGAGAGCATATCCATTGGGAAGAGGCCGATTGGGAAAGAGTTCTCTTCACAGATGAGTCTAGATTCTGCCTCTACCTCATGAAAGATATGCTCAGTGCAATTTCCTGAATACTACTGGTTTCGGGGGAGGATCGATTATGGCATGGGGTGGAATATCTTTGACTGCTCGCACAGACCTAGTGGTCGTTGATAATGGAGCTATGAATGCTGATAAGTATATAAGGAACATTCTTGAAGAGCATGTAGTGCCATTTGCCCCATACATTGGTGAAAATTTCATTTTTATGGACGATAATGCCTGACCCACTCGTGCGCGCATCGTTCAGGAGTATACCTTGAAGAGATTGAAGTCTCTCGAATGGAATGGCCAGCAAGAAGTCCAAATCTCAATCCGATTGAGCAGGTTTGGGACAACCTCAATAGAAGGCTGAGAAGTTCAGAAAATCATCCAGCTACTCTTAATGACTTAGGAATCCAACTCGGAGAACTCTGGGATGGATTAGATCAGAACATTCTAAGATCACTCATTTTGAGTATGAACCGTCGTTGCCGAGCTGTAATTAACGCAAGAGGTGGAAATACCAAGTATTAAATCACTTATCAGCATTTCAGTATTTTGAAAATTGTTCATTTTTCTCCTTTCGCATAAGATTCGGTGAAATCCTGAATTTTTCCTCCATTCAATGTGTCTTGTTTCGTTCAAAACCTCTCCGAGAGAACATAAAAAATAAGTCATAAAGTCAATGTAGAGTTAACTTTCATTAAAATTGGTATTTTCAGAATGTGCGTTAATTTTTTTGCGCAGGGTATTAGATAATAGGCAAAGCAATATATGAAAAGCAGAAGAACCCAGGTCAATTAGAAGAAATTCTATCGTTTTCTCGGAAATATATAAGTCTCTCGTCCTTTTTTTTCTTGGAAGGAGAGTCATTGGTCATAATCTTGATGCATCGAAAACATAGTATTCAGCATTCGCGAACAATATAAAAATAAACCTGTCTCTGTATATAAATAAACCAACCGACCGAAAATGGTCAGGAAGCGACAAAAATTCGGCACTATTTTTAGCGCAAGGCGGTTGCCATCACCGCATCACATGAGTATGAGACTGGCGTTAGACATGAGCGCCAAGCTGACCCGCTTGGACATTCCACTGTCAAAAATCATGTTAGCCTAATAAGGAACATTCGATTTGAAATATCGGAAACACCCAGTAAAAAATTCAGGAACATCTCATGTAATAAAAAAAAAATTTAACTCATATGTAAGACGAAAAACGAATTTGAAACAAGAAAACATAAAGACCACGTTAGACATACTAGAAAACACTCCAGGAATTTGATATACCAAATGATGTGACTTCTAAAGTATCAGGTGCTGTAGCTTTTCAATTGTGAGATTATACCAAAGAATATGTTCTTAGAAGCGAAATGGAAAACATTGCTCTTTTCAATATGGTGACTTTTTTTCTAACAGAAAAGAAAACCTGAATTTTTCTCTAAGACAATAAAATATTATAAGAAGGGTATACGAATATCATAGACGAGCATGGTACCAAAGTTCACTAAATGAGATTAAAATTTAAAAAAATCAAAAGAGAAATCTTTCAAAAGGTGCCGTAACGTTTCCAATGGAATATAAAGTCTATTGTTTTCACCGAAATAGGATCTGACTATAAATCATTCGAACTGAATGCATTGTTTTTACACCAAAAGCATTGTACAATATCCATAACTTTCCACCCCGAATTTTGAGCTTTGGGATGGAATAACGAAAAAACGCTCAGACTGGTCAGATTTTGTTGAAAGGGGGGCAAATAAGGCTGTTCAAATATGTTTGATATCACTACCCCTCTAGCTTCAATCCCTAAGAGCTCTCATTTTTGAATAGGGAAAAGGGGTCGAGCAGCACCTTGTTGGAAAGGCAATTGGTGTGTATTATTATACAGAGTGACTCAGTATTCCATCAAAAACTTTCAAACGCTGAATTTGGATCTTTGAGATGGAAAAATGCTCGGACGGGTCAAAAAATGAATTCGATATCACTATCCCTCAAGCCGCTACCACTTTAAAGCAATTATTTTTGAATAGAGATAAGAGGTCGAGTAGCTTTGTTGAAAAGGTAATTCAATTACCTGCATGTGTTTATTGCTTTAAGTGGTAGCAGCTAGAGGGGTAGTGATATCGAATTCATTTTTTGACCCGTCCGAGCGTTTTTTCCATCTCAATGATCCAAATTCGGAGTGTGAAAGTTATTGAAGGAATACTGAGTCACCCTGTATAATAATGAAGTGATGAAAAAAATACACGCATGCAGGAAAAGTGCCTTTCCAACAAGGTGCTGCTCGAACCCTTTTCCCTATTCAAAAATGAGAGCTGTTAGGGGTTGCAGCTAGAGGGGTAGTGATATCAAACTCATTTGAACACAAAAGTTGACCTGTCCCAAAGCTCAAAATTCGGGGTGGAAAGTTATGGATGGCCCACCCTGTATGTTTTCTTTCTTGAGGAAAAAATCAAGACAATCATGATGATCTTACAATAGTTACAAGGGAACTTATGGAATGGGAGCAAATCAACCTTCAATGCATGAATGAGTTAATTGTTTGAAAATTGCGGTTTGTTGAGGAAATGTGAAATATTTCACATAATTTATTCTGTGCTTGTTCTTCGAATTTTTCGAGATTACAAGAACAGTACCATTGGGATCTGTAATTGGCTCCGAATTAATTAAACGCAAAACATTTGAAAATTTGACTACGCTAGAGGTATTCGTATTTCAAGTTTAGCAATTGATGTTAAAACACCATCTCTAGCAATCAAAATTGAGACCAAACAATAAATTATCTTATCGATTAACAGAGAATGCAACGTACGCACTTTTTAATCTCTATCAATCGAAACGCGCAGAAATATTTTTCAGTCATTCAAGTAGATATTTCTGCGATTCGGTGATACGTAAAAAACATTTTTTCGCGTTTGGAGAAACAACTAAGATAGTTAGCATAATATTGAACCGGAATGGCCAGTTTCAGGATGTCACTCTCAATGAAACCGACCTCCAAATAACATCGGGTTTTAAGAAAAATTCAGATGGGAACGCAATCTCGACGATTTTAACTCCATATTGATATCCACCGAATATGCAAATACTAGTTGCGATCATAATACATTGTAACGCGCTGAAACCATGTCATTAAGTAGGGAATAATTATTAGTGTCTACCGCTGCAAAAATCGAAAATAATTTTGAATTAATGATACTCATTCAAATCGTCATCGACATTCTCCAAAATTTCCTGAAGCATATTATACTCATCTAGGATAGTTTTCCAAATATTGCACTGACATGTTATTATTATCTATTAGACGTTTCTGGAGAACTGGACCTATTTGAAATCTGAAAATTGGGATTATGATATTGTTCGATATTATCTACTGAGCTGAAATATTCTTGAAGCCTGACCACTTTTACTTATACATTGAATGAAAAAAAAATTTTTTGATAGAATATTCAATTCTGAATACATTCGTATTAAAATCGTTGCATTCGTCGAAATACTTTTCAAAATATCGAGAAAAAACTGAAGAAAAAAGAGTATTCGGTATTATGTTTGTTATTCCTATTCTGAATATTTTGAGCACAAACGGTTTTCAGATTTTTGAAGTGGAAGACTGTGGAAATATTGTACTTCTCTAGAATTTTGAAAAGCTCTTCACAGGGTGTTTCAAATGTTGGGTCAAAAATTGGGATTAAGATTGGCCTATTTCTTTTGTTTTTCGAATTGGAAACCTTTTTTTTTTATGAATGTGTTGGATTATGCGAAGAAAAATAATGATAATGTTCTAAAAAATTGATGCACCTAAAATGAATTATTCTTGAGTTATTTGGGTTTTTATGTCGTACCTAGAGAAAAATTCATAAAATTTGTTTCCTACTAACAATTAGGAAGATGGGTCTGTCACTAGTGAATTATTGAAATAATTCATCTTCTATGAACATAGATCATTGTTGATATGAAACAGATTTTATGAATTTGACTCTACGTATGATATAAAATCAGAAAATCCTAAATTACTCAAGAATGATTCATTTTACGAGCACTATTTTTAATATTAGAAAACCATCATTATTTTTTTTTCGCAGAATCCAACGCAATCATGAAAAAATTGGATTCTAATTCGAAAAACAAAAGTTATGCGCCAATCTGAATCCTAATTTTTGCTTCAACATTTGAAACACCCTGTGGCGAGTTTTTGAAAATTATAAAAATTTACAAAATTTCCAGTCTTCGACTTCAAAAATCTGAAAACGATTTATGCTCAAGATATTTAGAAAAGAAATACCAAACATAATACCGAATACTCTTATCTCCCTTTTTTCTTCAGTTTTTTCTAGATAATTTGAAAAGCATTTCGAAGAATGCAACGATTTGAATACGAATGTATCCAGAATTGAATACTCTATCAAAAATGAAAATGAAAAAACAGAAAATTTTTTATTTTTTCATCCCTGTATATGTGAAAGTGGTCAGGCTAATGTCGAACAATATCATAATCCCAATTTTCATATTTCAAATAGGTCTAGTTCTCCAGAAACACCTAATAGGCCGTCGAACTTGGTACACCCTGTATACAGGGTATCCCAAATTGCTTGATTTTGACTGTTTAAGAGGTACTTCTGGACCAGATAGGTAAAAACTACGAAAGGTGTCATGGGCTCGATTTTCGTGAAAACACCATAAGTGGAAACCTTTTCACGATATCTCAATTTTTTTTAATTTTGAAAAAATTATCGATTTCGAAAAATGTGCCATAACTTATTTATTTACGAAAATATCTTAAAACGATTTGAACTTTTAAGAAGCGCTTTTACACCGGAAATAAGAAACTATATTCAATTTTTTTTCTCGTGGAAGAAAAAAACATTTTTTTATTTCAAATACGAACGCATTTTTTTCATCTTTTATCATAAGAAAAATTCAAAGAAGAAGAGAATTTAAAATAATGTCTTAATCCGGATGAAAAAGTGCTTGTTGAAAGTTTTTATCTTTTGCAGAAATTTTTGAAAATGAAAAAGTTATGGCACATTTTCCAAATAGAAAAATTTTGTTATATCTTTAAAACAAATGAAGATATCGTGAAACGGTTTTCACTACTGGTGTCTTCACGGAAATCGAGCCCAGGACTCCTTTCAACGATCTTACCTATCTAGTCTAGAAGTACCAGAACCAGCCAAAATCAAGCAATTTGGGATACCCTGTATACATCGAATTGTAATTATTTGCCGAATATCGATCCAGCACCGGTCCGCCATAGCGTGCCGCGCGAGTTTCAACATATGCACATCTATTTTCGGCGCTGGCGACGCACACCGTCGGTATGCGGAATTCGTTAAAGGACGAGAAAGACGCAGTGCAGACCTGTCTACTTCGGAATTCCCGCAGATCGGCACGAGGAGAATTTCTAAGTCGTCTGGCCACCAGCTGTTGTCGCTACGTTCATCTGCGCTCGCCCTGATCTTGGTAATGGCCCCCAAGCCACAGGCGCCGATCTGGAAAACCCAAAAAGCCGGCCACAAAGGCTGTTGATCTCGATGGGAACGAAATTTCACTTTGTGCAGATGAGGCCGCCAGATGATTCAGGAAGTCGGATATGAAAGTAAACGACCAAAAATCTAGCCGTCTACCTTCGAATGAACCGATGTCCGCTCACATGTTGACCAGACTCGTTTAACTAGCACCTTAACTCAGAAGCGGGGATTTCCAGAATACATTCCCGAAATTCCTAACATCAAAATTGAATCATGTGTCACCTTAAATGTAGTTGGATCTAATGTGGCAACTTCTCACACTAGATGATCCACTCGATCATAAAAATATCCAAGAATCAACTAAATCCATTTATTCTTTTATTTTTTCACCATTGGGAGCTATTTTAATTTATGCTGATGATATTGCTCAGGCTTTCCAACATTCTTATTTTCAGACAATTGAAAGTATCCTTTCCGCAGATTTGGAAATCATGAAAAATTATTTTTTAAAGGGCGTTTGTGATCTAATGTATATACAATCGATGTTTCATACACTGTGCAAAAAAATTGACGCACATTCTGAAAATCTCAATTTTAATGAAAGTTAACTCTACATTGACTTTAAAACTCATTTTTTATGTTCTCTCGGGAACGAAACAAGACACATTGAATGGAAGAAAAATTTCACCGAATCTTATGTGAAAGAAGAGAAATGAACAATTTTCAAAATACTGAAATGCTGATAAGTGATTTAATACTTGGTGTTTCCACCCCTTGCGTTAATTACAGCTCGGTTCATACTCAAAATGAGTGATCTCAAAATGTTCTGATCTAATCCTTCCCAGGATTTCTCCGAGTTGGATTCCTAAGTCATTAAGAGTAGCTGGATGATTTTCTGAACTTCTCAGCCTTATATTGAGGTTGTCCCTAACCTGCTCAATCGGATTGAGATCTGGTCTTCTTGCTGGCCATTCCATTCGAGAGACTTCAACCTCTTCAAGGTATTCCTGAACGATGCGCGCACGATGGGGTCTGGCATTATCGTCCATAAAAATGAAATTTTTACCAATGTATGGGGCAAATGGCACTACATGCTCTTCAAGAATGTTCCTTATATACTTATCAGCATTCATAGCTCCATTATCAACGACCACTAGGTCTGTGCGAGCAGTCAAAGATATTCCACCCCATACCATAATCGATCCTCCCCCGAAACCAGTAGTATTCAGGAAATTGCACTGAGCATGTGGACGTCTGTATATAAGGGAACGTCGATCACAATGGTAGAGGCAGAATCTAGACTCATCTGTGAAGAGAACTCTTTTTCCCAATCGGCTTCTTCCCAATGGATATGCTCTCTCGCAAAATCCAAACTCGCCCTTCGATGAGGCGATTTCTTATTGTCTGAGTGCTAATTTGCACCCCATGAGTTTGCTCAAGCTGATCTTGAAGGAGGCGAGCGGTTGCAAATCGTTGTCTCAACAAAGAAGCTCTCAAGTAACGTTCTCGAATGGCAGTTGTTACCCCTGGTCTACCCTGTCCTGGTCTTCGGACATTCATACCTGTCTCCCTGAATCGCTGCAACATTCTGGACACACTTGTATGGGAAACTCCAAACCTTTCTGCAATTCTTGTGTATGTCCTCCCTTCTTCTCGCAAAACTACCGCTTGGGCACATTCCTCTTGGGTCAAATTGCGTGTTTCGCGTTGCATAGCGATCGAGTAAAGAAAATCAAACGAAAGAAAAACTATTGATCACTAGAATTGATCGAGAACAACTGATTTTAGAATGGAGCCAATACATTCAAAATCTGATAATATCATCTTTTTTTATCCTGCTGGGAAAAAAAAATCTGTATTGAAGAAAAACGTTGGAAGTGGGTTACATATGCATGCATAATTCTGATAAAAATAATTATCATTGAGAACACCTTCAGTTGTAGAATAAATTTGAGATTTCCATAATGTGCGTTAATTTTTTTGCGCAGTGTATTTTGCCGTCTCTGTTTCCTCTTCGCTCATACTATCTTCTTAGAATAATCCAATTCCTAAGTCTGGACTCACTATCGAATCTATTCAGCTCAAAGATAGTAGGTAACATTACGTGGCCCTTCAAATGCCATTTGTTAATCTTTTATAATTGAGATTATGATTAAATTACTTTCGAAGAACCATTCTTACGGAATTATCGTTACGATATGGGTTTTCCCGAAAATTCTCCACACATTCGCGCCGAAATTGTATCGGAAGATGGTGAAAAACCCATCGGTCCAGAAATACTTTTCACCGAGTGCAAAACACCCACGAGATCACGAGATTGACCTATTCCTCCGGCGATGCTCTATTCTCGGGTCTTGGTGTTGTGTTGTTGTCGTAATGTCAAAAATAGAGCGCTTAAACCGACGGGCATTTCCAGATTTGTGTTTATTTCGACCGGAACGAGAATGTCAAAAAATTTGTTTTCACTCCCAGACAAAAATCACAATCAATGATTCTGAATTTGTTTGATGAGGGGATATGATAGACATTTCGAAACGTTACTTGCTTCGATAGTTCGCAGTTTGATTATTCGTTCTTTGTCAGGCAACAATTTTTTCCAACTAATTTGCATAGAACATATTTGTGCAAGAACCTCCCTTAGGATTCAAAATTTTTCAGTTGATGTCGTTTTAGTGACCGCTAGTGAAGGTCCCGTAAAATTTCAGAAAATGCAGAATAAGCGTGAAAAAAAACTTTAACGTTCATAAATAGGTATAGATAGATAAATTGATAAAATAAGGGTTTACCAAGAGCCTGACGGTATAGCTATCGAATTAATGATAAGTATTTAGTTGTAGAAAAACGACACCAATATTTAAATGATATTTCGTGTTTCGTATCACCAAGAGATCCTATACAACTTTCGTTATTTATTTACCACATTCTACTGAATTAATTTTTATGGAATATATTTCTGCGGTAACATTTCTTGAAGTATCTTTTTTTATAAAATGGGATTATTTGAAATTTAATGAAAATTAAAGCAGATTTGTGCGTTCTAACAATGTAATACTGCTTTAGTCGTCTTTTTTTTTCAACATCGACGATTTTATTCACATTATGTCAAATACCATGTTGAGTATTTTTTCTACGCCGAATAATTCAATATCATGCTGACCGACACATTACGATTCTAATCTTAAGTTCGTTAGCGGACGTGACTTCAACAGTGAATTATCGTTAAAATTTGATTCAAATTAAGAAATCATTTGGGATATTCGATATACTAATATTTCCGACGATAAAACAATAAAATTATGACCGAAATAATATCATTGACTCGAGTTATTGATAACAGTGTCATTTTTTTCAGTTTAGGATTCGAAATTATTTTAATTATTTCGTACCAGCCTTTAATGGCGAATATCACGTCCAGTAGTTTCAAATTTGACGAAATTCAATGTTATCGATATCTCGCATCCGATATCGAATAAAAATATAGGGGAATCTTTCCGAATTGAGCATGATTCAATCCGCGAAACAGTTGATAAATTATATTATGGGGAATCACAACGGGATAATATTCTCATTTCTCATTCATCATGACTAATGATATACAATCAATGGTGCAAATTGAGTCTCCTTTCAACGAGTCCCACAGGTTTGGTTTGTTAAACAAATTGAGATGTTAATTTTTTTTCAACGATAAATCTGCAGGAATGAGACAGAAAATTTCAATGAAACAATTTCTATATCACATAGTATTCGAAAGAAACACTGATACTGGGGATTTCGAGCACTTGTTAGGTTAGTAATTTCAACCAATACAGGGTGTACCAAGTTCGACGGCCTACAAGGCGTTTCTGGAGAACTGGACCTATTTGAAATCTGAAAATTAGGATTATGATTTTGTTCGACATTATCTGACGGGCTAAAATATTCTTGAAGCCTGACCACTTTCAGTTATACAGGGAATGAAAAAAAAATTTTAATTTCTTTTCTGTTTTTTTGTTTCTGATTTCGATATAGTCGAATACATTCGTACTCGAATCGTTGCATTCGTCGAAATACTTTTCAAAATATCGAGAAAAACTGAAGAAAAAAGCTAGATAGGAGTATTCGGTATTATGTTTGTTTTTCCTATTCTAAATATCTTGAGCACAAACCGTATTCAGATTTTTGAAGTCGAAGACTGTGGAAATATTGTACTTTTCTAGAAATTTGAAAAACTCGTCACAGGGTGTTCCAAATGTTGTGTCAAAAATTGGGATTAAGATTGGCCCATCACTTTTGTTTTTCGAATAAGAACCCTATTTTTTTATGATTACGTTGGATTCCGCGAAAAAAAGTAAGGATAGTGCTCCTAAAATGACAAATTCTTGAGTTATTTAGGATTTTCTGATTTAATGTCGTACGTAGAGTCAAATTCATAAAATCTGTTTCATATCAACAATGATCTATGGTCATACGAGATAAATTATTTCAATAATTCACTAGTGACAGACCAATTTTCCTAATTGTTAATATGAAACAAATTTTATGAATTTGAGTCTACATACGACATAAAATCAAAAACTCAAGAATGATTCATTTTAGGTGCATCAACATGTTAGAACACTATCATTATTTTTCTTCGCATAATCCAACGCAACCATAAAAAATAGGGTTCTAATTCGAAAAACGAAAGTTATGAGCCAATCTTGATCCCAACTTTTGACCCAACATTTGAAACACCCCGTGACGAGTTTTTCAAAATTCTAGAAATGAATTCTGAAAACGGTTTGTGCTCAAGATATTTAGAATAGGAATAACGAACATTAAACCGAATACTCTTATCTCCCTTTTTCCCTACCTCAAGGCCATGAAGAAAAAGGAGCTTATTGGACTATTGACGATTTGTCGAGGGAAAGTTGATCATTATTGATTTTGAAAGTTTCATTCAATTCAAATGACGCAAACATTGTGTAGAATGTAATGAAATCATCAGTTCGTTGAGAAAAATCACCATGCCCGTATAAAGCTCCACTACATGGAGCGAGGCAATGTTTATTGTTAGAGAATGATGAATTCTTTCGAAGTCTACGGGATGGGAATTCCAGTTCGTACACAGCTCTGCCACGCTCTGCTGGAAAATCCGAAGAAGTACAACACAACGTTTCACGTTACACTTTCGCAAGACCGCCTGGTGCAGCCGACTAGAGTTAATAACCCGTTTATGGAGGCAGCGGATGACACAATTCTATAAATTTATTTCACAGCGACAGTTTTTGGACATCTTCGACCATTAAAGTTCCAAACGATTGACTATAAATTCGCATCTTGAGAACTGTACTACTTTCGATGAAATGGACTCACATAGATGATTCAACACTAAAGATGAATACAGTGTTAATTATACTGATCCACAAGAGTTAGGGATATCGTATTCAATCGTTTTGAAAAGTATGTAATCTTCGAGAAAATCGCTGTAAAATCATTTAAAACTGAATAACAACTTGAATCGATCCAATAAAAATCAGTATGAGACATTTCGTCAATCTGGTTCTTTGCATATGCTTCATGAATGTTCATATTTTGAAATGGAGTCAGTTCATCAACGGCTTCGATTTGAAACGAGTTTTCTGAAAATGCCAAGACGTAAATTAACAAAATCTGAGGCTAATAGGGCTAACTCAGGTTGTTGTATCGGAAAGGATATAAGTCAGCCAAAGTGTGATATCTCGACTTTGGAGTAGGTTCAGGGACAAAGGTTTCGTGTTGGAAAGGCCAAGGCTTGGTGGGAGACGAAAAACAACACCTGTTAAGGATCGTTTCATCACCGTTTCGGCGAGAAGAAAGCCTACATCTACTTGTAGAATACTACGGAATACTCTTCAAAATGCAGATGGAGTCCAAATTTCTATCTAAACCATCAGACGACGTTTCAAAGAGGTGAATCTAGGTTCTAGACGTCCATTAGGAGGAGTACCATTAACACGTGACCATAAGTGTCAAAGTCTGGAATTGGCAAGGCAACATATCAATTGGAACGATCAATGGCGTAGTGTCCTTTTCACTGATCAATCCAGATATGGACAATTTTCAAATTCTCGAAAAATAAGGGTATGGACAATCCCACGCATACCCCGTAACCGTCGCTATGTCCAAGAAGTAAATCCATTCCGAGGGGGTAGTGTTATGGTATGGGCCGGGATATGTTTCAACGGGCGTTCAGATCTACACATTTGTCCTGGGAATATGACCGCCTCACACTATAGGGAGCATGTCATTGACAATGTTTTGCCAAATTTTCACGCTGCTTTTGGTGAAACTTTTCAATTTCTAGACCGCACCGTGCAGCCATAGTTGAGAATGCGCGCGACGAGCTTGGTATTCCACATTTACAAATACCTCCGCACTCACCAGATTTGAATTGCATAGAACATGCATGGGATATGCTCCAAAAAGATTAGATAATCATCAATCAAGACCAGAATCCTTAAATGATCTGAGAGAGCTTCTGCCCCGTTTATGGAACCAAATTCCTAAGAAATGTTCAACAACCTCGTGTGTAGTATGTTTTGATAGTCTTAAAATGCTTGAATTCTCCGGGAATAAAATTTCGTTATTTTACTTGATTTTTCTTAACCACCCTGTATACGCTGCAGACCAACAGTCTAAAATTAATTTTATTTCCTGCAACTTGAAATTATATTAATATGAATTTTTATCACAAAATCTCATTTAAATTTTATTTTTTTGCAATTCAGGTAAATATCCTTTACTCATGTGAAGCAGATTAATTTAGCTTGATGATCTCCGAGAAGCAATTCGATATAGGAATAAATTTTCTCTATTTCAGTATCGTAATGAGTTCATTACAGTACTAAAAGTAGTGCTGTAATGAAACTCATTACAGCATTGTTTTCAGTTATATTTTCCGTTTTGTGGTTGTCAGTACTGACCTCCGAATTTTTGAATCAAATCAATTCAAATTCCGCAATCTGTCAAATTTCGTTAGTGACACCAACTGCCAAGATACAATACGAAAGTCACTAATCTGAATATTTATATGAATTTCAAAAGTTTTCCACAAAACTTTACTGAAATAGAGAAAATATCGTCTAATACTCGTTGCAGAAGGCAATTCCAACATGAATGCGAAATTCGAAAACGAGCGAGTTTTCGAAAGCATGAGTGTTGAAATAGGAGCTCATTCTGCAACTTGTTTTAGAATATACTATTTGCGTTTTGCACAAAATAAGTTTCTGAAAAATGACAAGGAAAGGCCTAAAAGGATCCCCAGAAAAAAAATGATGAATTCAGCAAATCCCAGAGCAAATTAAAGAGTGAATAATCTCAATAGAGAATATGGTAAGAAATTATCAAGAAAACAGATCAGGCAACCAAATCAGAATGAAAAGGTAGTTTCCTTGATCTTTTTAGGTTTTTCACTCGCATTCTCTGCAACAGAATCAATTGAATTTTTTTTTAATAATGGAAATTCTTGCACTAATACAGGTTTGTTCTCCGATCTTTCTAGAGCATTAGACCATCTCAAACTTTCATAAGAGGAAAAATGTTCAACTTAAGAACTGGTTGATGACCTTTTTGAAGAACAGAAAGCTGAATGTCGAAATTATTGTGTAAGGACAGCTTAAGGAAGCCAAGTATGAAATTGACATCGGAATTCCTCAGGGGTCGGTATTGGGACCAGTCATTTTAATTATATTCATTAATGAACTACCAGGTTAAAGGTTTTCTGGAACTTTTTTGGATAGTTGTGGAAAATGTTAAATATTCACTGGGAGTGAATAAATCATTATTGAATGATTCAATGCAATAAAAATTGAGTTTCTTCAACTCACCTTCGTAGTTCCACTGCTCGAGATTGAAGGTCGAATAAAGCTGGGCAGAATACCTGAGACCCATCTGCTCCCTTTCCTGGCTCTGCACCGGGTACAATATGGCCTTGCAACAGTCCAAATCGCCCAGTCTCGCTGCTATGTGAAGGGGCGAATCTCCTGCCAAGTTCCTTGGTCCTGGCCTTGCTCCGGCAACGATCAGCAACCTCACGATGCTGCTCAGACGTCTGGAGACGGCAATGTGAAGAGGGGTTAGGGCATCGTCGTTCGCTGTGTCCAATAGTCTAGGATGAGGGGCTATCTGGATAAGGGCTGCGGCTACGTCTAAAACGCCATTGGCTATCGCTAAGTGAAGTTCTCTGAAAGATCATAGCGGACAATTAATTGAAATGCAGAAAAAACCAAAGAACATAATGGATACCGGGGTTTGTTGACTATGGGAGAAGTTGACTAATTATGGACCAACAACTGAGCTGAACAGAATGTCCGATATCTGAGGAAAAGTGAAGGATAATGCTTCTGGTGATAACCTTGGGTGCAATGAAAAGGTTACAATAGATCGGCCCACATTAATGTACCCGCTATAATATAACTTCATATTTGTGCATCAATTGCGACTAGGAAGTTGATTAACGGCATTGTTTCTGATTAGAGATTAATATTAATAAAAAGGGCCCACTCAATTCACACTGCGACAAAATATGTAGATGAAAATCAGAATCATTCAAGCATCTCAACAATTCACACGGTTTATTTTGGTATTTGGTTGGCTTCTTTCGATTAGTTCACACATTTTAATAATCATTTTAAAATCCGAGGAGAAAAGAGCTGTAAGCTAAGACAACCCAAATATTCGTGGCACTGAAGTTCCGATATTGAGAGTTTAATATCCTTTCGAGATATAATCGACGATATAATTGAAAACAATGCTTTCCACAAGAGGTATTTAAGACTTTCTTCGAGATAAGTTATAGCAAATGAATGAAATTTTATAGGTAGTCAACAAAAAAGAGACATACGAACTACTACCACTTTTTGGTTGGCCGAAATTTATTTAGGACAGAGACGAATGTGTATGGCCTTGCTTCAGGTTTGGTGGCGAAAATACAAAGAGTTGGTTAAGATAAGCTCTGGCTTTGCATTCTTATGTTGGATAATCATTTAACCCTTAACTGGTATGGCAGGGTCAAAATTGACCCTACTCAAATCAAATTGTACCATAGCCAGACACGGGGTGATTCTAAATCCTCCCCTCATATCAATGGATATGACTAATATACGCTAGTAATTTTTTGTTAGAGTCTGGCATGAAACCGTGACAGCGGGTTTGGAGTCAAATTTGACCCTGCCATACCATTAACTTCATAAAGTCAGTGGAACCAACCGAAGATTCTGTTAGACTGCAAAACGAAATTAGGTGTTTTCATGCCCATACAACGATAATAAACATTTCAATTTATGTGCTGAATGTGAAAAAATTGTTTTGCAAAAATCATTGTTGGGTCAGAATACTGTGCCAAAATTCAGATCAATATGAACATATAAGGAAATAGTAGTAGTAGTATAAAACATGTTTGTTAGAATTTTCCTAGTTTAGTTTTTTCCGAGGTTTTCTCACATTTGACTGCCATATACTTTCGGAAAAACTCATCCCAAAGAGAGATTCGAGTGAAAATTTATTATTTTCGTAGTTGTTTTTCCTCAAAGATATATTATAGTATTTTTTCAAAGTTTCTGAAAAATTTATTATTTATTCATTCTACACGTTTGGAATACAATAAATTCATTTTCACTGTGTAGTTTGATTACCAAAGAGAAATTCTTGATGTAGAAAAGACTATATCTGAATTTGAGAGAAAAAATACACAGGGTCAAAATTGACCCTACCATACCCTGAAAGTAAATTAAAAGCACCATACCAGTTAAGGGTTAATTTGGACTGATTTTGTTGAAAAATTTGTCTTTGTTGGAAATTCCAGGGAGAATCATGAGCTCTCGAGATCTCTGTATCTTATAAGATGATGCTTCAGCTGCAATGAAGCAGATATCGTAATCGAGAATATTTCTGTTTTACATCTCAATACACTAGCAGCTTAACATAAATAATATGCTTTTCGCTCTAAACTGCTCTAAACTTTTGCAGACTATAACTGTGCTAGGAATTTGAAATTATGTAGGATTATATTAATCATAAGACTGCTGAGGCTTGTTACAATTTTGTTGAGACTTTTCTACAGAGCGTGAAATTGGTTACATTCATTTTCATTGACGCACACAGGAGTTCAATGTTCCGTTTAGCAATAATATAATTGAAGGATACTTATTCTGCTGGGATTAAATTTTCCAAAGCTAAAACTGTTTTCGTCAGGAAAAAATGAATATCATCCCATTATTTTATAAACATGAGTTGTTTAAAATTACTTTTTCAGAAACATCTAAACTAAGTCACTTCCTTTGGAAGATGTTTTGCACTCGGTTTTACATCGATAATTTTTTGTCCTTGTTCGAATGTGACAGAAAAGATCACTGAGCTTCAACCTCAGAAAACATTCTCTCGAAGAAATATTATACAACACAATTACATATTGCAGTTGTGAAATGTTTTAAGAATGAACTTTCTCTACAGATAACAAGATTGGAATACACCGCGGTCTACCAAAATAACAAGGGCATTATCTGATATCGTTCTTCAGTTTCCTGTTTTCCTTGCTTATTAGATATATCAACCGGAAATGTCTTCGAATTTAATCATAAAAAAATGCATGTATACCTATGAATAAGCTTTGATATGAGATGTCAATGGTTGTTGAATGAAACTACAAATTTCAGTAGGAAAAACCGCGGAAAGAACCTTATAATTGTAAAGTTCTTTGGACTAAAAATAAACATTCATGAAAGATTTCTACCTTTCCAAAAAAAATTATTTATTATATTGTGAATATTGACAATTGTCATTTAAATCTTAAATCCAATCCTACCAACGACGAATAAGGGGAAAATCGGGCATTATAAGGCCTAGAGTTTTCATTCAAATAGGTCTTGTTTGGGCTAATTCGTGATTTAATATTTAAAAAGTACTTACGTATCTCCATCTTCATCTTGTTGGTAGAACGATATCCAAGCATTATCTGTGGGATTTTCCCTATCGGAAGTAACATGCGACTGCCTACCTCTGCTACATTCAACAGGTCTTCGTTTTGAACCCAGGTCGTTGAGGTTAGGATTTTCTTCTATACTCAAATTACACAAATCTTCTGATAAACACATAACACCACTATCGACATACATAGCTTCCTCAACTTTGTCTTGATGTACATTCGACTTCTGCTCTGTTTTTTCAGGTTTACTTGGAGTTTCCTTCTCATCATCAATGTCCTCTAATTCATCCGTGATTTCTTCTGAAACTATCATGTTTCCACTGGAAAGGAAACCACTATCTGTATATTCATTTTCACTGATATGTTTTTTGACGTTATCTGAAACAGAATTCGAAGTATGCTCTCCTCTATCAGACATGTTGAAGAAATTGTTGTATGTTTGTTTTTCAGATGAAACTGCAACTTTCTCTGGGATTTTCCAACTAAAGAGGTGAGAAAGGTTGACACAAGTGTCCGGATAATTCGAAAAGAAATCGTACAACACTTCAACGCATACACAAAATCATCATGGAATACACAGCACAAAGTCGGAGCCCTAGACTCGGACGATTATCAGTTCGAAGTGAAAATATATTAGAAATGCACGCACGCAACAAGCAAACAATGTTTTCGTAAATGAATGAATGGCAAGGAGATTAGTATGTAACTATAACTAATTCGACCTCGTGTACTATTGACGTTAAGTCGGGATTCCCCAGACATGCGCACTTAACTGTATCGATTACTTTGTTCATGCACGAAGCTATCGAGCTTTCAGTCGAATCAGAATTGAAAAATAAAAAAATTAAGTTTTATATCAGTATTTATTTATATATAATACTACTTTTCTGGAAAAACTGGTCATAATTCGATTGTGAAATTGAGACATTTATATAGGTTTTTATAAATTGAATTTTTTTTCATAGCAGCAATAAATTGTATGATTTTAATTCCTAAATTCCGACTACTTTTATTTCTGATTTTCATAAAATGGAAAATCAATTGGAATCTAGTTTCTCATTAGATTCAACAAACTCAATTCAAGTTTGGAACTTGAAAATTAACTGAAGTTACTGAACTATCAAAATTCCAATTTGAGCCAAATTTGGAATATTCCATGCATCACTGAAATGAGCTTTTACAGTTTACACCTCCGCTTGAATTTGAATCGATTTTATTCAGGCTAGATTCTGTCATCATGAACTACCTGCATTTCAGACTCAAAGCTTCAAATGTATCCAATAAACGTTGTCAAATGAATTCATTTTTTTATTAGTAGAAATTTCAGACTAACGACTTTGATCAAAGTTTTGGGAACCACTCTCATTCTGTAGAATATCTCGAAATAATAGGTACCTATGATACTGTGAGTAAAGAAAATTCCTCGTTTATTAGATTCGGGCGTATTTTACACTCAACCTGAATTTTTCGATTTACTACCAATGAGGTAGTAATCAGTCTAAAGTCTAGAAATTATGTAATAGTTGATCAGAGAAATAAATTTGTTTTAGTCCTACACCCAATCTTTGTTGTGCAGGGTGGCCAAAATTGATGATATTCCTAAACTACAACTTTTTAACCGAAGGGGTTTGAGAAAAATGAATTATGCTTTACGGTCCGTCTTTTTGAGAAAAACTGATAATGCCATCAACTGTATTCTCCTATCTTTTTTTTTCGAGTTATATGCAAAAATTGAAATTTGGGTGATTTCAACTTTTGTCATTCTCTCTGTTTCTGTTTCTGATAGGATGTTGACCTGAAAACATTATAAAAACTATACTATGTTTTTCCCACAAAAAAAAAACGCACAACTTTATGTTATAGTTATAGCTCAGCAGGGAAACGTCTTAGGAAAAAACAGTTCGCTACTGGATTGCTATGAAAAAGTGTCTTTATATAATGTTTTAATTTCGCCCAAATTTTGGCCTATAATTTGAAAACAAAAAATAAAAGAGGAATGCAGGTGAGTGCATTATCAGTTTCCCTAAAAAGGCTACCGTAAGGTGTCAATAATTTTCCTCTATCTCTCACGGTTAAAAAGTTATAGTTCAGGTACACAATTTGTCTCTTCACAACCAATGTCTTCCCAATATTGTGGTATTTTCCCAACCTCGAACTGATAATACCTTTAATGCAGCCCTGGAAGGGTTAATAGAGTTTGAGCACATGCCATTGATCGCCATTACTCAGTTAATGTTGATTATTTTTTAAAGTAGCAAATGCATTTCCAAAATGCTTTCGATTAATTCTGAATAATCGGTTTCTTTTTTGCTTTTGTCTTTTTTCATTTCAGATTGAGAATTACGAGTCGTTTTGGGAAGAATCTGTGTATCCGAGCCCATCGACGGATAACATGAAGATGATCACACTGATGTCTTTCAAGATTTTCCTGATGTTTGATATTTTATGTTATTTTGTTTACGGGGAGGCAGGTTTTTTCGGCTGAGGTTTTTTCCCCTGGCTGTATAGTATCGTATGATACTAGTGTTGATAGTATCGTATGATTCTATAGTATCATACAAAGAATGTTATGATACCCCGTTCTTTTTTTACCTCAGCTTAGGTACTTTTTGTTTCAACATTTATTGTATTATTTTAGCTCTCTTTTTCATAAGAATATATATATATACTCAGTTTTATCAAGTTCCAAGAATGCAATGTTTTAAAACACCAAATGTCTACTAAACAGCACTGTTGCATGCCTGTATTCTTCCTATTCGACTATACCTGATTGTGCTCTGCACCTGTGTATGAACATAAATAAAGAAGGTGGACAAGGCAATAGTTTTTTAAATCAACTAGCCTCTAGAAAGAGTCATGCTTATATCGCTGCCTGAAAAATTCTATATCTTCTTTCTCAGATTTTGATTCCAAAATTCGTCATTTTATGAAATTCTCCTTCATATCTCTTAAGGTATAATATAAACCAAAAGCTCTTGACTTCTTATCAATACACTTTTTGGAATGTCTTGGAGAGAATTATGATTTAATCATGATGTGTACAATGAATGACGACACAATGTTCGAGATAGTCTTTGCTTTTGAAACTGTTTATCTGTGTGAATTTCCACGAATTCGATGAGACAAGCGACAATTGTTCGAAAATATCGTGGAACCCTCAGATCCGCTGCTTTCGAGAAAAGATAATAAAGGTCACATCTAGATCTACAACATATCACTGAGAATGATGAATATGTGGTGGGTTTTCCGTATAAGCATAATATCCATTCAAACTTTAAGTCGTAATTGAATTTATTTGGTAAAGGAGTAGATATCCCATGACTTACCGGAGCAAAAATATCTACAGATTTTAAAGGAACCACTACCAGACGAATAAAATTTCCTATGAAATATGCAAACTTTCGAAACTTCCTTCCAGTTCAATATTCTTCTAGTGAATAGAAGAAAGCAAGAGGGCAAATTTCACCAAATAGAAATGTCTTCGTATCATCTTTTGAAATCGTATATTTCATACTTAATTAATTTTTTTTTATATTCCGCAAATATTGGAAGAGAAAACAATTCCGCTGCTCAAAATACGAAATGCTTCCCTAACTGTGTTTCCTAAACATCTAACGATTTTAAATGAAACAAAAAGGCAAAAATTTCCCTTAAATTTAACTTTAATAGAATAACAGAAACAGAATTTGTACTGGGAGATCTAGGGTTGCCCCGTAAAATGTTTGGGATAGTTTTTTTCAGATAATCTTCATAAATGTCCACACTAACAGCGTTTTTAAAATGTGGAGTGTGATGATCTAAAAAAAGTTTTATTTATTGCTCTCAAACATTTAGACCCATTTTGATGAAAACCTAGCGTGCTTATTCATGGCAGTAAAGAGCCTCCTTCAATATCATAAGGAAGAAAGTATTAATTCCTGTGGCGTTCCACAGGTTAAATAATCTTGACATTAAAACTCATTGCCACAGTCTTTGCCAGAAAATTCATGAGCAATCAACGAAAAATTTTTGTCGTTTCGAGTTTTGAAATATAGTGGCTCACAATGCATTTTTTTTAATTGGCACTGCACAAAACGGAACGCGTTAGGACAAATGATTACATGGTAAGGATACACTCGCTGTCAACCCTTCTCAAAATCGAATAGCATCATGAGAAAATGAAAATGCACTTACCGATAAGCAAAATCAATTGTTACCACCGACGCTTATTCACTCTGATGAGCGCTCAAGGGTTAATCATGAAAAACTTTAGGCCCGTTTGGCATCATCTGGGAGCCCGTCGATGCTCTGAGCAGAGCGAACCACGAACCACCATGCTTGGTCGTGCTCTTTTCAACCGGGAATTTCCAAGATAAAATGTGCAGCAGTACTGACATAGGTAGGGTAACCATTGTTAAATTAATTTATGTCGATGCCAGGAACTTTATGCGTATATCTGAGTAATGGTTGATTTTTAGGGTAATTTAAATGCCTTTGTTCTACGTCCAGCGATTCAATTTGCGTTGCAAAACAAAAGTTAACACGATTTATGTGTCGGTAAAACGAATCGATTTGCAGCAGTTTCGGTCGCTGAACTTGGAAAGTTCGGTGCAAATGGTACTAAATCACCAGGTCTGTAGTTTCGAATGGACTTACTAGAATAATTACGGGAAAAACTTGCATATGATAAAAAAATTTTATTCTTTATAAAGAAAGTTAGCCGAAACCAAAGTATAAAAGGTCTCTGATTCTCAATGAAGTCGTTTGAGAAATCGTTTGTTGCAAAAGACATTCTTCAGGAATTTCTGGTGAAAATCATTCTTTGAGGTGAAATGCCTCTTCTCTTCGTAGCTTATGTCTGCAGCTCCGCCCTTATTGTATCCAATACATAGTAACTGCGAAAGACTGGTTAAAATCAAATTGCCTGAAAAACTGCAAGAAGGCATACATCTACAGTTATCTATTGTATTCGTTTTTCTTACAAAGATTCTCAACGCTATTCTCAGAAATGGATAAACCAATTCAATGGATATACCGTCCAAAACTTCTTCATTTCAATCCTAATATGTATGAGTTTCTGGAAAGAACGCCTCTCCGAGGCTTCAAGTCTCCATCCAAATTTAATCTCAATACCTCTCCCTACTTCATCATTTATTGAAAGTATGATATTTCATAAAGAATTTGCCAAATCCTGATCTCATTACCTTGAAGAATTCGACAAAAATTGCTTTCGAGGATAGTATGATCAAGTGGACATTTTCCTAGTTTTTTCATCATCATTCCTCCATTATTCTCTTAACTGAAGAGAGAATATTCGATTTACAAGTTATTATCGAGTAAAACGCGATATTAATTGTTTCATATTGTTAAACGAAGAACATAGGAACCTTGTGCCGAAGAAGAACAACCACCAAATATAATACTCTATAATCTCTGGTTGTCAAACAATTAGGTTAGGAATTCTAACCTAAACTAAGTCACTCTTGGAAAGTTTTATGATAACAATATTAATGACCTCTTAAATAATATAATCGGAACCGTAACAGAGAGGCCTTGTCTTTTCAGGATGTATCATAGATTCATTTATAGACTACGGCAAGCATTGCCTCTGTCGAGATCATTAACCACGGAAGCAGTACATGAGACAAGTGGAGACACAGCAAACAAACCAAATGAAACTATAGCTGCTAAACAGAAAACATGGGAATTCCCTCCCAAATATCGTGACCCTTGTCAAGTGTGGGTCGAAAATTTCGATACAATTGACGAAAATAAATTAGAAATAGTAGAACTTCATCCAGATATTTTCGCTGCGAACCCCAGAATTGATTTGATACATGAAAATGCGAGATGGCAGCAACTCTATCGTTTTGTGAGCTATGCACATACAAAATCAAGAGCTGAAGTAAGAGGAGGGGGCAGGAAGCCCTGGCCTCAAAAGGGTAATATTTTAAATTTCTCCGAATTTTCTCCAATAAATCAACGTTATTTCCAGGAATGGGAAGAGCGAGACATGGTTCTATAAGAAGTCCCCTATTTAGAGGAGGTGGAGTTATTCATGGGCCCAAATCACCTACACCTCATTTCTACATGTTGCCTTATTTCAAAAGAGTCAGAGGTTTAACTTCTATGTTGTCTGTTAAGCTAGCGCAAGATGACCTTCACATAATAAATGATATTGAAATCCCTACAGAAGATCCGAAGTTTATAGAAGAACTCATCAAAAGCAGAAATTGGGGACCCTCTGTTTTAATAATTGATGAGTAAGTATAGAGACCCCATGATTGTTCGACTTTCTATGAATATTTTTATTTCAGAGTCGATGTCATGCCAAGGAATATCACTATTGCCACAGATCAAATAAAACATGTCAATTTGATGCCAGCTTATGGTTTGAATGTTTATTCCATGCTTAAACATGATACCCTGGTACTTACTAAGCCTGCAGTTGAATTGATCGAAAGAAAACTCCTAACTGCTCTACACAGAAACGATTCTATTCCAAAGAAGTTTGTCCTGAGTCAAGTATGAATTGAATAAAATCACAATTGAAACTACTTTTTTCTTTCAAATTTCATTTTCTTATTCAAGAATAAAATTGGACCAGATTGATTCTCTGGCAGTTGCATCAATATTGTTAATGAGAATTAAGGAAGATCTCTTTTGAAATACATATTTATTGAAGTCCTAACAACTTACTTCTTTCTGACTATGTACCCATTTATGTTTTGCATTGATTAAGCAATTTATCATACTATATAATAAGAGGAAGTGGTTGAATTTTCTACAGTTGGCTTGGCTCGGCAAATATTCCAATCTTGGATGCATCAAGGGAGTACATCCTATGTACCAGTGGATGAATTATATTTACTTTCCGTTGTTACTGAATAAACTTTTTATTCAATGTAAATGTATTCCGATTTATATCGATCATATCTCTGAAAGAATTTTGACTTAGCTTCACAACAGAAGAAAAACCCTATGAAATTCAAAAATCTATTCAAACATATAATTTAATAAGGAATATAACAAATTTGATGAAAATCTACTGGTTCATAAATAATTACTTGTATATGAAATGAGAGAAAATTCCACAAATTTCACATTGTTTCCAATAATTATATTCATCAAAAGGAACAAACCTCAAAAGAGTTCATGCCAACATAGATCTTTCAGGTGGGTTTCACATTCAAAGGAAGAGTAGAATGTAATTATTTGAAAAAAGGAGTCGTACAAAATGTAAATTTTATTTGGTAACAATAAACTTTCAAATATAAAAAAATTTGGCTTGCTTCATATATTATACATTCAATATTACCTAGTCAGTTCGTTTAGACATTGAACTTCTTCAGAAAAATATCTGAATCAGGAATACTGAGTTTTACATGCTGACTAAAAAAGAACTGTTTTTATTCATAAAATAGAAAAGTCTTTTATCACAGCTTTAGATTTGAATTAAAGTGAACATCATATTTACATTTCTATGTTTTAGAAGTTATTTTGGTGGATATGAATACTAATGATATATAACAAAATAAATACAGGAACTCTAAACGGTTATTTAACATCATGCAAGAATATAACAATTTATCCTTATGGATTACGGAACTCAAATCCTTCAAGACTATATAAATACATACATAAGTGCTTGATTTTTTGAACAAACCAAATATCATTCTTCAAAAATATTTCTTCTCTCTCTTCTCCCTCATGCTGTCCTCAATGTCCTTTGGGTAAAGTGACAACATGGTTAGAATTTGGGCCTCTTCATTTTCTTCGTCTACCAGCATTGAACCAAACAAAGGATTTTCGAGTCATTTCCGTTTCTTGCAGAATGATTCATTCTTCAATCACAGTAAAAGATATTTGGCAATCTTTTTCCCTTCCTTGAGATAGGTTCATCAATTTGATGAATTATTAAATTTAAATCACCTTTTCGAGTTTACGCACAACCATTCAGTAGTTTATTGTGTAAGTAAACAGGGCTGTTTTGCAATAAAATCTGCAAAGAAGAAAAAAATAGTAAATTATTGAGCTGAAATATTAATTTTAAATTGGAATTTAAATATTCTCGAATTCAAATGGCAAAATCAAAGAAATCTTAGAGAAATGCTCACCTCATCTTCACAGTCTTCCATGTCTTCATCTTCACTAGAATATGGGGAGGCAGCCCCTCTCAATAGAAGAGTTCTACTTAATCCTTTATTGATTGGTAAGCCTAGCTGTAGAACCGATTTGCCAGCATATGTTGTGACATCAGCTGCTAAACTGGTACATTCACTCAGTAAAAAATATGCAAGCTTCTCCATTTTATTCTGAATTGCAAAATGAAGTATGGTGTAACCCCCTCGACCCTCTCTGGCATTTATATCTGCCCCACATCTTATCAACAGCCTGAGAATATCAATGTGGCAGTGAAAGGCTGCTAAATGAGCACAAGTTTGACCTGGAATTAAAAAAAATATTGATTTTCTTATTCGAAAGAGTTCATGGTTTGCTATAAATGCTTCATCTTCCAACTCAACCAACATTGAAATGATCAAATAAATGATTGATCGTGAAATTAATATTACCTACCAATTATGTTGGTAATTTCGACAGGGGAATTTTCAATACTTAAAAAGACTATCGACGGTTGTAGCTTTGAAAGCAGTCCAAGTTAACCGGTATAATATTCAGAAAACCCAGAAGAATTCTTTCCCGTTTGTGAATTCGTCGAGTCGAGGTAGCGTTGGGAATCCCTGTTAGTAATTACACTGTTATATTTGGAGGTTTTTCTTGGTTGGGTATCTTCGAGAATCATTCTGTTTAGACAGGATGTGGTATGAAATGCTTTAGTCATTTTACAATCCCTCCTAACAGCAATTTTAAATGGCCTAGAAACCTTGAATGGAGATTCCTCATTTCTAGGTTCTTTCACTCATTTGGTGCATGTTATATCTGATGACTTCACAGCCTTTAATTGTTTCTTCGTAATATCAGTTTAGAGAAAATTGCAATCAAAGTGAATGAATATAGGTATCTTTATCCAATAACTACATGATTTGAAGTAATCGGATTTTCTGAGTTTAAGGTTTGAACTCCTAATAAAATTTTAATTTCTATTTTCTAGTTTTTGTGGACTATGAATTTTAGCCGTTTGCATTCTAGAAAAATAACTGATTGATTAAATTCACCTATACCGATTTGAAAATATCCGAAAAGCACTTTATGAAATGAAAAAGTTATACGGATCTGTGGAGGAAACTCTAAAAGCTAAAGCTGATGACCTCTCGTATGTATATTTTTTTAATATGCAGTTTGCAGGTACTTTGAATTGTGATAAAATCTGGAATGAATCAGAGAACGAAACATGCATTTCTAAAATGAAACACTGCTGATGCTCATCTCACCAGAGATTTCCTGAGAATTTCGGGAATTCAACAATCGCGAACAAATAATGGGACAAGGCAAACTCCAAGGATTTCATGGAGGTTCTGAACCATTGTATCTTCCAAATGACTCACGTGCTTTGTATCCACTATCTGTGACCTACCTACAGCTTGGTGGATTTTCCATTCAATTGAAATGAGTATCAGATTGAATACTTTTCAGATACGTATGTTTCTTGCTGAGAAAATGCATAGGATATTCAACGACGGTAGAACGAAAGTGCCCTTCGATTAAATTCAGGACTTTCCAAACCAGCCCGGCATACCCATTAATAATGAATAATAGCCTCAATAATTTCGAGGTGATTTCACACTCTGTACCGGAAGATGAGGGGAACAACCCGTCATCAAGCGAGGCTTCGTCTGGAAAATCCATGCGAATGTATTTTTGAACAGCTTGGCCGAAATATCTTTGTCGCGGTTAAAGCTGGTTTATTTATTTAACCCCATTCCTGAAGATTTGCTCTCCGGAGTTGCACAAGAAAACGCAAAATAGAAATGAATAATTCTCGAACTGGTAATGACAATATTCATGGAAGATTAATCAGATTTCGCTAAATGAGTTTGTTGTTTTCCTCAAATGGTGGGAATCATTTCCTCCTCCCTGTCTCCAAATAAGGCGTTTGAACTCATCAAGCAATGAGGACGTTTTATAGTAGCAATAAATTAAAATTAACATTTTATTAAAGACCGCGTCATCAATGATTCAATCGATTCAATGGCACTGGCCTTCTGATTATCTAATGTCCAAATACGGATATACAAAAGACATAATTCTCGTGAAAACGTGAATAAAAACGAGAATTTAATGCATTTTGAACCTGATACCATCAACACGTAAGTGAACAAAGCGAGATTAAAACTTCTATACACTTCAGGAAATTCCAGATTCTGGTTTTATCGCTAATAGTATAATTTCGTTATTTTAATTTATAAGGATTTGTTTCACCTGATAGTTGTTATGCGGGTAGTTCTAGTTGTGTATCTATAATGACTAGACTTATTTAACCTCGAATTCGATAAAGATCATGAATTTCCAAATCAGATCATTTGTTATGTAACAGAAAAAAAATTGAGATTGTGGTAGATAATTGTCAGGTTGAGTTCGAAGAGATCGATTGGAATTCTTAAAAATCAATGAAGGAATTATGAACTCACCTTCATAGTTCCATTGTTCCAAATCCACCGTTTTGTGATTCACTTCGTTATATGACAGACCAAGGGATTTGAACTCTTCCTTCTCGACTGGCTCTAACATCGCTGTGCAGCAATTGTAGTATCCCAACCTAGCTGCCACGTGAAGAGGAGAATCCCCTTTGGAGTTTCTAGTACCGGGTTGGGCACCAGCTACTATCAATCTCCTCACTATTTGGGGTTGGTTTGTGGCAACTGCAAGATGAAGTGGCGATTGTCCGTCTTGATCTAAAAGGTCCAAGTAAACAGGACTTGTTGCTGCTCTTATCAAGTTCACTGCCATATCCGAGTAGCAAAAGTAAATGGCAAGATGGAGGTGTCTGCAAAGAATAAATGAAATGAGATTTTGTGAATTATCAAAAAATTAACAAGTTTTTTGGTCTTTTCTCAGAGCAAGTATTTTTAGACGAATTGTCTATATTCAGCTATTTTAATTTCATTTGACGAAAAAGTTATTATGTTGAATTCGTTGTTAATTTTTTCCTGGAAAATTTACTCCTAATCACAAGATGTTTTGATCGCCCAGCTCGTAAGCGTATAGAAAGAATTCCAACACGTCAATGAACCTGAAAAATTCCATTGATACATCGCAATTGACTTTCATTTCAGATATTGAATAGAATGACGAGTGAGATAACTCGAAAAGAACGATGAAGCAATGTGGAATTACCGAGTTCAAGTCTTGCATGGCAAAAAAACTTTCACCGACCACGCGTGTTAATGATCGTGATCTTCGTCTTCTTCATGGTCGAACGAGGAAGTTCGTAAATTTATGCCGGAAAAAACTGTGTAAACAAATTATGGAAATTCGAAATTTATGCGAATGTATCTGGTCTGACCTACGTGAAAGTTCCTGCTTTACCAAACGAGGAAAAAATGTCCCTGCGAATGGTACAAATAAAAAATGTCACTACCAAACTTAGAACAATAGTAGATTTCATAATGATCCCGCATATGAATTGATCGGAGTCAGTTGATACATGTACATTATTTATCCTGAAATCTAGTGGTAACTGGAATAATGCTGAATTTACAGGATCTGCGGGATACCTATACTCGCTTGATTTTATTGAATCAACGATATATATTATACCGGGTGAGTCTTTGACTTTCACATATACATAGAGATACATTTTAGGTGAGAAAAAACTATTTTTGTATACCAATTTTTCCTATTCAGCTTAGAGAAAAATAAATCACCATTTTGAACTTTCATAATGAGCTCTGCCAACCCCGGAAATTTTTTTTTCAAATAATTACGCGTCACTAGATTTCACGAAGAATTACTCATTGAATACCATTCAACTTAGGTACTTTTGAGAGTTGGTTCTCTTGAATTTCTCGTGTAATTGTGGAATGTCATTGTCAACATAAAAAAATTTTTAAAAATTAGTGTAATTTTGAGTTCGTAGAAAATTTACCATCAATTTAAACCTATATTTCAAAAAGCATTTGATGAATAATTACGAGATATATTAGAAGAATACACTTCTTATGGATTTTCAACAGTCTGATGTACCTGTTGAACAAAGCCGAATTGGAAAAAATGGTAAAGAGAAAAAGTGTTTCTTTTGACCCCATATATGTGTTTATAAGAATCACTCTGTATAAGATCCCGAAACTTCGAGGAAGAATGTGAAAATGTTTACTCGAAAAATGAAGTTGATAGATGATAGATATACGATCCTGTATGTGGAAAAACGAACATTGTAAATATTTACTCTATCAGGATAAGAGAACGTCAATTTCATTGCCCAATTTATCGCAGGTATTTCCCAAAATAATCATCTCATTATTAAAACGTTTTTGATGAGATAAATGTTGATAAACTCTTCAATTGAATTGAGAAATCGAGAGTTCTGTAGAAACGGTATTGTGGAAGGCGGTCAGATTGTCCAAATCAAAATGAAAACTCTCCAATAGTGCAATATCAATAAAATGTTAATTCTTCAGTTGAAGCTAAAATTTTTTATGAATGTTTAATTTTATTGTCTGTTTCCGAATCAACCAATTATTAAAAAAAAAAGTTGCTGCTTTGATTCGATACTATTGCAAGTAGCGAAATTAGGAGTACATTCCATCCGAAAAAAAGGATTCTAATCAAAATCAAAAGGATATATCAAGAATTAATGATCCATTATTCTATCAGCTATGGAAATGAAAGTAACGATTCTTCTTGACGTCAAAGATTTTATTACGCACATGAAGAGTTACCTACTCTTTAAATTCTTCTGACACATCCCGGAAACCTTTCTTAAATTATCTTTGTCGCGCAAATAAACAATAGGCAATTTAAGGCACAATTGGAAAATTTGTTTGACGTCATTGAAAGAACCAAACATCAATGTAAGATATTTCAAATTGATATCAGTCGAAATTGAATTAAATCTGATTGAATTACTTACGTATTTCCGTGTTCATCTTGCAGGAGGAATTCGCTATCGCCCTTCTTGTCGCAAGGATGGGTGCCCTCCGCGGATTTGTCGGAAGATAAGTCGTTTATGCAGGAACTTTCCAACTTGACTTTCGATAAATTTTCGCTGAGATAGTACATTCTGTTGTCCACCTTCATGTTTTCGTCTGCTACGTCGGGTCCTGAGGCAAAATAATCGGAAAATTCAGATTTGACGGAGGCACTATGCGAGAGTTCGGAAGTGAAATTTTCCGATGAGAAAGAGTCGGAAAAATCCGAAGAGGATAGGAAGCCACTGTCTACAGGCCGTGTCTCGGTTTTGGCACTTTTCGCGACTTGATCCATATCAAGAGTGGTGGAAAATGAACTATCGATCCCGTACATTTTCGAAAATGGCCACTGCACTTTATTCGACAATTTTTTTTCTGAAGGATTCACTTCGAGCTGACACCGATGGCGAACGTTTTGCTTATACTGAATTTTAATGAAACTCTCGAGCTATGTACCAAGAGCGGCAATTTGGAAAAACCAGAACCGGCGCACACTCTCTAGATTCGTTGGCTTTAGGAGACGCCTACCAATTTGGTTTAGCCGAGGTTCCCCAATTTGGTATACGTATCAGCAGGCTCGATATGAAAGTTCTGGCCTATTATATTATTTTCACTAGTAACTTATCTCATTTTTATGATATTAGGGGGTATTCCGGCCGATAAGATGAAAACAATTACGGTCTACGAAATTGTGATCGCAAATAAATAAGCGGTTTTCACCATTACTCGCATTTTGGAATTCACCAACTTTTGGGGAAATATTCTGCGCAAGGGAGGGAAGATCGTGATAAACATTACCATTATTTGCTTGGAACAGCAGCATAAAGACAAGCTGACAATATGACGGAAACAAAAAAAATTTTTTCTCCTGACCCCCAGGAAATTTAGGTTTTGTTGTATTATCTTCAATACTTATATTAATAAAAATCTGAAAAGTTTTAAAAATTCACTTTGTGCTACTAAATGAGATGAAATTAAAATCACCCCTAAATTCAATTTGGTGGTTTATCAAGATAGGGTGGTAAGTGGTTTGTATATCTTAAATATTTACTCTCTCGTTTTGAAATGAAGAACTTTCATGATTTTTATATGAAGGAAGGTTCTGCCGTTCTGTAGCTGCTCCCTGGGCTGCTCTTTTTATCATATCAACATACCCCTAAAACTTTCAAATGAAAAATTTCAGGTTTTATTCCACTGAAAATGCAATATATAACGAAAAATATTTATTTTATTAGAAAATTATCCAATTGAACGGTGGTAACTTTTTCAAAATCCTGAATTTTTTACAATTCATGTCAATCGAGTAAATATTTAATGAACAGAAAAATCATTGATTGCTTAATTGAATTTAGGTTTGGCGCTAATTTCTTCCAGAGTCAATTAACTCGTGAATGTGGTAGCATTAATTTTTTTAATATAGGAGTAGTGAAGATAATAGATCGAAACTATTTTTTTAGTGCCATTGTAAGGGGGGTCTCTCATTGTTAGGGGTCACTTGGAAAAAAAAATTATCGAGGTTTATTCTCAAGCGCTCTACATGCTCTGAAGGTTTGACCACCTATGTCAGAATCAGCTTTTTCCTACATCTGGAATATTTTATTTTTGATCTATTTTTTACTTCTGACTTCAGAATTGAAATGTTACTCTCATCATTCGATTGAGCCAGTTCAGTTTCAGTATGAGAGTTTTTTCATTGATGCATATTCTTCATAAAATTACCCAAAATGAAATTCATTTTCCATTTGGAAAACGGCTTCATGGACAATAAGTACTGGAAATATTTTTTATTAATATAAGGCAACTTTGAGAAATCAAAGACATCAATATTCTGCCTACACCATAGTATTTCTGAGCTAAAATTGTGAGTGATTATTTAAAAAAATTTTCAGACTAAGAAAAAACATTTGAAACTTTCTCTCGGTTTTTCTTTTCGGTAAATACATATTAAAAAATTGTGAGCGCCACTCAGACGATGAATTAGTTTCATTTCAAGAAAACCCATTAAAAAAAATGAAAGCTGTATACCTAGGTACACAACCTTTCTAAATATTCCATTAAACTCTTCAGGTAATAAATCATATCTTTCATGAATGGGTACCTTCGAAATTGGATAATGATCTGAAAATGCCTAATAAAGATCTCTCCCTTGATTTATGATCATATTCAGAAGTGCGTTTTAAAAATTACGATTTACCTGTTCACCTTTATTCTAAAAGTACCTACAGCTGTGCATTTGTGATTGTTGGCAACGATAGGACTAAGTTGGCAATATAATACTGAAGGTATACCTTCAGTATTATATATCGAATATATATATTCGATATTCAATTGGTATAGACTTATAGAACTTATTTTTATTGAGTTCATGCAACTTATGTCCCAATGTAAAAAATTACTTGGGACACCAATTGTAGAGTGCAATCTTCACGAATAAGAGATGAGAAAATGTTGTTTTTAAAGAAAGGATTTCAAGACTTTTGCCGGGAAAACAAATTAAAATTTTTATTAATATCCCATAAAAATTTTGGGAGATGTAGCATGAGTTAAAAAAAATTAAACATAACTATATTCTCCCCCTGAATAAAAAGATGAAACCATCACTCAATCCAATCTCAACAAAATGAATCCCTCTCCAGAGAACATAGTTTAGTATCCACTAAAACTAATTGAAACAATAAAATTTGTAACATTCTCAGTAATCCCACTGCAACTTCGAATTAACAGACCACAACTTCTTGATTTAGTACCAAATATAAAAAACCTTTGTGAGCGTTGTAAATACCCAAAGTCGGAAATCTGATTGTCTCAGAGTATAACTCACAACAAAATACCTGATGATTCAATGTTAATACTCTGGTATACCATCTGGGTTTGGAAGTACATATTACGACAGGGATTTTCGGAAACCTATTTATCAACACTGTTCATGTTTTCTCCGAAAGCGATAGAAGAAATTGTGGGTAGCATGAAGGTATCATTTGGGAAAATACTCATTGGGTATTTCTATTACTTTCTCCTTATACTCCTGATACTTTCATGCTATTCTGAAAGTTTTTCTAATTTAAAATTATAACTTAATTCTTGCGAATTTTGAAGAGTATAAGAAAACTGTTAAATAACCATTGCAATCGATTCCATGACACGAAAAAAACCTGAAGGGAAAATATGGCGAATCTCAATCAAATTTTAATTTAGTTGTGCTTAGACATACGAATTTATTGTACTTATGAAAGATGAACAAGTTACAGTTTGAGTATTCTGCATTTGAAAAAAACTGATTTAACTAAAACAATACGAAAGTTTTCTCATAATCGAGCTTCTAGAAAACTGGAAATTGTGAAATAAACGAATGAATAATTATAATATTATAAGGAAAATAATCATTTTCTTCTAGTCAAATATTCTTCATTCTTAATTGAAAATTGATTGTTCCGACAGAAATGAACTTCCTAATTATCTTTGAGAACACTAATTGGTATTTTAATAATAATATTGCCGCCTACAAAGTAAAACGAGTTCAACTTTTTGGAAGATAAGAATTTATGGATAAAGCAGGCAAGAAAATTAGTATAATTTTCTATAGGTGTAATGCATAAATCTCTTCTACGAAACTAACCAATCCACACCGAAAAAAAAACATCATTGAGTTTTCCACTTATGAAAGAGTACTGATAAGAATGATGAAATAGTAGGTATACCCTCAAAATATACTTCGTTCTTTACCGAGTTTTATTTCATAATGAAATCTTAAAGAAGTGTATTCTTCAAAATTTTTCAATTTCAAAATTTCCAAAATAACGATTAATGTTCATCCACTCATAGGTTGATATGAAAAACTTAAATCATCAAAACTTTCTATTTGAAATCTTTTCTCAGACACAGTACCTAACCAATGGTTCACTTTTGAATATGCAAAAAGACAAAAATACATTACAACACATATTGATATAAAAATTATATTCACCTCGAAATAAAATGAGAAGTCACAGTTCAAAGCACAGATACTACACGATCCTTCCAAAGCACAATTCAATGAACTACTGAGAGAAACATCCCCCAACCCTCATTTATATCTTATCTTGTCATCATACCGAAATTTTCAGATGGTTCGTCTCAAATTTTCGATTTACCAGACTCTTTGGAAAACCCCACATATTAAATACAGTCAGAATAGGTACAGATTGTTGCATTCGTGCTGTAAACACATTCATTGCCAATTTTCGAAAACTACAATTTATTTATGAAACATGTTTTAGAAAGCTGATTTCAAAATGAGATACCAGATGACCACCAAAATTGGCATACGAATTTCAACATGTTTGCTGCAGATGTTGCAACTGAAAGGTTGTTCAACGTAAAACACTTTTCTGGAACATTTGTTATTTTTTTCTTGGGTATACAATCAGAAGTGAACTCATTATTTATATACATCTAAAAAAAATTTGGATTTGATTCAATAAATATTGATAAGTAGCATAAAATTTCTATAAACTTTTTTAAAGTTGACTCACCAAAAAAAAAATTATGTGATTGGAACTTAAGATCAGGACAGCTCTGAACCAGAATAAAGAAGTGAATTTATGAATAATGATATCACTTTATGTAAAGCATGAATATTTCATTGTTCTTGTAATAAAGGTTTCATATGGTAATATTCCTATGAAAAAATAAAATTTGAAATACTACCAGAGGTTTATACTTCAAATTTTAATTCATAAATCATGAAAGAAAATTAGAATTTACCGATATTCTTGGTTTTCCAAGGTTAATTTCTAATTAATTTTCCAAAGCAATTTCATACGAGATCCAAAATATTCGAGTTGTTTAGCTTTGATTATTCAAACTCATCCTAACATAAATCATTTCCCGGTGTTTCTTGTTTATCTTCCGAACTCAAGAACTCCAATTAATTTTCTTCGGATCAGCATGATAATAAAGCCATCATATTTATTTTTTTTCATTTCCTCCTCAAGATTGATCTGAGGCTTCCTTGAATCTTTTGGGAAGAACGTGACAAATCTTGAGGCCATCTGTATCTAGAGGTAGAGCAGAGGAGAACCAAATTTTAAAATATCTGGAAATTCTGGGGTTAGGTACCGACAATGAACTGATAATATCAATGTCGAAGTTGGGAGAACCATTGGGAAAAATTGGGAAAAAAGAAATGGTGGTTATATAGCCTGCAGATGGTATGTATTTCCAGGGACTATCTTCAGGTATTTTTCAGATAATTTGAACATTCGATGTCGACACAATATGGACACGTCAATTAATCCGCAGTAATTTCGTCAACATCAGTATAATCTGATGGTCCTCATGTAGTGATAATTGTATTAAAAGGTTGGTTCCAATTCCAAATTTTTCATGAAATTAATTCCGTAAAGAAAAATACTTCTTAAAGAAGAATAACCATGAAAGTTAAATCAATGAAATGATACATATCCAGTAAATATCAAAACAGGTTACACCTGACTTAATTGGTACGAACCAAGTTGAAACTTAAAAATAAACCAAAAAATTTGTTCCAAAACTGAAAAAAAATGTTCTCACAGTCCTAAGCCAATATCAGACAGAGTTATCTAAGCTATGATTATGAGATTGTTTTGAATAATTATACAATTTTTTTGTTACATTCCAAGGTCAGAATTAAGAAAAGTCTAAGTGCCTAAGTGCTTATAAAGGAGCGAAATATCACGGTTTTGGATCGATATAGATTGTAATAAATCGAAATGAAAATTGGCTAGTTTTAATAGTTTGTCAAGTAAAAAAAATGTGCAACATAAATACAAAATACTCAACAACACAACGCACGTGACTTTGGACGAATATTTCGCGAGTGCTTCAAATAAAGCTCTGCTGAGCAACAATTAACATTGGATTTAAGTTCGCAGTAGCTACATGGGAAATGTAGTATTTCATTTCTCAATTCAATACTTGGAACGCTGAAACAACTGGAAAATTTTCTGATAATCTTCTGGAAAATACGAGTACTAAACCATTTTATAACTTCCCCCTTAAGAAATATCTTTAGAATGTTATATGTATATGGATTATCGCGTACATCGTTTAGTTTGTATTGCGATAAGGGGGCATTTAACGTTACATCATCGAATTTCCAATAAACTCATGATATTTCCACGAATTCGTCGACCTCCTTGAATGTGAACTTCAAATGGATCAACACAATGGGAAAATTGTCTGCGTTTTTTATACGAATTCGCAGATTTATCAGATTCCGATAACATATTTCCAGATGATTGCACCATCGAAGCACTTGCATTATTAGTTAAAAATAAAATCGGTGAAATGTCAAAAGGACGTAATATTAGAGTTTAATGAATATTCTATCTGATCGGTTTTTTTTAATTTCATTCTCATCCCTATAGGTATAAGCTAATATAGATACTCATGAATCTTGATTCAGTTTCAAATTGTAGTGAACGCATTATTCATCATTTCTTTGTCACTATATTGTATCGTGACAGAAAAACATTTTCCGACCATTTGTTTTTCTAGACTATCTTTCAATGAAATTCCATTTCAGTTAATAACGACATTTTCAACTCAGGAACAATTAAGAGCTTAGATAATAGTTATGAGAGAATTTCTCGTCAACCTGAACTTTAAAAAAAAATTGAGCGAACATTTAAATAGATTTTTTGTTTATGAAATTTTCGTGCAAAATTCGCCAATTAATTTTGAGTTCTTCGGAAAAATGTTACCCCCCTGCAATCTTCACAGAAATACACAAAAATCTTGAGAAACTAAGATTTTCTTGTTTGGTTGTATTTTTAGACAAATAAACTGATGCATTTGTTTTCTATGAGGAATGCTATGAAAAAGGTAGAAATGTTTATTATTTTTCATAGATATAATAAAAAAATTCAGTATTTATTAATTCCACACTAAGATGCCATGAGTGCGAGAGCTTCTACGAGTCAAAAACAATAAACAATCAATGCCGAAGGGCACAATAAGTGATCTACCTACTTAAAGAATACAAGATTACGCTTTAAGTCATATCAATTTTCATTTCATTTCCGAAAAATTCCCGCTGTTCTTATTATCAGAGTACAAAATTTTCATTAATGATAATTAATGGATTGAATTCAATCCAAAAAAGGACCTTCATTGAACGTATCCATTTTTATGATTGTATATAAATATGGACAACAGCTGATGTTGATCTAGTGTGTCGTCAAATTCCGAGCGATTTCGAATAAAAGTCTTCAGGTTCCAAATTCAAATTTGTAACAAAAATATTTCACAATTGGAGGAATTATTGATATGTGGATGCATATAACTATATATTTGAAATATCTACCTTATTATCTGTTCCCTTTCTTCAATTTTGTGATAGGGATGATTTGAATATCACTGTGACACTTTATCAAAAGTTTTTATCAGCTGACTGTCATGGAAAAAAATCCTGTTTTCCTCGATAACATGATAAGACACTAAAATCAACAAACATCCTTCATTTCTGGAATTAGAGCGGATACAATTCGGTAATATGGTATTTTCGCGTATGTAGAATTTTCGAAACTGTATTCACTTATTAACTCCGTATACACTAAACCCATACGGTTCGAACCCAACGACAGAATGAGTTCCACGCTCTTGTGTGGAACGTTTAAAAACGGGATTTCCCTGATATTAAATTTCTTAGATATGGCTGAAGGAGGCTACAGTCCCCAAAGCCTGTTAATTACTGATTAGAAATTGGGTTAATTTGTTTGTTTTGTGTGGATTGCAATTTACCCCGTATGTTTTGAAGGTTAACGATTAGATACCCACTTGAAGTTACAGGATGGAACAGAAATAATGCGCGTTTTTATGAGAATGGAAATATATTAAGTTCAGTGAATCAAGCTTTTTACAAATTATTTCTTTAGAATTGCATCATCAAAACGGTGTTCATCTCAGCGTTGGAGTTCTTTGAGCCACAAGCCTATTTCTCAAATAGGGGAATCGTCCAAGTACCAAATCATAAGCATCAAAACAAATAACATTGCCAAGTCAGACAAGAAATTACAACTTAACAAATTTTGATCTATTGAATGAAGTTCTTTCACTGATCCTTTAACTCACTCGATTCAGCCTAAAAAAGATTGTAATAACTTTTCATTTGATTTATCTCTTTCTCGTACAGCTAAATACTTCCAACATAATTTTCAATTTTTTTTCATATTTCTTTTACCAAGAACTTTATAATTTCGTCCAGTTATCTGCATGGGCGCTAGCAGGGGGGACCAGAGGGGCCATAGCCCCCCCTGAGATTTTGATCCTCCCTTCGTTTTTCGAAGGACACCTTTAATATAATTTATCTAAACTTAGGAGCGAGAAAAAAGTGTTGGATTCACAACAATTTTCCGGTTTCCAATGGACTTACTATGTAATCGGCAGTGGTATTTATTGAATTGATAACTTCCTGAGCCGCGTAGAGCACTTTTTGGATGAACAAAAGTCATGGAAAGTTATTTTTGACGATGAAATACATGATTTTTGTTTACCCCGAAAGCGTTCAACGCATCCCTAAGAAGTAATAAATTCATAAAAGTACCTACCCATGCTTATTGGCATTCTTCTCAATCGTTACCAGATGATCGTTTTATGGATTGTTGTTTATAAGGCGGTATATCTTTGATGCAGAGTTCTTCAAGGGCCAAGTGCAATTTTCTGAGAAGGGGAAAATATATAATCTTTTCATTCGTATTCCCATTCTAGAGTATTTGAATTCGAAACCCGTTGAGACTGTATTCAGGGAGTATTTTTTAGTTTTTGTTGTCTTTGCCTCAAATTGTGTTATTGAAGGTAAGTTCTATAATTATTCAAGTTGGGCTGAAGGACTTAGGTCAATGGCCTTAAATACAGTTATTTATTTTTTTTTATTCAAGTAGCTGATTTTTCCGTAAGGTGCCTCTCGTATGTTACATTCTACTTTCTGCTTTTAATATAAATTTTCTAATAAATAATGAAGGTCAGGACATTATAGCACAATTTCTTTCTCCTAATTCGAAATATTGGGGCCATCAAATGAACTCATCAATGTGACGTTTCACCTATTATATTTTTGTTTATTAATCAGAAGTGTGGAAGAACAGAAACCTGATATATAGTCTTCGGGAACCGTCGATAGAAATAAAAATAAGTAACTTTTGAATTGTATTGTATTTCCGGATAATTTTCAATTTATAAGGAATTATTAATGACCAATTTGAACTTCCTTGATCCTTGATCATAAACACTGCTTTGTAAACCAAAAATAATTGGAAAATAATAATCGAATAGTTCGACGATACAATTTATGTACATGTTACTTAGATTTCACTTCTATCGGCACTTCCGAACGACTGCCTTTTTTTTGTTGAGAGTCACTTTGACCTATGTTTATAGTTTTATGATAAATTCACCTTTGGAAAATATGGATATTGGAAAACTTTTCGAAGGTAAATCAACTCCTCCAAAAAAGTTGAGCTTCATAAACAAATGTAGGCAGAGGAACACTACAAGAACTGCGTATATTTGTATATTTGTACGCGTTGTGTCTCTATTATTTTATAATTTGTTAATTTCGAAAATATATTTGTTGATTTCATTTTCTGGAGCTGTTTTGTATTATTTCGGATTATTTCTTGTTTCAATAGTCATTGCTTTATTCATTCATAAAGGTCCAGTATTATTCATATATGATTTTTATGAATATCTTTTCTTTGAGCGTATATGTATATTTGTTTTTATTTCGTTATTATTCGTCGTCATTCATTGGCAATTATAATATTTATTTCATTCATTTCTCCATATTATTTATATTTCATTTTCCTCATTTTCCTGTTAATATTTTTTCATGGAATGTTATTTGTTTCGAAAACAGTTGCCATTTTATTTTATACACATAACCTCATGTTGTTGACGTCAAAAAAATGTTGAAGTAGAAAATTTCATCAATTTTACTCTGGCCCTTCCCACTTGAGAACAAATTCTGCGGACGCCTCCGCATAATTATAAAAAAAAGAAATAGAAATAAACGAATCACTGATATCGCCAGAGCCTCATCGTTTTACGAAAATTTTTATTTTGCCCCCCCTGAGAAAAATTCCTGCGGGCGCCCATGGTTATCTGTCATTACCTAACGTAAACCAGAAAGTAGCAAACAATGAAGTGGACTTCCACTGCTGAAAATTCGTAGTCAACTTTATTCCTTGCTTCTATCCATCCTGTCCTAAAATTTCAAAAGAAAAAACGAGGAGATTCAAAACTTTCACAGTGCGTTTGAGGTCTGAAATAGCCAGTTAGTTTCATAAATCTGTAGAATCCCCCGAAAGATTATGGAGACATTTTGATTTTTTTATATCCATAATCTCCGTTTCAATCACAAAGTACGAAATGATGTTCTGTCTAAGATTAAAAAAAAAATATTCATTTCTTCATATCATAATTAATGATACTCGAAGCAGTAATAGGTACATCAAGAGGTGCATGAACCTGTACCAAATCGAAGTTGACGGTTAATTAACGGCAGGAGAGGCGGATTTGGTATTGAGGGATTTTCAAGACCAATCACCTAATATGTACCCATAGACTTATCATAAAGGACCTAGGATAAAAGGTCTTTGTATGTACCGCATGATGAAATCTAATAGCTCGTTTCAGAGTGGGAATTTTCTGACCTGCATTTGCGATGTTCTGAAGATTAGGCTCACACTGGAATTCCAACCTGGAAAAATTCGCAGGTTGGTGGTTTAGGACTTGGACAATGACGAATTTAATGATCTGAGACCACCTGGAGCGAAAAAATTCGAAAGAATTATAGAAACTAATTACAACATGAATAATGTTCGTTATCAGAAGATAAATATGAGGAACACAGTTTCTCGACCAAGAGAAACGTTCAGATAAATTTTGCACGTCTCGAGATGATAACATTCTTCTCGTTGACATTTTTTACGATGAAAAAAGGTTTTCTATACCAAAAAGCGAAAATACAATTTTTTGGGTACTTTGACCCATCTAGTTTTTGTACTTTTTATTATTATTTTATTCAGATAAGAGAAGAGGCAAGTGCCTATACATCTCAGATACATACAAATATCAATAAATACACTATACCACTGTGCAATGCATAAAAGTTCGAAATTACTATAGTGAGAATCATGATAGAGCAGAGTGATGATCTCTACAAATTTTTCCAAAAACCTGCCATACTCGTCATACATGAAATCCAAAAAATTTATGTGTTTTTTCAAAAATTTTCTATATGAGCACCGACCCCACATTTTTCAAGTTACGCTCTTCGAATGTTACCGAAACGTAAAATTTTTTCAGAAAGATTTGACAAATAAACTGTACCACATGTGCAATTCCAAATCAAGATAGATTAGACACAAAATGGCGAATACTCCAGAGCGTTATGCTTCAATGAATTTCATTGTCACAAGTATCGTTCAATATTTAATTTTTTTAATCAATTAGCGGTCACGTCCCCAATATTAACCCCCCTCCCTCATGTTACGCCTATGAAGAAGAATGTTGTTCTTTTATTATTGAGGTGTACTAAAAAAAAACTTACTGGTTTAGGTACTTTTTCTCTCGTAAAATTTAATTAAATGTTTTCGAGCCGATATTTTATAAGATATCAGTTTTTTTCGAATGATTTCCAATGAATATTCTTTATAGAATTAATGAGATCAATGGAAGCTAGAGAAAAGAGAGACAAAACTTTACACTGACTTAAACTCCCTCTTCTATGAAATTTTCATTTTTATTCCTTACAATAAATGTTCTATTTCTTGAAAAAAACTATTATTTTCATAGATACCCGTTTAGGATCTCTTACGCCGTCGTTACATTTTTATTAGGTATTAATAAAGATTCAACATTTTTTTCAGGAACGGAGATTCTGAACCATTGGATGGCCAAAGATGGTGGAAATTCCAAAACCACTACTGACGGGTCGTATCTCTATATCTTCCGAGAATGAATTATCGTGGCAAATCCAAATACTTTCTTAGACCGTTTTATGTAGATCCGCCAATTTAGTAGGTACACCTGTAAAAAAGCAGGTATACGACGTTTCATCCGTGGGAAACCACACGACTGCAGAAAGAGCATTGATCTACATGCGAACAGTTTCATAGTAACCGCAAAAATAATAAATCGCACGCAAGAACGATTTTTTTTAATTGTCTTTCAAGGGGTCGTAACTATTTATTATTATTTTATCGAACTAATCCTGAGAAGTCTTCAAAGCATGTTTATTTCGATCTACATTTCTCTGAACATTTTTCGAATCATCCAGATTTGGAGCATTGTTGAAATCGTCTATCAAATTTACGATGGATCCGGAAGGTGTTGTCAGGATTATTTTCACAGATTTCCTCTTCGGTGTTTTTGATTCGATTCTAGGACTGTTTGGAACCAATCGATTCTTCTTTTCCTCGTATTTTCTCAGTTTCTTCATATCTTGAAAAGATTTTATCATTTAAAATTGCCCTATTCGCTCCTTAGACTATACGAGGCGTTTCATTGGTAAATGGATATTCCTACATATTTGTTGTCAAATTTATATAAAAACTCGCTATACTGTATAAAGATTATCTAAGAGTTTAGTAGACTTCGTAAGGCATTGCCTTATTTAAGAAATGTTATTCAGTCGTCACGATCTCGGATCTCTAACTCTGATACCTTTATCTCTTTTTATATCTAAAGAACCAGTAACTTATTATTCTTATATGTGCATAAACATACCTTTGATGAAAAATTTCAGAAGTTTCGGATCTATATTTTTGTAACCCATTGCATTAAGAATACTGAGAATTTCTTTAGGGTCAATTTTTTGAGACATTCCTAATTTAGTAAGATTAACTGATAACTTTTGCCTAAGAAATTGAACTCTCGTTACAATATTATCATTTGATGTAAATTCAACATGACATGAATATTATCAAAGATGTATGACATTTTGGTAATCTGAAAATTTGTCAAAAAGGCTCCTTAGATTTGACTAATTCTGATTTCGTTGTTTCGATTGGTTAGTCAAGAAATGGTAATGGTACTATTTGGGTAAAAGTAAAAGACTCACCTTAAACACGATGCCCACAAAATTGGAAAACTGAATAGAATTGGACAAATTATCGAGAAAATATTTATCTCAAACTTTCCACATCAAATATGAGTGGCTCAGAGGAAAAGTGGTATAACTCCAATTAAGGGAAATGCTGGGAAATTAAAGTTTCACGTTGCAATTGATTAAAGAATCGCATTGAAAGGTATGGAAAACATTGTTTCATACTCGATTCATACGATGATTCAACTTATACTACTTATGAGAAGAATGATATGCAACCTTATGTACCCAAATATCGGTATAACTCAAAAATTCGGAATTTGTGACTTTATACCACTTGGACAATTCTAAACTATAAGTTTACTGAATTGAATGATGTTAGACATTCAGTTCAGAATTTCGGCGAAAAGATAAGTTCTTTCTCTATGAACGAGCAATGAAAACACTTTTAATAGGAAATGATTTTTTTCACCAACAAACCTCAGTTACTAACAAACGAGTATTGCAATTTCTCATCTTTCACTTCATTTCAGGAATAGATTTTTTTTGCATTATTATATTTCTCTTGAGAGTAACCATTTATAATCATTACCAATAATTAACAAAGAGAAAAAGGATTGTAACCAAAAAAAAAAAGTAAACAAATTTTTAAAAATGAAACAAGTATCTAAGATAACAATAGTTTATTGAACAATTATAATGTAACTTAACTAAAAAATATTTACAAACAAATAATCTTTACCCGTGTTCTTGATTCTGAGGTAAATAGTCATCGAAAACCTCTTAAAATCCAAATTTTGGCAGAAATCGAAAATTAATACCACCATACTCCTAAACAAACAAAAATGAATTTGTTGTTTTTATTTTAAGTATAAAAGATCGTACTAAAATTTATTAAAAGGAATTGGTGAAAATTATTTTTTGGCCTGAAACGAAAAATACATGAAAAGCTGATATTGAAAGAATTTTTGTGATATTTTTCAAATTACTATATTTTCAATTTATGGGTAAGACAATATCATATTTTTTTCTCAAAGGTTTCTTTAGTCTTACCGGTGGTCCACAGCTTATTTTTTCTCGGAAACACCATCGGAATCTCTGCTCCCTCGGTATATTTTCACCAGGTATTTTATTTATTTTCCATTGTCTCTGGTAGTATTTATGTAGATTAACTGGATCACATTTCGGAAAGGGTGGTTTGCAATCAATGTTACATTTGATCACTGCAAAAATTCCAAACCTCATGTCAATTCAATGTTGTATGAACAATAATATGTTTGAATTTTTAAATATATCTAACAAATATTCATAATAACTATTTTTAGTCCAAAAAATATAAGATCCAGAGGAAAAATTGACATACCCGCACTCCTAGGCTTCAGAGAACCAGGACAATAACAAGGATGGGTAAAATCATGGGTATAGTTCCTAGAAGCAGCAGATTTTTTTGATTTCTTCCCAGTAGGGCAATATCTGGAATAATAAGTCTTCTCGTCAAAACTATTAGGATAGCTAGCTGTAGTGTTAGTTTCAATTTTAGATTCCAAAGTTGAGCAAACAGGTTTTTTTCCCTTCTTGTTTTTATCCTTTATACATGAACTAGATACTTGAGAATGTGCATCTATAGGACATGTACATGCTGTACCCACAGATTTTGATCTGGGAGTCTCGGGACATCCAATTCCTCTGAAGAAGTGAACTGGACATGCTACTGTTGAGTTACTAGTAGATTCTAATATGGAATTCGGTTTCTTCTTTCCTTTTGAAGAGGAAACAAAAGATGGCTCTGTACTAGGACGTCTTTCCGGAGTATTAATCTTGGAATTATCAATTTCTGCAGCACTGGAGGAAAGGGATATGGGTAATTTTATTTTATTCAAGTCGGAAGTCGAATCGATATTTTCTAAATTCAAAGTTCTCAAAATATTGAGTTTGATTATATCAGGCTCGTCAGATTTGCGTTCCTCATATTTTATTAATTTCTTCAAGTCTGAAATAGATGAATTATATGAAATGTCACAAAAGTAAAAGAGCAGTAATTAATGAAAATTATACAAACCTTTAATAAATGCCTGTAATTGATGTGCATCAATGTTTTTGTATCCTAGTTGGTTAAGATAGGATAAAACCTGACGTGGATCAATTTTGGAGGACATGACTTAATTTATATTAAACCGGCATTCTTAAGTGGTATTACAAAATATCTGAGTAAGCCAATATCTGAAATAACTTCAAGGTTTTTGGTTGAAATTTAAAAATGAAAATTTAAAGAAAAATCCGTTAATTTGATTCGAAAGATGATTTAATTTGGCAGTTTAAAAACTGATCATCTGTGCTTTGGTTTTTCGATCATAGAATAAAATTAAAACTTTTGTTCTGGTTTCTAGGCCTCACATTCAATTTTATTAATATATTTTCTGTATTTATTTTAGGGAACACATATTTCGAATTTATAACCGCTATTCTATTACTAATTTTCAAAAAATTCAACCTTTCTGCTGTTTCCTCATTGTTTCCGGATTAGTAAATAAACATGCACAAGGTAGTTCTTTTTGCACTTTATCATTGTTTCAAGCCTTCAAGGAATAGTTCATCTGCTTTCTGTTTACAGGTAGATGTAGATCCCTTCTTGTTAATGCAGTGAGTAGCCGTTAAATTTGGCATTGATCAAACTTTTTGATGACTCAGTAATGATTTTTAAAATATGATATTGCTGTGTATTAAACAAATGGGTGTGTTGCATTCTCTGTTGTTTGTGAACAATAATCTGGCAGAAAGCATTGGAAAATCGATGAATATATGAATTGTCTTAAACATATATACATGCACAAACCTTTAAAATGACGTTTTTCTTCGTAATTCTTTTCATTGTTGTCAGTTACTCACAAGGAATTGAAAGAGGTACCTACATTGGATGCTATAAATATGAGGGAAATCAAGATGTGATAACAAACATTCCAAATGTTCAAGACTGTATCGAGGAGTGTGGAAAAGCATCCTCAAAATATGCAGTATTCTCTAACACCATTAACTCTTGCTTCTGCAGTAACTTTTTGGGAGAGTCAGGTAACTCTACTGGAGCATATAAATGTGATGCATACTCTGTATATTCATCCGAAAATTTGATTCCTGGTCCACCTAGAAATTTTCTCGTGAAGTTAATAGAAGACGAATTGATTGAAATATCATGGGAGAAACCTGAAGGTATTGGAGAAATTATAGATTATGAGGTTACAGCTAGTGTATTACATACATTCTCCCAGTACACAATTCTAAATGCTACATGGATTTATTCAAATACAACAACCCAAACTACCTTAAGTCTTCAACCAGCTTCAAGATTCAACCTTAGTATACAAGCAAGATCTGCTAATGGACTTGGTATTTCTGCCAGTAAAATTGTGGAAACATTGGTTGGAGAGCCTGATAATAAACCTTATCCTCCAAAAATCTTATCCAGGAGTGGAAGTCAAATGAGAATCAAAATATATCCTGTTATAAATAATAATGGTCCTATCAGTTATTACCGAATTGTAGTGCTAGATGAACTTGCTAAAGGAATTTTTCAACAGGAATACCTGAAAAACTACCAGGAGTCTGTAGAAAAAGAATTGAATTATTATATAACAGCTGAACTATCACCAGAAGAAATTAAAAGTGACTTCACAATTGGTAACAAAAAAATTTATGGTCTCTATTATAATGCACCATTGCTTTCAAGTGTTAGGTATAACATTGTAGTAGGTATTGTAAGTATTTACAATAATTTAACAAAAGTATCTTATGGCAGCCCTAGTAAGATTGATCCTAGTCACCTAGAACATGGTGACTCTGTAAATGGTACTTCTGGAGTTGCAATGTTCTTGATTATTGCAATTTTTATTCTGAGTTTTGTGCTTCTTGCAGGAATTATTGTCTTCTTCATATTAAGAAAACGTGTTATTGATAGATATCGACATAACCGACTTTCAGAACAAGAATTAACATTGCAAGGTCCTATGATTACTATAGAAAACTCTGCTTATCTTCCAGAAGAAGAACAAATTCCAGTGAATCATTACAAAAATTTGAAGAAAAATGTAAGAATTTTCAGTTTGAAGGACGAATTATCTGTTGATACACATTCAATTGTTGGAAAAGGTAGATTTGGTACAATTTGTAGTGCTATTCTTAATGAAAATGGCAATTCTTCCTCTCTAGTAGCATACACAGTTGCTGATAAAAGTTTGGCAGCTGAAGACAAAAAAATTATGTTAAAAAATCTGGATATGCTGATCAAGTGTGGTAAACACAAGAATCTAATTGAGCTTGTAGGCACCAGTGAATCTTCACATATGCTTTATGTTCTCTTAAAAGTATTTCCAATGAATCTCAAACAATTTTTAATCAACAATAGGTCACTACTTCCGAACAAATTCGCAAAGGTCTCTGAATCTCAAATATTAAACATCATTATTCAAATAACCCAAGGTTTGTCCGAATTAGAAAGATGTAAGATAATTCATATGAAAATTTGTGCTAGAAATGTTATGTTAACTGAAGATTTGGTACCGAAGATATTCGGATTTGGATTAGCTGATTATGTTGTTGAGAAAGAATTGGATTATACCAGATGGACAGCTGTTGAGGTTCTGAAAGGACAAGATTTTTCTTCGAGAAGTCCTATTTGGTCTTTTGGTGTTTTACTATGGGAAATTTGCTCATTGGGTGGCACTCCATATAGTAATATATCAAACATAGCAGAACTCTCAGATAAAGTATCAAAAGGCACAAGGTTACCACAATTGAATTATTTCAGTGATGAACTGTACCAAATTATGCTCAGTTGCTGGCAAGTAGATATGAGTGAAAGACCTAACTGTGAAACTCTTTGCAGATCTACAGAAAGTCTCAATGAAAATCTGATAATACCATTTGTATCATTCCAACTATACCAAACATTTGAATATGAACAGTACAAACCAGAATTAGAATTTAAGTAGCATATAAGTGATCTGTGTTGTAACAAGTATTTAATGTACTTATGCAAAATTCGTCCATTTTTTATAGAATTTTTATTTGTATGATATTATTTTGTTAACTTTTTATTGACCATCAGCCTCAATATATTTTTTGAGAATAATTAAAATTGTGTAATTCATTCAAAATTATCAAAGACATTGTATTCCCAAATTTTTCAACAGGTACCAAAATGTGATTTTCAAGATTACTATCAAGGAGTCATATTAATAATAGTTTTTGAAAGTTACCTACGTATAAAATAAAAACAATACACCCAGAGTCTCTACTCTGGGTGTATGATTTTACCCACTGAATACATTATTTTAAAATCATTCCATGCAACGAAGAAAATACGAAAATCTGGTAACACTGATATTTTATATGATTTCAAATGATCTCCAGGAGATTATTGCATCAAACAACTTCATAACTTTTCAAATGAATTGGGTTGTACAAAAAGCATTCAGAATTGTTTTTCTCTATTTCAGTATCGTAATGAGTTCATTACAGTACTAAAAGTAGTGCTGTAATGAAATTCATTACAGCATTGTTTTCAGTTATATTTTTCGTTTTATGATTGTCAGTACTGACCTTCGATCGAATCAAGTTTCGAATCAAATTCCGTGATCTGTCAGATTTCGTATGTCACACCAACTGCCAAGATACAAAACAAAAGTCACTAATCTGAATTTTCATTTGAATTTCGAGAGGTTTTCACAAAAATGGACTGAAATAGAGAAAATACCGTCTAATACTCGTTGCAGAAGGCAATTCCAACACTCATGCTATCGAAAACTCGCTCCTTCGTCGCTCGTTTTCGAACTTCGCATTCGTGTTGGAATAGGAGCTCATTCTGCAACTTGTTTTAGAATATACTATTTCGGGCATTTCGGCCGTCATTTTAGATTCATTATCGACGTTTTACCAGTTCAAGTGTCGAAAATGAATCTACGACGACGGCCGAAATGCTCGAAAAAACAGGTGACAATGCAAAGTAGATTGGTGCCCCAACTATCATAGATATCAAGATTTTGTAATAACCAATACATGAGAGTTGCATACGCTACTTTTTCTACACCCGATGAAGATGTATGAGAAATGCTGGACCAAATGTTCAATGCAGCATTCCTCCACTGAATAAGATTTCCAAGCACATAAAAAGCACAACACGCATGGTTGAAAAATTATGAGTTTCTATTGATTCAATCAAATTATGTAGGGATTATGGGCATATTATTGTAGTACGGGTGTGGAAAAAATCTAGATATGTTTTATATTTTGCCTTGCTGTGACTTTTGGAACATACCCCTTGTTCCTATCCACAGAAACAAGTTTATATGATAATATTCTATGAACCTCGATCTTTTGGCGTTGCGTTGAAGCAAGCACGTTTTCTTTTCGTTCTTGATTGAACAGGTTTTACATTTTGGACGAACTGTAAGTCTTAAAAACTTTTTTCTGAAACCGATTTTCACTAATTTCCACTCAAACTATTCTGCATATCAATATATTGGTACTTTTTTTTCAGGAACTAATTTGAAACATGCCTAGAGAAATTACCGAAATAAAGGAGTTCCTTCTAACAGCTAGAAGGAAGGACGCAAAATCTGTTAAAATAAAGAAGAATGTGGATAATACCAAATTCAAAGTGAGATGCTCCAGGTTTCTCTACACATTGGTCATAACTGACAAGGAGAAGGCTGAAAAATTGAAGCAATCTCTTCCTCCAGGTCTTCAGGTGAAGGAAGTGAAATGATAATCTAGTTATGTATATACTCTACCTTAAGTTGAGGTAAATAAAGTGTTTTTCTAAACCACGATGCGTTATTTTAATTGTATAATTTGACCATTTAACAATATGCTATTGAGCATGGGGGATAAATGTGCATTTGTTTTGGCAGTCTACTAGCTATATAAATTAATAATTCATAATCAGGTCCATCCAAACATTTTTTTGAATATAATTTCACCAAATGTTATGTGTGAAAGCTTAGAGCCAAGGCTATAATAATAACCCAAGTTCTTCAATCGACTTGATAGTTGAAAGTGTAATATGATTCTTTACTGCCAATTCATTGCTTGATCTCTGATTCTAGAATATTCAAAAACAAGTATTTGGGTCACTACTTATAAAACACCTTTTTTAAAAAGTAATATATATTGAATTATTCTCAGACCATTTCATTAATACAGGGTCCTCATAGCATAGATGATAACACCATGGTACGCTTTGATGTTTTTCGGTTTATATTTTATAAAATAACTCAAATAAATGGAAACCCCTAAATATTGAATTATCAAAAAATTGTTATGCCTTTTCTCAAGAAACTTATTATGCTGTATGGAATATCCATTTTTGATTAATTATCTTGAAGATCATCACTGCCACCCTTGTTTATATAAACAAGACACTCTTTAGTTAAAGCTTTGTTTATATACTACCGAACTAATACAATGAAATCAATCAAAATACTATTTTCAAGCAAAAAATCAACAACTTAAATCTCAAAAGTTTATTATCTAACAATTTCTTTATTCATAGAAATGTTATCAATTACTATAACTATCCTATTCGAATTAACAATCTATCGAAGTCAATGTATTTTCCACAATTTAAATGTGTTAGAATACAAAATATTAAAACTTCATCGAGAAGAGGGAATACAATCGCGATCTTAGATATTGTTCAAATGTATGCTCAAATCTTTGGCAGCTTTTCTTAAACTAATATTTGATTCAAGACGACTAGACGAATCTCCAATCAATAGATTAAATATTCAAAATTACGATACATTTCTTCAAAATCACTACATGTGAACTGTCAGTGCAGAATATTTTTTGAGATATGTGAGGTGCTGCTTATCTGTCACAAATCACAAAAGCTTATTCGATAGTATTGAAGTGTTTTCTGAAAGTTAACGAAGTAACGATATTTTCTGTCCGTAAAATTTTAATTCATTATAGTTTCAATCAGCATACGAGTATTTGAACTTTCGGATTTGAAATTAAATCCAGCAATCTATACAAAACCTACACTAATTGATTTTGAACAAATTTTTAAAAGATTTAACAAAAGTAAAAATTGAGCTAATATTGGCGAATTCTTACGAAACTAATTAACCTGAACAAGGCTATAAAATTTTTCAGTGATATTCTTAGAGTCATTACAATTTTTTATCTGAGAGTTACGAAGTCTAGAATGAAGTGTTGTACCTCATCATCATATTGTATGAAGAAAAGCCTTGCTTCAGGTATTTTTAAAAAGTTCCAGCAAAAAATTTGATTAATCAGATTCGAAACTGAATTATCTTCTAAAAATAGTGGCATTTAGAATACTCAAAACTGAAATCAGTTCATTATTATTAGCAAATCAATTGAAAAGAGGAACCTCTTGACTAGAACTCTAAGTATATCACATTTAGGACCTGCCATTCTATGTAAAAGAATAAAAAATTTGTAGCACATCAAACATTGAAATAAGGGTAAGAGCATGCAATCAAGAATAGGGTCAGTCACAAAAAACATTGGAGGCCATTCACTATGCATCTAGAGATTATTTGGGAAGATTTGCACAAAATCACTGTTTGGAACAAGATTAAATTTAGTTCATCCCTATCAATATAATAATAGTTCCATAAAAATTTGTTGTGTATCATAGAAAATGGTCCCAAAATTCATACAAACATACATACAAAAAAGCACACACGAGATTCACGTTTTGTAATCCATAAACATATTAGTTTACTTGGAATAAAAGTCATCAATTAACCATGGCAATTAAAAAATGAAGTAAGGTATGAGGTATTTATAATTTTCTGCAGGCTACAGAAAAATCATGTTTAAAATTGTAACAAAAAAATAATTTAATAAAACATAACAAATTCGAAGATTTTCATATAATCATTTTTAAAAACAACGACGTTTTTCTTGAAGAAATAATTCAAAATGAAAAACTTCAACTCAATATAGCATATAAATAACTTCAAGTATATGTACAGTTATCGTTACGAAATTTAAATATATATAAATAAATAACTTATGGTATCATCAACAGGGGCAGACAGATGCCAAAACCATTTTACAGCCTATTATTTATTTGGGAAATCTGGCCAGTAGTTGAAGTGGTAACGACGAGTGGAACCTTCAAACAGACGATCTAGCCAATTTGGCAGACCATCTAGTAGATTTCCTTCTAGCAGCACTTCTTCGTCAGATTCTGAACTGGAATCAAAACCTATGAAGGCCCCACTTTCAGGATCACCATGGCCATGGACCGTTGACTTCACAAGTCCCTTGAAAAAATTAAATTGTTTTTTTGACAATTGAATACTTGACAAGCCAGAACAATATTGAAATATATTTTTTTATAAATCTTGTGGCATATACTCTGAATTAGATTCCAAAAGGTCCTTCTTCCTTCTTTTTCTGATAAGTTTTCGGTTATTCCAATTCCTTTGAAGTTCGTTTGAGACAGTTTTAGCTCTTCAGCCCTACAACTCTTCCTACTTATCTATTCTCAATAGGTTGGCCCTATATTTTACTTCCATAGTTATATAACATTAGTGCACAAAAATTTTTTAGCCAGACATATTATTTTGATAAAAGTTATAAGTTTGAAAGGCTATTAGTCGGTTTCACAAAACTAGGATTGTACTGTCAACTTGATTGGAGCCACCGCTATTCGTTGACATTTCAAAACGAGGGATTCGATTGCTTCAAATTGACGTAACGGTTTTTGATCACACAATCAAAGTTTTGTGAAACCCACTTTAAGAGATTTTGGGAAAATCTCATTTAGCTTATATGGACAGATTTAAAAAGCAATTATCTCACCTTTCTACCATATCTTTCTGAATGTTTTGCGTGAAACATGCAGAAATACTTCCTATGACCATTCAATGCTAGCACTGTACCAACACAATTCCTTGGATTTATGACTAGCTCCGATTCTTCAGGTAGAGCCAATTGAAGGAGCTCTTTGTACCAACTGAGGCCTCTCTCAATGTACATATAACCGAACATTAAGGATTTATTTCTGCAAAAAATTATAAAACGCAAATTTTATTATTATTTCAAATATCTTTGAAAAAAAGAACCATGGCAACTAATTTTCGTCCTTGATTAAAATTCTCAATGTACAATTAATTCTAAAATGAAATTTCATCATTTGATACTACAAAAACATTCGATTCACATAACGAAATGTAAACTAATTTGTTCTTTAATGAACTCACTTTCTGTACGGCCACATTGCTTTGTGAAATGGAGGAATCAACTGTTGTCGAGATTGCATATCTAAAATGAGAAGAATTGTTCGAAATCCAGGTTTGAGTAGACGAAGAAGACCATTATATTTTTCTGATCTCAGTTCGTGAAGTTTTAGTTCAGGTTGATAATTCGATAATTCATTGTTATTATTTCCTGAATTTGCTCTTCTTCTCTTCACCTCTTCTTCTTCCAGGCGGCTGTAAGAATTTCAGGCTTACAAAAGTATTGTTAGGGAGCATTGAATGTGTTAATGGATTCTCACAAACAACAAAATCCAAATCTTGAGAAATCAATTCCTAAATGTTTTCATATTTAAAAAAGTCATTTAATGATAAGGGACAGGAGTTCCTGTGTTTTGGTATGACAACTTTCCATCAGATAGGAAGAAAAGTGGAGCAGTCTAGAAAAATTTTAACAATAGGGCCTTTATTTGTACTTACACCAAATATGCCATCAGATATCCTATGAGTAATATGAAGAGCACAGTTCCTATCACAGATACTAGCGGTAATATCTGTTCTTTTCCAAGACCATCATACAAAGAATCAACAAAAGCTAAGAGTCTAGTAAAAATCCTACCCCAAATGCTTTTGGCATGTTCGTCGAACAAAGCCTGGAAGTGGAGAATAAATTCAATTTTACATCAGACATTTCAAAGAATCCTTTGATTAAACGAAACAGGAGCCAATTCATCCTTTTTTTGGAACTTAGATGTATTCAAAACAGTAATCATCGACATGAATACCGTTTTCAATTCCTAGGCTCACAGATCTTTTAACATGAGGTTGGTGAAATGATATCAGATTTTGTCACTGAGAGGAGAGATATACCCGTTTCAGCCTTATTAGGCATCATCAGTGTCCCATACCACTCAGGGACAAAATCTTCATAAGAACCCTCTATATTTGAAGCAAATAGTTGAGGTGTTCTTAGTAAAATATGACAAAGTTGCGACATCATTAAATTATTCAATCTACCAAATTTTTCAAGATAAAATTTGCTGGCAGTGTTCCGAAATCAATAAACATTATCTTTAATTCAATCAAATCAAGGAAACACTTTGTTTGAATCTGTGTTGAAACATGATTATTACTTAACATTACAATCTCATCATTACCTTGATGAATCCCTCATAGCTCAAAGCTTCATTTGCATTAAGCAATCGAGAAATTGAAGATTGTAACTTGGAGAAACTCTCATTAAAATTATAGTTTGATTCCCATTTCTCATTCAACCATTCATACTTCACATGTGAAACATCCCTCCGCCATATTATTACTATTCTCAGCATAGGTTCAACAAGTTTGCCCTCTGAAAAAAAAAATTCGGAAATAAATATTGAAAACGAAAATCATGCTTGATTCACTTTATTTCTGAATCTCACCTGGAATTAAGGATTCTACGAACTCCGTCTGCTTCCCATGATATACATAAGCAAATCTAACTTTGTCCACTCCAAAATTGGCCTTTTGTGCAAATGTTCTTAAAGCTTCCCGATGGGGGTTATGTTTACTTGATTCTTCGGTAACTAGTATAACGCAGAGTTTTCTTGCAGGCCTGCGCCATTCACATGGACAGATTCCTTCAAACACTTCCTGGTAAACATAAAATATATATCATCCATTTCTTCCAAATATTTCCTTTCATTAGTTACCTGTGATGATAATCTCGGAAGGGTTAGATATTGATTTGAAAAAATTATGTGATGAAGTGTAGAGGTAGGTATGTCTTCCATACTGATACTTGTCATTGGTCGGGTGGTATTTTCATTAAATAAAAGTACCGTGTCCATATCACGAGGTACTTGGAATTTAGAACGTATTTCTTCAGAATCAGCAAAACTGAAATGAAGCTTTATTTAAGAAAAAGTCTGGACATGAACAAAATTGTTGAATAATGGATTTGACGGTCCTCTCACCCAAAAGCAACACGATATCTAAAATGGTATGCAGCTACCAAATATCGTAACCTCATTGTTTCTTTTGGTTGAAATATCAATCCTCTCACTTTATTATCTTCCCATCCATCCAAAAATTCTTCTAAATCATCATCCTTGATTTTAGGCACTAACTTGTAAGGCATTTTCTGCCTGATAAACTCTTTAAAAGATATGAGAATAATTATAATTGATCAAATTGCAATAAATTGTGGACTTTACCTATCAGTCTACCAAGGCTACTGATGTTTTCTTTAAATACATAAGAATTGCCATCTAGAAGCAAAACTATACAAGGCAGAGTATGAATACTAAGCTTTCTTGCTAGATCCAATTCATGCCCTGAATGGACCGAAACAAAATTTATTCCCACTGGCTCTAACTGATCAATAATTCTTCTAAAGTGGGGGACTGCTTGAAGACATGGGAAGCACCAATCAGTATAAAAAATTATTAAATATGGAGTGATAGAACTTCTCGGTACTATCTTACTTTCATACTGCCTATAACAAAAATTTAAAATTAAATGAAATACATAACCATCTTTTTATTATTCAGAGCTAAAATATATTGAACACACTTTTTTTACCTTGAATTGATAGATAACTTGTGAAAGAATGTAATTTCACTTTCATGGTTACTAAAATGATTGTGATTACTGAACATTTCCTCATAAGGATGATCACCAGCATAAGCAGAGCGTTCAGGTCGGATATGGATGTCATTTTCAGTTATTCCTTTTAGATCATATTTTCTTCGTCTTTCAGGGTTTGACAGCAATTCATAAGCTTGTATAACTTGGATGAAGTTGTCACTTGATGAAGGGTCACGAGTTTTATCTGGATGCCTAGAACAGATAAAATTTTAAAAAATAAGTCCCATAGTTTTGGCTAATATTGGTTGAATGTTTTGATCTGGATAAAAAGACCTTCATTTTTAGCCTAAAAATAGATTTACTCTTGGGAAGCTGAATGCAATTACTCACCAAGACTTGACTAATTGTAAGTAAGCCCTTCTTATGTCTGAATCAGTAGCTTTTCTATGTAATCCTAGTATTTTATATGGGTCCTGCAGTTCGCCTAAATAACTTCTGAATAAGCAGAGAATTATTATACAACTTTGGAAAAACCAAAATTGGAGAACCCATTTCATTGTCACTTTGTTTCAGACATATAATTTTATGATTGAGGATTAAACATTAGGACAAATATTATTGATTGATTTTCTTCCAGCAAACTACTTCTTTGCTGCGCTCGAGCTGCCAGCTGCCGAAACTGTCAGTTGGCTTGTCAAAGTATCAAAGAATTTTCTTTTCAAGAAAAATCTTTTTGTCTTTATTCATTCTGTTTCAGAAACTTGCCTAAATTTTAGCTTAAACTTTACTTTATACAGAAATACAGTGCCTTCGGTCGCAACTTCTGTTCGAAATGATAATTACCAGACTTATGCGATAATATGGTATTTGTAGAGATAACATAAGCGATCGTTTACGCTGGCTGGTATATAATTTACTCCCTGAACCTTTATTTTTTGCGCTTTCCTGCTAGACACAGGAAGTTTATAAAGTTTGGGTAGGTAGGTATCAGTAGGGCAGGGTAAGCTACTGGCCAGGCCACCATAAACTCAGCCAAAGGCCTAAAGAACATAAACCAAATGATATTTAGGGCCAGTTTCATAATAAACCCCTTAAAGTCACTTTAGTAAAAGTCGGCTTTAGTTAAAGCCGACTTTAAAAGTCCACCCGATTTCATAATGAAATTAAATGGGACTTTACGTAAAGGCGACTTTAGGTGAAATGTTGTATGTTGGCATAACTGAAATCGTTTCATTTGACCTAAAATGGACAGTTGCAGTTGTATTTAACCACAGCCATCTTAAAATTGAAGGAGGTTATGTTATTTTCATGTCATGTGGATATGACGCTCAGGTTCAAATTTGAAATATACAACTAGAAATTTGGGGGAAAATACCAATCCCAAACTGAATATTAAAAAAAAAATGGAATTGATGATTGTGGCTGACAAAAGGAAGCATTGCCTCAGATTAACATCATTAGATTTAGAAATCGAAATAGGAAAAAAAATTGAATAAACATAATCTTTGAATAAGCATTTATTTTCACCAATTGCATCAGCTTAATATAGCAAAATATATACCATAACATTCTTCGTATGATACTATAGTATCATACGATACTATCATCACTAGTATCATACGATACTATAGAGTCAGGGGGAAAAACCTCAGCTGAAAAAACCTGTCTCCCCATAAAAAAATAAAATAAAATTGTTGTATCTGAATATTCTATATCGAGAGACATCACGACTATCGGAAGGGCTCTTCGGAGGAAGGATTTTCAAACATAAACTCCAACCTGAAAAGAAAAAAAGACCGAACAGCGAGAGAATTCAAATTATAATAAATCAAATTGATCTAAAATTTTCAACCCATTGCAAAAATGAGTTCGATATATTGTGTAGGGCTCTAATACCATCTTGGAATTTATAAATCGAACAATTATTAATTAGGTGTTCAACTGTTTCCTCTGATTCACCACATTCACAATTAGGACTATCAACTGAATTCCACTTGAAAAGCATGCTGTTGGTACGACCATGACCTGTTCTTATTCGATTAAGAAGGGACCATATTCTCCTGGAAAGGTTAAAACCAGGAACTTTATTCGATGGATCAGATATTAGATCGGATTTCCAGATTTCCTTGTAGCTGAAGTTCGAATTCAGAAAGTTATTCGACCAAATAGGTTTATGGGATTTCAGTCTTGGAATTCTAATTTCTGGAACGTAGGAAAGTAAATAGCAAAATGATCTGTTATGATTGAATTTTAACATATTTCCCATTGACTGAATCAGCAAAAAAATTTTAATTATCACCTAATTCCTTTTCAAAATTATTGATAGGAAACATATCATTGAAATCACTTGTGTGAACTGCATGTTTACCATGAGCCGTATGGTGTCTAATTGTAGTCTCATTTCGAAATTGGAAATCTATACGTTTCCATACTCTCATTTTCGTATTCTCATTCCACAGTCGATTTTGAATTTCGAAATAAAACACAACATAACTAACCTCAAATGAGTTGACAGTTTGAACACGAGAGGTTACGAATTCAGGGCTAAAGGATACTTTAGCTGCTAAAGTCCCGAATTTGGGCCTTTAAATATAAAGTGGCTTTAAGAAAGTTAAATGTGTTATGAAACCGAAATATTGAACTTAAAGGAGCTTTAAAATTAAAGGGACTTTAAAACTGATTATGAAACTGGCCCTTATTATTATATTTATGCTGGCCCTAATCCCTCAACTTCTGCGCTACCTAAAAGTCAAGATAACGGAAAAATTCAGGCACATGTATAATATAAATATATGGTAATAACTGGTAATCAAGGAAGGAAAAAATATTATAGTTCCAGTAACAATCTTCATACAGAAGTTAAGTTGTATACTGTTTTCAGTTCTTGGCATTCGAACACTGTTCAGCCAAACGGAGCAAAAATATTCAGCAGTAGAAAAAACAATTCAATTTCTGATGATTACTCAAATTTAAACACGATACCTCGGTTTTATTTGGTTTTGGGTATAAATGCCACTCAATAAAGTTCTCGAAAGTTACGGTGCAGAAGATTAATCAGAAATGGCTCTAGGCAAAGCTTAAGTCACAGTTTAGATATATTTTTAAACTGTGCTTAAGCACTTAAGCTCGGCTTTTTTTACGACGATGCAGACTACAAAACATTATTTATCTATGGTCTCTACATAGAATTTTGAATTAGATATTTTCTATGTCATTGAGTCCTTGTATTTTGATGTTCTGTGTTGTATTTCTATGATTTCTATGATGTTGATGAAAATATTGGAAAAACTTTGATTTTCGTTTTTCTGTTATTCACTCCCGTCTACCCTAAGAAACTATTGCAAATTGCGTAATGAATGCTGCAATTAATTTAGGCGTTGAAGATATGACTGCTACAGTGGTTCGATATGGACTTTATTTAGGAGCTGTGTTCCAAATATTCTGTCTTTTAGCTTGCGTTTTCATGCCCGACTCACCTGATGATTCTTGGCTCAATAAAGTTAGTAGTGGATATTTGAAATCTAAAATCATGATCTTATTTAATTGTTGGATTGGTATTCTTATAGAAATATCCTTTGCGTTTTTCATAAATCTACCTCATAAATTTACTTTCAGGGAGACTCTGACGATGAGAGTTCAGAGCAAGAAACCCCACTTAATAGTCCCAGAAGGCCTATTCACCGAACTCGTAAACAGGAAAAAAAGAAGAGACGTTGAGAGGGAATCATTATCAGAAGGAATTTAATGCTGAATACTTTCGAATTGTGTCAGTGTTTTGAGTTAATCTTTGTTGTAAACTGAAAATAATGCTTTCGAACAGTATAATAGTAGAATTGAGGTTCCCCTTTATGATTACATTTTAAATTACATAGTTAATTGGGAGAGTCCAGATTTTTTACATGGATATGAAGGAGAAAAAACAATGAAAGTAACAGGACTTATATTTTTTATAATTTTCAGTGTTTTTCATTGCTAGCTTTCATTTTCATTTGTATAATTGAGAATGTGATGTAAGTTATTGGAAACCTGTATGGATCGATCTTCCCATTAAAAAATTATATCCATTCATTACTTGTGTTTCAGAACAAGCGCTAGCAAAATGATAACATAAAAGTTGTGGAGTGGAGTTATTTTATAATCTTCAGAGGCAACCTGTCTCTGATAATCTGGCATAGGGTCTCGGACAGCTTTGGATTCTGGTTACTGTATTCTTAAAAATAAATAAATTAGTGACATCTATTGAAACCTTTTGTAACCGTGAAACAGCTTCCTTTTCTTTTATTAGACATGACATAACCTGACTTACCTGACGAAGAGTGTCACCGACAGAACGTCATAATGGCAAATTTTTCTATCAAAATTTCTGAATAAATTGAGGGCTTTACTCACAAACTTCGCTCATTCAAAAAACTAAAGCAGATACATATAATTGAACTCAAAAGGGGTGTTAAGGTGAATATGAATATATATTTTGTAACGTAAATCAAGCATCAACTCCGAACTGCATTTTCAGAAAAAGTGGTTTATCTAATAATTTCCACAAAATGGGCATTCCAATTTATGTTGAGGATGAAATTGGTAAGAAGTGGGATAGGTGTTTAACAGATGGAATACTGAAATTCTGTAAGTACTTAAACTCAATAAATATGTTATGTCACAGATGAAAATTAAAAATATAGGTTAACTATTTAAATAGATTGGAAAAATACTATTGTACCTTCCGTAATATCTAGTTTTGAATGCAAATATTTTTACCGCAATTGATTAGAATAATCTTCCACCTCACTATATCACTATACATATAATTGTTTGTTTCAGCGTCTGGTTTGCTGATAGGTGGACTCTTCTCAGTGCTATTTTTCAAAAAAAAAAGGTGGCCACTCCTTATGGGCTCAGGTTTTGGTGTTGGAATGGCTTACTCAAACTGTGAGAAAGACTTGAATGCCACTGTAACAGCTGCTGAGAAATGTCTGTAAACCATTAAGTGTAGTGAACAAAGTAGTAAATAATTTATCGTAAATTATTTGAATCCACCTGTAGCAGTGGTTTTGTTGAGTTCAGAAAATAAACAATCTTTTACAATTATTTTTAATTTATGACCATGGTTTGCTTCCATGAAATTTCTTTTTATCAGAATGTAGCAACATTTGTTGCAATAAAATAAAAAATATTATTCAAATCTATTTGCCTATGTTCTTCTTTCGATGCTTTTGTTGATCTTTCAGGTGCTGTTTTTCAAGATCCTTTGTCAACCTTTCAAATTGAAACAAAAATATTTTCTAGATTTTTTGTCAACTTTCAAAATTGACATCAAGTACATCATAAGTATTCTTGAATTTTTTGAATTGAATGCTGTGTTTTAGTTATATTTGAGAATTATGACTAGATTTCGAGAGCTTTTAGGAAATGCTAGAGTTTTTTATAGAATTTATCCTTCTGAAAATCCAGATTGGCAGAATTTCAGAATTTTAGGTGATGAAAAAACCATTCAAATACATCGTGTTGGTCCAAGAATCAAAGAAAAGCCTGGAGAAAGAATATTCAAACAATTCGAAACAGATGGATTCTTCTATAACAAGACCCAAGAGGATATATACTCTATAGTTATGCAAGGAATTATTGAAAGGTGGGGAAGTTCAAATGCTATAATTTTCTGATGGTCCTTATGAACTCATTTTTCAATTAGCATTTTCGAAGGACAAAATGCAATAATTGCTGTTTTTGGACAAACAGGAAGTGGTAAGAGTTTGACCATTGGTGGACTCCATTACTCTTATCAGGTATAAAATTTGTATATCAATAGAAATACAGAAAACCGTAAAATGAAAATTTTAGGATAGAGGTTTAATACCAAGAATTATTGAAAATATATTTAGTTTTAAGGAAAAACTTCCAAAAAATCTTGAAATGACAATACGCATTTCATACATCGAAGTACTCTCCCTATTTCAATTACGTGATCTTTTGAGACCATATCCTTCTCCAGTAGATAAAAACGATATTCATAAACATGTTCGAAAGGTGGAAGTCAGGAGTGATTTGCAAACCCTTCAACATGTTTTTATGGGTGCGTTAAGAGTAGCAAAATGAAAAATTACAGAAAATATAGAATATAATTAAATTTTGCAGCCGAAGGGAGAAAAGAATATACCAATGAGCCAAATCACCCATCTCATGCAGGTACTTCAATACTGACTTTCGAGTTTTCAATAAGAAATATGAATTTCAATGAACCCTATGAATTCAATTCAAAGGTAAAGTATCAACTGAAATTTTGTAATTTTGATAGAAGAATGAAAAAGTCTGAAAATCCACAAACTACCATACATCTGATTTATGTTATAAAATCAGTGTAATTTTACAGTTAAAATATTCAGTCTTCTGTTGTAGTTACATGTTATAGATTTAGCAGGGAACGACAGTTTTGGGGATAAAAATTCAACTCTCAAAAATTACCGCCAAGTTGGGTTGGCGAATTGCACAAAAAGCTTCATGGAGCATTTCATTTTGCTTTTATGCGGAAATGATCCAGAGCTAGCACGCGTGAAAAGAAGAACTAATATTATATTTCAATATTTGGGCGCTACTTTCAATAAGGGTAGTTTATTGAGGTAAGAAATAATCAGAATTTTTCACCAGATTTGCAGTATTCTTGAGTTGCAGAAGAGCATAATTATTATCTTCTTTGACGATTTTATTTATTTATACATTTACAAATAGAAAAACGTGCTAAAAGCTTCTCAAGGACATTTAACTGCTATCCCAGTTCAATATTACAAAAAGTCCAGAAATTCAATTGCTGAAAAATTTTGAAAATACGGATAGATAAGGTCACATTCAAAAGAAGTTTTAGATGATTCTAACTTCATCTGTGAATTAAATTTTTTGGAAAATCCGTTTCCTTGGAAGAAAATTGAATAATGTGATTTATTTAGATTTATTGGTCATTTGAAGACATCAAAAGAAGACCTCAACATTGCCATTTCTCTATTGAAATTTGGTCAGTTATTCAAAACGATGAAATTAGAAAGTTCTACGATTATTCTGAAAGAGAACGAGTTGATGAAGATGGATATAATGAAGGTAGGAATTTCAAACAATTTAAAAGCTTTCAGTTTTGAGCTGGAATATAATTTTTCAACTGAATATTCAATAATATAATTGATCAGACCATTTTATCAGTAGTTTTATAAATTGATCTTTTTAAAGAATACATAAATTAAAATATTTACAATGAAATCTCATTATTTATATTGCAATATACCTTTTTGGCTTTCTCTCATATATTATGGTAAGGGGCTGGTGTTGGTACACTCATCAGTGGAGAATTCAAGTCAATATCCATTTCTTGAGGGGGAGGTTCTTCTGTAGTAGTTATTTTTTCTTTCAGAAGTTTGAAAAGAGTATGGACTTTTTCGCTATGCTGATGAGTAGGTTGCAAAGCTTTTATCAATGTATCCAATCTGTTTACCGGCAACTTATGATGAATATACCATAACAATTTCAAAACATGCCTATTCACATTGTCTCTTGACAAACCAGCAAAAAAGAATTCATCAAATAATGCTGTGCAGAAGTCTTCTGCTTGGAATTCATCCATGTTGTGTATTAAAAGTGAAACTAAAGAATGCAAAAATGGATCATCGAAAGCTTTATCATCTTTACAATTTGCTAATACTTGTAAAATTCTGAGCAATGCTACTCTGTCCTTGCTTTTTGCAACGTGTAATGTGTAATACATTGCAAGAATGCTTGCAACTGAACTATCTTGAAGGTATGCTTCAACAGCATCAGGCAGAGGACCAGAATGTTCAATAACTGTGATTGCTGCTTCACGTTCGTCTGGTGGTAATTTAGCAGATAAATTTCTAACTTGATCATCAACCATCAATGACATCAGTGCAGGAACAAATTTCGTAACAATTTGTAAATCCAATTTCGGTTCCTTGAATTCTTGCGAGTCGATCATCTGCCAAGCACTTAACCCAAGGGACAACATTCTAAGAATTAAAATCAAGACAGGATTATCTCTCGGCAAACCTTCATTGTGTATCAAATGTTGGAAAATCTTGATAGCAGTGGTTGCTAAGAAATTAACAGCATAAGGATCGCATAATGTCATTGATAAATCTCCCAAAACTTGTTCCTGACCTCTTTTAACATTGTCCATAAATCCTTGAAGTTCTTTAGAGCGTTTTGTGTCTATAGCTTTTTCACGAACACAGGCATCCAAACACCATGTGAATTTATGGCATGGATCAACCTTCACGATTTCTTGAATATCCATATCATGCAAGGCCATTAACAATTCAGCTCTCAGTGTACAGTAGTGAACATTTCTTGTCCTTAAAAATAATGTTCTAAGAAATTGTAAAACCATATCATAAAGCTTGACACTGTTTCCTATCATATGTGATAGTTTTTGAACAACTTCTCCTTGACGTCTATTTTTTGGGGTAGGACCGAAAAATAATACACTTGTATTCGAATGATCGAACAAGATATTTTCTTTTTCGCTTATGTACTGACTGAATAATGGCGATACTTCATCTCCAAAGAGTGATTGATTGTCTTTCCAGATCTGCCTTTTCACCTCAGTATCAGCATCATTATAAAGATCTCTATCTCTAACTAAAACTTTCAAGTATTGGTCTTCAATCTGAGGTGTGTTTTTTAAAATTGCCATCACGATAGGTCTAAGAGCTTTGACTTTAATTACTGGAAACGTCTTCACCAAGAGCTCCTTTAATTTTTGATCTCTCTTTTCACCCTCAATTTTTCCAATTTCATTTATATGCGATACCATTTTTTCCCTCAATTCTTCGACAACAGACATGTGAAAATCTAATCTTCTTACACCATGGAGATCAAGTAATGGTAGCATGGGTCTCAAGGATGGTAATAATATTCCGTTTGTTACTTGAAACTGCTCAATTGCTTTTAAAGGATCGGTACAATTGGTAAGAGCATGTTTTAGATAATTAGGCCCGTTAATTCCAACAGATTCTAACACAAAATCTTGCTTAGTGGAAGACATATTCGATCGCTCTTAGCAGTACCAGCAGATTGAATACTTGGGAATATTATTATTTCAATAAGATAACCATATTACAAAGTGAAGTAATTTTCCCAGTAGGCTTCGTAGTCAAACTATTCTTCGCAAAAATAAGCTATTGTTAATTGTTATTGATGAATTGTTAATCTTTTAACCTCGAAAAGAAAACAAAGCATAGATTCGATTTATGTTGTTTGTTCATCTTATTTTTGTTTTGTTTGGCTTCAGCTTCAGAACACAAAAAATAACTCAGATGAGGTTAGTGCACAGAATATCTATAGATAGATATTCTGTGGTTAGTGTGGGAGCATAGATTTAGATGTATATTTGAAGCATAGATGTGAGTCTTCTTAGCATCATCCATGATCACTTACTGATAGTACAGAGGCGTAGCAAAGATTGATTTATAAAAAAATTATTTCAAGGAAAAACTCAGTAACCTCTGCAAAGAGAGGCTGATAACGCAAATGCTGCGAAATCAAGAGCCTAAAGGACTGTGTCCAGAAAAATTGGGACTTATTGAAAGGATGGTTGAAGATTTCGTGCATAATCAAATTGATGGGGTGAGACACCGATACTGTTATTTCAACATAATGTTGAAAATATCTTTAATCAGACAGATCTATTAAAATTGGGAGATATTTTCACTATTTTGAAAGTAATGAAAGACAAAATATCTTCTTATGAACAAAATGTGATGCTGAATAGAACAGATATAATGGAAAATACGGAACCAGTAATCGAAAAATCTGAGATACGTTCGAGTCTCCAGGTGAAAGTCAAGAAAGTTTTCTTGAACCCTACCTACTTCAATGTCTTTACAGGCATCGCCAGGAATGAGATCCAAACAAACTCCTAAATTGTCAGAAATGGGACCAACGCAGTCCAATATTTCGCAACCAATGAGCGTTAAGGAATCTCTGAAAGGTGGATCCATGAAGAAAAGTTCATCTCAGACCAGATCTAAAAAAGAATCAGGTATCATCTAATATTTAAAATATACAGACAAAACTATATTTCGAATACCTTTTCAATTTTCAGAAGAAAGAACGTCAATGAACAAAAAAGGAAAAATTAGCACCAATAGTTTGAATGGCGTCAAACGATCCTCAACTCTAGGTAAGAAAAAAATGGGAGCGAATTTGGAATCCTCCAGCTCAACAGATAAAACCTCTAAAAAAGCCGCAAGTGAAAACCAACAAAATAGTTCCTTGCTAAGTGCTGCCAACCTGATTCTACCGGAAGTTATTCCTGAACACATGGAGGCCCTGAAAGAATACGTTCACTCCCCGAAAACATCGTACAAAACTTTATTAGAATCGTTCAGAACATACGATCTTGAGGCTAAAAATATATATCAAAGTTATTTGAAGGAGTTGAAGAAATTAGATGCATATTTCGAAATATTAGATCTCAGGAAAAATGAAGTGGTTCAGGTAAACTTATCGAAACATTTTTCATATTTTATGAAACGACGGTGGCCGAAATGATAAAACAAGAGACAAAAGATTAAGAGCTTTGAAATATAATCATTTTTTTGTCCCGATAATTCGAACAATAAAGACCGATCAATTTCAAACTCCACATTTAAAACCTCTATAAACACATTTTGCGGGCTACTTTTTTCTGAAAGGACTTAGTTTCATGATACTTTTTCTCTGCCCTTTATAGTTAAATAACAAAGGTTTTCTCGTGGAACACTAGAAAATTATTATAAAATTGGACAAGCTCTCAAAATCTAGCATTCAACTGCTTTTATTGAATTTTTAAATATCAAAAGAATATGGCATGACAATTCTAATATGTATAATTTTCTTGATGAAGACGAAATTGGTGACGCAGTTCTCGAGAAAACAGGAGAAAGATTCAGAGGGCAACATCATAAAATCCGATTTAGAGGAAACATGTCGCGAAAATCTCAAAAAAGCCGAAAACGATGTCTCGACTCAGCAAGAGGTAGTTTTGAATCTGCAAGCAGATTTCAAAATAGCACTGTCCATGAGACGGCAAATCAAAAACGACGTAAAGGAAGAATTTGAGGATTTCTGCAAAGAAAAATATAATATTCCCGTTCAGAACTTAGAGGATATAAAGGAATTTGTAAGTATGAATTTCTCAAATATATGATCGATAAAAAGTACATCAAACTATTACCAAGAAACCAAATTTTCAAAATTATCCGACACAATTGATATATAATCATGTCAATTTCAATATCTCCTACTGGACATTTCTTGGAAGATACTTTCTATCGAATTTTCTATAACATATCAGATGTGATTTTTACTTAATATTTTCTCATTTTTGTTGTTGCAAAAGGTTATAGAAAATGAAATAACCGTTGAAGAATTTTGCGAGAATGTCGTAATGAACAATGTCCCAGAAATGATTCTACAGGAAACTGTATTCGAAGAAATATATAAGAATTTGAAGAATTTAATGATGATCGAAGCAAAAAAGAAGTCGAATTATTTGAAGAGGTCCATCAGATGGCTGGAAAACACTAGAACATGATATTTTCCGTTTTATTCGAAATATAAGTGTTTGCCATTAATTTTTAATAGTTTTAATGGGGGTCGTGATCCTCTACGAATATAAAATACATATTCTTAATTCGGATATCAATTGATTAGAATCCATAAGGAATTTAATCTGTTGAAATGTTCCTACAATAAATAGCATTTCGATACAACATATCATATAAGAACTTCAACTACTCAACAATTATTGTAGATTTTTCATCAAAAATCAAATGAAGAGTCGACAATCTTTATTTTAGTGAAAAAAAAAATGATTGGAAATGTAAAACTTGCCCTTTCTCTAATATAAATGCAACCTCAAATTTCTGTTGGCGTTCAGTAGGTTTATGAGCATCATTTTCAAATTTAGCGCCATGTCATTTGGTAGAATATTCGCGCAGAAGGAAGTCAAAGTCATCCATTTTCTTTCCTACCGCACCGGCTAAAGTTAAGCACATGTTCTGTTAGATCGTGTGCTTAGTTAGTGTTTCTTGATCAACTAATAATACAATAATTCGAAGTAAGTTAAGTTTCCTCGAATTAACTCGTTAGTAAACATGAATACCGACAAGTTAAAAAATAAACCATCTCAAGTGAGAATTGGTGGAAAAGGTACACCAAGGCGTAAGAAGAAGGTTGTTCGCCCAAATCAAGCTACTGACGATAAAAAATTACAATCATCTCTAAAGAAACTATCAGTGAATACTATACCTGGAATTGAAGAGGTGAATATGATCAAAGAAGATGGAACAGTAATTCATTTCAACAATCCTAAAGTCCAAGCTTCATTAGCTGCTAACACATTTGCCATTACCGGCCATGGGGAAAATAAACAAATAACTGAAATGCTCCCAGGAATTCTAAGTCAGTTGGGCCCTGAGAGGTTCAACCAACTCAAAAGATTAGCAACCTCTGGTGCGGCTGCCAATGTAGGAAAGATTTCTCCCGAAGAGGAAGAAGATGTGCCAGACCTTGTAGAGAACTTTGATGAAGCATCCAAAGCTGAAGTGGCCAAGAAGGAAGTAGAAGAAAAGCCAAAAGAAAACTAGTCAACTTGTTTTATTAGGTGGATAAGTTTTCTTTGTCTTCAATATTACTTTGAAGAACCACTCGCGAAATATTAATGTTAACATTAATGTGTTTTACCGCGATTTAACTGATTATACAGATGGAAACCCCTTTTGTTATTAAAATTAGGACTGTATAGAGTGTATTTCTGAGGAAATATAACATTTATTCTTAATATGTCTTTGATTTGAGGTTAACTCATGTGGGGTAAACAAAATGCTTCGTGTGCAGTGAAGTTAGTTTTGGATATCTGCCAATAGAAGTGATGGTTTCTCCTCTTGTATCCCCAAAAAAAAACAGTTTCAACAACTTGCATCAATATTCAAAGTTGCATCAAAAATAATTATGTTCAATGAAAATTGTCTGAGGTAGATAAAAATACCACATGTATCAGTTACCAGTGATTCAAGTATTAATTTTTCAGCCTTTCTGCTCAAATATTTTTATCTATAAAATTGGGTATAAATGAATTTAATTATCATGTGTTAGTACACAAAGTTCCAATTGTTTCATGTAAAATAGTTTTCAAGAAGCTTCCTAGTTTAGGTTGCATCCTACATTTTAACAGGGAATCCTTGGATATTTAGCAATCATTTATTGTGGTAATTCTTAAAACAACATATTTCCAAAGATTCAATAACAGAAAATATATCAAGAATTCCATTTAGAATTGGGTTTTAAGCAGAAATTTAAAATGATTGCTACTGTGCTGTTGTACTTCAGGACAATATTCCCAAAATATTTTTGATGCTGCAAACGCAAGAACTTGTATTGATTTTGCTTTTGACTACATCATCGCATCAAAAGCCTTTTACAATAAATTGAAATTTATTATTGAATGGGCTCACAGTACAGTACCTAATGTTTCAAGGTGATTCAATTCGGACCTCAAAATGAAGTCTCCAAATAAGTTTTAAGAAAAGTCAAAATTTGTGTTAACTATTTTGGCAACATTAGGACTATAAGGCAAGTCAACAAACATTTGATACTGAAATGAGGACCAATATCTCAAATGAGGGTCGATTATCGATGTGAAAAGCTGATAATCGTTTCTCATTTATGTTACGACATCAAATGCTGTTAATTTCTAGTTTATTTTTAAGCAATGAAATAAGTTCTTCAAATGTAAACTTCATGATTTCAGAACAAAAGTGAACTGGTATTATGATGATTACTTGAATTATCATTTGTCAGGCCTTTGGATTATTGGTGAAACAAATGAGCAAATAATTCTATAGATTTTAATAAAAATCGAACAATAGTTTTTACCAGTAATATAAAAATTTCCATAAATGTAAATGCTTGTATGAAAATATCCCTGAAACTATCGTGATAGCAAAACAAGATGATTGCATATCCTTATTCATCTTTATCAAGTTCAGTGATAGTAACTGATGATGATGGATTATCCCTAGCTATGCTGTAATTTAACCATGTTGCGATACCCAACCAAGCTACGTATGGAATAAAAAGATATCCAGCCAGAGGTTTGATTTGGTAAAACATATATCCTGTTGCAACTGCAGTAGCAGTAATTAGATTTATTTCATAGAGAGCCTGAAAAATATTTCATGAATTACATTATATTAAAGTTCAAAAATAGTTGACGAAAGTTTGCGATTCAAGTTTAATGACAAGAGATATTCTCTTGGATATTGTAATTCCTTTGCTTATATGAGAATCAACAGAACTGTAATCATTATAATTTATAAGAATTGTTCAAAATCCTTTCAAGGATTATAATAACACAAACGATATATCATTTTGTGTTTTGTTCAAGAGGAAATATGGTTTATAGGCAAAATGTGGAGCTCTGAGCTCTCCCAATGAATTTAACAAAAGCGGAATAATCTAGCTTCACGTACCAACTTAAGTTGCTTGGCTCCGAAGAAAATTGGTGTCCATGCCCAGTTAGCTAAGAGATTGGTTCCATAAAGTATCAATGGTAACTTTGCAGGACCTAGAACATTTGGTGATAAGAAAAAAGGTACATAATGGTCATGATTATCTACCTTCAAAACCACCTCCCTCTTTGTAGACGAGGTACGAGGCATATCCTATACTAGAATATAAGGATGTCCATACAGGTCCAAAGGCCCAGTTCGGGGGTCTCATTTCTGGTTTTTTCAAATTTTGATACCATGGTCTCAAATTATTCCTTGTAATGAATCCACCAGCAAAACCTCCCAAATTTGGCAAAAGAATTGCTCCAACTAAAGGTAAATTCTCAGAAATAGACATTCTGATTGCTTTGATCGAAAGCTTTATTGCGATGTATGTGAATGATTGGCAATTTTCAACTTCAAGATAACCAACACGTTATCGATATTAGTAGATAAACCGTTATTACCTAGCGTTTTATGTTATTTTCATTATTTACAATTCGTCATCAATATTTTCGGACATGAAATTCCATAAAGAAAACTTTTAAGGTTAAGGATTTTGACAATTTCACTTTGATGAAATCAAGTCGGAAATTACCAGAAAATTTGAAGGATTTTACAGTCTCTGTTGTTACTCAATTAGATTTTTGTTCGTGAATAGGTGGGATTGATTACTGTTGAAACTGATATTTTGCTCTTCTCTGGAAATAATGATTTTATTCAGAAATAGAAAACACTTTTTATGTACATGGTATTTATATGTGAAAATTTTCAAAATATTTACAACTTAAATACAGGTTGTTAAAAAATATAATTAATTTAATCGTCTTTTACCAAAATTTTGGTTTGATTTGTTGTTTCGTTTATTTTTGAATTTCGACTTGATTGCTTTTCCTTTATTAACTTCACCAGCACCCCCTTGAAACTGTCTAAAATCAATTGATGAATAGTCAAAAGGCTCTATATTTCCACTATCATCGTTGTCATCATTTCTATTTTGAGAATTATTTCTGTTTTGGGATGTATTAAATTTATTTCTTTTTGATTCAGTATATGAATTACTGCCTTCTTCAGACTTTCTTTTATTAGCCTTCTGCCTTGTCCTACCTCGTTTTCGAAAATCTTGTTTACTGTTTTGTTTTTTATTCTGGGAATGATGTGAATTTTCAACAAACTGTGACTTGTCATGTGGGTTTCTGGGAATAGGGTTTAAAAATTTTTGCTCTATTGCTTCAACTTCATGTTCTGATTCTCTTTCTTGGTCACTTTCTTCCCTTCTTCTCTTTCTGCTTCCTCCCATTTCCATGAGGCTTACAGCTTTTTCTGTAATCATAGAAGAAGCTTTTTCATATAAACGTTCTTCCAGTCTCTTTTCAGTTTCTATATCTTCCTGTGTTTTATGAGACAACAAAGTGAAGTGGTTACTAAGAGTAGCCATTCTTTCTTCCTCTGTTTTGTCATCATTAGTAAGAAGATCTAAGTTTTCATGAATCTTCTCAACGTCCTCCTCAATTTCAATGAATTCCGGGATATTAGGCTTAACGTCTTCTGTGTTATTTCTTTCTGCTTCCAAGTTAGCTTCCTTTTGTTTTTCTTCATCGTGTAAGAAATATTTTACGCAGTTATATCTTTCAAATGGAGTTAAACTTCTGAATTTCCTAGGCGATTTTTCTAACGCAACAAATTCTTTTGTTAGTAGGGAAAACACAGGTTCAATTTTCTCTAGAGGAAATTCTTGTTTCAGAAGATCTCTATTATCATATCCTTCATCTTCCAGTAAAACAGGAAGATTTTCCACAACAACTTCTTTTTTAGACAAATCAAATGGTGAAAAGAATGGATTATCTAAATCCAATTTCTGTTTTTCTATCATAGTGCCCCTTGCTCTAGTATCTTCTTGAAAAATGGGTTGATCCACTGATATGTCTCTGGCTTGAAGTACTATTTGATGAAGTTTCAACAAGTTTGATCTTACTAAGGATGGCACTGGATTACAGCAAGCTAAAATACCTTGCATTTCTCTCGGTAAAGTTTCAGCAATTTGTAGCAACATATGATTTGGGAGAACGTAACTTAAACTTTCATCTTCATCTCTTGCTGTTTGATCTCTCCAATTATACAGTTCTTTAAGAGCAAACATTTGTCTTTTATCGAACATCCTCTTACAAGATCCATAAAAGTCTAGATAGCTATTTTCGGAACATTTTTGCTTGAAGAATTTTCTTTTACAAATTTCTGAGCTTCTATCGTAAACGATAGACAAAAGTTTATCAGTGTTACCAGACCTTTTGAGAAGTTCTGCTTTCAGAACTTTATAAATGTAAATAAGAAAATGCGTGTCCTCCCTAGCATACTTTTTTAGGGCTTCAGGTAGAGGTCTCATTCTCCAATCTGCCATCTGAAAGTGTTTGTTAGGTGTAAACTTGCAAAACCGCTCTAGTAGATAAGCTAGAGAAAGACTTGAATATCCTAAGACTTTTGCTGCTTGATGAGTGTCAAACATATTTACAATATACAATGATAAATCTCTTTGCAACCATAAAATGTCTGAATCAGCACCATGAAAAACTTTCAAAATGCTGGGATTGGTGAAAATTTCATTGAGCACATATAATTTGTTCCTCAAAATTAAAGTATCAATTATGTAGTCAGTGTCATCTGTAGAAATTTGCATCAAACATGTTATACCCATGAATGTCCTATAAGAGTGATGTTCTAAATCAACTGAAATAATTTTATATTTTCTCAAATCTTCCACAAGATCCTTCAGCTTTTCCTCTGTATCAACTTCAACAAGCAATGTTTCTTCTGAAGGTTTTGGAAAAATTGGTTCTTCTTTATCTGGTAAAAGTTGATCTTCCGGAACAGAAAACTTTTCCAATTCTAATTCATATGGATGTGAAAATTCTTCTCCTCTCTCTGTTTCTTCTAGAAATATTGCTAAAGGTTTCAGAGAATTCGGCTTCTCTTTGATTCTTGGTTCCCATGGATGATCATTACTATTATCGATTTTGTCGGTAAATGATTCCTGTGGTCGTTTTATATCTCTAACTGTTAATAATTTCAACACTGAACTAGGGTTATCTGCTTGATTTGGTTTAGTCAAGCTCATCGAATGCTTTGGATTACTCACTCTATTCCAAGAACCATTGATGGTAGAGTTAAAGTCTTGGGACACTACTGAATTGGTGTTAAATTTCTTGATACCATTGATTTCATCAATACAATCACCAACTCTCTCCAAAATGGTGTCATTTGTTTCTACCAACAAATCTGCCTTGAACTCCAAACTGCTTGTCTTAAAGTTGCCCTTGATTCCATAGCTCTTGAGTATATTATTCATTAAAGTTGAAGTACGATTAGATTCAGCTGTCATGATATTTTTGAATGGTCTTTGAATGTTGAAGAAATCGAAGTCAGTAGAGGGAATCTCTTTAGCACAATTTATGGATTCTTTTATAATATTGAATCCCTCTTTGGTAAAGTTTTCCATGTTTGTAAAACCTGGAATACAAGGAATTTCACCCTCAACCATTGTAGCTTCGTCTTTTTTCACTTCTGAATCTTCCACCTCCATTATAAAGGGTATAAATCCAATAAATACAGTATTCAGTTATTTAGTATTATCAATAGTACAATTATTGGAAATTTTGGGAACTTGAACTTATAATATGACATAACCTAAGAAATTATTAGTGTTGAATGATCATAGAAAAATTATCTAAAAAGAATGATAAGGCTATTCATTCTATGTTATCTAAAGGGCCGTTCACACAGTTGAATTAAGTAAGGTTTACACCGTTTCACGACAAAATATATATAGGGGGCGTTCCACTTGGCGATCACAACGCTCACGCTCACGACCGCTCTTTTCCCCATTCCACTTGCTTGCTAGCGCTATTATGTTAACTCAAGTGGAACGGATTTTAGGGCGTTTTGGACTGTCATGAAAGAAATGACAAGGTTGAAAGAAGTAGAAGTTAGTTGTTAGGTCAATAAATTTAATTAAAGTGTACAACAGTTAGAAATATTATGATAAATATATATCTAAACTGTATTCTGAACTTCCATTTTTTACTTTCATGCATTTATTGAGATAGGTCGTCACAGAAAATCGAAATATGTGGGTCGATTTGAGCTTGGAGTGAGCGATGATTTTGCCGCGCTCACAAAGACCGCGGTCGTTAAGTGGAACGGCTAAAGGAGCATTTTGATCGTTGTGATCGCCAAGTGGAACGGCCCCATAGTTCGTTCAAGAATTATTGCCATCTGTGAAAAATCGACATTATGCTAGTATATAAATTTACATTAGTATCATTCATTCAAGTTTTACGATTTAGGGTGACATTGACTTATAACGTTTGTAAGTTTGAGTTGCCTTAAAGGTAAGGTTTTTACTGTGTAAATGCAAAATGCTTGAAATATTATGTTAACTCCATTCACAAATATAAAATCACACCTCTGGCTTTGGAAATTTAACACATTCCACTCTGTATCGAAATAATGACATTTTTCAAAATATTTTTATGTTCCAAGTTAACACTATGTTGTCCTTTCTATGTATACAAAGAAACAAACCGGCAACGTCATTTTTTCATTAACGATATTTTCTGTGTGCGCACTGACTTTTCATCAGGTGCACCAACTCCTGAAAACGATACCATGACCACCTCTATGTGATTTTATGAAAATGAATGGAGTATATGAATCTTTTCTGTAATCACAAAGATATCGATTGAAATGCAGTCTGAGAGAATTTTGCATTTTCTGAAACTCTTTAGAGTTATCATTATTACCAGTCTCTGAAACGAAACCAATGATAACATGTTTTGACATTGGAATTCTCCTTCATATATTCATGCAAAAATTTGTCAGGAGCAAATCAGTTGGAAAAAATGTTCAATAACAATACTGCTCATGTGTTGTTCTGAAAGTGGATATGATATATGGAGAAGTGCTGGATTTGTGTGGTTGATTATTTGTAGGTTCCCGATTTATTAATAATAATAACTGTTCTTTATTGGCCATCGACCGCAATCCTTCAGCCTTCTGATTTATTATTTTTGTACATTTTCAGAGCTTATGTAGGTTCATCCCCAACTCTAATGAAATAGTAATGATAAAAATTTGGTGAGTGCACTGTGCTCCTTTCCATTAGTGCATTTCTCGTGTTTTTTCGTTCTTCTCCCAAATCTTTTGAGTCATACGCCGAATTGTATGGCATTCCTTTACTAACCTCAGACAACATTTATGTATATAAAAATAAAGAATAATTAACTAGGTTCTCAACCGGAAACTATTGGGAACGAAGTTGAATCTTTAAATTAAACAATCAGTGAATCAGGAGTCGAAGAATCGATCGGCTAGCCCGCTGTTAAGTTTAGCAAACAAGGGGTGTGCGAGTCGTTGGGTAAATGGAGCTAATGGTGTGAATGCTTTACCTTTTCACACTCAGGAAGTCAACTCGATGCAGATTTATACGGCTATATTACTGTCATCTGCACGGCGTTTAGCACCACTAATTGTACGATAATTTATGGGATTTAATTTCACGTACGAATAATTTTATGTAGCAAGCCGTGAAATTTGTACATATAGTCCGTTCAAGAATTGTTCTCATCTCGGGCGGCCGTGGAAAATCGAAATGTTGGTATAGCTATTTCACTAATTTTGTGTCAAACCCCTTCATTCTGCCACATCTTGTAGAACAAACTCATGCTAGAATAATTCTTTCTAACACAGTTTTAATGTAATCATCATTTTCAATTCATCTATGTTTCAAAAATGTTCTAGATGTGCCTTCGTAAAGGCAAAGAATTTTCTTTTTCTTAAATACAGTTTTAATGGTTACATTCCTTGATCAAATGTTGGCCTCCTGCCACGGATTTATCCATTATCTGTCAAATTTATGCGAGAGAATGCAGTTCTGCCAATCAATATTTTTCAATGCAAAACTCACTATCAATATTTATGTAAATGTTTCATTGATTTCGATAAAAATTCAATGAATTTTTGAAAATAATGTATGATACTCGTATGGAATGCTCATTCTAACACTCATTCATTAAAAAACTCGCTACTTCGTGACTCCTTTTTGAATTTTGAACTCGTGTGAGAATATCAGCAATGCCTTCTGCACTTGTATCATGAATAACTAATATAATACAAGTGCCGGAGGCACTGATATTTTCCATGAGTTTGAAATTAAAAAACGAGCCATATTATACGTTATTTTCTGCAATTCATTGAATTTTTATTGAAATTAATGGAACATTTCCATAAATATCGTTTAGTCTTTTCTTCATTGAAAAATATTGATTGGCAGAACAGTTTTCTCTGTCATAAATTTGACAGATAATGAATAAATCCGTGGCAGGAGGCCAACATGTAATCAATGAACACCCTGAATGAGGAAATGGAGAGAATCAAATATTCCTGAGAAGTCAGAACGCCAATCTCGCCCCGGAAGTGCTTAGTGACTTTCTTAACCAGCCATATATGAAAGTAAATCCTATGGGACGAAGTGGAAGTGATTGGCTCTCATCTTCACAAGTCGGCAATGGAAAACGGGAAACTCTATCTAACGACATTTAACGTAGCACTTAGATAAAGCAAGTAGATCATTTTTCTCTGCGTTTTCTAGGCCACAGTCGGTTATTCTACTCACGTCCTCTCCGAGATTTCCAAGACTCACACTTGGGAATTCCCGAACCTTTTGTGGGATAAATCCGGGAGTTTGACATGAAAAGGTTTATATAAAAGTGAATGCTCTTTGATATCCAATAACGATTGGGATACATCTATAGTTTCCCGAAGTTTCGTCGAGGAAAAATTCCGCGAAAAAAATACTCAATGGCTTTGAGATTTATGAACATAAAAACAAAATGAACAGAAAATATGAAACACCCTTGATACATATCGCATGGTCGGACACGTCAAAACAATCTCATCAGCGAAGCTATAAAAATTCAGTATTGAACCCTACAACAAAGCGGTCGGTAACACAACGGTCGAGTTACAATCTTAGACTAAGAATCCTTTGAAGATACCCACCGCAGATGTTGGCAATTATTCCTAATAGACCACGGCCAATAACTCCAGAAGAGTCTCATAATGTAAATACCAACAATATATTATATTATCTTGGCGGCGATATATCTTACTTTCTCAAACTTTTCATGCGAAAATATATGCACAACAAGGAGGTGTCATAATATTATTTTCTCTATTTCAGTATCGTAATGAGTTCATTACAGTACTAAAAGTAGTGCTGTAATGAAACTCACCTCCGATCCACTCAATTTTCGAATCAAATAATTCAAATTCCGCAATCTGTCAAATTTCGTTAGTGACACCAACTGCCAAGATACAATACAAAAGTCACTGATCTGAATTTTTATTCGAATTCTTAGAGTTTTCCACAAAACTTTACTGAAATAGAGAAAATATCGTCTAATACTCGTTGCAGAAGGCAATTCCAACACTCATGCTATCGAAAACTCGCTCCTTCGTCGCTCGTTTTCGAATTTCGCATTCGTGTTGGAATAGGAGCTCATTCTGCAACTTGTTTTAGAATATACTATTCTCTATTTCAGTATCGTTATGAGTTCATTACATTACTAAAAGAAGTGCTGTAATGAAGCTCATTACAGCATTATTTCAGTTATATTTTTCATTTTGTAGTTGTCAGTACTGATCTCCGATGAATTTTTATTTGAATTTTGAGAGTATTTCACAAAACTTGCCTGAAATAGAGAAAATATCGTCTAATACTCGCTGCAGAAGGCAATTCCAACACTCATGCTATCGAACGTCATGACTGACATAAAATGAAAACTTTGGAACCTATAGTTTTCAATGAAATCAATTCCAGAAAACTAGTTAGATAATATATGTCCTATGAAGCTGATAATCACGAGGTGAAGAAAACTCTTACTGATCTCTGCTCATTCACCATTTTGCATTCAAATTCTGCGAAAATGTTATGTAAGCAGGTTTAATTACTGGCTAATTTATCCTTTCAAAGAGGAAGCAACGAAATTCAGTTTTCATCACCGAGTTTTGAGTATTTCACAAGACGATGTAGACCTGAACAATGGTTCCTTTTTCCAATTGAACCAGTTTATGATATTGAATTGCGAAGAAATTATCAACGCATCTTGTGTTCCACGTCAGCAACTCCTATTTGTCTAAGTAACGTAGGTATGAGATTTAAATATTCCTGATGTATGTAAACTAACATTCCAAATAAATCCTCATATCATGCACACTCTGTCGTGTATTGAGTAATATGTAAATACCACTATGTAGTTTGGAATTTCAAAATGAATTCTTTCTATATTCTGAGTACAGAATTTTTTCCACATCCACAAGCAAGGTGATGAAGTTTTTTCCCAACATTATGGGTATATTGATAGGATTTATTACATTGAAAGTGTGGGCTTGAGATATGAAAGCGCAAAGTTATGGAAAAAATATTCGGATAAAGTAGGTTAGCTCACCGGAATTACCCTTTTTTTAGGTTCATCATGCTGATGGTTCGAGTAAATATTCCTTCTTTTTCTGAATATTAACCTCTCCGACATTGTGAAAACCTCTATCCACCTGCACGAATTTCGGGTTAAATTACATTAAAACTTCGTGTTTTGATTCTTGGAATTTGCATCAACAGCGGCAATTTTGTAAACCGTCTGTTGAACTATGTAGGGGGGGTTCAGAAAGTTTTTGCGAGAAAGGCGAAATGACACTCTGCCAGCTTTAACTAATCCTTTTTTGTGGTTTGCTCGATGGAATGCAACTTCGGAACGAGATTTAGTTCACCCTCATTTTGTAGATGGAATTTTGATCTAAATAGGCTCCTTCTGAAGTTCGTCTTGGTTCCCCAAATTGGATTTGGTATCTCTGTTGGGAATTCTTATTTTTTGTTGATAAATTTTATTAGGGGTTTCTTAACCAATCATGGAAGATTGAAGTCCTTTATAATGGTATTCATGGAATCTTCTTCGTTTCAACCTTTATCATTTGAAAGCTCTTTCTCTTCTGAGTTCAGTACGTTGAGTTTTTTCCCTTTAATTAATTGGGTTAAAAAATATTTACATTTAAATGTCAAACAACACTAGTTTTCCTATCAAGCATTCAATCGAATGTACAGGGTGCACCAAATTGATAACTTTTTCATATTTATATTTATTTTGTTTCTTTTTTTCCTCCAGTACTGTGAAAAATAAATCCGGGACATTATTTGTGGAGCGTTACAACCTAAAGGATCGAACTAATTTCTTAGAATTTCATTTTGAATATCATCATTCGAACATCATGCAAAAATGTATATTACAAACCCAGAACCCTCCAGCAACTAAATGGATAATAATCGAGTAGACGCTTTCTGATATCTCATCATTTCGAAAAAAAAAATTTGGGGTCCTTGAAGATTTTTTCTCTTTGTCTTATGATTCTCCAGATACTTTTCAGTGAGCATCGAAGAATATCTTACAGCCTGTATATCTCACATAAATTATCTATGTTGGAATGAAAAAAGGGGACAAAATAAGTTGATAACCGACAGGAATTTTCAATGGTCAAGTTTGTTTGTCCGGAACAACAATGTATTTTCAGGGTGACTTGCAATTCAAGCATACAAGCAAGCATAGAATTCGTTAAAATTGAAGATTCAATTCGAAAACAGCGGATCCCGTTTGATTAGAGTAATTGTTTCACCGGGAGCGTAGAGCTGATTGATAGAAATTAGTTTTTAACTCTCCAGGCGACGAAAAATGCCAATCGAGAAAGGCCGTTAAGCAATTATAACATCGATTCAACAACAAACCGTGAAATCTGCTGGCTCCTGTGTTCTAGAACAAAGCAGCCATGTTTGACGCCCATTATCACAGTAAAATTATGATTCCCAGAAATGAATGGTTCATACAATTTGATAGATTTGTTTTCGCACTGTTTCCAAAAATGACAGACTTCTTGAGATTCTTACGAATGATAAGATAATTTTATTTCGTTTCAAATAAGGTATATGAGCGAAAAAAGTATTATTTTAATAATGAGACATTGTTTAAGGAGTACAGAAAACTAATTTCACACCATTCACCTGTCACGATATATAAGTCATTACATTTTTTTCACACGATCAAGTTCACACAATTTGAATTAGAAAAAGTTTTAATACTTTATATGTTTATGAAAAAAGATGTTCATTCTTTTGACGACTACTGATTGTTGATGTTTTCATACCTCCATATCTTTATTATAAAATAACTACCATGACCAACGAATGGGAAGAGGAAAGAATATTCTTCTAAGTTATCTAAACATTTCTGCATAATCCATAAACATATTGTAATATCCGCATACCTTGAGTACAGGGTGATTCACTTTTCTTGGTAACCCCAATTTTCTCGAATATTTCCCTCCTGTCAAAAACTTCATGTTGATAGAATGCAATTATCGAAAATTACAGCGAATATTTCCCTCCTGTCAAAAACTTCATGTAAATAGAATGCAATTATCGAAAATTACAGCGATAATTGCATTGTAGCGAGCGAAAGATCCCTGCGATAATTGCACTGCTCGTATCCATAGCAATTTCGGGAAATATTCCCCGAATTACACTCGTGCATCAAAATGACCTGATAATTCTGCATTCCAGCGTGTTGTCTTTGAAAAACTGCATTCGGTCATTTTCATTTTTGGAGAAAGAGCCCTCCACCTTCGGTGTCGGGCTCTTTTATCGCAGGGATCTTTCGCTCGCTACAATGCAATTATCGCTGTAATTTTCGATAATTGCATTCTATTTACATGAAGTTTTTGACAGGAGGGAAATATTCGCTGTAATTTTCGATAATTGCATTCTATCAACATGAAGTTTTTGACAGGAGGGAAATATTCGAGAAAATTGGGGTTACCAAGAAAAGTGAATCACCCTGTACTCAAGGTATGCGGATATTACAATATGTTTATGGATTATGCAGAAATGTTTAGATAACTTAGAAGAATATTCTTTCCTCTTCCCATTCGTTGGTCATGGTAGTTATTTTATAATAAAGATATGGAGGTATGAAAACATCAACAATCAGTAGTCGTCAAAAGAATGAACATCTTTTTTCATAAACATATAAAGTATTAAAACTTTTTCTAATTCAAATTGTGTGAACTTGACCTGATAATTCTGCATTCCAGCGTGTTGTCTTTGAAAAACTGCATTCGGTCATTTTCATTTTTGGAGAAAGAGCCCTCCACCTTCGGTGTCGGGCTCTTTCTCCAAAAATGAAAATGAACTCATGCAGTTTTTAGACAACACGCTGTCATGCAAAATTATCGGTAATTTTGATGCACTTGTGCAATTACTTCCGATAATTGCATTGTATAGAGCGAAAGATCCCTGCGATAATTGCACTGCTGGTATCCATATCAATTTCGGAGAAATATTCCCCCGAATTACACTCGTGCATCAAAATGACCTGATAATTCTGCATTCCAGCGTGTTGTCAAAAAACTGCATGAGTTCATTTTCATTTTTGGAGAAAGAGCCCTCCACCTTCGGTGTCGGGCTCTTTCTCCAAAAATGAAAATGAACTCATGCAGTTTTTTGACAACACGCTGTCATGCAAAATTATCGGTAATTTTGATGCACTTGTGCAATTACTTCCGAAAACACCCGAATATTTTTTCATTCTGTGAATGACGTTCTGAACAAGTTAATGTTGACTTGAGATTTTTCCATTTCTAATTCGGACGTTTTTGAGAAAATTTGGGTTAACAAGATAAGCGAATCACCCTGTACATCTCTGAATTTTTCTTTCAATATGGATGGTTTTTATATATGTAAATTTCCACTGACCCTTGAGATCTCTGTATTCTTCCTTTTTGTCGAGTAAATTGTTGGGATGAGAGTTGCTTTTTTCATATTTAAGATTTAAGTGGTACTTAAATCATTCTTGAATGGGAGAAAACAATATGTTAAGATTGGAGAAAATAAATCATCACTTATCCAAGTTAACAAGGGAGTTCCCCAGGGATCAATCTTGGGGCCGCTCCTCTTCCTAATTTATACTGCGGATTTTGCGAATTCTGTTAGGAATTGTCGGTATCATTTGTTTGCTGATGACAATCAGATTCATTGTGGTTTTCATCCGGATGAGGCTCCGGCTGCGTGCTCTCTTATCAACAGTGACCTGCTCTCGATCATGCAATTCGCCAAAAATCACAACCTCCATATCAATCCCAACAAATCGAACCTCATCTTTTTTGGCAGTAAATCTGCTCTTTCTAAGGCTAAAATACCGGCAATAACTATTATGGGTACAATTTTACAGCCTCAAGAAGTGGTAAGAAACCTCGGTTTATATGTTGATAGCCGATTGAAATTTTCGAACCATGTTTCTGGCTGTATTCAAAGAGACTATATGGCACTGAAACTTTTGTATAGTTGTCGTCACTTTTTGAATAGAGGTTTGAGGTCGATGCTGTGTAGTCAACTCGTGTTGTCGTGCTTTGATTATTGCGATGTAGTGTATGGTCCTTTTCTCGATAAGTTCGATTCATCCAGAATTCAATCGGTGCAGAATCGGTGTTGCCGTCTGGTTCTGGATTTAAGGAGGTCTGTCCCAACTTCGAGCTACATAAATAGTTTAAAATGGCTTAACATGAATAATCGCAGAAAATTGCACTTCATGTGCTTTGTTCATAAAATAATTAAATTGAAACAACCTTCATACTTATACCGAAAAATAAATTTCAGACATAACATTCACTCGGTGAATATCAAAGACCTGTCAAATGTTGATATTCCTCGTCATTATACCGCAAAGTTTAATAGTTCATTTTCATACCAGGCACCCCACATTTATAATTCCATCGATAGTAACATAAAGATCAGATCAATGAGTGGCTTTAGACTTCATATCAAAAACTTAATTTTATTCGGCCAGGTTTCCACATCCCAGAGGAAATGCTTGTATTATTCTGTTGTATAGTATTGTCTCTATTTTAATAGTGGTAAGCCTTATATTTGGAAATCGGAGTATGTGTATATGTTCATTTTGTAGATAGGTAAAAGTGTAAGAATAGCTATAGCTAAACTTTCGCCTAATAAAGACGGTTATTATTATTATTATTACTATCAGAGGTCTGGTCTATTGAGTGATAGATATTTTTCTGTTAGGACAGAGTGATCCCAATATAGTCTTCAGTGCATTATAATTATAATTATAATTTGATGAGAGCAGAGGTTACCCTAAAAACTCAAAAAAAAAAAATAAAACAAAGAGAGTGCGGAAAATATACAAAAAAATTATATATAATCACAAACTAGTTCACGAAATTGTTGTCTCCTGTTGTCTCATCTAGGAAGTTCTTGGAAGGATTCACTGTTAGCGAATGTTGCACAACTTCATTGGAAAGCTGATTCCATGCCTCGAACACTTTCGGGAGAAAGTTGCTTCTTGGTATCGTCCTGAAGTTCTCCTTGGCAAGTTTGTAGCGGTGTCCCCTCAACGGTTCTCTCTGATTGAAGGGAAAGACGAACGCCATCATGTCTACACATTGATTTGATAGTTACCAACGAAGTTAAGATGGGCCAACTAGTAATCAACTCCTCAGCTAGAAAGGAACAATTTTTGTCATTTTGTTCAATACAGCTTGAGGAAAAACGTGTTGGATCGATACTAGAACAATTAATGCCCAGTTCTTTTATTTTGTTTCACCTCTTATCGTCACAGATCAAATATGATCTTCGATGACATTTCGTTTTTTCGAGATTACGATGACAAAAACTCTCAGAGTCAGTCTGCGAAGAGATGGTTGAGAGATTAAATAAACCAGTCCTTTTATCGATTGCTGACCATTTCTCGAACTTGGCAAACAGAATTTCCATGCATGATGGAATAGTTCAAACAAGTTTTCATCAGAATAAAAGCAGAAATATCTATGACAGTTAAGTCGTTCGAATATTGAATGTTCCAAAACTATGCATCTTGTAAGAACTGAATATAAAATGCCAAAAATATAGATAATCCGAGGGGAGTTTCCTAACAAAATTTCCATAATTTTTTTCAAGGTTGAATTCAAAAGGAACGCTTTCGATCCAACAGATTACTTTCGGTATGAAAACCCCAAGATAGGACGAAACGTCGGACGTACAGGGAACACAACTGCCGATCTGACGTTATTTTCCTTCAAAGCGTTCGTTGAATCAAATTTATTTAATGGTTGTAAAAGAGGCCCAAAGCAGAGGAAGACTTCAAATAAGGGACGAGCCTTCGTACATTATGCTCCGTGAAATACAATGGCAGCATAGAAAAATCCGGATTTAGCTGAGTAATGATGGCGTAATTCCTGGGGATGAAATCAAAATAGGATTACAAAACAAACAAAAATTTCCTTCAAACCGGACCTGATTAGTTGAATGATAAAGTTGCGCAATTCAAGTCTTTATATGAAAAAACAATGCCTTTATTCTGTTTGAGAGAGTTTTCACATAGTGAGTTGGACGTTTATTGAAATTTAAGTCAGATAACTCATCTGGAAAAACTGAATAGCTTGCTATTCAAACAATTAAATCTTTGAAGCTTTCAAGAGCTGAATTTGCAGAATTTTCATCAAACGCTATATGAGATTGAAAAGATGACGTTCTAGTTGAAAAATCTTGAGAATGATTTAGATTTTTATATCTCCAATTAGGAGTGAAAAAATATGAAGGGATGGATTACAGTGATTTGATTGCTTGCATTGGTCAAATGAAATGAGATGAGTCTTAGACTAAATTCTGATACATTTCACAAAGGTCTGATAGGATTTTTTTTAGATTGCATCTTGAAAGAAGCATACGCTGCTTTCTCAAGTACCTACTAGTGAAATAGAATACTTTGTATGCAAAGTAATAAATAATAATATAATAATAAAAGTTTTCACATCAGCTTTTATATACATATTTATATTGGATCATTGTCCACCAGTTCTCATTTGTTGACGCCTCATAAATTTCAGTATTCAAAAAGAATTAGGTAGGTACCTTCATAATTTATATGAAGGGTTTTACACATAATTAGAATTCGAGTTTTCTTGCCGCTTCGAGTAATCGGATTAGAAACTCAGTATAGTCATGCTGTTAGGCTTGTTAATTGTTCAGTCAATTTACAGTATCTACCCAATTACCGCCCTTTGAGCAGATTCGTTTTTTTAACTGTTATTAGGGCGTCGCATTTCAAAGCTGAAACACCTCCACTTGAGTTTTCTTGGAAGGAGTACAGTCAGTTAGTTCGAGGATGAATTCTTTGATGATTGAGATGCATTTTCTTTATCGATTCTTTTTTTCATCTTCAATCTTTCTCGACTTTCACGAATGTATTTGGATTTCCAGTCTGAAATATTTTTTCATTGATATCATTTCGCAAAAAAAATAAAACACTTCGACCCAATTTTTTTTCGATTCTTTTTTGGGTTTCTACAGTGCAAGGTTCATAATCTTATAGGGCTAGCTGATCGCTAATTGTTCAAGGTTTCTCTTCTTACGAGAAATCTTTCTAGAGGTAGTGTAAGAGAACACCTTAAGTATAATTGAAGATTAGAAAAATGCCCCACTTGTCTCAATGATAGAAGATTTTGTCCAAATTTGTCTAATTCTGTGTCAAATCCGTTCATGTTGTTATGTCTTGTAGAATAATATCTTCCAAGAATATCTGAGTTTCGCACTTTCGGGGTAATATTTATTCAGTATATTCTCTCAATCCATAGGGTAAATTCTGAAATTGCGTCGTTAATCTACTGTTTTGAACTAAATGTGGTCATAAAATCATAAACAATTCTTTAAGTATTAAACTTTTATTCTATAACATCAACATCAAGCAAAACTCGAATATTTTCCAAAAATAAAATAAAATACAAAATTCTGATTTTGACAATCTCTCCCTCACCACATGTGTGAGATGACGTTTGATATATTTTTTTCGAAATTGTTTATTTTCATCAAAAGTTTCGTCGTCTGTGGAATCGTTTGTAAAAAGCGCACTCGTCAAGTCTTCTTGTGTCCATTTTCCCCTTGTACCCTCACGAATAGTGTGACAAGTAGGCATTTTGGCTCTGAAAATAAAAAAATATTGTGCGTCATCTATCCCATGAGTTCAGTTCACAACAAATTCTTAGAGAAGACGTTAGATTAATGAATATAGCTTTCATAATAACCCAACTTCCAACTGCCTTTGACAGAACGTCGACTTACAGTAGATTTTTAATAAAAAATGGGATCAAACTAAACATGTACCTATGTATCTTATACACTGCGTGTATGTCATGTCTCCCTGTTTTACCCTATTTAATTCAAAAATTACTAGAGAAACTTTATGGTAATATTCCACTTCAATAAAAATTCAATGAATTAGAGAAAATAATACATGATACTCGTACAGAAGGCTAATTCTAATACTAGTTCAATAAAAACCTCGAATCTTCGTGGCTCGTTTTTCAATTTTCAACTCTTGGAAAAATTATGCCTTCTACACTTGTAATATAATACTTTATTCTAAAACAAGTTGCAGAATGAGCTCCTCTTCCACGAATGCGAAAGCATGAGTGTTGGAATTGCCTTCTGCAACGAGTATTAGACGATATTTTCTCTATTTCAGTCTAGTTTTGTGAAATACTTTCGAAATTGAAATAAAAATTCAGATTGAGACTTTTGTATTGTATCTTGGCAGTTGGTGTGACTTACTAAATCTGACAGATTACGGAATTTGAATTGATTTGTTTTGAAAATTGGGAGGATCTGAGGTCAGTACTGACATCCACAAAACGAGAAATGTAACTAAAAACAATGTTGTTATGAGTTTCATTACAGCACTACTTTTAGTACTGTAATGAACTCATTACGATACTGAAATAGAGAAATTCCTATTCATAACTTTTAATACTATTTTTGTTATAGATTTCACCGAATTTGTTGAAAATCATATTAATGAATTCTCGCATTCTTAACTCCGAGAGATGATTTGGAGACGCATTTTTCCATCAGAACTATCTAGTCTAGGGTGTCTCCAAACGCCTCATCCAAATCGAATTGACCTAGCCGACGGGCGGGTAGAGGAGTTCCCCTAGGAAGCATGCTTGGAGCGAATGCTTCCCGAACGTAATGGATTGAACACCCTTGGCTGTCAGAAATGCACAGTGGGAGGAAAATCCGAAGACATTAGTTTCCGCTCCTTTTGTTGCTAATTCATTGATCAAGATCACGCGAAAATGAACCTTGAGCTCATTTCGTATTCAACCGCCTTGCTCCCTACGCTTCCTGATAGCTTGGAAACGGGGAAACGTTACATTTTGAAAGCATGCGTTGCAAGGGTTCTTGCTCAATAATTGACACTTTCGCGGAAATGTCGCCGACAAAACTGTTACTGAATATTTCAGCTTGGGTGGTTCTCGCCGCGAATAACGTGCAACATCTTTTCGAACTCTTATTGCTGAATGAAATGGAGCACAACATAATATCAAAACGTATTTCAAAACAATACAGCAAAGTTTGATATTAAAATTGTTATAACATAATTATGTAGAACTGAGGTAAGGCCAAAGATTCTCTGTGTCGAATCCATTTTTCAATACATTCAGTTGAGGTTAGGTTAGGTTACCTCCAGGCTTTGAGATCAAAGTTATTTTTGTTGTATACGAAGTAAGATGATAAGTCTGCCCTGAAGATCTTATTCATGATACTTAAGCTCCCAATCGAGTCAAGATATAAGAGCTTAGAAAAAAAACCTCAGCCAAAAACATCTATCTAGCAGTGAACTGTGATGATTTAACACTCATTGTAATGACATCTTGATAACGTTGACTCTTCTGACCGACCCTGAAATCATGTATAGCCATATTGAAGCAGATAATTAAAACTTCCCGCAAATGACAAGAATTCGGCTTGTAAACTGACATGATTAATCTAAGATCTTTTAATTTCAACTACCACTTACCTCTACAGCTAGTTATTGCAAAAGGGTGGAAGCAAAGATGTACACCTAATATATTGGAAAATTATTTCTCTATTTCAGTATCGTAATGAGTTCATTACAGTACTAAAAGTAGTGCTGTAATGAAATTCATTACAGCATTGTTTTCAGTTATATTTTTCGTTTTATGATTGTCAGTACTGACCTCCGATCGAATCAAGTTTCGAATCGAATCAATTCAAATTCCGTGATCTGTCAAATTTCGTATGTCACACCAACTGCCAAGATACAAAACAAAAGTCACTAATCTGAATTTTCATTTGAATTTCGAGAGGTTTTCACAAAAATGGACTGAAATAGAGAAAATACCGTCTAATACTCGTTGCAGAAGGCAATTCCAACACACATGCTATCGAAAACTCGCTCCTTCGTCGCTCGATTACGAACTTCGCATTCGTGTTGGAAAAGGAGCTCATTCTGCAACTTGTTTTAGAATATACTATTCTCTATATCGGTATCGTAATGAGTACTAAAAGCAGTGCTGTAGTGAAACTCATTACAGCATTGTTTTCAGATATTTTTCGTTTTTTGGTTTTCAGTACTGACCTCATATCCTCTCAATTTTCAAATTAATTCAATTCAAATTCCGTAATCTGTCAAATTTCGTGAGTCACACCAACTGCCAAGTTACAATACAAAAGTCACTAACCTAAATTTTTATTTGAATTTCGAGAGTATTTCACAAAACTTGACTCAAATAGAGAAAATATCGTCTAATACTCGTTGCAGAAGGCAATTCCAACACTTATGCTTTCGCATTTGTGAAATAGGAGCCCATTCTGCAACTTGTTTTAGAATATACTATGATCAATTCACCCTGAAAAGCATGCTATACAAAGTCCTTGACCTGTTCTTATATTTCGTTATTTGATGTGACATCTGGAAAGCGGTCACGAAAATTGAAGTGTCAGAAATTTCATTGATTTTTTTCAAGATGTAAGATGCTAAAACTATCTTGCTTTTGCTGAAACTTTTAAAGAGTTGTGTGATTATTGAGTCACATTGATTCACACCATTTTAATACCGTACTCCCTATATTTTTCTGAGAGAATTGATTTAATAATTCAACTAAAAGGTTAAAAATAAGTGAAAAAGATTTGGACAGAAACAGCCCATACCCATAACAAACATAGAAAATCTGCTTGATATCTAAACTCACGATTCCCATGATATCAGACCAGATTTATTCAAACTTTTTGCCATTCGTTTGCGTAATCGTTAATTTTGCCAGCATAGTATATACCTAAATACACTCGGAAATTCCGAGGTGTATTCAAAATCTGTCCAGGTATGGCATATATTCAGTGTGTGGTTGTTGAGTTTCCGCAGATGTTCCCTTTGGAATAACTAAATGTGTGAATCTAGGTCTACAGAACTTGAATAGCAAATAAATTTCCATTGTTGGTTGAGGTACAGACGTGAGTCAGAGCCCTAATGAGGGCAAATAAGCGAAGTTAAATTCCGCAAAGTTGTATCCTGTTTTCTATTCCTGATGTTCGGGGTTCAAAGTAACCGTACCTCAACAAATGATAGTAAAGTTTAATTTAGCCTTACCAGATGGATTTAATTAACACTCAGTCGGTGCATGTGCAGAGGGAGAGGATCAACCCGATGCAAATTCTTTAGTAAGTAAATCAGTAGCGTAGCAGATATGTGACATGTGGGATAAATACCTACTTTTTATTTTGCTTGTATTGTTAGAGCTTTCCCTAATTTCCATCGAACGTGACTTGAAATGGATTCCCAAACATAAAAAATACAGATATAACCAGTACTAAGATGTGCATCTACTCGAACAGTTAGGTGACAGGCTCTCTACAAGGTTTAACAATTGGATAACCACGCCCTGAAGCAATGATTAATGACAAAAATTGCTATGAATTCAGACATTATTCAAGATACTCTGGCATGAAAAAGTGCTCCAGCAACTTGTTGGTGAATAATTCTAGAACTCAGCTTATGCATGCTGAAAATGAAAAAATTCTGAAACTGCGATTTCAATTCAAAGACGTAACAACAAAGGACCTTTGATTTAATTATCTGAGAAAGCTCTCTACACTCAAATGGCAGCAGACTGGATTATACTTCCTCCCGGTTGAAATGTCTTAAAGCAAACTCTATTGTTGTGCCACCCAAATCCTTATCAGCGATGCCAGGCAGACTCATTCTTTCACTTTCTGAAGATTGATTCGGAGTGGATACAATTAAGGGTTCTTAATTAATTTGCACCCACAAGTGTACTCAGCTTTTCGTTTGGAAACGCAGCGAATGAAAACGATCATATTCCAAAATGAGGGACGAATGCTAAATAAATAAATAAATAAATAACGTCTTTATTCAGAGAAATAGAATTATAATATGCCTGGCAATCATGACATCCAGGGCGAAGTCTAGCGAGATATTCAACTTAACCCCACAATGATGTACGAAGCCAGACTAATAGAGCATAATTTTAATGAAATTCAAAATAACGAGATGGCTGAAAATAAAATAATAAGGAAATCAGACAGCACCCTCCCTCACACCACAGCAAAGATCAAACAAGAAAAAAAATTGTCTCAGGTCGACTCAGATTTCTGTTTTTCTTGAAAAAATGCAGAATGAAGACGTATTATTGATGATATAATAATTCTTCAACGCGAGACTCATAGATTGATACTAACACTAATATAGTTTGTGAATTAGCCTAATATTGGCCTGGAAACAACTAATGAAAATAAATTTCGAAATTAAAACTATAAGACAATCGCTAAGCTTGATGAGTTCTAATTTGAAAAATTCGCTGAAAGAAAATGTCACTAACGTTGAAAGAATTGAGAGCTTGTTGATGATTTATGAGTAGAGAGCAACGATTCTCGATTTTGAAATTGTCAGTCTTGCCTTTTCTTTCTGTTCTTTCCGAATGTGAATCAAGCTTGGAAACACAATGGCCCAACCCTGATAGTTTTTGGTGACGACCATCCTGAAAATTAACGTCTTATCGTTTTTTTAGGAGTTTATCTATCATCGTGAAAGATCGGTGTTTGACTGTCCCAACCATATCATCTATAATTATCATTCTGATAAGATTCTTCCCAAATAAATGAGGCAATCTGGAAAATCGGGAAATCAGGCAACATCAGGAGTTATACGAACAAATCCGTTTAGTGACAAGCTCCAAATGATGGATCCCTCATAACCTTTATCTTTGAACAGGAATAACGCTCGATTCAGCAGAGTTATAATATTGATTCAGTGGTTTCCGGTCCCCCAGGCGCCATCCTCATTATCCAGAAATTTGAGCGGGTCTGAAATAGCGGCAATGAAATAAGAATGAGATTTCCTCTTTCAATCTGGAATACCTCCATCATTTCCACCTGTCACGATGTGAATTGTAGATGAATTGTACCGACTTGATGTCGCACGTCTTGGAAATAATGATGAAACTACATTCTAAGGATTATGATGAAGCGAAAGCCGATACATTGCAGAAAATTCACTTGGAGTGAATAACTAGATAAAAGCACGAAATACATTCAAAATTCAAAATCGAGTCACGAAGTTGCGAGTATTAGACGATATTTTCTCTATTTCAGTCAAGTTTTGTGGAATACTCTCGAAATTCAAATAAAAATTCAGATTAGTGACTTTTGTATTGTATCTTGGCAGTTGGTGTGACTTAAAAACTTTGACAGATTACGGAATATACGTAATACGAAAAATATAAGTGAAAACAATGCTGTAATGATATAATTACAGTACTACTTTTAGTTTTGTAATTAACTCATTACGATACTGAAATAGAAAAAATAATGTATGATAATCGTACAAAAGGCTCATTCTAACACTCGTTCATTCAAAAACTCACCACTTTCTGGCTCGCTTTTATAATAAACTGATACTGTGATGGACGGAAAAAAAGAATAGAGGCAGAAGTAGGATGGGAAATTTTTTATGGGGAGTCCTTGAATCATTAAAATTTTCAGCACCCATTTTGTGGGGGAAAATAGACGAACTTCAGCGAGAATGAATAATAGCATTAAATTCAAAACCATTCGGCCGACCTTCTGCCTAGGTAGCGGAATGATTCAGGCCAATCCCAGCGTTTCATGTCGGGGCGAAAATTACCAATTTCCCCTGCAAATTACTGAAAAAACCGTAAAAGTGATTACGATCTCACTAATTCGCCTCAAAAAAGCACATTGGACGCCATAAATAATAAAAAACGAGCCTCGTAAGCCTCTCGTTATGCTTTAATTCCGGAAAAATTGCATAACCATAGTTTTCTCTGTACACGACCGACATAATGCGAACCACAAAGGAAATCCAACATAATTCGTGTACATAGAATATATGGCATGTGAAAGCCTGCTACGGTACCGCGAAAAAGGACCAATTCAGGGTCGATTCATTGTGAATTGTCCACACCACAACCTTTCTCGAAATATTGTGTACCATAAAACAAAAACAATTGAAATTCTACTTCAGTGCCTACCTTGAAAAGTTTTATAGCCTTGAAATGTCAGTTGGATTCATGTGGAGTATTCAATTCTTGTGAAGTTCAGACAGAGAATAATTAAACTCATTTAATTCCCGATATGATTTTTTTGTATGGATTACTTATTTCAATATTGAAGCCTTGTTGATTTATTCTCAAGTAAATGTTCATCGTTCTAAGCAAAGTATCAATAATTTTTTGGAGGAACGTTGAACGAGATATGAAATCCTCAGTGAGCTTTGAGTTTGGCACATGTAGCATCCTTCAAGTTCACTGACTATTATTAATCCTCACAACTGACAGGACCTGGGTATTAGTATGTACAAATCGTAGGAGTAGAACTTCCAAACGTCTGTCATCTGATGTCAGCTTGTTGCGAGGATTTCAAGTCAACCGTGCTATATTAAGGTGTACGAAAATTGCAACAACTCATATTTCGAAACGACAAGTGCACGAAAATATTTTTCTGCTAAAATAATCTGGAAAAGTATATTCTAAAACAAGTTGCAGCATGCTTCTTCGTCGCTCGTTTTCGAACTCCAGTTGGAATTGCAACGAGTATTTTCTCTATTTCATTCGAAATACAAATAAAATTTCAGATTTCACATCCTAGTGACTTTTGTATTTTATCTTGGCAGTTGGTCTGACTTAGGAAATTTGACAGATTACGGAATTTGAATTGAATTGATTTGAAAATTGAAAGGATCGAAGGTCAGTATTGAAAACCACAAAACGAAAATTATAACTGAAAACAACGCTATAATTTCATTACAGCAATGCTTTTAGTACTCTAATGAATCTCATTACGATACTAATAGAGAAATTTTTAATTGTTCTGATACTGCTGAGTTGTTATGAACAGGAAGAAATTTATAGTATCGATGAAATTCTCCGTTTTATGAATCTTATACACTTGGAAACGTTTCGGTTTTCTGTTCGAAGTATTTCCCAAAGCTAAATTCTCTTTATTGAGAAACATTTACTTTTAGATAAAAATACTTCATAATGAATAACGTGTTTTCTACATCAAACCTTAACTTCAATCCTAACCTTAACTTCAACATTATCGACTGATAAAGTTACTTATCATACTATACTTTGATCTTCTGCAAATACTTCACAAATCGAGTATCTCTTTCGATCCAACATTGACAGGAAACTCAGTAATCATCAACAATTCAATAAAACATGGGAGAGACTCAGTTTATTATGATGAAAGCTCTTCTATATGCATTCTAGGGGAGGGAATTGCCTCTAGTCAGCGCCTGTTGACATCAGCATGGGTTCAGCTCGTTATAATCCTCATTTTATGTGCACTGCATATGTGCATAGTTGATCGTGAACGAAAAATAACATGCAAACTCAACAGTCACGTTGGGATTCAATTTCAATTTTCATTCATTCAAAGTATGGGGTTGATTTGATGTGAATTCAATCGAGCTACTGAATATCTCTTTCAGCTGCGGAAAGCTAAAATTACACAATTTATGCATGCAAACAACAATCGATATTGAAAACATTCTAACTCTATGAATTTCAAAAATCCATAAGGACATCACATCTTTAAAATGGGATTTGGAATAGTTATATATGATGTGATTGTTGAAAGTTTGTCAAACGAGGTGGAATGAACAATTTCACAATAAAAATAAAATCACTTTTAACACAAATATCATACAATAGTTCATACATTTCTGCCCTATTTTGATTAAACCAAATAGGCAAATTTGGAAAGACATTGAACTTTAGAATGCATTTTCTGGGTTCACTTTGGCCCTGAGTCCTACTTATTTCGATTGAGATAAAAATGAGCTCTTAAAACCGTTAAGCTGAAGGCAATTGATGAAGTCTGAGCCCCTTGATATTCGTTGATATCAAAGAAATGCGAGATTTGGGAGAGTATCGTGTAAGAAAACCTGATATAGTTAGCACAAAGTGTCTGACGTAATGGGTTTCTTTGAGGGCTCACACTAATTGAGTCTGGCGACTTTTCAAATGACGGTGGTTTTCCGTGAAAATTCAGAGGTTTTAATGAAGCACGACCGCTTTCGACCCTTTTTTTTATTCTTTTTCCACGATTTGCGGAATTTAATTTTAATTTCAATTCCTGCTTGGCACGAGCTCCAAGGAAATAAAAAATTATGTCAGGTCTTTTGAATCTGTAATCAACCCGTGACGGCAGGGAAAAATTTTAAATGATCGGTAATGAAGTGGATACGTTATGACGGAGGAATATTGCTGTATAGCCGTAATCCTTAATTGAATCGGCAATTTTCGGGAATTTCATCATACCTGCTTCATTTGCTCTAACTCCTCCTATATTAAGATTGATTTTTCTATCGTGTATTGTAGATTGTAGTTGACCAAATATATTAATCATAATGGAATGTTCACTTCCTGACGTGAAGGTTTTGGTAAATTCAAAAAGGTGAAGAGAAGTGAACGCTCATACAAGAGACAAAATGACGAAACGTTCCTTTCTCAATCCATAAAAAGACCCACACTTTTTGAGAATTATTTTTTCAAAATTTTGTTCAGAGTTCAGAGGACGTATTGACTTATTTTTCTAGTATGAACTGTGTTCTCAGATTACAGTTTATTCGTTAGAATGACTTTGAATAAACTTGCAGATGAAGGCTTTCCGTTTGACATTGTCATAGAGAATTTGCAGACTGAAGCTCATGAATCGATACTCAAGAACATGAATCGGGACTAGCCATGGACTCTCAGAGGTTGTTGCACAAGATTGGTTTCTCACATTCTCTAACGTAGCAGGTCCTTGATTAACTGTCGTATAATGTAACAACAGTTTCTGCATGCAGTGTCAAATGAAACATTACGTCAAAGACTTCCTGGGGTTAATTTACGGTCACGACGATTACAGGGATGGGTCTGACTCAAATGAGCCTCAAGATCTATTCAACTGGCATCAGCAATACAGAAAATAAACCAGTTCTTGAAAAAGAAATTTTTATTAATTTTGTTTCTTGAACGTTAACATGTTGAAAAATCATTTTATATAATAAATATAATGGAAATGATAAAAATATATTATAAGGATTAGGAAAAGTTTAATTTTCGTTCAGAACTTTTTTCTGCTGTCCTTTTTTTAATTCGTGTATTTGATGCTACTAGCATTACCCTTTCCTCATTTTGAGAAATGTTTACATGCCTCTTCATATTCTTATTGATTATGTTTCTACCATAAATATATCAATTGAAATATATTCAGAGAGGAAAATTTTCTCAAATAAACTAATTAAACTACAATATAATCTCCCACAAAAAATTGCCAGATCAATAGATTCATCCAACAAAATACCAGTGTACGCTTTAATTTCTCTTTTATAATAATCAGGTTGACTCATCATTCCAATCCATCATTAGATATTTCAAACAACGATCAATGATACCGATACCACGGTGGATATAGACTACCGAATAATGTTACTGAAAAAACAAACATGCAGACTAAAACAGGGGTGCCTATAGGAACAGCAATCATTCGAAGGAGCAGTACCTAACCACTAAATTTTTGTGTCATTTTCTCCAAATAGAAGCTGTGATGATGAGTTCAACTCTGGATTGTTTGTTTTTGGTTTACGTGTATAAATAACAGTAAAAAAATTGCTATCTAACAGATGTGTTGAACAAAACAGAAGTCCAGTTTTTTTGTCGATGTGACAAAAAATATGGAATTGTTCTTGAAATGCTTTTCATTTTCCTTCATAATACGAAATACCTATATCAAACTGACCTATGAAAGTAATTTTCCCTTTCTCCTAAAATGTTTATTTATACATATGGTAAAGATAAGTAAGGTTATATCTGTCTCGAAATAAAAGCTAGCGGATGCCAAAATCAAAATTTCCTGTGATGAAACTCCATTTACTCACAGAAAAAACTGTTTGGTGCGAAATTGTTATGCGCCAAAAATAATATTATCAATTTATAAATTGTCTTTCATCGAACTGCGTAAATATCTGCAAAGTAAGTTGGCTCTATTTTTAATTTCCTCACGAAAACCATCAACAAGTAGGTGATAGAGAACAAACGTTCCATGTCGCAGCAACGGATTCATTTTCTATAATTAGGGATTATTGTTTGACCGATTCGTCAACAGCTTTCATCGAGGAAGATGTAGATCGTTTCAATCAGGATTGTGTATATGCCAGAAGGCTAAGTTGATCTTACGTAACTCCAGACAAAAAAAAAACAGGAATTGAATATATTCAATTGAACCGAAAATTCAGTATCAGTGACTGATTCACTGAATGATTCTGTATTAGATGTATTGTCATCAAATAGTTGTGATAATAATTGAAACAGGGATTAAACATCGAATTAAATATGAAATACCATTCAAAAACTGAAATAATATGAAAATGTAAATGTCTTATTTACATTAAATCATCGTGAATGATGTTTCGATCATTCAAGATGGTTAATGATATAGAATGAGGTTTAACAAAAATGTTTTTCCTGACGGTAATCTAAATTTTTAAGGAACAGAATAAAATGGAAATAAAAAATTCTTTTTCTTTTACGGTAATCTAAATTTCATTTCAAACTGTGAAATTTACATAGTGAATCTACGGTCAATCCGACTTCCCCAACAAAAAACGAAGAATTTTCCCTAAGCGTTAAATATAGAACCTAGTTTTCGACAGCAATTATCTGCTCGTTTAACGTTTGAACATAAAGCTCGACATTGATTACTGTTTGAGGTTGTGGATGGTGCACTTCACAGGGAAATATTTATATTTCAATAAATTCCGCACTCTTGACAAGAACGTCTATATAGATCGAGTTTTGAACGTTCAATTTCCTGTCTATCATAATTTTTGATGGGAGCTTCCTGAATTATTGAGTACGGAGGAATAACCTGTCGAGGATTCTGAAGATAATTTACGAACATGCTTGATGTATCTTATCTTCATCTACGTCTAACAGGAATTGAACAATGTACGAAACTTAGGAAATGCTACTGAATCATAGTGCTCTACAGAAAAAATCGCACAAGGAGAATGTGATTTTGTATATGCAGATTGGTTACTTCTTCATAACATTTCTTTCGATTATCTAGATAAAAGAATTTTTTTTCAAATTGAGAAAAATTTACTCAAATGCATGCATGAAATATTTAGTTCGTTACTTCTCGATCAGAATCGTTTTATATTAGTTGTGAGTAGAATGGAACTTCAGAATTTTCAAGGACATTGAACCTTCTTAAGAAAATTTCCTCCATAAATGAAACATCCACAACTCAAGACGTACTTTCCATGGAACAAGGGCGAAAACATGTTGATACCTTATTTGGGTGTTAGGTTTCAAGTCTTCGAATGATCGGGTCAAAAGCTTGTTTTAGATTGAGCCGAATTTCTGGATAAAATCCTTTTGTAACTTTCCGAGGGATCACACATCACCTAGTAGTAATTGAATCCACAAACCATGAAACATTGAATCTATGGCTAACCGTTTCCATTGTTGTTCAATTTGGCCAGTTATTGTGAGAATAAAAATGCTGATTGTGCAAATATTATTTCGAAGTTGGTAGGTTCTGTTCTGCTAATGGATGACAAAAGCCGAATAAACATTCGTATATTGGTCTCCAAGTATAGCGTATTCATGATTATTTTGTGTTTGCTTGGGATGCCTACAGGTACGAATCGATCATCGTGTTCTAAAATTACGAAAATACCGTTTGAAACGAATCAATAACATGACGAAGTCGAATATTTAACATGTTTTTTGAGGTAAATATAGAGGCACCTTTTCTCATCGAAAATATGATTCGATAAACATTCCATTTCTATACATGTCCTTTCAGACTGATTCACATTCGGGGATCTACAATGTATAAAAAGTGGGCACTGTAAATCTTCGAATGTTTTTCAAGTGTTCCTTTTTTTTCACTCATGATTCATTTCGTATCTTATTATACTCGTGCTGAATAAATTTGTTAGCCAACTTTATCCTCTTTTATGTCTTCTAATGTCACATGGTTTGATCTTTGAATGAATTCTTTTCTTCATTGTCGAAAATTTCTTCAGACTTCTGGTTCCTACTAAAAATAAGGCATGTATGAAAAATACCAAAAGTTGTTTTTCACTGTGGAAATGAACTTGTGAAGTAAAGTATTCTTCAATTTGATGAATTAATCGTTTTGTTTCTATGTGTATAGCAGCTTATGTGAAAATTGCCGAAACAAATACGTTATTTATTGGGTGAGTCAACGCGAGATGATGCTGTAATACAGGAAACCCGAATTGATTATCATCTCAAGTAAACTCCCTTTTTATAACAACATAATCGGCAGCAATGAAAAGGTCGAAAGGTGAACAACTCATATGTGCTACACGATTATTCTTGTTGGAGCTAAGAGTGTGAGAATCAGAAATAGTTCCTGATAAAATATTCATTGATTGATTTGACCTTCTCAAAAACTGGCGATTCACTATTCTTTCGGTATCTGCTGAATATTACGCCGATAACGATTTAGTCAGGGAGCTGGTTGTCAGGGATGTCAATTTTGACTCACATCGAGTTTAACATGAAAAAGTGTGGAAAGATAGAGCATAATTTGTTTCGACTGCCTCTGATGGTAGGAATAATGAACAAAACGATGATAATTGGAGAAGCGGTCATGAAAGACTTTGCAGGACCTTGCATCTATTCGGTTGCTTAGGACTTTGAATTAAAAAAAATGTTAGCACACGTAGCCTGGTTGAGATCTCATCTACCAATAGTAGAAGTCCATTCGTAATTTGTTTTACTCCGACATTTTCTTTAATCGACCAATTCAGGTGTACCAACGTGAAAATTCGTATTATGTCCTTTTTTTGAATCATTAGAAAACTTATTTATTGCAAAAATCATTGGTCTAACTCATATTTTTGTAGTAATGGTGACAGACCTGCTTCTTAATATTTCTTGTGGTAGAAATAACAATCATTGTCTGCCCCATGAACAATTAATATCAAAATGTGGGCAGTCAGCTCCCTGACTAAATGTTACAATATCGTGGATATTGAAATTAGGTTGACATATTCACTTTCCCAATTCGAAATGAAGCAGGTCTCACATATGTTGAATATTCATGGCGTTAAACATCGAAAATTTGATTGAGGGTATAAATTTGTTGAGGCAAAAGGTCTCCGGCTAATAACCAGGTTATACAGGGTTATTGGGTATTGATCCCAAATCCGTCTAGGGATATAGAGGAGTTAGTTAATCATTTCAAGTTTGGAACCACTCAGCAAAAGAGAATATTTGAGGGAATCCGTCACCGAACCTACTCATTAATAAATCACCAAATGAAGCCTTGCAGTTCATAACATCATAAATGACTTAACGCTTGAGACCACAATTTACTATAGGTAAGTGTACATAGTCCCCCTACTTGATATTTTAGGTGTTACTGAACTGTTTCCAACCATTTTCATGTGTTTATGCATTATATTCATTTAGTTGATTCCATTTATATAACGGTGTTGTTCTAAAAATATGAAAAAAATAAAGTTAAGAAAAAATCCGAAAAAATTGAGACTGAAGAATAAAAAAAAAACTGCGATGGAGGAAATGAAACAGCATTAATAATGTGTGTCATTCCTGAGGGCAAGGGAAAATAAAATAAATAATGCTTTTCAATCATAGTGCAGGTATATCCGAATGTTCTTTATGAGTAAGTTTTTGTTCGAAAGTTTTCCTCTCATAATGAACATTAATTTGCAACTAACTATTACTTCTCTTCATTCCAGAATTATTGTTTATAATAGTCCTCTGAACTAAATGATACTCGAAATTGTTGTTTCAATTCGCGGCCGACGAATTTTACACCAAATAATTCATAAGAATGATATACAATGAGTGTTTATCTTCCTCATCACTGAATAAATTATTCAAATTGCACATCAATTTATGTAATCAATTAGAGTGACAGTGAACGATAATTGAGGATCTGATGGACTGGCAGCTAAGGACGGAGGAAAACAACATCACAATTAATAACAAAATGGTGTCCAACATCGGGTGATGCAGACTCATACTGGGACGGCGCTCAAATTGAAGTTTATCCACTTCATGATATATTGGAAAATCAGAATAGAAAATGACTGAGCTAGCGAATGAAATATCCGGAATTGAATAAGCATTTTTAGGATAGAGGAAGGCGATTACAGAAAAATGAAAGAAAGAATATATAATATAATTATTAATATAACTTGAAAAATCAACGAGTTTATTACTTTGATGCTGAAAGGAAAATTAAAATAGAAAATGATCAAGCCATCAGGAACTGGAAAATTTGTGCTCCATTGGTGTTGTCTTGTGCCGTGAATATTTTCTTGAAAATTCTTCAGATTTTCCGGTAAATAACAAAAATGAAAAAAAATCAGACAGCACTTTTTTCCGTTAATAATTGATTCATAGCTTTGTTCTGCAAGTGTGCCAACTTGTGGCGGTCAGATAATCAGGGATAATAAAAAGGTTTTTTGTACAACTGCCATTAAAAGTGACACTTTTAATGACAGAAAACAATTAAAATTGATTGTTTACTTGGGAGCGTGTTAAAAATAATTTTAACATTACTGTTAAAAATATTTTTAGCACTCCATTTTCTTATGATGAAATCAGATGAGAAAAATTCAGCAATTGCAAATTCTTATTATCAATTTTTAACAATCATTGCTTATGAACATCGTAAAACTAGAACAATTACTAAAAATAATGCCCTGTGACGTTAGGGAGCTTCGCGACACATTATTAGAATCTTCAGCACCATCAGTACTTATAGAAACCGGAAGTACAATATAGGATGATGATGATCCAAAATCTGTTGAGGTAGGGAGAATTTTTTCATTTATATATGCAATGGAATCATCAACATAGCCCTCGGCTACCGTCGTAGACTCCCATCCACCATGTTTTTTTATATCCGTAATATTTGCTCCTTATTCCGCTAGCAATAGAGCGGAGGATCTTCGAAAACAGTGTCCTGTATATTGCTTTGGTCCTGGCAGTTTGAGGAATTAGGCAACAATAGATGGAATTTTCCAAATGTATTAATACCAACTGGATTGGCAGTGCATTTATTATTCATGTATTTCAGGAAAAAACGACTATGTTTGACGACAGAAGGGCGCAGTTCAAAGTACTTATGAAAATAGTCTACATACTTCCCAATAATACTGAAAGAACGACTGACTTTCGTTTTTGTATTTGGAATATATAACCAATGATTTATTTGTTATTTCGATGTCTTCCACTGATAAATTACACAATTTTTCACGCCGACAGGCTCCAATTAATCCGAAAATAGTTGCAACCTTAACTATCAAGTATTTTCCTCATCTGGTGCCTCCTTTATAAACTTTTGAACTTGTTCACGAGTGAGAATTTTCGATTTTTCGGGACGATATCCTTCACTTTCCCGTTGAAAATATGCTATTACCTTAAAATATTTACTAACATCCACACCATTTTTAACAAGGGCGCTTGACTTTATCATTGAAAATTGCTTCACAAAGTTGATGAACTCCATATTTTTGATTTTTCTTCTAAGTATGCCAGGAAAACAGTTTCACTGAAGTTCCCTTCTACATTTTTCAATATACACAAGGCCAGGAAATTGTTATTTGCAAAATCGTACTGCTGAACAGATTTCTCAGGTAGAAGTTCCAGATTTGCTCTTCTTGCAGACTCTTCAATATCAAGAGGAACAACCAAATCGTCACTTTTATAATAATTGGACTATCGACAAACATATTAAGCAGTTAAAAACCCAAGATGAAAATTGGACAGGAACGAAATTCAAATGACAGCGTCTTTTCTTATTTGTTAGTAATCATAACGTTGGCAACGTTTTCCACTCACAACAACCTTTTGATTATTTGAATGTTAAAATGCATTTTGAAGTTTATTGTCATTGCAAATTCGCTCATTTCATTATCAAATTGTACAAAAAACATTGTATTGTATTTGTGTTAAAAGTGATTTTATGTTGTTCTTGAAATTGTTCAATTCGCTCCGCTCATTTCACAAACTTTTTCACTCACAAATTACTTTCAACACCCGTATCATAAATAACTATTTCCTCATATGGAGAAAATAAGAAAATCAGTAGATAATGGGGAAAATCAGCATACTTGGCAACAGTGTGTGTGAAGCCCAGCACTTCTGGGTTTTTGAGAATATTTTTGTTGGGCTGGGTTGTGCTAGGCTTTTGTTGCTTTGTGCCGTTGAAATTTCGTTTTTGTTCCCAAGATATTTTACAAATTGTGTTGAACGAACACGTGTTTAGTACAACACATTTTGTGAAATATCTTGAGAATCGAATGTTATAAAAGAAAAATTCCAACCTAACAAAGCAGCACAAACCGAGCATGATTTAAGACAACAAAAATTTCCCCGAAAATTCGAAAGTGCTGGGCAATGTAGTTTTTTTAATTTTCTCTATATGAGGGAAAACCTGCTAAGTTTTTTTCTGGAAATCTGACTGGCACAAGTTGGCACTTCGTGGCACAATCATATAAAACAATTTTTGTCAAAAAAAAGTACAGAGCCGTTTTTTTTTTTTCATTGCCGGAAAATCTGAAGAATTTTCAAGGAAATATTTATGGCATAAAACAGTACAAATTTATCGATTCATTTGTGATAAGAAAAAACGAAATGCTAGGTTATCTTTCTTTTTCAATTTCGATTTTCAGGGAAACCATCTCGAGAACTACATGGAGTTTAGAGAAAAATTCAACGGCACAAGGCAACACAAACCTAGTACAATTCATCACAGCAAAAAAAAATTGAAAATGCATAAGAGCTGGGCCAAATTCACGCACATCAAAAGGTAGATGGTATCTCATTTCACCGAGCTGCGAAAGCAATCTGCATTTTTGATAGTTTCGAGTCTGCTGTCGAAAATTTATTAGGGGCAAATGCCCGTGGCCCGAGCAATAATTCCAATATTTTACCTAGAATCCACCAAATTCCAGGCTAAATTTCGCGCAGGACGATTCGACATCAAGCCTTGCCATGGATGTACGAGCAGTCGACTGCTTGCTTCCGACGCGGTCTGATGACAAACTTGCCGACTTAAACTTGACCGCGAAATCTCGCGAGCTGTCAGAGGACTCGATTCGTCGGAATCAGCTAAGCGGCCGCCAAAAAACACCGAAAAAATCACCGACCATCATCCATCTGGTGGCGTACAATGGGAAAATAACGGAGCGATAAGGTAGAGAAAGAGTTTTTCAGTGATTTTCGGCGATAGAATAACTTTGAGTTCTGGCTGTGCTTTTGGTGAAAATTTCGAGCATTTTCGGTTGGTCCAATTGGAAATTCCTGTGTCGTTCCCGATCTGAAAAAAGTGAGTCTTACGTTATCACTCAACTCCAGCCTGAAAGGATTAACTTATCTGATTGGATGAAACTTTAGCCATCAAACTTTCTTAATGAAAAAGATTAATTTGTAACTGAGTTCGAGAAAATATCATTTCGATCAAACCATTTGATGCAATAACTCCAATTTTAACAATAAGAAGTCAATGGATTTGAAATACTGGACAGCATTTTGAAAACTAATTACATTTTTGATTGCGCAATTCCTTGTCAATATTTTTCGAAAATTGGGATTTTTAGGAGGGGTATTTTGAACGGGGCAAAAATATTTCCTCATTTATGGTCCCACCATTAAAAGTATGGAGGTTGATAGATGTGACAGAATCTGTAAGTTGTAGCTATATTGTTTCAATTCATTTCTGAGAGACTGATGAAAATTCAAGATTCCAGATGAAATGCACATCTTCAGTTTAGGATTAATTATCAAAAGAAAGCCCGAAGAGCGATTAAATACTAGATTGAATAGTAAAACGCAATCCTTGATTTGAACGTGGTTTTCAATTTGACCTTCTTGAACTGAAAAGATTAAACAATGTTAGATTAATATATCGTTTTTTATGTTTCTTTCGATAAACAAATCGATTGAACCAAGTGCTTGCGCACATGGGTACTTCTGAAAATTATTGGGGCATCATTTTTGACCTTGATACCCATCAAATTCATGATGATGGGTTCTGAGTTCTTATACTATTTGTTGAGGAAATTTTGAGTGCATTCTATATATTTTATGCCAATCATACTTTCAACTCAACGTGACAATTCTCGAAAATTGTCAATCAAATTCAACAGAAACAATTTTAGGTATCCCTGAAGATTTTCATTAGCTTTTTTTTTTGCGAAATGAATTTCATTTCCTGAATGTCATTCAGGAACAGCTAACTACTACTCTAGTAGTAGATAAACATCATAGTTGTGCCAGTATTAGATGACTTACCTTTTTTGAAATCTTAAAATATGCAAGGCCTAGAGCCTTATTCCTTATTTTGACAATATTGTATGTAGGTTCCGATGTAGGTAAGACTACATGTCTACTCCGAGGTATACTCCATTCAAGAATAATTATAGTCTAAGTAGTTACAAAAAATTAAAAACTAACTTAAAATTGTGTGTGGGGCCATCACAGAAAATATATAAATAAAACCTAGAAAATTATTCGTTATCTATTTAAAGCAAATGAATATGAAATTGTTGAGCTTGACAATAGTTCTATTTTCAAATGAATGAGAATGCTCTACAAAAGAAATTTCGAAAGGGTACTCTTGATCTCTAGATAATTTCGATACATAAGATCCTCAGGAACTAATAATAATTGTTCGATATCGAAATAAAACATTTCATCACAGAGGCCAAATACAATTTCAATCATTTTTTGATTGATTGAACATGATTCAGCAACAGCATATAAGATACAAGGTCTTATGTAATAATCAGCTTTCAGCTTCCCTGCTAAGAATAATATTCACTCATCCAGAATATTGAAAATTAGAATCAAGCTTTTTGCCTCTTCATCAATGTCGTCCTTTTTTTCGTGTTCACCTTTTGATTTCACAAGACTGAGGAAATGCTCAAATCCAGAGTTAATTTGTCAATTAATATAAAAACAGAATAAATACAAACAGAACTAAATTGTCAAATTTAAACTTTTTACCATCCTCTAATTTAAACACGTCATAAGTCAGCTTCCTTCATCTACACCTACCTGAATCCTGCAACTGAAAAATTACTGATGGGATGTTACCAATACAATAATGACAATAATTCTTGAACGAACTTGCAGATTCATGAATTTTTTTTACGCTGTTTTCTCATAACATTTTGATATCCTTTGTTGCGTTCTTCAAAAGTGAATTGTTTCATATTCTTAGTATCTTCATTTTCATGGAAAATTCTTTGTGCAAAATTTGGTTATACTACCAGGGAAAATGTGAAAAGTTTTCCATAAAAATAATTGACATCAACAGTTATTATATACAAAAACAGAACTATAATTTTGCGTGATGGTCTTGAGTTGTTTCGGTATTTCAAATATCATTCATATAATCCATCATCTCTTTCCTCTGAGAATCGGTCTGGATTACTGATGAGATTTTTATGTTTAATTTGAAGATGAAATTTGACCGATGACGGTGATGAATGTCCGTTACTTATGTAAGTTGTTAGTCATCAACTCCTTCTGATAGAAAGAGTAAAGAACTGTTATAACCTAGCTCATTATAATGTATTGACATTGAAAAATTCTTCGGGTTGAAATCCAGATTAATCCATTCATTCCACTTTTCATTCGGATATGTGCAACATTTCCATACTATTCTTGAAGAGCATCAGTGACTTTGTGAGGTATTTCGAAAATTTCATGGGTCTGTTATTTCACATCTTCGACTTCACCCCATTCTCCTTCACACAAATGATCTTCACAAACTTTTTATACCATCACAGTGAATGGTAAAATATGATCAATTCTGTTCCTATTTTGGGCGAGTAAGAAATAAAATTAAGAGTATAATGATGAGTACTTTCAAAACAGAAATTATGTTATTTGAAAAGTATTCCTTACTTTGAATGGAATATCCTCTGAACTTTCGGCGGCAACAACTGTAGGCATATTCAGAGGTATCTCTACTTTTTTTTTAATGATAGGACCACAAATTTCACTTTGTTATTTTTCCTCATGAAAGGAAAGGATATGAAGAAATCGAAAAGAGATTAAACCATTGATTCATCCCAAAGCTATCTATTATTCCCAAAACAAGGTTAATGGGTTGTAAACAAACCATTTTTCAAAACACTGCAGTTGAGCAGAGCCGCAATTCAATGGAACAAATAGCAGTTGGAAATAGGAATGAAATATCTTATTCCGTGATTAATCGATTCGGCGAGAAAACCTTCACCTTGCCAGGAAATGCGGAGTTGCATATCAATTGAGTGAACCAATTCATCAACAAAGGTTCTCGATTCAATATTCAGCACATTCGATCAGAAATAATAGGATAAGCAAGGAATTTTCAGGAGTTTGAATATAATTTGGTGGTGCTCGCTTCTCATTGCTTTCAAGATGAAATTATTGTCAAAACCAAAAAAGAATCCAGTTCAGTCAACTTAGTTATGTTGAACTAAAAAACAAAAGCTGAACATATTCTTTTTGTATTTTGAAACAATTTTCAAATGGTACATCACCGTTTTAGCTGCTTACCAAAATTTAAGCTCGCATTTCACCCCTTCATTATTTTATTTTAATTATTGCTATTTTCTCAACAATATACAGCAATGGATTCAAATAACTAAAGATAACCAAATATCAGAAAATATCATTGTAACTTACTAGCAACAATTCATTATGTACCTGAGTTACTAAGAGCAGGGCAAATGTTTCATGAGAATCAATCTACATTTAACCTCAAGGTCATGGGTTTGCTGTTGTTCGTAATTAGTTGATTTCTATCCGATTCAGATTGAATCGATTCATTCGCGTGTTCCATTGAAAGTGATGTAATTCCAGGTTAAATCTCCTCCCTTCAAGAATTATAGTTACCAAATTTATAGCAACAAAGTTCACTCTGAGTTCACATTTAATGATGAATCTAAATTAAGAAATTATTTCATTTCCTTCCACCAATTGCGATAATAAAAATGGAATTTGGATATTGGATTTCTACCCACTTCAGATTTAATCGACAACTTGCGTGTTCCATAGCAATTAATGCAATTTTACAGTGAATCTACTCAGTTCAAGAACATTAGCTGCCTTCTTCATGGAAAGCAAATTTACGAGCAAATTTACTTTTGTCCAGATTCAATAAGAAAGCCAAATTTCGAACCCATAATCACAATGAAATTTCGATATTGGATGAGGTTTTCTGATATTGTTTTTTTAAAAATCTTAAATTTGGAGTTTTTACCAATGAAACAATTCATTCTGACCTTGGTCTGCCTGTCCACAAATTTGACTTTCATAAATTCCATTCTATTCAAATCTTGCTATGTCTAACCTTAGCTTATACACTAGAAAAATTCACGAATTCAACCATAATTGTTTGAACAATGAAATGCACATACCTCATCTGAGAGGAAATATGTCCTCTGAAGTTCTTAGTAATATTATGAAACCAGTAATTGTTGCAATACTCGACAGAATGCGACTCACACTGTATAGTCATGATCGTAAAAAGTGGATATAAATATAAAATACAGGTCCAGAAGTTCAAAATTCAACCAGGTGTCCTCTGACCCTAACATTGTAAAAGTTCAGAACTGGATCTCTAATTCGGATTTTATGCGACTGAAATATGGATCTACTCAAATTGGAAATCTAACAAGCTATCGTTGAATATTTAATGAACTGTGGGAGACTCTGAGATTGAGATTTTGAAGGTCGTAGGAACACTGGAAAGTGAGTTTTTAAGCATGAATCTCATGAGGAAATTACAGTATCGTAGAATGCCTTGCAGCACCCTAGGAGAATCTAATATTCGATGCCCCCTTCTAAGTTATCGATTGAAATTAATTCTGTAGGGAGTCTTCATTTTCTGACATTTTTTTTGGGTTTTCACTACCGGTTCCTGAAACAAAATTTATTTCAAACTTTTCAAATAATGGAAATGCGCCTACGTAAATACTTGAATCTCAATTTGTCGAATTAGAAAATGAAGACGTCTGATATAGAATTCTAAATGTTCTGATAGTTCCAAGATTTATTGCTCGATAAGTGTTAAGCAATAATGAATTTCTTTAATTGATTTGTCTTTGACGAATTATAGCAAGAATATACGTAGAATCGTTCAATTTTGTTCGTAGAATGCTGCGGAATCCCCGAGGGAATCCCAAAACATGGGGAGGGTTCATTTCAGTTGCAAATCTCCTCAATGATCTGCTCATGACCTTGCAGATGTTATTACCTTTAAATCATCAAGCTTTTTCTCAATTTTCAATGTTCTCTTTAGCAGGGCTGAATTGTTTGAAGCCCTCATTCTTACATGTTTCCAAAAAATATATATTTACATCATTTATCGTCGAAATAATTATTTTATTTTTCCCTAATCTATTGTTACCCTCTCCAGTAAATGTTCCACTCGCACCTCTGACGGTACGCCACTGGAATCATTGGTGATCAGCTACTCTAATGTACCGCGTCAACCGTATTTTCAGGAGTAATCGCTTACATAATGTGGATATCTATTTTTAAATCGTAGGTGTTAATTGTTCTTGTAGAGCGAATAACGGAAGTTCATGGTAGATGATCAATACATTTTGAATATTAATGCTCTTAACGATTGAATATTGCGACGTTTTTTCGTTTTGTTCTGTTTTCATACGAAAGATTCTTTTCCATTCTTTTTTTCCACAGGCTTCCGCTAATAAATATATTAAAAAAACTTATGATGAAGAAGGCAGCTTGTGCCCATCTAGATGAATTAGGTAGGGTGAGTTTGTGCCTAATGAGAGCAAGAATCGCAGATGCTGTTCTTGTGGAATGATTTATCTAATATGATTTACTAGAATATGGAAAATGCCATTCCATTCTAAATACTTTTTGGAAGCTTTCATCTTCTGTTTACGAAAGTCAGTTCTTACAATAATCAACACAGAAAATTGAAGATTTGAAGCCCCAGAAAGCTGCTTGAACAAGTAATCCTTGCGTCACATCAGACATTATTTTCAAACTGCACTGGGGAGTAGATATTTTTACATGAAACTCGAACGGACATGTTCGAAATGCAATAATACAATATGTTATTCTAATTGGAATATAATTGTCTACATGAGGAGATACTGGCATCCTTGATATGCACCAAGCTTATGTAACACAGCTTTTAGAATGAGGAGAGTTCCAAGAATGTTGAATTTTGATTTAATTGCACCACAGACTCTTTTGGGCAATCTCATATCCGGTGATACTGATTTCAACCATCGTTTCACGTATTTCACGTAGGTAGTCAACAAACACCAACGCATCTTGTATACCGGTAGTAGATTATCAAGCCACAAGGTAAACAAATATTTATAAAATCCAGGAAATGAAACTCAGATAACTTTCGTCGGTGAATTTATCTATTGCTCGAGTTGAGTAATCTCCAACGTTCGGAATCTTCGCAACTGCTGATTCGGTTATTTTTTCGATGTGCTTCGCAACCGGATTTGAAGGTTTAAATTGTGATGAGGCTTGGGAACTTTCTGAACATTTCAAATTTTCCGGGCAGGGTGTAATGTATATCGTTCCAGGTTGAACTGAAATATTTATAGCATGAAAATTCCTACCCGTGCTTGCTTCATTTCATCGCAGTGGTTCATTTCGAATGAAGGTAATGTAGGTTAAAGGTTTCATTCTTTGAGTTGGCTCCACCAATATTCAGCTTGTCGTCCATCTGTTGCTTGTGAAAATCCAGTTCTTTCACTCTATGGAAAATTGTATTTCTAGAACGGTATTACTATATTAAATTTCTTATACACATAACGAAAAGTCGATATAGGTTCATTGTTAAGTAGTAACGTTTTGTTGGAGAGTGAATTATCTGAAAAAGAAAATCTCTTTTCGACTGCCATTGGAATGATGTGTTTGGGTGTATATTTTGAAAGAAATATCATTCTGTTCAATATATTAAGAAAATAGGTATTTAAATAATACTTAATAAATTCAGAAATAAGTCACGAAAATGTGTGAAAAATCTCACATCTATATGAAGCACTCAGGCTTGTACAGACATGTTGTGAGAATCGCCTGAATTTGCAATGGAAAACGCTTACATTCAATGGTTGAAGTGTTTGTGCATCGCACGATGACGGACGACTGTTTGTGGTATGAAATGAAACAATGGATTATATGAATTACACGAGCAATGATTTAAAGCATGATTCGCTTGATATCACCAGACATTAGTCGGGTCATTATCGAATATTTAGGCAAACGTGTTATGCTGAGGATTCACTGGGCCATTAGTGTCTAACCAAGGGCTCAGTCTTTCACTGAAAACGCATTCAAGCGGCCTCGTGCGTTGTAGGAGTTGAATTCATGACGTGACATGCATTTTCAGAGGTAGCAAGCACTACTGCAATAGCGGGTTTTATTTCATTTGAATTTTTCCTTGCAACATTTCAAAACAAAAATCAGGGTCCCATAAATTGCCAGCATTCATTTTTCATATGAAGAAATCCTTTGTCCATTATGTTTAATGAAAATAATTATATTACTCTTATAATCGATATTTCATAATTTTTCGAGAAGGTCCATCTCATTGTTGTGTTAGTTTTTAGAAAAGCTATGCTAAAGGTGATCAAACTCGTTAATCCTCAATCTGATATGAAACTCCATCATCAGAGAAACATCTGCAGTAGGTTCTCAAGGCACAATAACAATATCAGACCCCCGACTCTTTTTACCCCGTATAATAAGGTACAACCAGGGGAAGGAGATCGTTACCCTCAGAAAGTTAATAATACCTGAAGTTGACATTTCCACCTCCCTTCATAAAATATTAATATTTCTGTATTTGCGAAGAAAATGTGAGATTGAAAATGACGAATAAAATACTGCTTCAATGAAGTCATAAATCCAACTGGTAATTGGGGTTGTTTGCCCCAAGAGCAGACTCGAATTCATTGTGCAGAGTCTCCTGCAGAGGTGAATTTCATATTTGAAGAAGTGTGCCCTTTGTTGTATTAAATCTGCGAATGTAGACTTCAATTGAATTATGAAGGTAATAATAGTGGAGTTTTGCTCGTCTCTACCTCCATCAGGTTGTAATTTGCGTATGAATTTTCGAAAGCTTTCCTATATGTATGTAAATGGCTTGGTATCAAACTGAAAATATGTGATTACCTACTATGCTGTTGAATAATTCGAAACAAACATGGATCTTATTTTAAGTGTTGAAAAGTCAGTAGGTACAAACTGCGAACTTCAGTACAATTGACCAAAACGAATTCATTCAATCGTATATTTTGCAGAGCATTTTTTGTAGAAAGCACTCGACACAAATTCCTTCTCTCTTTTAAGCTTCCTGCTATTCATGAATATTTTATTCCCGAATTTTAAATTCTGAACCCTGACGTTAAATAAATAATGTATCTTCACCATGCTCAGAGTGATGCAACCGTTATGTATATATCCAATGAGTTCATTGGGTGTTTACGACTGTGGAGAAAGAATACCTAAGGGATTGGGTATATTGATATTATCGAAGGGCTCTTATGAATGAGTTGATTCGAATGAGAAACAGAAAATGAATATGAACAGAGTGAAGCTGCGAAACAATGTGGTGATATTAATTTCTGTTTGAATATAAATACTGAATCAGAATTTGAAAAATATATATACATAATCAGTCATAATTTTTTCGTCATAATGAAAAACATAGATGAATGAAAAATGCAGAAAAGAAATAGAGGAAATATATCAATCTTTGAATTGAAAATAACATAAAACACTCAATTCAATGTGGTGCATTAATTCAATTTGGATGCAATCTAATTATTTATGAATTTTTTACTCATAGCAGAGACATTTGTTGTCTCGGCTCATAGTACATTTTTTCGTTGGTTTACCCAATTGCTCGCCCAATTGCCTTTTATGCAAAGTTGCAAAATGGCGGAGGGTATTGATTCTACATTCTTAAATTATTATTAGACAATTCTCATTGATGAAACATAAGCAATTTCATGGCGAACCACGTTGTAGTTCGAGTAATTGGATTAATGTTCATAGTGTCAATTCGAGGTTTATCATTGCTCCACTAATATCATTCACTGGTTTTATTTTGAATCGAGGATTGTCCACGTCATAAATCTGCGTTATTTAATGTCATCCATATGTGGTGATTTTACTATCAACTATTTGAATAGAACCTATGATATAACCTTCTCCCATTTGTGAACATAGTTAATCATTTCATCCATGAGCTCCATTTGATGCTCTATAAAAGATTGAAAACCCATTAATTAAGCAGTGTTATTGTATTAGTGCTCTTAATATTCAAGCTCTTCGAGCGCATTACGATAAAGGTGAGTAATAGCAGAAGAAAAATAAATGTATGGGGTCATCCCTGGAAATAGTAAGGGACCGATACGAAGTCTCTTATGTATTTCGTTGGTCACGCACAGGGTAATTTATACAGTACGTGGAAACATTCTTTTTATCACAAGTTTTGGACGGCTTCTGTGATTCGCCTCATTCTTCACGGAATATCATGCTATGCTACCCAGAAATATTCTTCTGAATTTTATACTTGAAATTCCAGGACCGGTCTGAATTATTTTGTTCAATATTTCTCCCTGTATAGGATATACCAAATTGTTGAATTTGGCTATTTCTCCTAGACTAGATTCAAAATATATCAATCAAGTATTTGCAGAATATAAAAAATGTATCTGAATTCAAATTAACCCATGAATATTTTAGATAAGATAAAAATAGGTATTTCATTTCTTGTAAATATATTCAAAATCCTTTCTCTATTTCAGTATCGTACAGTACTAAAAGTAGTGCTGCTCATTAGAGCATTTTCTTCACTTATATTTTTCGTTTTGTGGTTGTCAGTACAGACCTCCGATACTATCAATTTAAAATCAAATCAATTCAAATTCAGCAATCTATTATATTTTGTAATTCGAACCAACTGCCAAGATACATTACCAAAGTCATTAATCTGAATTCTCATTTAAATTTCGAGAGTATTTCACAAAACTTGATTGAAATAGAGGAAATATCGTCTAATACTCGTTGCAGATGCCAATTCCAACACTCAACGCATCTTTGTCGCTCGTTTTCGGATTTTCATCAAAAGTTTCATCATAAAGCTTCTCCATACAAGCAATAAAAAATAGAAATGATCAGGTAATAAACTTTGGCAAGGCTATGGATACGCTTGCAAAACCAAAAGCTTGAAGAGTATACTCTTAATGATGTGAGCAATATAATAATTTAAGATATAAAAGTTTCGTATCAATATGGAACTGAAGGATTAATAAGTTCATATATTTTGAGGAAATATAGGTAGGATTTTCAGAGAATGGGTAGACCTAGACTGGTTGTGTTGAAGTGTCTTTGAGTGATGGTGCTGAAATGATAATGATGACAGTATTGCATTTGTTAGTAAAGGCAGATTCCTTAGATCCGATAAAAGAAGTCGCTTTATGAATATGGAGAGACTTGCATCTCTGAAACTTCCTGGGTCAATTGTACTTCCTCATTATTTTCTGCGGAGCTATAAATTTTACTGGGTGATCCGTTTCTGACATTACGTAATAGCCACGACAAATTTGCTCTAATGGAATAACTGCAGCGCGGCTATAAAGATGTATGATGAGATCAAGCAATTCGGCAAATGAATTCGATTGAAATGCTTCGAGAGCTTCGATTTAGCTCGTCTGTCGACTCCAATATTCAATCCTACCGATTCCCGCCGGAATCCCTATCAATTTCAAGATTAAATTGGAATTTCGATATGGATTTCGCGCATTTAGATATATGCTAATCGAATCATCGATAAATATTCTTCTGGTAAGCGGCTTAGCGAGATACTTGAAATGTCGACCAAGAGCCTGACCTTCGGAAACGGAAGGATGAGAGCGTTGGCTGAGGAATCCGAAACGACTACAATCGAAAAACCGATTTGTTCTCAATTTCCTCCAAAAGCCGCCGCACTCTCAGCTAACGCAATAACGTCAGCTGATTGGACAGACTAATCCGATTAGCAGGTAAAAATCAAAGTTCTTTTCGGATATAATTCAGCAGAATGCAGCAGGCCGGACTTCTATTTTCTTCTGAGGCGATTCTCTTATCGGAGAGCGTTAATTCAGGGTTTTCTTTTGTGGAAGTGCCTGAAATATCTGATAGAAAAAGTTAGAAGGGCGATGGTTTTGGATATTACGTCAGAAAGGTTTTTTCCAGAAGAATATTGATGGGAAACTATTGAATTAGTTCAGCCACAGGTCATGTACTTACTGAGTTCTTAGATAAGATGATGTCCCAAACATGCGAAAGATCTGGGGTTAAAAAAAATGACCTACTTGCATGTGCAATAGCTGTCTCTACCATAACGCTTACTGTCTGGTGTACATGACGTTCAACATCAAAATGAGGTTCACGTCTTTCTCCCCGACGTCGTCTAACCCTTCTTGGGCCATAATGTGCTGTATACCCAAGGAGAATCGAGATTTATCAAAAGAGACGACAACTAAATATCGACTTTGGATTTCCTCGAAGAACTGGTTTGTTGTAAAATTTAAAATATTTGAAAAAAACGATTACAATAGTTAAGTAACAAAAAATGTTCACATGAAAAAACCTTCACGATTTTTTAAACTCTTCTCTATACTATCTATGTTTTACCAAAAAAATTCAAACAACTAGTATATTTATGAGATATTTTCCTTGAAGAGAATAAAATTTTTGGAAATTTGTGGAACTGTTGGAATTCCCTTCTGAATTTTATTGTTTAACATGAAATTTGGTTTTGATTCTGGGTTGGGACTATTCTAATGCTTATCACATTGGACACTTATGAGCCGAAAACCATTATTTTCCAATTTATGACAGCGCGGGAGAAGCCAATTAAATGGAACAAGTGTTCCAATCGAGTTAATTGTTGATATTTACTGATGTAATTGATGAAGATGACCCAGTTGAGATTAGCGAGATCTTGGTTAGCTCTGGGGTAATTGGATGTACAAGTAGGATGGTTTAAATTATTCTAGACGGAGCTCCACGTTGATGCTTATTTTATGCACTTTCATAACTTTGCTACCGAGTATTTAATAATAATAATAAGGCCTTTACTTCTTCAACAGAAATCTCAAGGGGAATGTTCTACCACTTAACCCCTGTTGTTACATAAGAAAAAAATAATAATAATCACAATGTATTTGAGTGAAATTTTCAATCAAATAACAAAGATGATTGACATTGTGCTCCTGCATAGATAAAAATTTCAAAAAAGGACATGATGGAGGCTTATTGAAGTTCAACTTCCATATATAAGATTTGATATAGTTTTGGTCAATTTATTGAAGAGTTTTCATTTTTCCAGATAACCTATTCCACCTTTGCACTCAATTTAATATAAAATAAGGTCTTCTTTAATTAGAGCCGAAAACTATCTTGAAAATATTTCCAATTGGAGAAATGGTTTAAAATAATTTTCTCATGGACCACAAACTGAAACAAGTCGGTGAAATCTTCAAGGTTATTAGATCTGCTGCATTTTGAGGCGAACGTTTCTGCAAGCAAAATAAATAAACACCGAGAAGAAAGAGAATTGATGAGCCTTCTGATGTTCGATGATGCATACCTTCCTCTAATGGGTTTTCTACGTTTTCAATTTTGCCTTAAATTGGTACGTTCGTAACGTTTTTTCATTCGAGAACCCACGCTCCGGTCGGTAATACCTGCCTATTGAATGATAGCGTAAAATTTCCTCGAAGATAAATAGTTAATGTGTTTGGACACTTTAATTGATTGGGCGACCTTGTCGGTTCAATTTATTATTTAGTCACTTCCAGAAGGGGATTCTTAATGCATCCTCTACTGTTCTATTATGCGGCGAGAATACATTACTCGAATGGTGAACTAACACGTAAACTTAGTCCATAGGACAACGAAACATCGATTTGTGAGTGTGCATTCTTCTTTTGATTATTTTCGACTGTTCCACCTGCGTTATTAGTTTCTTTTTGTTTTATGCCCGTTTTAGTCAAAGAATATTTCACCGTACATCTTTTATCTTCTGGTCAACAACACCACATCTCGTTCAGAATTAAAAACTTGCGAACTTCCTGAATTTTAGGTTCTAAATTAAAAAATCTCAATTTTTATTATTACATTCATATTCACGAAAATTATGCTATACCCCATATGAACGAGAAAGAACGAAACCTACTGTTAAACTTGGGTTCTGAAATGTTTTGGTATGATGTTGAAATGTAATTGAATGAATAAAAAAAGTAGTTCAGGCGGAGTTCCACACAGCAAATTCTCTCTGAGAGGAATGGGAGATGGTCGACAAAACAGCATATACAGGTAAAGTAAACCCTTATGGAAACATAGGAATATGAAGACTAAATTCGAACGAGCTCCGAGTCTAGTAGAACAGTGGAAAAATCGAAATCTCATTGCGATTCGATAACAAATGAGGGCCTGGACTTCTGGAATCGCAAGTTGGGGCGAAATGCAATACACATTGGTCGCATCCGAACGTCAGATGTGAAAGCTGGACGGTTTGAAAATAAATAAGATTCGCCTAAATCAAAATGTTTACGGTTGAATAGCAAATTCAAATCATAAAATGGTACTTCGGTACTTCGAAAAATTCGAGCAATGTGGATGTTTACAAACATGCCGTCATTGCAGGATTGATAGACCACCGAAGATCATCAGTGAAAGTCGTTTGACGAATGAAGTGAATGTGTGTGCTGCTGTTGAAATCAGTGGACCTTGTTCTAGCAAAGAAATTGCTGAACAAGTCGATTTGGGCGCTAATATTTTGAATAGAAATGTTTGCAGATGTTATAAGGTGCGAACCTCTCAAGAAATTTTTCCAGAAGACCATTTCAAAAGAATGCAATTTTGTGAAATAATTATGGAAAAAGAGAATGAGTGTAGTATATTTCTGAGCAATATCTTATTCACTGATGAGTCATCGTTTTCTTGAATAGAAAAACATAACCCATCCGTAGTGAGATATTGGTCTTAGAAGAATATGCACCTGAGTATTCCCGTGCGTACCCAGTATCCTAAAAAAACTTAATGTTTGGATTTTTCATCGAGGGTAATCTAAATGCTTCAAAATATTTGGAGCTTTTAGAAAATCAAATTATTCCGACAGTTTTACAGCTACCAATTGATTTCGATGATGTCTGGTTTCAACAGGATGGCTGTCCCAGTCATAACGCGAGAAAAGTCACTGAATATCTGAGGACGACTTTTTCTGATCGTGTCATTTCGACAAATGGGACCCCCATATCTCCAGATTTATCCCCCAATGAGTTTTTTCTTTGGGGATATGTTAAAAATTTGGTGTATGGGCAAGAAATTGAAAGAGCGACGAATATCATTGAATTAAGATCCAAAATAATCCAACTTTGTGCCAAAATATCAAGTATGCCTATTCTTCTCAGAGATATGAGATTATCTCTTTATGAAATATGTATTTGGCTACTCTTTGGCACAACAAGGTGGATTATTTGAACATTTAATTTGAATTTGTCGACTTCAATTTCCCATAAAAAATTCCTCGCGTCAGAGTGGAATACAATTGTCGTATTCATTTACAACAGATAGAAATCACCTATACCGCGTTTGGACTGGTACTGATTCGATTCGACACCCAACCAAATCTGTTTGACCAGCAGTTCATTCGATATCACTTCCCTCTGAGGTTTTGATTCTGCCTCTGTTCGACTAGAATATGGCCCTGTTCGAATTTACCATAGAAACTGTTATGTTTCCAATTCGGTTTTCCCGATCTGTAAAGGTATTCGAGGGGAAATTCATCTCATAGGAAAAAAACATTTTATACATCCGCCGGAATTCCATATGATGATAACCTGAACAGCAATGTCTCCGCATATATCGAACAAACATTTCTCTGTGATTGAAGATAGGTGCAGCATTCCATTGTCCTCGGGCTGAGCGAGGAATGAATTATCGGAAGGCATTTTGATTTATACCCTGCAACCTGATGCATAGACTGCCTATTAATCATTATCGATCTAAATAACCTTCCATCATGGTGCTGAATTGTCGAGCCCTAACGCTCATAAATTTGCAATGATTTTCAACTTCTTTTGGGAATGCTTGTCACCACGAGTCAACATAAATGACCCATTTCTGGAAACAAAGATAGAAAGGAAATGCCATTTAGCTTGGACGGTGGTTGATCGGATTGAGAGGATATCATTAACAAAAAAGAGTATAGGAAGAGAAGGTGAAATAACAATTTGTTGAAGATATTCACCCATTGGAAAAATAATAATCTTTATGGCGTTGAAATTCTTCAAGCCTTTATCTCAAATTCCGAAAGAAGACCCTATTATGGCTTCTAAAGGCATTGCTTCGTTAAAATAATTATTTTAATCTCGATTCAATGAAAGATGTGCTTTGCATGACAACTTTGAAATTTGATTCCTTCATCATATAAGTTATGAGACTATTAACGGAAACTAATTATTTTGATACCATCATAACTTGCACCCCATCGGTTCAGAGATCAACGCTTGACAACTTGAATACTGAGATTAATTAGATATTCAAGACCTTACCCCTTGCTTGACATTACTTATGGCGTATAAAGTTAGATATAAACTTCATGTGTATTCAGGTCAAATTTTGAATATTCAACATTCAACCCGTGTTAGAGAAATTGAGCAATTCATTCATCGAATTGAATGAATGTCTTCACTATTACATCCTATTTGATTTCAACTGAAAGTGGTTTTTAAACAATGACATTTAACGAACCCATGATGCTTAAAAGCATCTGAGCTTTTCATTGTTGAAACATAATCAGGAAAGGAACCTATAAATTTTTCACCATTTTCGGATTATATTTCAATATTGATTACTTTTTGCACATCTGAAAGTTCAAAATGTTCAAGTAGGTCTCGCAATAATTATATTTTATTATTATTGGGAAAAAAAAAGAACAAAATGAAAGGATTTCGTCATGAGCAACGTACAAAAAGAATTGAAATCCAACCAAAAACATTTTCATGTAAAATATTGCCAAGACGAGGCCGTATTTCTAACATTGTCAAAAAGTTATCAGATCTCATATAGAGCCAAGCTGCTAACTCTAAACTCTTCATCTTCACAAGTCCTTGTTTCACAAACTCTATGCCTTAGTCCAAATAAGTGACTTGGCCGTTTCGTAACTATAAGAACTATTGTATAACAAAAAAGTTATGAACAGCGAATGAATTTTTCACCTTACGCTCACGTGGCGAAAGAGAAACGGCCAAGTAACTTATTTTGACCAAGGCATAGAGTTTGTGAAACAAGGACTTGTGAAACAGCTTGGCTCTATATGAGTTCTGATAGCTTTTTGACAATGTTAAAAATACGGCCTGGTCTTGGCCATATTTTACATGAAAATGTTTTTGGTTGGATAATATTATCTCCAACGGTTGCAAAAATAATCTTGAATGACAACAAATTTTATGAATGATCTGATCCCGTTTTTTTGTGAACAGAAGTTATAATAAAGAATAAATGTCGGACATCCTCATTTATTAAACAAGTGGATTTCCTTATCAGTAAACGCTTGTTCTATTAAGTCGTAGAGATTTATTGGTATTCCCATTCGAGTTGTACCAACCCTGAACAATTAATCAAAATTCCATATAATCTCCTTGACAGATAAAATTGTATAACTGGATTCACGAATCTATTGTGAACTCATTGGATCTCGCTCCCAATAAATACCCTTTCATTTAGCTCAATGTAACGGTTTCGATTTCAGGTCGTAGTTCGTACTGGAAAAAGCCTGGATTTGGGTGGAATGGAATTATACTGCCTTTTTTATTTCAGTCGTGAAATCTACGAGTAAATCAAAAAACAACGTAGAGTATTCTCTGAGGTAACTGAGAGTTGACTCATCTTGTGACATAAAACTTTTATGGAGATGAACTTTTCTGCTTCCATGATGCGAAATATCTTTAGAAATGTTCTCTGCTAATTGCTTTCATGGTGTTCTTGTCGTTGATATAACTCATGGCTTTGCAATATCACAAAAAGTTATCCAAACGTAAATTATATCCGGTTTTATCGTCTAAAAGAGTTTGTAATGGATATACTGATGACTCCCATTGAATTCTAGGGGAAATGGCTATTCGTGGGACACCCGGTGTCTTTTTCATTTCGATTATAGCATATTCAGCACCTATGAAAAAACTACAGAGTTTGATCTTAGGGCCGTAAAATTCGTACATAAAAATTTGATCTTGCAGAATAACTGCCTTGGGATTAATAAGTTTCAGATAGAATTTTTATTAAATGAAAACGGGTATTAGTACCCATGAATTTTTAATATCACTTCACATTTAACTGATTATTCTCCTTATTTCAGATACAATATTAGTTATTACCTAATTTGGGTTTACATGTATACATGGTTGTCCAATTACAATTTAATGTACTAGATTTCTATTTACTCTAATAATCTTTTCTTTAGTTTTTCTTAGTTTTTCGGTTTTAGAGGCATTTGGATACTTTTTGAAGCAGAAGTTACGCTCTAAGGCATTGACTATTCGGTATGCCGAGGAATTTATAGGAGTAGTATATTCTAAAACAAGTTGCAGAATGGGTTCCTATTCCAACACGATATCGAAATTCGAAAACGATCGACGAAGGAGCGAGTTTTCGTACTCATGAGTGTTGGAAATGACTTCTTCCACGGAGTATAAAACGGTATTTTCTCTATTTCAGTGGAAAACTATCGAAATAGAAATAAAAATTCAGATTCCACATCCTAGTGACTTTTGCATTGTATCTTTTCAGTTGGTGTAACTGGTTTCACAGACTGCGGAAATTGAAATGATTTTATTTGAAAATTGATAGGATCAGTATTGACAACCACAAAACAAAAAATATAACTGAAAACAATGCTGTAATTAGTCCATTACTGCACTGCTTTCAGTAATGTAATGAACTGATTATGATACTGAATAAGTTATTCTGAAAATTTCCATAGAGCAAGAATATTACATAGTTTCTGTTATATTAAATTCCAAATTCCAAATGTAACTTCGACAATGAAGATTGGATTTGTCGGAATATTCACTGATATAATGAAAAGTTTCGCTGGAATAATCTTTCGGAACCTGTTTCTGAATTCGTGCACAGAAAAACGTGTGGACTCTTGTGTTGAAACTTCCTTGTGGGATGTGCTTTCGCATATATTGTAATTTACACGGAACATTTCTCGTATTCGCTCGGTATGACTTCGTATTTCTTCCTCCAACTCCTGTACGAGTGGAGCACTCATCCCAACAGCACTAAGCTTTTTCAGAACATTAAACTCGCTGTTATAATGTTAATCTTCCGGGATATTCAAGCCTACGGAAGTTTCAGATCAAACTTTAATCATCTGAGGATTCTGAGTAATAATGAATGACTGGGATGTTAAACTCGAATGGCGGTTTAATTTTGTGAAGTTTCTTTGTCGTGAAAAGTGCAAGGAATGAATAGAAATGAGCCTTAACTATTTGGTGTACCTAAATCTGCTTGAGATATACTTCATTCAATTTAGAACCTAGAAAGTCGCGAATAACTCATTTAACGTTTGTCTCGATGAATCAAGGTAAGAACTCTAATGTTTTTAGAAACACCCCTGAACTAATCTCTCTTCTATTATAGATCCTATAGTTTGAATTTCATGAACTTCGTCAACCGAGTTTTCATAAAATTTATAGAGTCTCCAAAGTTTTTCATATGAAATCGTACCCTGAAGAAATGGTCGGATCTGCTCCAGGAAACCCTAAGGAGTAACACATTGGTCGCATTCACCGGACGTAACAGTTGTGCAACTGTTGCGAAACGTCCGGTGGCACATGCGCTGCAAACTAAACACGTTCTGGAGCAGTGGGCATTTTTGGGAGCGCTTTCAATTTATGCTAGGTAGCGGTAGCAAGATCTTCGTCCGGTGAATGCGACCATTATCGGAGCGAATGAAAAGGAATCTATCTTATTTACATAACAGCTAGAGGTTGTTTATTTCCAACCGAATAGTAGTTGCAGAAACAGCAAAGGATGCTGGAAAAGAGGATTATTTAGTAGAATTGACCAAAAGATAATAGGGTCAATATCCACAAGAAGAAATATAACTTTTTCGATTGGGTATTTTCGAGGGTATTTTCATTTCGAAGACTCAAGAAATCCTTTGTATCTGACTGATACTGATGTTGATTGGGGTGAAGAATTTCAAATAAACTTGAATATTTATCTGGTCACGGAATGTTTCGGAATTGCTAGTCACTGCAAAAGATGTTCTGTGAAATTGGGGCTCAATACTACCTAATCGAGTTAACATCATCTTTACTCTCTGTGGTAGGTTAACCTTCCTTCGGTCAAGTTTGTAGTTTTCGCTTAGAGCAAATTTCCATTATAACCAGTTAAATGAAAATACTTGAAATGAAGGTTGAAAACATTCTTTCTTATCATAAAATTGATCGTGAATGAAAAATATTGGAAAACACTGAAAATAGCGTGCTACAGCAAAATTATTCCCCCTAAATCCATGAAAATAGCTCGTCCTTTACCCAGATACCCGAATTTGTAGTAGAATCTGCTGAAACGAATGCCATGTGTGTTGAAGAGACATTATGGATTGACGATGCAGTGCTGACATGTACTGATAAGCTTTGAATCAAGAAGTTCAATGGTGTTTTCCGTTCAGCACCAAAAAAACTGTTATCGTTTTCGTGAACAGACTTATCTTTCACATTCGGCTGAGACTAGATAATCCCCCGAAAAAGCGTGAATACGGGAAGAACCTCTCGATATATTATCCCTTGGCATCATTCCAAAACAAAAGGAGTTCTTCTCTTCCGAAAGAGTTATATAAATTCTGCTCTGCGATAGAAAATATCCTGGATAAGGGAAAATATTCCTTGGAAAATGAGAATTCCAGAGACCTGCATCCATTTCCTTGGAGTATGACGGTATTCACAACGTGCAACCTCCCGAATTAAAGTTATGACGTTCATGTTGAACAGGCTTTCGAGAGAAGGAAAATATGTATGGGTTTTCTTCGGAGATATTACGAGGAGAGCAGTTTAATGTTACAGTTATGAGTGAGGATTGTTCGAGAAACCTAATTTTTGCACCCTGTTCTCACTTCATCCAGTAATGAAAATGAAAAACTACTTATTCGACAAAATTGAGATTCAGGAAAAGTTTCAATAAACTTAGCTGTTTAAATATTAATTTTTTTTGGTAAAACATAGATAGTATAGCAAAGAGTGAATTAAGGGTTTCCATTTTTTCTAATTAAATTTGTTCATAATGTGTTAGTCCACCGTGGTTACTTATACACTCCCCAACATTCATGCAAGAAGATGGTCTATATCTTTTTGAGACATACTATTCCAAGCTACCGGTACCTCATATCTCAGAGCCGCAAAGGTCCATTTGGGCTGGGGTAAATTTCCAAGCACTCTACACTTGATGTCTCAAATCGTTGGCCTAATTCGTAAACCTGCCAGATCCATTCTAAAACGATGGATTTAGCAGGTAAAAGTATTAGGCCGACGAAATATACTCTATGGGCGCAAGATCGAGAGATCTGGGCTGCCATGCCAAGATTTTTATGTTTCGCTTCAAAAAAGTTTGACCTAAACAGAGTTATATTGGATTCTCGAGTCGGTTAAGGTAAGGGAGAACATATTGCTCCACTATTTCTTGAAGGTAACGCAGTGCTGTCATGTTACCTTGAATAAATATTAAAGGTCAACTTTTTTCACGTGTAATAGCACCCCACACACGTATAATAGCACACAAGATGGCGTCGATGATGATGCAGTCAAAAAGACCTTATACGGCGGAAGTGAAGCCTCGGTTAAACCGTTCAAACAGTTACAAAATCGCCGTTTTCTCCTAACCCTCATCAGCCAAAGATTGAGTTGTCGCAAATCGGTCTCTAATGGTCATAAGTTTAAGGCGTCAAACTGGAACTTCATTTGTGCCCCTTCAACGTCTGGTGCCTACTCTTCTTCGATTTTGGGCATTATCAAACCACGCAAGAACATATCATAACAGTAGTTGGATTTCTGTTCTTACGGTAAACGACTTCTCGAAATAACAACCCTGCCTCCTATAGACCAATCATTCGATAAATGGCGCGTACACGTGTTCTAGGCATTTTAACAACAACTAAACATCGCCTCTGAGTCTCCTTGAACCGTTGATTTGTTGTAAAATTTGAATATTTTACAGTAAACGACTACAATACTTAAAATTAACTGCGTGCAGACAGAATTGAATTATGGAAAAATAACCCTCCCGAACAGGACTCGAAATTGGGGCATGTTTATTTTTTTTCAGAATTGAATACTGACTGCATCTTTTTAATTTTCAATTTTCTATATGATTTTCAGACGTAAAAAACATCAATAAAATATTTAAGTAACAAAAACTGTTTACATGAAAAAATCTTTACTTTTATTTTCTTCAGTCCATTTCGGTTCACTTATAGCCTCGTAGATTGATATTCTGTAGGGAAAATTTGGAATTTCTTCGTATGAGCAGAAACATTTGTCTGATTTTCATCTTTATTTGCTTTTTCTTTCAGCTGTGTGGTTTTCAATTGGAGCGATGATCCAGATTAATGTCAAGGTGGTCCGTCTCTGTTTAAACTGGTACTTAAATATCGTGGCAACCAATACAGGGTGGCCATTTGAAAACGAAACAGACGAAATAAATTTTTTCGATAGAAATGCTCGGACAGGTCGATTTCTGTTTCGAGGGGGACAACTTAAGATGTAGGTTACGGACGCATAGCGCTTCAACCCTTGCTACTACCCCCAATTTTTGAATAGGGAAGATGGGGTGAGTGATACCTCATTTGAAAGGTATTTTTATACTGATTTCAGCACAGTAATTGTTTTTTCATTTTATGCATTAGTTCTCGAAATACAGGGTGGCCATTTGAAAACGAAACAGATGAGATTACAGACGAAATAAATTTTTTCGATAGAAATGCTCGGACAGTTCGATTTCTGTTTCGAGGGGGACAACTTAAGATGTAGGTTACGGACGCATAGCGCTTCAACCCTTGCTACTACAACCCTCACCCCCAATTTTTGAATAGATGGGGTGAGTGATACCTCATTTGAAAGGTATTTTTATACTGATTTCAGCACAGTAATTGTTTTTTCATTTTATGCGTTAGTTTTCGAAATATTCTTGACTAAGCATTTGAAAATGAAGTGGTGTTTTCATGGCACTTGTAGTGTTTTTTTGTGAAAAACCTTTCAAATGAGGTATCACTCACCCCATCTTCCCTATTCAAAAATTGGGGGTGAGGGTTGTATTAGCAAGGGTTGAAGCGCTATGCGTCCGTAACCTACATCTTAAGTTTTCCCCCTCGAAACAGAAATCGACCTGTCCGAGCATTTCTATCGAAAAAATTTATTTCGTCTGTAATCTCGTCTGTTTCGTTTTCAAATGGCCACCCTGTATACATGACAAGTTATTCTAAGAACCTGTAATTCATCAAGAGTACTCAACTTATATCCTGGGCTCCTAAAATGTTTCATCCACTCGACATTTTTTATACTTAACTTTCCCGTAAAACACTCTACCGAAAAAACTACACACGTATGTCCACTATCCCGAGAAAACACGAGCTCGGTAATGCATTAAAGGATCACCATCTCACGTTGTCGCATAAATCTTCGTCCCAGTGCCTGAAGTTGCGACGTGAGTCCATAGGCTTTTCAGCCGGAAGAATTTGGGTCCATTATCGATTGTTGTCTGTCAACATTGGAAACTCGATATGCTTCTGACCGATTCCCGGATTCTGTTTACATAAAATTCGTGTTCGATTCGCCTCCAGGTTGAAAAGGGTCGGAATGAGATTCGGGAAGAAGATAAATGTGTCTAAAAGTGAATTGTCACGTAGCGAACTTTTCTCTTTCCCTGATCAGCGAATTTTCCCGTCACAATCTCGACTGGGAGATAGAAAAACGAGTTTTCAGCTGTGGCACAAAGAACACTTCAAAATTTTTAGGGGTCTTGGCTGTTACCTCATGGGAATCCAGAATTGTCTTCTTCTATGAGTGGTTCTTAGGCCAATTAACTTTGGATGCGGATGAAAAATGTACGAACAGAAAGAATTCGACGCTCTCGGGAATTTTCGAAAGAAACAATAAAAAAATAGGAAAACAAAATCAGCAAAAAATCAAGTTTCAGAGGCTATATGAACTAAATTGGGGAAGGAATTAGAGCATGAAATTTTCAATTTTCAAATATCACAGAAGTCTTCGAATTGATAACAACTGATAAAACAAGGCAATACTTCAAACAGGAGCATTTCAAATAAAACAAATTCAAGTTGATTTTGTTCTATAGACTGGAACCAAAAACCTTCTGGAATAAATTCAATTCCATTTATACCCGGGCTATATATTTATATATTGTAATTTTGTGTGTTTATATTTAGGGATGTTCTACAGCAGCGCACAAACTAATATCTTCTTGGAATTTTCGGGAAACGTTTTCGTTGGTTCACGTATGGGATGGATGAATTAAGCTCTATCTCTTTATGGGTATTAACATGAAAAACTGCTATGGTTTGGTGACTTTCCACTATCAAATATTTTATTGGTTATGGAAATGGAACATTTTATGGCGATGTTTTTTCAGGTTGTGGGATTCAATCCTGATAATGGAATATCTATTACTAGATTACTGGCGAAATTTCGTTGATCATTTCGTATAGGGAACTGCTGCATGAGGACTGATATTTTGGGTATTGAATTTAAACTAGAAAGTTGGGGATAATACTGAAAGATTAAGTCCGTACCAAAACATTAACACAGTAAAATGGCTTTGAAATTATAGGTGCACCATGTTCGATTCTCTGTTGAACATATTGAAAATGCCTTCGCTTCCTGAATATTGTATAGGGATTCCGAACAATTCATAAATTTATGAAAAACAAACTGCTTCAAGAAAGCTTCGAATGTATTTGGCAGATAAAGTTCGTAGTATTATATTCGATTTGTAAATATGAAGAAAATAAAATCCGGGATACAAGAATGATTTTAACTGTGGATGAAATGAAATAAGGACTGAAGACATAACAGTTTCAGATTGAAAATGCCGTCTTCTATAACCATTAATGGGTTATTCTTTAAGTCGTAAAATAGGGAAGTTATCAGAAGCAACTGAACTGTGAATAGTGCAAATTCAAGCCAAATATTCATCACTCAATCTTCATGCCATCGACATACTGCTGATTAGTTGGCTTTACATTAGCTCAAGGTTGGTGAAGCTATTCTAATACACGCCAACAATTTTGCCACGAAAAAGTATGAGGTAGATTATTTAATATATTGATATCGTCTACACAGCGTTCTTCAAATATGGACTTTCTGTTGCTAAGAAAGGACCCGAACCTTTTGTTGTAATTCATTCTCTAGAGACTTAAAAAAAAATAAATAAATTTTCGCTCACTTTATTCTGTTCGTCATTTTATTTTCGATATAGTACCTATCATTGAATGTCTCACACTTGATTTGGGAAGACCCTGTATAATGAAGAAGTCTCTAGGCGACTACAAAGTCTCGGAGTTAACATTGGCCAGCGCCGGATACAACAGTAGTTCAGTCAGTGTTTCGGTTAATTTCGGATCCGAACGTTGGTAATCTTAAATCAACTACCTGTCTGCTAAAACAAATATTTATCCTAGACTTTACACAATATCCGAATGATTGTTTACATCGATATTGTTTACGGTGTATCATACATATCCAACTATAATATACCCGGTATGATAAAATATGAAAATATTTCAAGCATGCCCTTCCGTTCGGATTGTTTAATTTACCTGCATCATTTTACGATGTGTAGTGTGTGTTTTTTTCTAATGTTTGCAAGAATGATGCATTTCAACGATGGATGATAACCAGACATGACACATGGATGCAGCACAAACACTGGCACCAAAAATTGAGGTTACTCCGATTTATCATGAAACTAGGAAAAAATCACAGTCGTTAATTATTGTTGCGGTAAATTGTTGAAAGGTAAATTTTTCATTAATAGCCTATGCCAATAAATTTAGAATGGTTATGATATAAGATGAGGAAGGAGTTGAAGATGTATAATGAATGGACGTGATGGTTAATTGATTTCATTTTCCCCGATAAATTTTTTCAAAACTAGAGGGTAACTGAGGTGCTACTGATATAACGGAGGGAATAAAAAGGGATTAATGTAGACAAATTGAGGCCATATTTCGAGAGTCACTACTGCCTTGTTGTCCATTTAAAAACTGCAGTCCGGTTTTCTAAGGTGTAACGCTAATAATTTTCCACATTAATACTTATTTTTTTTCGAGGGTTGTTCATCATATCTCAGATAATTTAATGAATTCCTTTATTCATTGGAGAACTGTTTGAATTGACAAGTGCATTGAAAGGAAGACTTCAACAAATGAGTTAGAAAATGTGTTATGAAAACATTCCCCCACCAGTCCCCAAGCCCATAGAATTCGGAACCTTTGTCCTTTAAATCTGAGCTCTCCAGTTAAATTTCGAACATACGGGTATCCGAATGAAGAGTTATATCTCCCTGGTCTAATCGAGATATGTACGCAATCGATGTTTTTGCGGAATAACAGAATTGCCCGGGATAATCAAATTTTACAGAGATCCCACTCCAATTCGATAGGAAAATCTTCACAATTCGGATTCCACGCTTTGGGAAAGCGGCGATAAATCGACAAACGCTTCCAGAAGTGCCAGGTGTTTGCTCAGGGCCGCTGACGTATGTTATCGAAATACAACACGATGCAGGAGTGTATTTCCGGAAATTTTCAGATATAGGAGAAATTGTCTACACATTCATTTCATCGGATTTCTCAAAAACTCTATTTTATCGTCTGTCTACTAGAATTAATTGCGAATCTAAATAGGTCAGGAACAAAACAGGCTCAGGCCTACCAAAAAATCTTAATAGAGCTTATATGTAGATAATGATCAATTTATTTGAATAATGACATATTTTCGTATGCACTTCAAAAATTTATAAAACCATTCATCACTCATGTTTATAATGAACTATCTGGCCCGCGCAACTTCGTCTGCCCAAATCGGCTATCAAAATTATTGTTATTATTATTAATCCAATGTTATCTAAACACGAAAAATTTTGAAGAAGCCTAGATCCTGATTGCCACACAGCCTACCAGATCCAATTGTATTTTCCTCACTTTTCGTATAAATACGTCCTATACCTAAATAACTGAAATTATGTTCCTATAATCAAATAATCAGTCAACACCCTCAATGCATGGGCCCTCCCGCAACACGGTTTCTTATGTCAGGTCTTCTTATTCTCGCCATCGTAAATTAAAATTAACCAAGTTGACAAAAAAGTTCTCGCACACTTTGAGGTGAGTTGTATCTATCACAAAAGATCAACTGCAAAAAGAGGACGTAACTTGAAATGAAGCGTCTAAATGCAAAACCAGACATTTGAAATTTTCCGAAAAAATGAGTTAAGGAAAGATTACAATAGAGAAAGTTGCTGGCAATCTGATTCTTATACCCTCAGGTTCATAAGTAGACTTTTGAAAGCCTCTATTCGTTATCCAAATGGTCAAAACTGGGAGTTTTTCAATTCAAAACTGTGATTTTGGCAAGTTGTTCTCGTTTTGCTCGGAACGGCTCATACATCAAATGTCTGTTTTTGAATTTGGACGCTTCGAATGTCACTTTCACAAATGATCACCGAAGCCGATATTGACATAGATAACAGAACATGATACCCGATGTTATCGAAATATTAAATATTAATTATTTATTTATGTATTATTATTAATTGATAATATTGGTGTTTTGTGCAAACTTCGAGTCGTCCTCACTTGAAGAAATTATTGAAATCGTGAAGTAGATGCGACGATGTTATAATTAATACAATTTCACAACTTCGATGTTTAATTGTCAAACATCAATCGAAACCAATGATAATCGATCACCTCCATTTTCAAGGAAAATCCATATTAAATACCTTCAATTTTTATATTTTCTCACCTTTCAAACTTTCCCTGGAATTCCACAAATAAGTCAAGACCAAAATTAGCCAAAATGGTCCAGCCGTTTTCAAGTTTTAGCGTATCTAACTCACAGCAATTCATTTATATATATCCAAGGAGATGAACACGTCGTCAAGTGAATACATTCACCGTATACCGCAATAGGAATAAATCTAATAAAATTCATTTCTCTATTTATTTCAGTATCGTAATGAGTTCATTACAGTACTAAAAGTAGTGCTGTAATGAAACTCATTACAGCATTGTTTTCAGTTATATTTTTCGTTTTGTAGTTGTCAGTACTTACCCCCGATCGAATCAAGTTTCGAATCAAATCAATTCAAATTCCGTAATCTGTCAAATTTCGTACGTCACACCAACTGCCAAGATGAAATATAAAAGTCACTAACCTGAATTTTTATTTGAATTTCGAGAGTATTTCACAAAACTTGACTGAAATAGAGAAAATATCGTCTAATACTCGTTGCAGAAGGCAATTCCAACACTCATGCTATCGAAAACTCGCTCCTTCGTCGCTCGTTTTCGAACTTCGCATTCGTGTTGGAATAGGAGCTCATTCTGCAACTTGTTTTAGAATATACTATTCTCTATTTCAGTATCGTAATGAGTTCATTACAGTACTAAAAGTAGTGCTGCAATGAAACTCATACAGCATTGTTTTCAGTTTTATTTCTCGTTTTGTGGTTGTCAGTACAATTTTCTGATCAAATCAATTCAAATTCCGTGATCTGTCAAATTTCGTAAGTCACACCAACTGCCAAGACACAATACTCACTTATCTGAATTTTCATTTGAATTTCGAGGGTATTTCACAAAACTTGATTGAAATAGAGAAAATATCGTCTCATGTTCGTTGCAGAAAGAAATTCCAACACTCATTCTGCAACTTGTTTTAGACTTCTATTTTCACTATTAAAGGACACTAATACCTTTCGAATCTATTGGAATACTGAACTTATTATTTTATCATTTATTCATTATATATTCAAGTCGTAACAATATTCTGTACACCTATAACTGGGCCCCCGACTTGTTAGATGTAATTGAATTAATAAAAAAATTTCTTCATGAAGTCCGAAAATTTTACAGATAACAAAACAGCAAATGGACCTATCATACCCGGGGCCAAATAAGGTTGGAAGCCCTAGGGCTTTACTCCGGTTCCCTCTTAGTAGTTTTGTCCTAAGCTATGTTCATTTTGTTCCCGAAAATCGAAGTTCGAAAAGTCAATTGTTCTATTTCATTTCGACGTAAATTTTATATCGAAAAGTCCGGAGATACTCGAAGAATAGATACTTGAACCCAAGAGTGGTAAAATCCAAATTAGTTCCTGAATTCTCGATTGAAGGAAACATTTCGTCGATTATGTCTCTAACCAAATGGGAGAAACCGAAAAATGGAACCAATTCCAGAGGCGTTCCGATTTTCATTAATTCAATCGGAATTGTCGGATAATGTTCATCGATATTTCGTCGAATTTTATTGCGTTTAGAGTTTCGAAATTCCTCTAAATTAAATTGCAATAGGTATGAGTTCGATTGATGTTATTTAGCGAATACTTAATGATTTACTCATGATGAAATGATTCAATTGCGTAGTTATATCGATTCATCGTTGCAAAATCTATGAGGTATATAATTTCAATTAATCATGAATTTTCATAACTTCCAATATCATGAGCGATTATTTACGAGCAATATGAACTGCAGCCATCTGTGGTTTAATATCTTGTTGATTCGCTTCGTGAAATTTCTGGCGATAATGATAACAATTCAGATGTGTCCTCTCTTGTTATATTCGTATTTTCAGAATTTTTGTCATCTCATCAACTCACATTTCCGTGTAATATATAAATATGTATATTATAGAGTTTTTTCTCCTGAACTGTTTATATTCGTATACTTAATCAATATTTTAAAATTCAATTTGTCCATATAATGTACCTTTGGCATTCTGCTTGTCAAATTCCCATATAACTACTTCGATACTTTCGAATCGATCTGTACAGAATGGTGAATGCGCCAGTTCTAGAAAAACATTCTTTCCTTATTTGCAACGGTTTTCCAAAGATTAGTGCATAACATGATGATATTTTGACATTCTTGTATAGAGTCGAAGGTATGACTGCTGAATATTTCTACAGTATGTAGTGCCATTTTTTTAGGAGGTGATTTCTTGTCAAATGTTAAGTAGAAAATTGTATTCTTAACTTGAATCTTTCTCGAGTATTCGAGAATCAAACAATGAGAGAAATCATCATGGAATTGAAATTCAGGATAAGTAGTTTTCTCTTACTGCTCATATACATTCTCTAATGCATATAAATTCTACTCTCGAGAAAACTCATTTTTAGTATTTTTCAGAGTATTCAGAAATGATCCAAGTTAGACGACAATTTTATATTGAAATTTTTGCATGGCTAGGAATCTCCGAAATTGATTATATTGAATATTCATCAACTAATAGGTTTGAGTTAAAAAAATAAATTACATACCTATCTACCTATAGTCCGACCCTGCAGTATGTAGTTGTTTATGTACAGAATAGGAATCTACCTACCATGTCGTTTTATAACAGCCAAACAGTAAATCTGTTACTGTAAAAAGTATTTTACCTGACTGATAAATTCTACTGAGCAGATATACATATAGGTATTTTTTCTATAAACTTAATTCTGATGAGAAATGAACTCCGAATGTACCTATTATTTAATTTTCACATCGATAAGTTTATTAATAGCTACCTATGGTATCATTCATGAAATCAATTCGAGTGTTATTTCAATATGTATCATGGATAATTTCGCAGAGTCGTTCATTGCGTCGGAAAACAACGAAATTCTAATATTTATTCAGCGGGCCATCGTTGAACCAATTCAGTTCGATTCCAAAATTGATTTAGCGTCGATATCAGGGGGATCATTACCTACATCCATTATAATCACAATGAATACATCAATTAATGCGAGTCTGAAATTTATTTAAGCGGATTAATCGTGTTCAAAGCTGACAATAAGTGCATGCCAATGAATTTTATACTTTTTGCGAAAAACTCACAGTAATGAATGATGGATGCGACTCTGATGAATTTGATACGAATGTGGTCGTGAGTTATTTTTCCTGATTACTTTATCGAGGTAAATCGACGGAAATTACATGAACGGTATGAGTGTCATCAGTATAACTCACTAGAAATTGATTTCTCGATTTACCCTACATGTAATATGCTCAAGTGTATTGAACCTGATGATATTCTATTCGACTGGCAGCATCAATAATGCGATACGTGAATAATGTCATACATAAATGTTTATGCCATGTTGTGAACATGGTCTCAGTATTTTATGATACGTGTTCATTATTCCTCATGGTGATAATTTCATCATGTTATTATTTTATGTCATTATTTTAGTCTGAAACATTTTGTCCATTTTTTCGATATCTTTAGCTAGCCGTGGCAGAACCCTAATTTATAGGATTTAAGGTGATAACGTACAATTGGAATCTTTCCCCTCGAGCTTTCATAGAGTTTTACATATGTCCATCATATCGAACATTGATTACATCCTGATACGATTTCTATTGATGTAAAACAATATACGATAACATCTCACAACTTGTTAATCACAGATTATGAGATCGTTTTTATCAGCATTGTGTTGCTTAATATTTTTAAAGATTTATCTCAAGGATATTCTCGCAATTTTTGTAGATCGTTGAATTCATCTCGTTTTTAATCATCGATTTCGTGAAAGTAATAATTTGGAATGCTTGTGCATTTGTGTTTGATCTACGAGTGATTGTCGAGTAGAATTTTTCTGAATTTACACCCAATTCTACATTTCTGGTTTTCGGGTGATCTTTGCTTGATATGTAAGTATACGAAAAGGGTTCATATAGTTTGAAATATCTGATTATGACGTTATGAATTCCACAAACAGTAAAGATAAAGTACATCGAACATCGAATTGAAGCTGAAAATTTGAAGAATCCTTTCATAACCGATATTACCTCTGTAAGCACACTGTACAATTAACGCCTACCTGATGAACTATACATTTCACTAATCGCACAAAACACTCTAATGCATACCATTCACGCATACACATTAAACTTCATTGGTTCCATGTTCATGAAATTTTGTCATAAATTTCGGATAATACACGTTACAACGAAATTGAATTATGATGTCGGAACTGACTGGGTTATAAAACTTTCGTTACGAACTGGGTAATAGAAAAATCGAATGAAAAACCCTTCCGACTGGCAGCTGGAGCTTTTTGCTCGGAAACTTTGATGAATTTTTAACTGGCTCTCAGGAATCCATCTTTTTTCAGCTTTAGTATCCGATTTGTGAAAATCGGGAGGTGCCATGTTATTCGATAGAATATTTTACAATTCAACCCCAAAATTATATGCACTCTTCCATATAAAGCCTCAATCAGATTAGAGAAAAGACGTTTTCTCATCTAAATCTCCAAAAAAACTCTCTTCCGTTAGAAAAAGTGTATTATACAAGGTGATTCAGAGTTCTGCTCCATAACTTGTCTCCTATAGAACACCGATTTTCTTCTGATCAATTAGTGAAAGAACATGGGTAGGATCATTTCCATTAGTTGATTTTTTTAATTCATTTTGTACCAGAGGCTGTTTCAGAGTTTTAGAAAACTATCCACCGTCTTGATCGTTTATTCGAGTTCATTGAGGTGAAAGTTTTGGGGGTTATGACAACTACCAAATGATTTTGCGTAACATAATTCAGATGCGCACAAATTTATGATTCCGAATATTGGTTTAGAACAGTCGGGAAAGCCATCATTAACCTTATGTCACCTGCAAAATTGTTCAAGAAGCAAGAACTACATTTACCTTCTAAAAATCGCGTCTCTAGCAATGTATTTGAAGTTGGGAAATGTTTTTCATTACGCCGGAATTAGTGCTATATTTTTCGGACTCTCCAAGAATGCCATGTAATCAGATCATTCGCCAAATTCCAGACCCCCCCAATTATAGTCCGTTACCCCCGATTTGAATAAGTAACAAACCGTATTCGGCGTGCATGCAACATGAAACGAATCGAAACAAAAAGTATTGATTGCATGGCAAATTCACATGCATATATTTGGAAAGGCAGCAGAAATTCGAAGTTTATTGCTGAATATTCCCAGCTGTTGCAACTTGATTAGAATCTAATCAGGCGGGATATGGAATTAGCATGACTGAAACTGGTGTCCGCCGCTCATTTATTTCCTTCCTCTTTCCTTGCAGGGCACAAAAATTATCGCTGAACGCTATAACCTGGATTGGGGTCGATGGTACAATCAACCCAGGTTGTTGACTATCTTGTAATGGTATACAAACGCCCTCCCATATTTTCGAGTCTGGCTAATCACCATAACAGCTCAAGAAATACAACAACAGAAAAATTTGATATTTCCTCGCCATTTTATGACACATTATTAGCTCTGAATGAGAGGGATATTTGGTAAGGTACTTATGTAATTGTCAGGGCATTTTGTGTCCCTACAGACTACCTAAGACAAAATTCGTATGGACTCTTAAATTGTTCTTTTATGAAAGATCAAGTTGTAACCAGAATCACTTCAATCCTTCATCAGGACCAAGTATGGCAGCACTACTTACTGCTTGAGATGTCTTCTGATATTCGAATATTGCAGGTCATTTTTGTGAATAGAAACAATACTACACCTTACAGTATAAAGGGGTTTTCCCTATCTTTCATACCCTAACTCCAGCCAAAACTTATCTCAATCACATGCTCAATTGTTTGGATCAGGTGTTGTATATAATATTATTTCTTTCTACGCTTTTTTCTCTTTCATTAATTCTGGGAAAACTTTTTTGTTTTTCCATCATAGGTTTAATTTTGTAAGTATAGATATCAAATCATTTTGTTTTTCGGAAATAGTTCTTACCTTCAAACGAACGAATATTTACAGACGATATATATGGTATGGTCGGCTACAGTTTTGAATAGCTGCCGTATTGTTCGTGGTTAAGTTAAAGTTTGAATTCAACATCAACAAAAACCATAGAGTCACAATTATACAGAGTGAGTCTTTCACTTGTATTTATATCTTAACAATAGATTCTTGAGGTAAAAATGATACCATTCTTTCCGATGTAGCCTCAAGGAAAAGATATAGCTATCCCAAACTTTTAAAATGACCTTTGCCTCCAACCTAACGCTTGAAAAAATATTGTAGAAATTTAATTCTGTGAAACAGATGTAGCTTTTTTTGAACGATGATACCTCGAAAAATACGGATTACATGAGATCTCACGAATAATTTTTCCAAAATGGTCAATTTTATTCATTAAAAAGCATTCAACTTACTTTCAAGCAGTCGGTTCCTTGAATTTCTAGTTTAATTATGGAATGTAATGGTCATTATGAAAAGAATTAAACATCAGAGTGGAATTTTGTGTTCGTAGAAGATTTACCACAGCAATGAAAACCTATATTCCTAAAATCATTTCTTTCGATAATTATATTCGAACATTAAATTTTTTATGGAATTTCAAAAACCTGTAGCTTTCCAACCGAGCCAAATCGAGAAAAACGATGAAGACAAAAAGTGTTTATTTCGACTTCAGAAATCACCCGTCAATATATACAGAGTGCGCAAATTTGTGAAACCTGAATTACATATTTTTAACCGAAAGAGGTAAAGGAAAATGAATGACACATTACGATCGTCTTTTTCAGATAAACTGATAATACCATCAAGTGCATTCCTCTATCTTCTTTTGTTTTCGAGAAAAACACCAAAATTGAAATTTGGACGATTTCAACTTTGGTCATTATATCCGTTTCTGTTTGTACCAGGATGTTGAAATTAGAACATTATGAAGACACTTTTTTTAAAGCAATTTAGTAGCGTTCTATGTTTTTGTTAAGAATAAGGAAAAGCTTTACAGCTCAGAAAGGAAACCTTTTGGGAAAAACCATAGTACGCTACTGCATTGCTATGAAAAAAGTGTCTATATAATGTTTTCATTTCAATATTGCAGTACAATCAGAAAGGGAGATACCTAATTACCAAAGTTGAACTCGAAAACAAAGTAAGATAGAGAAATGAGTTGATGGCATTATCAGTTTCTCTGAAAGACTACCGTGGGCCATTAATTTTCCTCTATCTCCACCAATTTTGCCCACCATGTGTGAAAGAATCTCCAAATGAACATGGAAATTATATCGAAAGCTAAAAAACTATAGTTATATTTCGCCTCTCCGCGTTTAGATTTGTTTCCGGAATGTAGATGTTAAATAAACCAAAACAAGCCCCTCACTCGTTCCAATCGTAACAAGATAATTTCTGTTACACTGCTTCCGATACTCCACACGGACATTAATGGAAAGTTCAGTTAGTTAGTGTAAATTGAGCCTCTCGTACTATCACAAACAAAACTCAGCTGAGCACACGGATTTCAGTTGGTAAATTAATATTGTAGGATGCCCATTAGCAACACCACAACCAGGGGTCGTACATTACTTCATAATAATTCTGCTTGTGAATAAGTAATCTCCACTTCTAGTGGTATGCGTACGATGCGTTATATTTCCGGATTCATCTCGGTCGATTTTGGGAGTTGAGGAGACTATACGTTGAATTGATGGAAGTTTCGAACAGGCGAAACTTCAAGTTACGACGTCTTATACGTGGGCCAAACTCTCGGGGGATAAGTTTTAGTACCTAATTTAGTGAATAGCAGTCGTTCCACTTACTGCCATATCCAGCTAAATGGAATCTTTGAGAGCCTACGAGAGCGAAGAATCCAAGAAGAATTCTCTCGAAGGGAGTCTTTCGGATATTTTAACTGAATATTGTTCAATTTCAAACTTTTTTAGCTAGGAAAAAATGGGGGGAAGCAAAAACCAACATCGTGATTTCGAATGAATCAATTTGACGGAATTCTCGATGGAATAAACGAACTTGGTCATCTTCAACAGGTGACCTGTATATTATTCCGTAAAGGATAAATCACTGCAGGGCATATTTGGTTTGATGATCAAAAACAAAAAGGTGATAAAATTCTGGATTTGATTAATATGCAATAGAGCTATGCCAGGTTATAAGAGGTAGAGCACCTAGATCGTTGATGGTTTTGAAGAGATACTTGGTGACAGAGAAAACCAACTCATCATGAAGAAAAATGTTCTTGTGGAATAAGTTTAAAAAATTTGGAACCACAACTCAAGATTTCAACAAGCAGAAGCATTTTAATCCTCTTTTAGCCACATGTTGCTCTGATGATTTTCATTCGTCCTAAGAAAATTCTTTCCAGAGGAAATATATCCGTAATTACTCGAGAATAAGTTGCTCGCGCTTGTTTCGGATTGAATGAACTATGAATAAATATATGTTTATTCTTCTTATTCATGGAGCTGAAATAATACTATACATATTGAAACAAAAAAGGTACCTAGCTGAGGTTAGTGCAACAGAGGAAAACCATACAGGTTTGCAGCATGAATAAATGAGGAAAGGGAAAAACTTCAGCTGAAGATGACCCTGACCTCACCCGTGTTACAAGAATATTTACGAAAAATATTGAATATCAGAGAACCTTGAAGGAAATCCACGTGATCTATGAGAACATCTTCATGTTATCCTTCTATGGACAAAGAAAAACAGATTCTTCACCAATCTACCCGCAATTCTTAATCTGAAATGAAAAAAGGAATAAGCAGAAAAAACCAATGATTTCGAATAAATTAAATTATTTTTTAATTGACCATCCATTTCAGAAACGCATTCGTTACTTTATGTATAGCCTAGAAACCATCTTGAAATTTATAAATGGGACAACTATGTTCTATTGTCTCCACATTTTCTCCACACTCATAACTAGGGCTCTCAACCGAGATCCATCGGAAGAGCATTTAAAACAGAATATATTCTCCTGGAAAGATCAAAACCGGGAACTCTGATGGAAGGATCAGAAATAAGATCTTTGTTGAAAAAATTGCATGAATTCCATTCAGATTTCCAAATTTCCTTGTCGCTTCTATTCATATCGATTAGAAAATTTGACCAAAAAGGTTTAGGCGACTTCAATCTGGGGACCTTATATCTGGAATATTGGGGAGTATGGGAAATGATATCTATTGAAATATTGTCTGGGAGGTCTCTGCATTTCCCTGAAAACTTAATATGGGGTTTCTCTCCCACTCTCTGAAACAAGAAACAATTAGAAAATTTTTTTTTAATGATATACGAAAGGCCCCTGACAAATTAGTGCTCCTAATTTCACTCAGGGGCCTTTCTTATATTATTAAAAATTTTTTTCTAATTGTTTCTTGTTTCAGAGACTGGGAGAGAAAACCCATTTTAAGTTTTCAGGAATATGGGAAATGAATTGGGAAATTTAAATTTATTCCAAAATTTCAAAGTTGTTGTCTCCCTGCAAATTTGGAGAAGGACAATATTTGACAGGAACATAAAGGAGATTGATATAACAACTGGAGTTGAAGTGACAAAACACCCCTAGTCCTGTGAACTATTATTTTCCTAATCCGATAATGGCGATTTTTACGTAATGTAACTTGACTACCCTTTTAAGCTCTCAATTAGTTAGAATTGCGCAATCACCACGTCTAATTAGGGTCGCCGATGCGAGAGCTGTGCCGAAACTAGGGCGACAAGGATATGTTGAGGGAGTGAAAATGGGAAAGCCATCATATCTAATGTCAATAAATGCCAGGTTAACTGAAAATTTACAAATCACGCCAATTCGATTACATTAATTCAAATGGATCTCACCATATCATCGAGTGATACAGAGTTATTTGATTTTCATCGACAAGTCATTATTATTATTTTTTCTTTACTTTCGAGCTTGCTGCTTTCTATGATCAGTTTGATAAAAGGAAGAGACTGGATGGTATGAAATCGCAGCTGTGCAATTTCGAAAGTTATGAGCGGCACATGTGAATTCAGAACTTCTTAAACTTGATGCCGTAAATTCAATAAATAGAAAAATTTCACATCTGCGAAAGTTTATTCTCATTAGCAGAAACTCCAACTTTGTTCGAGGGTTTCATGTTATATGCTCCCTTTTAGTTCGATTTAATCCTGTTCGTTATCTTTAAGAGTGTAAAACTCGAACTGAAAAGGTATTAGATTGGAGTAGTCTTGATAGAAATGCAGTTTTTCTTAAAAAGTTGAATAATCTAAGGAGTTTGTTGATGTTTTTTGTTTTGCTCATCAGTTTCTTTTGCCTTTTTTAGTTTTTTCTAGATTTTTATATCAATGTTCATTCAACAACCTACCGGAAAATATCTTTGTAATTGGTTCTCTGTCTGACTGCATTTGTTCTCAAAAGAAGGTTTTGGTCAATTGACGTTTAATAATAATTAACTATTTCCATATCAGAAACTTCAATTAAGAGGTGGTGTTCTTCATAATGGAACACATATTGTAGGAAGTCATTAAATTAATGAAACATTTCTCATACAAACCGAGCAACGTCTCACACGTTTTCGCAAATGATGCTTTCATGTTATTAATCGATGTCAGGATTCAACTGTCAGAAACTATTTTCGTCTAGTATGATGAATTATTGGAAAACTACCGCAATTACTGCTTGCATACTAAGGTTCCTGAATATTTCGTCGAATCGAATATGAGGATACGTGATAAAGATGGCAATATGTGATTGTCCCTCCAATATCGAAAATTCTTCTCTCACTCCATCTTCCTATATCTCTTCACGTCTCCAGGGTTGAAGTTTTCGAAATATTTGCTATAAATGAACTTCTGTGTGTGTGCGTAGTTATGGATAATCTGAAAGCATGTGATGTTATTAACATTTATTTATTTTTTCCACTGATTTCTTCCGAGTTTGGTTGACAAAAGGGAAACAGAGCCCTTTTTAGCAACTGAGCCGATCTTGTATTTCTTCCTGATATTTTTTTAAGCACTCTTACCGCGGAGTCACGGTAGAAATCTCATGAATAACCAAATTTCTCTTAGGTGCGTCCAAGACTTCTGTTAACTTGCTCCAACTTGAAAAAAGCAAGTCTTCACATGCAAATTTGTTGAAGTAAATGATGAATGAGTATGTGCAGTTTTCGGGGATAAATTAGATGTAGATATTCGACTTGAAAACTACGATTTTAAATAGAAATCACACCTGAAACAGTATCGGTAAGAATGAAAGAAAACTGTAAAAGTTTTTGACGAAAATCTTAATCGACTGCGATGGAAAATGACTCAGTCAAAAATACTTGAAATTTTTTATCGTTTTCAGACAGTCATTCTGAACGATGTCTTTCCTCTCTAATCCTACAAAAATTTCAGAACAGGGATCAGTCGATAACAAAATCCACATGGTGATTCCGAAAAATTCATGGATGGTTGTGAAACATTCATAGATGGTGGTGAGAAACATTCACAGATGATGATGATGGTGAATAATTATCGATTAAAATTATGAAATTCAACATGGGATTTTTCCATATATCTCGATGGCAAGTTCATCACGTGATGAACTGAAGCAATTTCCTTCTGTCGCCTTCAATCTTGTCCTCGCCTGACTATGTTTAATCTGGGTGGAATAGGAATGAATGAAGGAGTTTATCAAACCTTCAATGGTTGGAACAGTGGTCGGAAAATAACCTGTTCATTGCGTGGGGACTGAAATTTACATTCTATTTATAGTTCATATTAGTATATGGCGTTGGGAGTTCACGAAAATTTCGATTCGTACGTCGTTTTACGGCTGTTTTGAAGTCGTAATGCCGGCAGGCTTTTTTTAACTATTGGAATTTTTCTGATAGGAGCGTATTTTCAGCATCGGGTTTTTTTGAGTTAACACAGAAATGGAGAAATTGATTGAATGAAAGAGTTCAGTGAAGTTCGCGAACTTCTAAGAGAAAAGTTTTATCGTTCACTTCGAGCTCAATAGATATGAATTGAAGGTGTATGAGAAAAAAAACGGAGCTGGTCTGCAATGATTCTTGTTTTTTTTTGCTTTTTTAAATGTCATAGTTTCATAGAAAAATATTGATGTTCGACAAGAGCTAAACTTCGTTATTTTTTTGTTATCGATACTTATATTACAAATATGAAAGTCCGTCTGTTTGCGAGTTTGTTCGACATTACAGAAGTCTGGAGCCAGATGTCCGATTTTGATGAAAATTAAACTAGGTATTGTGTAAAGAATTCATTCGAGTAAGCTTTCATGTGGAATCTATTCCTACATTATGAATGAATGAACAAAACGTTAATAAATCAGTTGATTGACTCTGGGTGAACTATAAGAGATAGAGAACAATTCTGTGGTACTCCAAAAGTAATAAGAAAAAGTATCTTCTTCAAGACAAAGTTATTAAAGGAGGTGCGCGCCCGCGAGCGACCTACGAATCCTATGATCATTTGGATTTGGAATCGGATACGATATTGGGTGAGAATGTTGCTTAACTGAATCGAGGCAATAAGAAATTTTGAGATTTTTTTCTCATGAAGGTTGCGCGAATCTTTCGATACCTTGAATTTTTTCAGTTTTCTTAATCGCGAGAGCTTTAGATACACGCTTATTAATTTTTTTATTTTGATTGTCATTGTAAAATATTAATTGAAATTACTTTTTCATTTTATATTTGCAGTTTCCCAAGTGAATATGATGCACAGAATCTGCATGTTATGGCACCGAATACAAAAAATGCATAATATAGTTCAGAATAGCGTTTTACACTGATATACAGGGTGGACATTTGAAAACGAAACAGACGAGATTACAGACGAAATAAATTTTTTCGATAGAAATGCTCGGACAGGTCGATTTTTGTTTCGAGGGGGACAACTTAAGATGTGGGTTACGGACGCATAGCGCTTCAACCCTTGCTACTACAACCCTCACCCCCAATTTTTGAATAGGGAAGATCTGGTGAGTGATACCTCATTTGAAAGGTATTTTTATACTGATTTCAGCACAGTAATTGTTTTTTCATTTTATGCATTAGTTCTCGAAATATTCTTGACTAAGCATTTGAAAATGAAGTGGTGTTTTCATTCCACTTGTAGTGTTTTTTTCTGAAAAACCTTTCAAATGAGGTATCACTCACCCCATCTTCCCTATTCAAAAATTGGAGGTGAGGGTTGTAGTAGCAAGGGTTGAAGCACTATGCGTCCGTAACCTACAACTTAAGTTGTCCCCCTCGAAACAGAAATCGACCTGTCCGAGCATTTCTATCGAAAAAATTTATTTCGTCCGAAATCTCGTCTGTTTCGTTTTCAAATGGCCACCCTGTATTTCGAGAACTAATGCATAAAATGAAAAAACAATTACTGTGCTGAAATAAGTATAAAAATACCTTTCAAATGAGGTATCACTCACTCCTTCTTCCCTATTCAAAAATTGGGGGTGAGGGTTGTAGTAGCAAGGGTTGAAGCGCTATGCGTCCGTAACCTACATCTCAAGTTGTCCCCCTCGAAACAGAAATCGACCTGTCCGAGCATTTCTATCGAAAAAATTTATTTCGTCTGCAATCTCGTCTGTTTCGTTTTCAAATGGCCACCCTGTATGTCTCGAGCAGAGCCGCGGGTTTAAGCTAGTCATGTGCATAACTCCCAATTGTATGCAGTTTCTTGGCAGATTCCACTGGACAACTCGGGACTCGGAAAGTAAAAGAAAGTAATCAGTTCCACTACGAACATTTCCAGCTCGTCGATTAGCAAATATTGATTTTGTTTCTTCATCGAATGGACGCTTTGGGGTTGTCGAAATTAACTTCCTTCACCGTCCCAAATTGGAAACTGCATCATGAAGGAGGCTTTCAGCCTAATATTGTGGCGGCGAAAATGAAAGGTTTCCAGATCTTTTCGAGGGACTGGAGGGCATGGAAATTAACACGTCTCTCCAGGAACCATCTGCGGATTGAAAATACGGAATAAAGATCTCGTCGAGCCAGACGGTTCAATCGTTCAGAATTTCAATTTCATCCGATTGGATCTCATTCCGAATATTATTTTTCATTTATCGTTTTTTCTGTTTCAGATTGGAATGGAGTAATTTCTGAACCAACTCGAAGTGAAGGTATGTTGAGTGTCGCTCTAGATATTCCCTCTCATTCCATTTTCCTATTTCAGTAATATTATTAAAGAGTAAAGGTTTTACTGCAGATTTGTAGGTATCGCTTATATAATGACAAAACACGTTCGCTCAACGATTCATCCAAACTTGCTTATGAGGCTGAATAAAGCGTTGACTCTTAAGTGCCAAAATGATGGTTCGTAAAATTTTTGATTTCCTTTCTCATGATCGTGATTCATTTCTGCAATTGACATGAAGCTAAACTTTCTGCCAACTCGGTGCCGTTCGCGATAAATTATTTTTTGTTTCTAGAGGAATCTCTACAGATCAATAAGAAGTTGTAGATTCCCGAAACGAAGTCGTTTTGCCGAGAAAATGCAATGGAGCACTGATAAAATATTTGCATTATTTTATCTTCTATTAGATTTTCAAAAAAAAAGGTTTGATTGAGAGAAATTTAATTGTATGTATTGTATTCCAATACAAATTTTCAACGAACGTACTTTGATGCGTTTATAAGAATCGATTGATTGATTGATTGCACGGCTACCAGGACGGCTTACGGGTGATCTTTACTTAGATTTCCTTCAAAATCATCTTCCTGTTTTACTCGAAGGTACGCACATAGTAGGAATGCATTTTCAGTATGATGGAGCTCCACCCTATTTCAGAGTTATGATGTTCACATAGTTTTGAGATCATTACTTTCTGAATCTGTGGATAGACAGGGGTGGGCTGCATTCCTGGTCCGCTAGATCACCAGATTTCAATCTTGTTGATCATTTCATTTGGATTTATTTGAGAATCTAGGATATTCGCCTGAAAAAATAAGTGACGAAATATCGAAGTCGCCTATAATGAAATACGTAAAAATCTAGGCATGATAAAAAAAGTATCAGACATATTTCGAAGTGGAAAAGTATGTGTATTGAGAAAAACGATGTTACATTCTTTAAATCACGTTGAGTGTTCATCGTTGTTGACTTCAAATAAATTTTTCTCAATAAATAATATTCTTCCGAAATACATCGAAATAATTGCTCAGAATATTATGAAATACGAATGTGCAATTAGTAGGATGAAAAAAATCATTTTGATCGAAATGTACGATTTTTCTGAGAATTTAGTGGAATTTCAATATTCAACTTTATCTTTCCCTGAAGCTTTCTTTGGGCGAAAACACGTGCGGGGCAATGAAATCTACCGAACCTCAAAACAAATTTTCTACTCTTTCCAAATATCTCAATCAAATGCCAAAATTCCAACAACATACAAGGTGTTGAATCTCAGTTTGGAAGAAGTCCCATATTTTTCAAACCAGACCTGGAATTTAAATGTAAATCGACCTGTGGAAGGTTATGATAAGTTCCAAGTATAAACTGAAAATACCGGTAGGTTCAAAAGTTATTAGCAATTGAAATTGAATTTTTTGGTGAATACATGAACCACCCTGTATCTCGGTTATGGAATTGATAAGACCTATCATATATCGGTGTTTTGGACTCGCCTAGGGTAGCTCAGGCTCAGGTTACCGTACGTTCATTTACCAATGAAACACCCTGTATAGGTACTGCAATATTTAGTATGGTGGAACGTAGAAAATTAACTCTGAAAGTTACGAATTCCTTCAATATTTCAAGTAACAGATATGTATAGGAAATCTATGTTAGTGTATGTAAGTAGAAATGAACTTCCTATTCAATTAAAAAGTATAGTTCATTTCTGTGAATGCAAGAAAGACTTGTTTTTATTTTTGGTATTATTTGAGGTATAATTAGGTGGATGGGTTAAATTCTTCGATTCTTCTTGCATTCTTCTTTTTTCATCGTTGTGGTTTTTTTTATTTTGATATTTCGACCCTACTCCCATCCTGTAAAATGTGTAAAAGCTACTGTAATTGGGAATAAAGCTTTTCTCTAATTCAGTATCGTAATGAGCTCATAACACCATTGTTTTCAGTTATAATTTTCGTTTTGTGGTTGTCGGTACTGACCTCAGATCCTCTCAATTTTCGAATCAAATCAATTCAATTTCCGTTTTCTGTCAAATTTGTTGAGTCAGACCAACTGCCAAGATACACTACAAAAGTCACTTATCTGAATTTTCATTTGAATTTCGAGAGTATCTCACAAACATTGACTGAAATAGAGAATAGTTATTTATGGTACAAGTGCAGAAGGCATGGATATTCTTACACGAGTTCAAAATTCCAAAACGAGCCACGAAGTGGCGAGTTTTGGAATGAACGAGTGTTAGAATGAGCCTTCTGTACGAGTATCTTACATTATTTATTTATTTATTAATCTTTATTGGATCACTCCAATTGGCCAACGACCGAAGTCTTCCAGCCTGTTTCAAACAATGCTAATAATGATAACTAAATTCTATAATAAGAATGAACAAAAAATTTAGATGGTACAAGAGATTGTGATTTAAAATTATCGTAATCGACATTCATTCAGCAAGAAGTAAAGCGGTTTCTCAGGGATTTTTCTTTTGGTTGCATGGTTTTCTCTGAATTCAAGAAGTAGTGGCTGAATAATTTCTTTATTGTGGCTTTTTTCCATGAATTTCTTGTTGAGTCGTTCGATTCTTGCTTCTATTGGTTCAACCTTTGTTTATCTTACATTATTTTCTCTGAATTCGCTGAATTTTTATCGAAATTAATGAAATATTGTCGTAAATATTGTTTAGTAATTTTTGCTTTCAAAAATAATGATCGGCAGAACTGTTTTCTATTTCATGAAATTTGACAGATGTTAAATAAATCCGTGACAGGAGGCCAACATGTCATCAATAAATATTACTGAAAACAGGGTTGAAATGAAATTAGAATGAAATATTCTAACATTATTTGTTCTACGGGATGTAGCGGAATGGACGGATTTGACACATAAGTAGACAAATATCGTCTAATACTCGTTGCAGAAGGCAATTCCAACACTCATGCTTTCGAATTTCGCATTCGTGTTGGAATAGGAGCTCATTCTGCAACTTGTTTTATCTATCTATCTATTGAAGTGGATGAGTTTGCATATTTTGAAAAAAGTTTCTAGTCCATCTTATTTTCTCTTCTCCACCAGCGGTCAGAATGTTTGATTTCCCCAATTTCAATAGATTGAAGCTAAGATTGAAGTCCTTGGACCATCAATGACAGAAATTTCAAATCTTGCGTCAATTTCTAGGGGTTTTTGATGCAAACTGTTGTTCATCCAGAGACGTCCGAAGCGAAAAGAGGCATCAGTCATCAGTCCATCACTTGTTTACCGCAGTTGAAGTTTTCACAATTCGTTGATGGATTTTGAATCGATCGCGATCGTTAGGACCCCATCATTTCCTGATTAAAATTCAATCTTTGTCGACGCGCCCCAATCAGCCTATTGCTGTAAAATCGCGGATCGTTCAGCTGATGAAAACAGATCACGCCGCGCTGTCGTATCATCGAATTCACCTCAAACGATATCGCACGTGTGGGAGAGCGAAAGGGGCCGGGTTTATCAGAATGATCCTAATACGAAGGTGAGGGGGACAATAAATCATTTCACGACGGGGGTGGTGATATTGAAGAGTGCCGAAAAAAAGAAGTACACATCTATCATCTTTGGTGGAGGGATGAAATGATGGCACGAATCGGGATTCAGCGTTCGAGAAGGTTCCATTGGTTGTTTTCAGGTTGGAAAAAATTGGCTCGAAGAATGGCATGCTTGATATTTGAGTGTCATGTTTTTTTTTCATTTTCATCAGCTTCAATCTTAACTACTCTTACTAGAAATTCATTCGGAAATGGCAGAAATCCTAATCTGGCTGCTCATTCTCTAATTCTGCGACAATTTCATTAATTCTTATAGAACAAAATCGTGTGAGAATCTCTCAGTTCCACTCAGTTTTCATGTCTTATATTTAATCATCATATGTTGACACCCTGTCATGGATTTATGTTCAGGTTACATCAAAATCTGAGAGGAGACGTTAGATTAGTGAATATAGCTCTCATAATAAACCAATTTCTAACTGATAGAACGTACACTTTCAGCGGATTTTTAATGAAAAGTGGGATCAATCTGAACACCTTGCAAACTTTTGAGTACCTATTAACTATATATCTCCAAATATCTTTTAACTTTATTGCACTTTTAACATGATTAAAACGTCTGTATGCATCCATCTTAGCAACATGGCACTGCTTGCATCTAAATCGCGAATTATCTCCCTGTTTTACCCTATATGTTGAATAGGTGCTACAGAAAACCGTTCCACCAACCGAAATTTTTCAATGCAAAAATAACTACAAGAGATTTATGAAAATATTCCATTAACTTTAAATTCTTTAAATTAGAGAAAATAATGTGAAATACTCATACAGAAAAAAATTACACGAAATTTCTCATATTTATGATCACTTTAGAAATATTAGTTTTGTTAGTTTATAATTTCTCAGAATTTTCCATATATTCAGGAAGGTTAATGTTCATGCTATGAAAGTACCCAATTGACTAGAAAAATATCGACAATTGAAATCAGAATTCAGCCGATATCTCGTTTTCATTTGAAAAATATGGTCTTACTTCCACGAAGAGATTTTCTCAGTTCAATATACAGGGTGTACCAAGTTCGATGGCTTATTAGACGTTTCTGGAGAACTGGACCTATTTGAAATCTGCAAATTGGGATTATGATATTGTTCGACATTATCTACCGAGCTAAAATATTCTTGAAGCTTGACCGTCTTCAGATATACAGGGAATGAAAAAAAAATTTTCAAAAAATTTTGATAGAGTCTTCAATTCTGAATATATTCTCATTCAAATTGTTATATTAGTCGAAATATTGTGTGAAATGGTGGGAAAAAACTGAAGAAAAAAAAGGGAGATAAGAGGATTCTATAATATTATGTTTGTTATTCCTAATCTAGATATCTTAAGCACGAACCGTTTTCACATTTTTGAAGTCGAAGGCTGTGAAAATATTGTACATTTATGTAATTTTGAAAAACTCGTCACAGGGCGTTCCAAATGTCGGGTCTAGAATTGGAATCAAGATTGGCCCATAACTTCCGATTTTCAAATTAGAACCCTATTTTTTTATGATTGTGTTAGATTTTGCGAAGAAAAATAATGATAGTGTTCTAACATTTTGATGCTGCTTAAATGAATTATTCTTTAGTTATTCATTATTTTCTGATTTTATGTCGTATTTGGAGTCAAATTCATAAAATCTGTCTCATATCAATGATAAATAAATTCAGAAAATTGATCTGTCACTACTGAATTATTGGAATAATTCATCTTCTGATCTAATAGATCATTGTTGATATGAAACAGATTTTATGAATTTGACTCTACATACGACATAAAACCAGAAAATCATAAATAACTAAAGAATTATTCATTTTAGCATCATGTACATTTTAGAACACTACCATTATTTTTCTTTGCAGAATCCAACGCAATCATAATAAAATAGGGTTCTAATATGAAAAACGAAAGTTATGGGCCAATTTTGATCCCAATTTTTGACCCAACATTTAGAACACCCTGTGACGAGTTTTTCAAAATTCTAGAAATGTACAATATTTCCAGTCTTCGACTCCAAAAACGTGGAAACGGTTTGTGTTCAAGATATTTAGTATAGGAATAATAAACATAATACCGAATACTCTTATCTCTCTTTTTGCCTCAGTTTTTTTCGATATTTCGAATAGTATTTCGACGAATGCAACGAATTGACTGAAAATATAATCAGAATTGAATACTCTATCAAAATTAGAAACGAAAGAAAAGAAAAAAAATGTTCGAAATTGTTTTTTTACATTCCCTGTATGTATGAACGCGGTCAAGCTTCAAGAATATTTCAGCTTGGTAGATAATGTCGAACAATATCATAATCCCAAAATTTCAGATTTCAAATAGGTCCTGTTCTCCAGAAACGTCTAACAGGCCGTCGAACTTGGTACACCCTGTAGAATGTAGGGAGGGGTTCGGTTCCTGCTGATGTTGGTGAACCATGCATATTCATGGATTCATTCATCTTCTACTTCCTTTTTAGAACCACCACCAATAGGAAACAATAATGCCTAAAGTATCACACTCATATGAAATGAACAATATTCCACCAAGTTTTATGGAGCATGCAGGGAATGTTTAGCCCAGTCCTTCCGTATAAATTCAAATTCACCGAGTTATACGACAACATATAAATAACATGTATGGAATTCAAAACTTCTGGGAGCTAAGTGGCGGCGGTAGTGGGTAGACCACAATGCATAAATTCAGTTCGCTTGCTCCGTTTCGAGGTGAACGAGACATGAAACAGAAAGAGGGTGAGCCATATTTCATACCTCTCAAATCCTGGCAATTCTTCAGATGTAAGACTAGGTACAAAAGAATAAAATATATAAATGTTACAAAGGATGCAAAGTGTTCTTTCTGCTCGCAGAAAAGTCGCTGGCTGTTTGAGTCTCACTCGGATTTCCTTCAAGGTTGAGCAGTTCTTTCTGAAAAGATTAAGTTTTTTGTGCATTACAAGGTTGAAACTGTTTTCTTTTGGGATCGAGATCTCATGATTCCTAGTCAAAAAGTATTTCACAGAAAAGTTTTCGCTTTTATACCCTGCTTGCTCCAGGAAGTTGATGTTTTTTTCGGAAATATAAATCTGTTTCATCATCATTTCTTCAGATACAAGCTCAACCTCTGAGGTTTCATTCAACGCGAAGGTTCAAATTCGAAATAGATCTCAGAGTCCAGAATGATCACAAGAATAATAGTCATAGCGTCTAATAATTCTTTGAGGTTTCTCTCAACTAACTTTTTCCTTAAACACTTTTTTCTAAGGGGAATTCAATGGACAAATACAAATAATAAGTGATATATTTTATAGCATTTCACACTTCAAAGTATTCATAATTTGTCAACAAATATTTTCTATTTGTTTCAACAAGCTAAGTTTGAAAATTTGTCAATACAAGAATGATGATAATATCATTGTACACAGAATTCTTCAGCAATGATAATTTACTGTTCCTGTATATTATGTTATTAGAATTATAAATATCATCAACAATTTCAAATTCATTTGCCTTGAAAAATATTATATTCAATCATTTTTTGGGCTATATTGATTTATTTCAATCTTTGATGAACACACATAAATTTTTAGTAACTTTTTGTAACTGGAAATGAAGCCCTGACTGGAATTCCATATCTTGCTCTGATGAAAATAATATTGAAACGTAGAATTTTAGAAAAGCACAAATAATTTTCGTTGAAAAATTTTTTCCAGTCTTCGAAGTGTTTCTGAATTTTTCACGTGGGCGCAATAATCATTCAATCTTTCATATTTTGAATTTATCGTTATCCCCTGCACCTTTAATATGCAAACAAGCATAAACCAATTTTCCTCAAGATATTCAATATGAAGAGTCAACTATAATTGGCTCATTGGATTCAGTCTGGGATACAATCCGGCAGTAAACTGGACTGGAAAAAAACCAAATTGGATATTTTCTGAAGGGGTTAGCTGGTCTATATCGGTATATACCCTCGAACGAGTAAATAATAAATAATCGTTTATTGTCGTCTAGCTATCATAAATTTTCCATTAGATTCTTATAATCCAAATGGACCTCCTGATCACATAGCCTATCAACAGAACAATCTCAATCGAATCGAATATTTACGAGATGTGGTTTGTAGAAATTATATCAATTCGGGATATTTTTCAAGTAATATTTGTTGTTTTAAATGCATTTGATCTCATCAAACTGCTAAATTCATCGTTTTCGGCTAGTTGTCAAGAAGGCTACACCCAATTCAATTTCAAGATATGGAATATAATGATTTTCCGGATATTTCTTACCTAAATCACAACAATTTTAATTTCACCCCTGCGTCCAGAGCTTATAATTCGTGAATAATATTTGTGCAAAGTATGACAAACCCTTAAAAATTAATTTGTTCGCTGTGTAGATAATGAAAAATCATGATTCGAATGTTTTATTTGTTTCTGGGTTTATTCGAGACAAAGGGAAGATGTAAATAATGGAATATTCATTGAAAAACAGCGATGGGCAATCTATTAGGGCCGAAGTCATTCAATATGAAAGAAGTTCAACCTACAGGCAGTCATATATCACGTTTCAGACGAACTTCAAGTTCAGGACGGTCTTTCCATTTTCTGATGTTTTATTTACTACTCTGAAGCGACGTTCTTGAAGTGCTCCACCCCAGAAACATGAAACCCAAAAAAATAAAATAAAACGGAGGAAAAGTTGTGGACAGTTTTCATGGTAATAAAGTGGGGGGGAATATCCTCTGAGTTAGAATTATGCTTGGGAGATATTCTCGGAGACTTACATCGTTATTACGAATGTTGAATTTGATTGAGGCACTGAGATTTCAACTTTTGTATTGTGCTTATTTCTCATTCTCATTTGTTGACTGTCAACTTCTTACTGTTGGAAACAGTATGGCAATATTTTCCCGGAAAATGAAATGTGCACCTTTTTCTGGAATAATTTCGACGACGAATGTTGAACCATTTCCAAGACTGATATTTCAAACTGATAAATGGTTGCTGTAGAGCACCATTCCAACGTATACCTCACAACTATTCAGTAGAGAACCGAATTTAATCAATGATTAGAGGAGGATGATGCAGATTCTCTTCTATTATCTATCAGTAATGATTATCCACAGCAAGAGTTCATATTAATCAATCTGATTGACATTAATTACACATCAATTATTCACACAGGTCTGTTAACCAAGAACCTTGCAGGTGAATATTATCCTGTCAGCTGCACACCAGCTAATGTTTACCCACATCTAGTCCATGGGATGAGAGCATATCGAATTTGTGTTATGATTCCTCTGGGGTGGAATTATAGATATTTATTCAATCGTCATCCGAATCGCTGAAAATTGATACTATATTCGTAAATATTTAATTTGAATGAATGCTACTGTTAATAAGTATTTGAATGTACAGACATGAGATAAATTATAGAAACAGATGAAAATCTTTGAAACCAACTTTTATCACTGTAAGGGATGAAATTAGTCTTATCCTCACTGATTTATTCGCTTCATTTATTGTTCGGTCAAAAATTACATGTTTCGGCAATATACCTTACATTGATTGAATACCTCACAATGGACTTCCGTCGAATTAACTTTTATCACACTTTCATAATCTCCAGAAAATTCATCTGAAATTACAGAAAATTTTCAGAAAATAAAGATTGAGAATTTTCTAGCATAGCGATGCTCCTCCTCCGTTAATTGGGAAATGAAACGTTTCGATATTAAAGTCAGCTAAGACGAAAACCTCAAAATCAATTTCATAATTCGAGAAATAAATAAATGGAATTAAACATAAGTTTCCCATCTCATTGGGAAACATCAATGAAGTGATAAGAAATGAAAGAAAATGATTGTCGAAATTTATAAAAAGGAGAAGGCATGAAATACACATTTTATAACCAACATAAGAGAAACATAATTTTTTACAAATAAAACGTTTGCTTAACTGAAGGTTACTGCTGTTTTCTTGTTTTGTTATTCATCGTTCATGTTGAGAAGTATTTTATGCTTTCTTTCTGCATCTTTCTATGTATCGATGTTTCCCGTAACGATGAAAACACTATGCATAATTTCGTTTCTGAATTTTTAAAGTTATGAAATAGTATGGTTCCCCTTGTCACTCGTATTTTTTCAAGCAGAGAAGAGGGATTATTCTCAAAAATGAAAGATTGGAATAGCAAGCACTCTGTCTGTAAACAAAATTTCACTACAGAAAGTCGAGATGGAAATTCCGGTATGTCTAGAAACGAAAATTCTAAATAAGCTCGGATGATTCGATGGATATAATGCATATTTCGAATTGCATCCACTCTCGATTCGAACGTACACTGAAATTTCTTCGTCTGGAAATATGCCGCAATGGCGAAAACCAGAGGAAACATAACTTTGTGATGCATTTTTGATTCTGTGAGTATTTACCTGGGGATTTGAATCGTGAGATTCTTTCGCCGAATTCCACACTTGGTTTATTGTTTCGAGCTGAAAAACTTTGCGCTGAACATATTCAAACAACACTATCTAACAAATATATTCAATGTAGCTGCGATTCTATTCAATTATTCATGTTTCCACTGTGAAAAGCGATACAAAATTTACGGCGCATACTTTTGTGGCACATATAACCCGTATTTTATGGTTTCCAGCGCGTCTATAAGAAGATTGAAGATAATTGAACATCAGGTTGTTCCTCAGCTATAACTTTGACTCATAAATTCCTGTATGATTTTACATTGTCGCTGAACTGTTTGCGAAGCTGGAGTCTAGATATCGACGTCAATGGTTTATTAATCTTTCTTTTGGCTTATTGGAAAGAGTAAACGACAAAGTCATTGAACACTTAAGCAGATATTATTGGCGAGGTTATAAAAAATGTTCTGAACTTGAGAAAGTCCTTATCTTCATATCAACTTGAGCAGAAAATGTGATTCGATTTGGAACGAAATATTTCAATGAAAAAGTTATAAAAGAAGTCATTGGACAATATAAAACTGATAAGAATAATATGATTTTATAGTTTTCATAGGTTTGTTTCAACTCAAGGAATTATCGTACAATGTATTCGGAGCAATAAATGAATGAAAATCATCAATTATTCCATGGTGTATCCTTCTGGATCAGAATGCTCAGAAACCATAGTAATCTATCTGAACATGATTGTGATCAAAATTGAAAAGTTTTCAGGTTGGTTGAAAATTTTTCGGAGTTGAATGCCTAAGTTCTTGGACTGGAAGTGCATAAAAACCGCATGTGAGTATTTAAAAAATCTGAATTATTCCTCTCGGTCCCAAAGCGCATAAAGCAACTAATTAACCATTGTTTTCAATTCATCAAAGGACGTGAAATACTCCAACTCTCACATTCGGGGTTTTTGGTGGCAAAGCGCTTTGTATCAGAGACATATGGCGAAAATGACAACTCATTCGAATTTCTTACAGTGAAAAAAAGCTCTTCAAAGCTCGCCTCCATTCGCCATCATGGGTAGGGTTAGTCAGAAACAACAGAATAATTGCAAAAGCTTCGTTAACTGGGGGCGAACCAATTTTCTGGCATCGCAGCTGCAACAATAATTTTCATCTGGACAATGGCTTCCCGTTGACAGCAAACGAATGAAAATTCCAAAATGCGATGTGCAAGAAAAAATTGAAGTTGACTGTTTTCCCCTTGAATAGTCTTCATCAGAGATATTGATTTTACTGGCGGTACTCCACTTTTCTCAAAGTATTTACTCGGAATTCGCAATATAATATCGAAAAACATGTATATTAATTGGTAAAGTGACATTTACAGGTATTTTTCTTATTTGATTTCATTGAATTGTCCCGATTTTGTTCTATTAAATTCGTAAAGCGTTAATCTTCGACAAAAAGACTATGAATTATTATCAAATAATTTTTGTAACAAGAGAACCAATCCAATTCTCAGCAGGACAAAGACAACACGATGTATGTGGATTCTTGTCCTCATCATGAATTTTTCGAAGGTGAACCTACATCTTTACTGACATACTGCTAAACTTCTTTATGATTGTTTGCACAAATAATTAGAGAGATTATTTTGCCAAAAAATTCAGCATTCACTGAAAACTGATCAAACATCATATAATAATATTGAAATATTTCGATCATAGGTACCATATTTTACACCAAATTCGATTTGTATCATTCACTGAAAAAAAAAACAAATATATATATATTATATATATATATATATATATATTCTTATGAAGAAGAGAGCTAAAATAATACAATAAATGTTGAAACAAAAAGTACCTAAGCTGAGGTAAAAAAAGAACGGGGTATTATAACATTCTTCGTATGATACTATAGAATCATACGATACTATCATCACTAGTATCATACGATACTATACAGCCCGAAAAAAACCCGTAAAAAATATCATAAAATATTAAATATCAGGAAAATCTTGAAAGACATCAGTGTGATCATCTTCATGTTATCCGTCGATGGGCTCGGATAAACAGATTCTTCCCAAAACGACTCGCAATTCTTAATCTGAAATGAAAAAAGACAAAAGCAGAAAAGAAACCGGTTATTCAGCATAAATCAAATGTATTTTAGAAATGCATTTGCTACTTTAAAAAACATCAACATTCAGATTTCTTGGCCAAATAATGTTGGGAGGTTTATAAATATTTATGACAGAAATGTCACAAAATTTGAAAGAAATGAAAAAAAATAATTTTTTAACATAACAAGCTAAACTTGTAAAAAATGAATTAATACATAACCTTTCAACTGTCCTCTTTCACGAGGTAGAAAAGCAATGAAAAATGTGTTTTCAGAATTCTTATTGAAAATTCCTCAGAAAATCACAGCAAAGTTGTCGGAATTAAGGTTGGATCAGAGTAATGAAAATTGTTTTAGAGTAGTATTGACGTTTGCACTAAAGAAACAAATTTTGTCGATTTCATACGATAGCATGTACTCGGGATTGAATAACTTCTAAAGTTTTTTTTCTTTTCTGAATATGGCAGAATTCATTAGAGTATCCTAAACGTTGTTTCAACCTGTTAGCTATTGAGTGCTTATGAGTTTCAACACAAAACCAGATTTGAAAAACCCATTTTCTCAAGTTAGTAGAGATTAGAAATAAATGTCAGTTAATTCTCCGTTTTGAAATGAAATATTGAAAATTTCCTCCCAGAAGGGCTTCTGGACAGAACATTACCTATGAAAGTACTCCTGTCACGAAATTCAACATATCACGAGCTTGTTTGTTTTTGGGACGTGTTAGGACTAGACGAAGACTGTCTGCCATAAATCTTCTGCTGAGGAAATGATAAGGGTTGGTTTCCTCATGCGCTTAGACGAAGTATTGTCTTTGTTTGTTGGTGGAGAAGCAGGCAGATACCTTCGTGTTATGTATCGCTCATTCATTGTTAATAATTTCCATAATGTGATTTTGTCAGATTAATGGATGGCACATAATAGTTGATATAATTTAGTTCCAATACAACTTGGGCAGAATTCTTCAAAAGACGCTGATACATGAGAGGATAAATGAATATGACATAATGAAGTTTAAACTTCTTAAAGGCGCTCGAAAAACTTTCTTCACAAATGCTCGAGTTTGAATGTATTCTTTAACAAATAATCTGTTCAACTGAGAAGATTTTGGCCCGGTAGTGAGAGGCATAGAGAAAATACGAATGAAAAATAGAATAAAGTTTATGTCAACATGAAAAATAAACAAAAAACAGGTAATACATTATTTATTACATATTATTGTAATGTTGGACCTACTTGAGATGTAACTGAACTATGATACGAAATAAGTTGAATTCTAGACAACATTTCTCGCATAATATGATTTCATTCTGAAACAATGAATCATAACTACAAAATTCATTTCATTTGAAAGTTTTCTAGAAGCTACTGGATTACATAAGGAAAATTATACCTCCCAATCTTGGACAAGGCTGACCCTATCCAATCCATAGTTTCTGGATCGCCTTACTAATTACCCAATTGGTCGTTTTTCTCCTGTGATTAAAAACAATTGATGTCACACGATCTGCTTGCCTGCGCTGTCTGGAACACCCGCAGCATGATGGATGATCCTCGGGAATACGAAACTAACCATATCTGCTTCATCGGGCCATTAATTACGTTTCCCGGTCTCACAAGGAAATCTGAAGTGTAGGTACTCTATCGACTCTGGCAAGTAGAAGCTATAGCGCAAAGAATTCTTCCAATGAATTTTCCCAACATGATAACAGTGGAATGGGCGTCAAGGGATGGACAGTTTGAGGTTTTCTGCGGCAATTGTGTGCGAAATTTCTCTCCAGTTAATCCTAGTTTGTTAACGAGTGGGGACAACACCACTTTGAGGAAGCAATTGTCGACTGGAGGCACGGATTGTTCTTGTTGACCTACGAAATAACACACTTTTATTGGGTTAGAATTGAGTTTGGTATCAGCAATATGATTTTTTATTTTATCTCTTGGAACAAGTTAACTTCTACTTTTGTAACAACGTTAATGATATGAAGGAATACTTTTTTCTCTTCAGGAAATAGGAAAATTATTATTCGAATGAGATAGTTCAATGATTCATACAGTAATAATCTTTGCACTCTTCGAGACGAACTTGAAAACGAACTGTGAAATAAGCAATGAATTAATATTCTTGGCTCATTGTTTTTAGTTTGAAGTTCGGAAAAACTTCGTCAGAGACGAACCAAATATCTCTGATGAAATGAGAGAGAACTCCAATATCCTCATTGAATTAAATTATATTTCTTCACAATACTGCAAACTAATCTGGATATCCAAAATTCATAACAAGAAAGTTAGCTTATATAAAATTCTGATGAAAAAGAGGATACGTTTCGAGAACAGGACCCAAGATGATTTTCCAAATATGCTCCTTAGAGTAACTAGTTAGTTCAAAGAACATGATATAATTATTGTGCAAGAATATGAATAAAATCCATTTTCCGATATCAGTAAATGAAATCACTAATTTTGTATGTTATTATGTCATTTTCCTTTTATGTTGGTTTTTCACTGCTTTGGACGTTTTGATATAATGTCGTTTCCTTAGTTTGTTTTTCACCTTGTATGTTGGGATGAATTTTATGCTTTTTTCCTTTTCTTTATCAATAATTTTTTTTCAAATTTTCCTCTGAATAACTCCGTTTATAGACGGAACAATTCATGAAACCTTCCGATTTCCAATGAATTAATTTGTGATTTCGACAATTTTCTTAGTCAGGTACTTTCATTTGGTTCGAAGTTATGTTCATCATTTTTCGAGATCTGATGTTGCAATAAGCCCAGTAGAGATCTTCTGGTGATTTATCGCTAGGATGGCCAAACCCTGTAACTTGTTGTATAAAACCCCACCACTTCAAGGGCACACTATTGGTTTTCATGCAGTTATCGATTACTCATGTTCCAATTCTTTCCATATTCTCCCCTTATTCAGAATTTCCAACATTGGGAATAATAAACCGAAGATTGAATAATGAGGGTTCAGCATCGAATTCTCATTCAGATGGAAAATACTAGAAAAGGAAATTCAAAACCGAAAACTGAATATTCGTAGTGATTGGTCTCACCGCTGAAGCGAAGATTTCCTTCGAAACAACAATCTGAAGCTCCAGAACTTCAAGGATGCAACTAAGAGAGGAAATTGAAGTAGTTTTCCCCACAAAAACAAGTTTCATGTTGCGTGAAATCAAACAAGACATAGTTATGTACTGTATTCACTGGGCTATTTACGAGAAGTTCCAAATTATTTCGGAATCGAAAACTTTATCAGAATTGCTTCCCTTGAGTCATGAATGAAATATGATCCAATTTTCCTTTCCTCTGAAATTAAATTTTTTTAATAGAAAACATGTTCTTGCCCTGTTTGTACATTGATTGATTCGTAGGAAATTACATCGAAGTGGATACACAAGAAATGCTACCGCTTTTGCAATGAAATGAAACCGTGCACTTAGATACACAAATCCTCTTAAAACTTGGGAGCTAAGTACCTTACTCTTTGAAGTATTCAAATTGCGATATTCGCTTTGTCGAAGCCTTGGTGGCTATTGCCGCGTCACCAGATTTAATGTGTCTCCCTTTATCAGCCCGTCAGTATGGACGAAGAAATTTGAATGGATCGGAAGGTATTCATGATACGAAATGATAGCAGGAAATTCCTTTGAGAGAAAGGTGGGACCGACGGAGTACATTTAATTAATTTCGTGAAAACTCTTGATTTTTTACATTCCGGATGTTTCAGGACCCTAGATAACGAATTTCCAATATTCAATGCTGTTAATGTAATTATGTTTCAACTGGGTCGAATTCCAAAAGAAATATTTGAACAGGTTTTTCTGGGGTCAATTCATCTCGACCCTAAAGATTACCTGAAGGTAATCTTTGTCATTCACATTTTCCATCCAACTTGATGGCATTTATACCGGGTGTACCACGAATACTGTTGGAATATCTTTGGGAAGGAATCTTAATTCACGTTTGCAATTTTTTTTGTCCCTCAGAAAGAAATTGAACAGATAAAACATTTAAATTTTTTTCACATTTGATATTCGAGAATATCTCCTTTCTCCTCATAAATGCATTGCGTTTCCAGCAGAAATTTAGCCTCTTCCCGAATGAAAACGCGCTGATAATACGGGGAGATTTATTACACAGATTCCGAGTGGAGTAAAGAAGGCCAGGAAAATTTTGCAACATTCATTTTGTCTCTGAGTAGCATGAACTCATTCGTTAAAGTGCAAAGTATAACATTCACGAGGTTTTCTCGTCTAGCCTCTTTTCCTTTCGTTTTAAATTCGAGCTACGGATAATCTGATATTATACCTTGCTTATACTGACAAGTAAAAATCGTTTCTTTATAAATAGAAGTAGGTTATTTTGAGAATATAGTTATTAATTTCTCAGTATGCAATGGAAAGGATAGATTCATTTGATGTATGTGGAACCATCTCGAAGCTAGTTAACGAAATACTAGTCAAATCGACATAAACATTATCAATATAGTCGCCAATAAAACTAGATTGTAAATGAACTTCCAATAGACCCAAAATATTAAATTGCAAAAAAATATAGTTTAAATGAAATTTTGTGATGAAAATTCATATTAATATGATTTCAAGTTGTGAAAATAAAATTAATTTTAGCCTGTAGGTCTGCAGCATTAAGAAAAATCGAGTAAAATAACGAAATTTCATTCCGATAGAATTTCCGATAGATAGCATTTCAAAACTATCAATGCAATGTATGGCCTCCACGGACATCAATAACAGCTTGACATGTTCTTTGTATGCTACACAAGAGGTTATTGAACATATCTTGAGGAATTTGGTTTCATAAACGGGGCAGAAGCTCTGTCAGATCATTCAAGGATTCTGGGGTAGGTTGATGATTATCTAATCATCTTTGGAGCATATCCCATGCATGGTCTATGCAATTCAGATCTTGCCCATTCCAGTCTTTGACGCTTATGGTCACGTGTTAATGGAACCTAGATTCAGCTCTCTCAAACGTCGTCTGATGGTTTCAATGAGAACTTAGACCCCATCTGCATTTAGAAAAGTACTCCGTAGCATTCTACACGTAGATGTAGGCTTTCTTCTCGCTGAAATGGCGATGAAACGATCCTGAAAGATTCATAAAGCATATTCAAAAAAGCAAACTTCAGAAAAAAGGCGACCAGATTGACGAAATGCCTCATACTGATTTTCATTGGATCGATTCAAGTTGTAATTGAGATTGAAGACGATATCTCTAACTCTTGTGGAGCAGTATATTTCAGACAAAGCAATTGCCAATGTAATTGGACATACGATTCCATTTATATCTTAAGATGCTGAATCATATCTGGATCTCAATGCTTGGACTTTTGTTTTAAGCAGTGAGCGACTGTCTTGATTAGAAAAACAATTATGATGATTTCGCCCATTCAATAAATTGTGATTTTGTTTAAGTCGATAGTTCTCTTTAATGTTTGATGAAACAAGTATGATTAAAGTGGAGATTATGATGATAGTGTCTTCGCATACCAAAGCAATAAAAAATATGATTCTCTTGAAATTTGCCTTCATACAGCTTGAGAAGGCCACGAACTTGAAATTGGATGTCGAATTTCCTAAATTTCTTCTTGTCGTGAAAAGGAATGACTTGGCGAATTGCTCTATTGAGAATGGTAAATTTTCGAGTGTTTTGCAACTGGCAGCTGTAAGTAATGCAGAGATTTTCGTGAGATGGCTTGAAATATTGAATTGTAAGCTGAGGCACCCTTCCCCAACAATATTTGAGTAATTCACTGGAAATAGATGAAAGATTCAAACTCCAGCACGATTCGATTCTGCAGCGAATTCGTTCCTAACTCGAAAATAAATAGACAGGTGGCGTTCCGGTAGAGAGGATAGAAAATGTGTGGCGTATATCATCCCGATTCAACATCTGCCGCGATTTGGAAAGAAAGGTTGGGGAAATCAAGGAAGAAACCCAAGGAAAGTATGAAGTTGTCGAACTTTTTTGCCCTCCTTTGATTTATGTCTTAATCTCAATCTTGCTTATATCGTGACAGATTCTTATTATTATTCATGAAATCAAAAATAGTACTAGTGCATTTGGGAAAAAAGGGTTCTGTGACTCTAACATCGTTGTTTTTACGTACTGCAATTTATATCTAAGTATTGCTTACTTCCATATTTATAACCGACTCTCTCGGCTATTTAAGTATTTAACAACCCCTCAGGGTGCGATATTAGAACACATTATACTCTGAGGTTTTAAAAGTGGAAACATTAGTTGAGATAATGTCTCATTTAAATCCGTATGGAAAAAATGTAGGGATAAATTTATAACTTCTTTCTTTATAATTTTCTACATGTTGAACATACGACCCAGAGAGTGGAATCTGGAGTGAATTCGGTGATATTTGCAATTATTTCAGTAACACCTTATCATTATAAGGCAGACATTTTTGGCTATTTCTTAACCTTGTAAGCTTGGCTCTGAAAGGGATCACTTTATGGTGTTTTCTACCAGTACTTTAAAGATGATCGTCTGTGAAGATATTAGCTTTGAATATTAATATTTAGAGGTCGCTCAGCGATGATTTCTATTTCCGCTGTTGATAGCAGAAAAAAATTTTCTTTTTTCAATAAAAATTTTTTTATTCATTTCTATTTTGCCTACTAATAGCAGGGGAAAAATTTTTTTTTTCAATAAAAAATTCCTAGAACACGAACCAATTGACGGATTCTATTGTGTGATATATTTTCGTGTAGGGAACTAGATGCTCTACGAAAATGTCTCATACGATATTTCGATAAAACCACTCGTTCAAAAGTTATTCGAACTTTTTCTTCAAAAATACCTCTATATTAATACCTTATATTGAGGTATTTTAAAAAAAAAAATCGAATAAGTGGTTTTATCGAGATAACGTATTGAACATTTTCGTAGAGTATCTAGTTCATTACACCAAAACGTATCATACAGTGGAATCCGTCTATTGGTCCGTGAACAAGAAATTTTTTATTGAAAAAAAGATTTTATTCCTGCCATCAGCAGCGAAAATAGAAACTATCGATGAGCGACTTCTGAATATTAATATTCAAAGCTAATATTTTCACAGACGGCTTTTGTCGATGCCCTGAAGATGATCAGAAGGCGAGTTGCTTGAAAACAAGTAAAGTCGATTTTTTTGAATAATTTTTTTCTTCAAGAATACCTGTATATTAGCATCGAATCGAATAACTTTTGAAGCGACCGTTTCATCAAAATATCGTAAGAAACATATTTGTAGAGTATCTGATTGCCTACACGAAAATGTATCACACAAAGAAATCCGCCTATTGGTTTGTGTTGTAGGAATTTTTTATTGAAAACAGGAGTTTTTCCCCTGCTATTAGTAGGCAAAATAGAAATAACTGATGAGCGACCTGTAAAAGTTATTATTTGGAGCTGATATTTTCACAAATGTCTTTTTTTGATACCCTGAAGATAATTAGGGGGGGTTTCGTGAAAACAAAAAAAGTAGATTTTTTTTGAATCAGTCTAATATATAGATATATATTGTTCTCTGGAGAAGTATTTTCGAGAGAGCCACCATCGCATTATATCTACAGAGACTGATGCCATGCAGGATGAATATTCCTGGAGTTTTAGTGAATTATAGGGGTGCATGAGATTGTCGTTGAGTTTATATCTGGCAGATAAGGAGACATTGGCGGATCTGTCCTTTCTCTTGAAGCTCCAAAATGGTTTGGAGTATATTCTGGAAGTTTCGGGATTAATTAACTTTGATGTTCCCTGGAGAACATCTGGAAATTTTGAAACTCTATTATCGAAGTTGAAATTTTTTCGTTTTTATTTTGTGAAACAACTTTGAATCAGGTACGTACGGTCGAAATTTAAATACATGTCCTATCAAATACTTTTGCGAGTAGATGATCGATAAATTTTTTAAGATGGCTTTCTGATTCATAAATTGTGGGATGATAGTTTCATCAATGAATCTTTCTTTATCCATAGCAAAATACAATCACAGGTACGAAAGAAAATTATTTGGAGGTACACAACCTGAGCAATGCTTTTATGCAAACCCAGAAGAAATTAATTAACCATTTTTCAATCGAATTATTCAAATTCTATCGGAAAGATCTGGGTGTGCCACGTATAATTCAGTTTGGACCTATTTCAAGATTGGAGAAACAGTTTTCGTGCTGGGAGTGAATCCGGAGAGCCTTTTGTCCGAGTGGAAACCGAGATTTACTAGAATACTGATGCATTAATGGGAACATCAAAGGATTGTTCGTTAGGGTGTGAAATGAGTCGTTAATTGATATGCCAGACGGCTGTTGTTCACTTGGGTGGGTTCGTCCGCAGCAATTTGAGACAAATTATTCCGGATTTGCGGTATTCCCCTGACAAATCATTATTGTATCAGAAAAATTTCCCTCGATCGAACGACGAAGTTTCCACAGAGTTCTACAGAATGGAGCGATGAATCTTAATTTCTGAAGTTGATTGAAATTGGTTTTTGAGGAATCCGCATCAGAAAATTTCAATCAACAAATAATTATCCACTTGAAGAACAACCCGATTTCTAATTTTCTATAAAGAAAAATTTTCCAGTCGATTTTCAGGGGAATGTTGTTAAATATATCCATTATGTAACTTTCTGATAGCTATCATCTGAATACACTTATTAAAATTTTAGACTGCCAAACTGGGTCTTCTTTACTTGGATTGCTTTTTATATGTGTTTCAGTATCAGGAAACAAAAACAAATATTACTTTTGAGTGAGTTGATCTTGCAATTGCAGATTTTTTTGCTTCGGTATTTTCTGAGCTCTCATATTGAAAGCCCGTTACATGTACCTCTGCTTAAACTCTTACACATACGCTGTTGACTTAAATTTTTTTATTATGTTATGGGGGAGAGTTGAGTAAAATTGGACACTTACGTTATCTAACGTCAAAGTATTCTTTTTTCTTGACCTCCTAGTCGGCTTGAATGGGTCGGCGATTTTTGGAATAATTTAAAGAGCACATACATAAGTGTCGTTTTTCAATATAAACTATTCAGGAAGTATGAAATTAATCTTGGAAGGTTTTGTAGCCCAACAGAAATAGTGAAACTCATCCATCTCATCAATAAAGAGTTCTCTGCTTTTCCGAAGTGAAGAGATTGTAATTCAATAACAGTCATTGAGTAGGTATCATGATGAAATATGTCCTGAAGTTCTGATCATAATGTGAAGACGGTTTCTGAATGAGACGTTTGATATTGTCTTATTCATATTCATGCAATACCTGTCGTGTCATTGTCATGATACCTTTCGATGATTCAGAAGAATAGATGTTTGGAATGCACTTTGGCTGTTATATCTCAAATGAATTTATAGCATTGACGGTAGGCCAATGAATGAAACTAATCCTTGGTAATTTCAAGTCTTATTAATGGATGGTCGACTTGATGGGTACATATTCGTCATGCAGGTTCAGATAACGACAATATATATTCCTGAAACACATTCCTGTTACACCCTGGAGAAAACAACAAAACAAAAGCCTCGTGGTTACAGAATCTGAATGGGGATTTGGAGAACAAGCCGCTTTATAACTTTTGTCTCTAAATATTTGTGGAAGGCCCTGTTAATCTAGTTGTGTTGCAATCAACATGATTTTCGTTTTGGTGTGCTTCGGTTCTTCCGGTGAATGACAATAATTGAGTGGAAAACAGAGTTTGGCTTCAAGACCGAACTTTAAGTTAATACATACATCCCCAGTGGATAATAAATCTTATTTTCGAAATGAAGAACAAAAACACGGTAAGAGTGAACATGAACACTAACGTTATCATTTCTTTCCAATAGATAGAAAGCATCTTCTCTGAGGACTTCACATTAGGATAAGACAAAATGTGTCAGTCCAATCAGATCTGAATTTTGGTTTATTCATTATGTAAGAAAAGCAGTCTGCAGCTTTTGACGTTGATCATATTCACCAGTTTATGGTTAATCACAAAATTTCGAAAAGAAATGGTGACAAAAGATGCCCCTTATAAATTTCAGCACAAAAAAAAAATACGATCCCATAGCCAGTTTTGAGCAGACGAAGTCAAAATTATAGATCATTAGTTATGTTGTACAAGAATGAGGTTTAGGTTTCATATACTTATTACAGTGCTATGTAGGAAGAATAGTTTGAAACAGTCAGGTTATGTTTCGAAAAATTACTTCAAATTTCAAATTTCCAATAAAAAGTTTCATGAATTTTGTTTACTTTGTCTTCGAACTCTGTCAAATTATAATCGACTCTCTGAGTAGCAACGGATTCGAGGACTATAAAGGATTATATTACATTCGCAATAGGATAGACCAAATATTCCAAATTCGCTAAAATCCCCCTTGATTCCCTTTTAATCGAATTCACCTGTAAGTTCGTGAATTCATGAACAATGATGTGAAGCACTATTGACGAATCGATGCTTTGTTTGTACAGCCATGTTTGCTTGTTTAATTGGTGTTTCCGCAACAGGAACCAAAGCTAATGAATGTTATGTCCCGTCATTGATACACAATGATCCCTAGTGTCATTTCATGTTCTTCGTGTTGACATCCGTGCTCATCATAAATTGGATTTCCAATGGACCGATAACAGCAGACTTCAATTTCAAACTTGGCGAACCAGCGGCGAAACACCTAGCTCGTGTGAGAGTACCCACAGGGCCGTCTTAAGAGCCCTCCTGCCCTTAATATGTCACCTGATACCAGAAATTATTTTGAAACGAAATATCATACATCTCTGTTTCTGTGATGTTTTGGGTATTGTTATGAACGACGAATTTCTTCATCGACTCTAGAAAACTCATTGTCAGAAGAAATATTCAATTCTGGAGTTTCTGAGGCATCACTTCAAAGGGTGTTTATGATGTTGAAGTAATTATGCTCATTATCAATTTGCAGATATTGCTTAATTGAGTTTGGTGAACTGTGGCCAGTAATTTTAATAAATAATTGTGCACCTACCTCGGCTTCTGCCACAATACTAACTGCTGCCGATCGCAAAGATTGGTTTGATATTTGAACTGCTCCACATGAGTAAGGGATATTGACTTAAATTGCAAAAAAATAGTGTTGAACTGATATTTTGTGATGAAAATTCATATTAATATGATATCAAGTTGCAGGAAATCAAATTAATTTGAGCCTGTAGGTCTGCAGCGTATACAGGGTGGTTAAGAAAGTAAAATAACGAAATTTTATTCGCGGAGAAGCATTTTAAGACTTGACATCTTCTTTGCATACTACACAAGAAGTTGTTGAACATTTCTTGAGGAATTTAGTTCCATAAACGGGGCAGAAGCTCTAGGGTAGGTTGATGATCTTCTCTGGAGCATATCCCATGCATGTTCTATGCAACTCAAATCTTGTGAGTGCGAAGGTATCGGTGAATGTGGAATACCAAGGTCCTCGCGCGCATTCTCAACTATGGCTGCACGGTGCGGTCTAGCGTTATCGTCTAGAAATTAAATTGTTTCACCAATAGCAGCGTGAAAATTTGGCAAAACATTGTCAATGACATGCTCCCTATATTTTAAGGTGGTCATATTCCCAGGACTAATGTGTAGATCTGTGCGCCCTTTGAAAAATGTCCCCGCCCCTACCATAACACTACTCCCTCGGAATGGATGGGGTATGCGTGGGATTTCCCATACCCTTATTCTTCGAGAATCTGCAAATCGTCCATATCTGGATTCATCAGTGAAAAGGACACTACGCCATTGATCGTTCCAATTGATATGTTGCCTTGCGCATTCCAGTCTTTGACGCTTATGGTCACGTGTTAATGGAACTCCTCTTAATTGACGTCTAGAACCTAGATTCACCTCTCTTGAAAGACGTCTGATGGTTCCGAGGGAAATTTGGACCCCATCTGCATTTTGAAGAGTATTCCGGTGCATTCTACACATAGATGTAGGCTTTCTTCTCGCCGAAACGGTGATGAAACGATCCTGAGCAGGTATTGTTTTTCATCGCCAACCAAGCATTGGTCTTTCCAACACGGAACCTGTCTCCCTGAACCTATTCCAAAGTCGAGATATGAAACTTTAGCTGACTTAGAGCCTTTCCGCTACAATAACCTGAGTTAGGCCACCCTGTAGTATTTCGATAACCCTATTAGCCTCAGCGTTTGTTAATTTACGTCTTGGCATTCTCAGAAAACCCGTTTCAAATCGCAGCCGTTGATAAACTGACTTCATTTCGAAATAAAAACATTCATGAAGCATATGCAAAGAACCCAACTTCAGAAAAAAGGCGACTAGATTAGATTACTGATTTTTATTGGATCGATTCGAGTTGTTATTGGGTTTAAAATTATTTTACAGCGATTTTCTCGAAGATTTCATAATTTTCCCAACTCTTGTGGAGCAGTATATTTTGTTTTTAATCCTGCTCTCTCTACTGCTTCTTTAATCCAATGAGTTGATTACAGCGCTACTTTTAGTACTGTAATGAATTCATTACGATACTAAAATAGAAAAAGTTTATTATCTACCTGTTTTAATTCGAAATTAATTCAGTTTCTCTTTAAAATAATGAACCCTGCAATAGGGCTTCTGCTTCAACACGAATGCGAAATTCGAAAAGGATCGCCGAAGGTTCGAGTTTTTGAACGCATTTGTTCTTTGCCAGATTAATCAGTAGAAAAATCACCCCTAAAGCAACTCATCATCATTACATAACCTGACTATAGCACTGGATAAAGCACAGGAGAGTTCACAAATCTTTTCAGAAAAGCCACAAAAAAAGTGAAAAAGTGAAAATATTTTTGTTAAAACATATATTCTGGTCAAATACTCATCTGTATAGATTTCAAAACACAGTCTCAATGATTCGTGGTGATTCAGATTCCATTACGTGACCCCGCATTTCCTTGGGACGAGACCCGAGGACGCAATTCAATTTTTCAATAAGCCGGATGGAATTCAACGAGCAGAAAATTTCATGCTTTTCATAAAGGTCCCGACTGCGATTCCAATTCACCGGCAAGCCGAAACTATCGCGTTGTTTCAGTTGTACAGATGAGAAGTCATTCCAGTCCACCGGATATGACCGTTTATTGCGGAGGATTTCTGAAATAATGAAATCCACGAGCGCGGAAAGAAATTATGAGTGAGTAGGTACGAGCGCGATGAAAAACGAGATATGATGGAAATTAAACTCGCTCGATTCGCGAACGCTCATTGTAATGGCGAATTTTGACGTAGGTTCGTTCACGGTGATTTCCGTATTTTGAAAGTCGCAAATACCCAACGGCCAATTAAAAGCGGAACAAACACAATCGCATTAGATGCCTCAACAGGATGGTTTATTAATATCGTATGGCCCGAAAGTTCTGGGAAAATTTCCAGGACTTATAAAACTCTTATAAATATAATATAAGGTGTACAACTTTCCTTCTGCCGTTTTGCAATAGCTGACGGTAGCGGTAAGTGGTAGTTTAAATGAATAGATTTTAGATACAATAAGCTTATGCATTTGTGAATACAACGCCATCGAAATATTAGTCGATTTGTGTCCGCTTCATAAAGTTTTTTTCGTTTAATCATGTCAGTTTACGAGCCGAATATTTGCTACTCTCTGCACAATTATTCTTCAATCGTGTATTCTTTCTTGGTTCTAGAATAATTTGATTTCTCATAAAAACTGACAAGTTAGTGTTGCGGACAGCTTGTAGATTTCAAAGAAGTCTACATCGTGATGAAGTTCCTCAGATACAATAAAATGCAATCAAGTTGCACACGATAAAATTTATGGAAAAATTAGAGCACAATGGTCAATATGTGTTAGCAAAAAATGGATGTGGAAGTATCTGAACGACAATAAAGTCTCATATATTTTTTTATAGCTCTCGTGGAAATGACTGCGAAACTTCGTGCTCTAATAACTGAAAGTCCTTGGCTTGATATATCCTGCTGAGAGCTCGTGATAGCGCACATAAAAAACTTTCAGCTCCTGCTGTAACTGAAATTGTTGGAACATTACCTGAGAAAATTCTAGACGCTTCAAGGTAAACATTCAAATGACGTGAGTAAGTACGGATTAGATCTACGTCGGTTTCGCCTGTTGTCACAAGCGGAATTAAAATTGTTCCTTCTTCAACGAATGATGCCAACTTAATCCACTTTTTTAATCGTGATGGCTTTAAAAGGTGACGCTGGATACGTTACATCTTGTTAAAAATTCAAGGAGCATCCATTGTCGGCATATTTGAGTGAATACTTGGGATGGCTAACTTTTTGCGAGTTTTTCTCGATTATTTCCCCTACAACTTTCGTTCTGAAAGTTTTTTGTATTTCGAACTGCTCAATAATATTCGTAGCTCTTTCAATTTCTTGCCCATACACCAAAATTTTCAGGTATCCGCAAGAAAAGAAATCATTGGGGGATAAATATGGTGATCTGAAGGGCCATTTGATCGTCCCATTTGTCGAAAAAGGTCAGAAAAAGTCGTCCTCAGATATTCAGTGACTATTCTCGCGTTATGACTGGGACAGCCATCCTGTTGAAACCAGACATCATCGAAATTAATTGGTAGCTGTCGGAATAATTTGATTTTCTAGAAACTCCAAATATTTTGAAGCATTTAGATTACCCTCAATGAAAAATGGCCCTATGATCTAATTCTCCGGTTTTCCTGTCTAAACATTAAGTTTTTTAGGATACTGGGTACGCACAGGATTATTCAGGTGCATATTCTTCCTAGATCAATATCTTACTACGGATGGGTTATATTTTCTATTAAAAAAAACGATGACTCATCAGTGAATAAGATATTGCTCAGAAATGAACTACTCTCATTCTCTCTTTCCATCATTATTTCACAAAATTCTATATTTTTGCAATGGTGCTCTGGAAAAATTTCTTGAAAGGTTCGCATCTTATAATATCTGTATCCATTTCTTTTCAAAATATTCCGAACAGTTCTAGCGCCCAAATCGATTTGTTCAGCAATTTCTCTTCTAGAATAGAGTGCACTGATTTCAACAGCAGCACACACATTCACTTCATTCTTTTCCGCAATAGATTGACCACCGAAGTATCATTTTATGATTTGAATTTTCTCTTTAACCGTAAAACATTTGATTTACGCGAATCTAATTTATTTTCAAACCGTCTAGCTAACACATCTGACGTTCGGATGCGACTAATGTGCATTGCAATTCGCGACAGCCTAGGTCACTTCCCCTTGCCGAGACTTGTGATTCCAACAGACCAGTCCCTTATTTGTTTTCGAATCGCAATGAGATTTCGATTTTTCCACTGTTGTACTAGACTCGGAGCTCATTCGAATTTAGCATTCATATTCCTATGTTTCCATAAAGATTTTCTTTATCTGTATGTATTTTGACATTTGAAAACTGTTGATAAATAGTTTACTGGTAGGTAAATTAAGGGAAACATTATTAAAAATAAATTTTTGACGTTTTGGTTATAAAGAGAGTATAAATCATCAACTCGATTAAAATCAGAATATAATTAATAGTTTTCCCTTCATTTACCTACCAGCATGTAGTGTTATTGCAAAAGTTATTCAAAAATGTTATTTATTCATAAAAACATATTTATCATCAATTTTTAAACATTCGAAGACATATGATGAAGAATACAGAACTCGATATAGGAAAACACGCGGTTTGAGATAAGTTTTAAGATGTAAAAATAAAGACTTTGACAAGTTTACATTATCTCGAATTCCGAGATTCTGACTTCCAAAGATTATAGAGTTAGTTATACTCTATAATCTTTGCTGACTTCATTTTGATCAAAATGACTGGACTCATCGAGTAATTTAGCCTTATAAAAAATGGCAATTTCTCAATTTTTATTCATAATTCTAATTAAGGAATGATAGGCTGTTTTAACTTTCGGATTTGGATTATAGTTCTCGAGATCTCCAATTAGATATCGAATATTGCCCATCCTGTGATCCTGTACTTCCGTTCACAATCGATTGTTATGTATATCCTCTGAATCTGGTTCTTTCGGGTCAGAAATTAGGTCAGAGTTAGGAGTCGCTATCGCAACCACATATCCGATCTGAACTTGCAACTGTGTTCATCCTAGTCTCTGAACATTTCACCACCAGATATAACCCCCATCTGAATAACAAACCGAAGCCGCTGTTTGAATTCATGCTCAACGAATTTCATAAACGACGGCGTAGTCCGGCGATGCCGATATGACTATGAATATTGAAGTTGGCTCGGAGTGTGTTAATTTTCCGGTATCGTTAGATGTTATGGAGATGAAACGAAAGATTTGTTGACTCTCCGAGCTCCTTCTTTTTCCGTGCTGGGCTTGACGGAGTCGAGATGAGTTTCACTTAGGTGTGCGCAATCTTGGATTCGATATTAGAAGTTCAGCAAACTTCCTACAGGAGGAGATCTCAGTTTTCGTGGACTCAGCTCCTAGACTCGTCCGCGGGAATAGCAAACTTGATGAGAATCATGATCTTCTAATTGCTGACGATATACCACTGAGATTAACTTAAAATGTTCGAAATTCTATGTGGAAATTTTAATCATCCATATATCGGACAAATTTCTGCGATATTTCCTAATTTCTTCTATTCTATTCAATCTTTTGAAAAGTATGTAATCTTCAGGAAATCATTTAAAAATCAATAACAACTTGAATCGATCCAATGAAAATCAGTATGAGACATTTCGTCAATCTGGTCGTCTTTTTTCTGAAGTTTGGTTCTTTGCATATGCTTCATGAATATTCTTATTTTGAAATGGAGTCAATTTATCAACTGATTCGATCTGAAAAAAGTTTGCTGAAAATGCCAAGACGTAAATTAACAAACGCTGAGGCTAATAGGGCTATCGGAATGCTACAGGGTAGTCTATCTCAGGAAAACAACGCTGTTCAGGATCGTTTCATCATAGAATGCTACGGAATACTCTTCAAAATGCATCAGACAACGTTTGAGAGAGATGAATCTATGTAGGTTCTAGAGGTCCATTAAGAGGAGTTCCATTAACACGTGACCATAAGCGTCAAAGACTGAAATGGGCAAAGCAACATATCAATTGGAACGATCAATGGCGTAGTGTCCTTTTCACTGATGAATCCAGATATGGACTATTTTCAGATTCTCTAAGAATAAGGGTATGGACAATCCCACGCATACCCCGTAATCGTCGCTATGTCCAAGAAGTCCAACCATTCCAAGGGGGTAGTGTTATGGTATGGGCCGGGATATGTTTCAATGGGCACACAGATTACACTATAGGGAGCATGTCATTGACAATGTTTTGCCAAAATGTCACTCTGCTTCTGGTCAAACTTATCAATTTCTAGACGATAACGCTAGACCGCGTCGTGCAGCAATAGTTGAGAATGCGCGCGAGGATGTTGGTATTCCACATTTACCAATACCTCCGCAATCACCAGATTTGAATTGCATAGAACATGCATGGGATATGCTCCAAAAAATATTAGATAATCATCAACCTACCCAGAATCCTTAAATGATCTGATAGAGCTTCTGACCCGTTTATGAAACCAAATTGAAATGTTCAACAACCTCGTGTGTAGTATGCAAAGAAGATGTCAAGCTGAACTTGATGCCCGTTGAGGCCATACATTGTATCGATAGTCTCAAAATCTCATTCAAACTATATTTTTTTTGCAATTCAAGTCAAAATCCCTAACTCACGTCTAGCAGTTCATTTCCTATTGAAAAAAATTTGGATTTGTTGCCATATAGTTCTGATGTGATAATTCTTAGTATTTGGAAACGAATAATTACTTAGAAAACAATTCATAAATGATGATATAAGTCTGTTATTGCATTTATCACATTTTGCAGCAGTTCGAAAGAATTCTCTGCCAGAAAACGGAGAACGTTTTGAGAATGAAGGAGCATGTGCTCCATTTATGGCATTATTTTGTACCTGATAGGATTTCGGAAGCACCCCAAGGAGTAACTGGCAAAGGAAGCTCAATATCCCATAATTTTCGCATGCATTGCATCGATCTACTCGGCGAGCAGTCGCTTCCTGAATTTCAACTCACGACACAAAATAAACTCCAAAAGGAAAACTTCCTTTGTTGTCGAATTTCATACCTGTTTTGATCTTATTCCCGTTTCCTTCGCCTGAGCTCTTGCAGTCAAACTCGGGCATAAGTTTAAATTACAAACGGAACGATTTCCATTCGGAAATTCCATTATTTCAGCGAAGTTAGTTAACAAATTAATTATTATCCTCATAACGATTAGCGAAAATTGCGACGGCCATTTCGCTATGACAGCAGCGAGGGGGATAGAGGGGGTTCATGCTGAAACAGGATGAAATAATTAGCTGCTCGGATTCGTTTAGAATTACATCGTTCAGTTTGTCTTTCCTGGAAATAAAGGTTTTTCGAGTTTTCTTGAAAATAGTTAGCATGCCCAACCGGAATTTCATTCAATTATGAAATTCTGGAATTATCAACAGAGGAACGCAGCGGTCAATTTCACTCACATAGAAGCGAATCTCTTAGAGTTGGAATTCATACAATACATTCATTACATTAACACATTCATCAGAACAATTGTTAATCTCTTATCAATCTTGTATTTCTTGAAAATTGAAAATTTCGTTTTCGCCGATATTTTCCAATAAAAAATTGGACGAAGAATTGAAATATTAATCTGGTTTGGAACAACTCCTTGAAATAAGTGTTATCACTTATGATCATGAAATTCTTTATTGCATATCAAAAGATGCATTAGAACTACCACTTAAAACCCTACGAATTTCATTTATATATATCGACTTAAAAAAGAACTTAAATATCCTGGATTTCCAGAAACAAAGCATTGTGAACGGGAGTTTTATAGCAGAATTTCATCATGCGGAATCACCCCCTGAAATACCTATATAGCAGCTTTCAAACTAACATCCTGTAAAAGTGTCTCAGGAACTGTTGGATTTCAAATTGTCAAGAAACTTATCATCGAATTACTTCAAAAATAAGAGTATATAATCTTCATTTACTGATACAATGTAATGGTTTCATCTTATCTTACCTTAAATTGATTAATGGAAGATAAGCGCATTCGCCATTTTGCAGTGATGTATTTTTCATTTTCCGAAAAACTTTTTACTTATCTAGCACTCAGTACTTTCATTCTTCGACTCTGGAAAGGCTTTCGAGCCATGAAACTATTCGAAAGGCTCTATTAGCTGGTTTTTTTATGGTTCATCCCATGAAGAAAAAGATAAGTATGAGTAGAAGTCAACCAAAATTTCAAAGAAAATACTGTTAAATGGTATACAGATGGTTCTTAAACCAACACGGGAGCGGGCGCTGGGGTTCACGGGGCCAAAGCCAAGTGTGCACTATCGTTAGGCTCCTGTGTGAGTGTTATGCAAGCAGAAATATTAGCAATCGAAAGATGTCTAGACATCAATCTAGAGAGAAACTATCAGAATTGGTCATTCGGGAGTCACAGGTAACGAAGAGGCCAATAAACTTGCCAGGAGGGTGCTCGGAAACCACTCACTGGCCCAGAACCTTTCTGTGGTATAGCAAAATGTACATATAAGAAGGAGTTTCTTGAGAAGGAGAAAACTGAAAGAGAATCTCCCAGGGTAGGATCACTCCAAAAAGCTCCTCCGAAATTTTGAAACTCCAAGATCCAAAAAATATTTGGATCTCAGTAAGAACCAACTACACCTCTTCACTGGCTTTCTTACAGGGCATTGTCGTCTCAGAAAGCACTTGCTGAGAATGAGCGTATTGGACACTGACGAGTGTAGATTCTGTGGGTAGGAGGAAGAAAAACCTATTCACCTAATCACAGAATGCTTTGGCATTGTAAGCCAAAGGAAACAATGCTTCGGTCAAGAGACCTGTAGGAGTGAGGAATTAGTCTCACTGAAGCCTTTAGAGATATTGAATTTCATAAGATCTCTGGGACTGGAAGGTGAGCTGTAAAGCTTTGTCAGGGGGCACAATAGACCATCAGGTCGCAGTGGACTGTAACCTCTTTTAAACTATTAACTATTAACTAGGAGTCATTACAAGACAGGATTGTTTAAATTCTCATTAAAAATGAAAAGATTCGTTGATTAAAATATACAAACTAACTCAATGGAATTGTTCGTATCCCGAAATGACTAAACAAAAAAACTACTACCATCACCTACTTGAAATGGTGAATCTATTTCTATATCCCGTTGTACTTCCCTCACTGTAAATCACCTATCAAAGAAGAAAAAATACAATCTGATTAGGAATAACCTATTTTTCGATAATACCTTGGAATTTGATGAAAAAAATTTTTGTTTTGGAGAATATTAGGCCGAAAACACAAGTTTTACTCAATCCTATCCAATAGCACTGAACATTTTCCACTTAAGTCAATCAAACCACTTGACGAGACACGAAATTTTCACAAAAAACCTACTCATTCAACCAAACACCCATTTTGAATCGTTCGTCGAATCGAAAAACCTTCAGTATATAAATTTTGTTCAATTCCGAACGCGTTTTGCGCTACAGCGAAAAAATCAATCCATGTAACTCTACTCGAACAACTCCATGTCCGATCACTCCATTCCGCACCGCCTACTGGATCATCTTGAGCGTAAAATGTATTCATGTCGCATAAAAATCGGAAAGAGATCCCCCGGGAACGTCGAATAAAATTGCACGGAGGTATTGGCGAATTCTGTCAACGTTGGCATCTACGTTTTTATGACAACGAAGAGAAACGATATTGGAGAGAAGATTCTATACCGGTACAGATGCTGCCGATTTCGTATTTACTGGATGTTGGGTGGGATATAATTGTACTTCGATAATTTATTGCGTCAAATTGAAAATATTTCATTATCACAAAAATTCGTAATAGTATATTCTAAAACAAGTTGCAGAATGAGCTCCTATTCCAACACGAATGCTAAATTCGAAAACGAGCGACGAAGGAGCGAGTTTTCGAAAGCATGAGTGTTGGAATTGCCTTCTGCAACGAGTATTAGACGATATTTTCTCTATTTCAGTCAAGTTTTGAAATTCAAATAAAAATTCAGATTAGTGACTTTTGTATTGTATCTTGGCAGTTGGTGTCACTAACGAAATTTGACAGATCGCGGAATTTGAATTGATTTGATTCGAAAAATTGAGTGGATCGGGGGTCAGTACTGACAACCACAAAACAAAAAATATAACTGAAAACAATGCTGTAATGAGTTTCATTACAGCACTACTTCTAGTACTGTAATGAACTCATTACGATACTGAAATAGAGAAAATTTTAATCCCCATTCAGAATCACATGTTTTTTCATTCACACACCGTCAAATAAAATTGGGATCTATATATCTATATATTAAAAATGTAAACATTTTAGTCCGACTGAGACTATTCCCAACTGCGGAACAATCAAAAAATTGAAAAAACAAACCTATAAAAAACCGATATAAATTATTGGGTTCGAAGGGATCATCAGACTCGAAACAGAGAATTCTTCATGGTGATATTTGAATTCAGCAAAACATTGGTGCAGAGGCGCTGCCCAATATTCATAATGTTTGAAGCCCTTTAATCCAAAAGTACTAACAGAATGAGCGAGAATGAAAACCCATGCATTAGGGAAAACTGCAAAAAAATGAAAGGGACCGCTCTACGTGGCACAGTTAACATATTCAGTCGATTTCCGAAACGTTATGATGTAACGTGAATATTTTCTAGGGATATACACAGATTGGATCGATGTCCATTACTGGATATGGAGCATTTTGGCTGAATATTTCCGATGATGAACTTTTATTTACCTTTTGCTCCCGCAAATGATTTGAGGTTTACGTATTTGTAGAATACGTGAACCAAAGAATTGACTCGATGGATATTCGAGAGAATCCAATTGGAAAATTTCCGAGCTGATATCAGAATGCGGACCCAAAGCCTCTCGCCATTCAATTATTTATTGTTTTGGTGAATATATCGATTATTGAAATAGGCTGGCATATTCAATGTAGTTTAATCTACAACGATGTCAACTCTGGGAGGACTCAAAGATTTATTCTGAGTAGGGTATGACGTCAGAGATCGAACATACAGATTGTCAAAATAATCCTTTTTCTGCATGTAACCTTTATATTCCAAACGTATAATGACATATGCAACGTAGAAAAGTGCTGACAATAGAAACTTCGGATGTTGCTTGTTATTGTGTACGATTTGAAGTTATTTCAGTTGGCATCATTGATGCTGCCGTTTCTAATTCAATTTTATTCGTATCTAAGATGAGCAATGTAGAGTAGGGGAATAATTTGATCTATTCTTCTCTCAGTTTCCGAAACAAAAATCAATAAGCATTTTTTTTCAAAATAAACCCTAATAATAGACCCTTGCGTAAAAATTCGTGCACTAATTTATCAGGGCCAATTCTTTGAAAAAAATTGTTGCCCAACAATGAAAAAGGTAAAATTACTTCGAACTAACAAACTTCGTTACATTCCGGAATCTATATCAGACTTCTTTGACAAAGACAAATTCTAAAATTCATGAAACTTTTCAGAATCGTGAGAATTCTCGGTTCATAAATTGATATTTGTCAAAACATTGTGACCGTAGATGAACAAAATTCTTAGGATATAATGCCAGTAGTGAACTCATCAAACGTGGAAAGTTTCAAGTGCATAGCTCGTTCACTTTAGACTTTATAGGTATCTAAAAACCCCTGATTTCGTTACTCATTCACTGATGATCATAAAAACTGAAAGGGTACTTTCCGATGTCCTATCAAGTTGAAATTTGGTATGTGAGCTAGTTCCAGTACACAAACAACGGAAAAATTCCTATACTTGAAACTTTCACCCCCAACACTTAGAACCCGAGGTCTGAAAATTGATATATACGGAGAACTGCTTGTTATGAATTAAAAAAAAATATTCAATTATTGTTAGGGAAAATTATCCCCATATTTTGAATAAGGGGATAAAATGAAGCGCTCGTTAAACGCCTCATGTTTTTTAAACCCAAATACAATTTCCCTGTAATGTCCTCAACCACAGTTTCCATTGTTCAACATCTCCTTGTGATCATTTTATAATTATAGGGTTCTTCATACAATTGTTGTGATGGGAGCTCTCAATTACATCGCAGCTTGAACCTAGATAGGTAAAGGTATATTTCTATACTTCGTACATTGTGGATTTTGAACATGAATTGTGAATTAGTTCGACTTGAAACAGATCTCGCAATAATTATATTTCATTTAATTATTATTGGGGACAAATGAACAAAATGAAAGAATTTTTTCAGAAGCAACGTACAAAAAGAATTGAAATCCAACCAAAAACATTTTAATGTAAAATATTGCCAAGACGAGGCCGTATTTCTAACATTGTCGAAAAGTTATCAGATCTCATGTAGAGCCAAGCTGCTAACTCTACACTCTTCATCTTCACAAGTCCTTATTTCACAAACTCTATGCCTTGGTAAAAATAAGTGACTTGACCGTTTTGTAACTATAAGAACTATTTTTGAAACATAGATGAATTCAAAATAGTAATCATCGAAATGAATACCATTTTCAATTCCCAGGCTCAGAGATCTTTTATCATGAGGTTGGAGAAATGATATTAGATTTTGTCACTGAGATGAGAGATATACCGGTTTCGGCCTTGTTGAGCCCCATCAGTATCCCGGACATCTCAGGACAAAATCTTCATAAAAAACTTCAGAATTTATAGCAATTGGTTGTGAAGTAATGAGTAAAATATTACAAAGTACTAAGGTGGTGACATCCAATTGCGTCAAAATGAAGTTTCACATCTCCAATCAAATGCTGTTTTTTATGAAGATTTTGTCCTGAGATGTGCGGGATACTGATGATGAGGCTCAACAAGGCCGAAACCGGTATATCTCTCATCTCAGTGACAAAATCTAATGTCATTTCTCCAACCTCATGATAAAAGATCTCTGAGCCTGGGAATTGAAAATGGTATTCATTTCGATGATTACTATTTTGACTTCATCTATGTTTCAAAAATGTTCTCAATGTGCCTTCGTAAAGGCAAAGAATTTTCTTTTTCTTAAAAACATCAGGCTTCACAGTCACAAAAAGAATTGGGCGTTTCCATCACTTTGAGAAACTAGCAAGCGGGCCCTGAATAGAGCCACTGCTAAAATCTCATTCAGTGAAAGAGGAAGTACAGCTTTCTTTTTTTGCATTTGATTGGAGATGTGAAACTTCATTTTGACGCAATTGGATGTCACCACCTTAGTACTTTGTAATATTTTACTCATTACTTCACAACCAATTGCTATAAATTCTGAAGTTTTTTATGAAGATTTTGTCCTGAGATGTGCGGGATACTGATATATATATATATATATATATATATATATATATATTCTCATGAAAAAGAGAGCTAAAATAATACAATAAATGTTGAAACAAAAAGTACCTAAGCTGAGGTAAAAAAAGAACGGGGTATCATAACATTCTTTGTATGATACTATAGAATCATACGATACTATCAACACTTGTATCATACGATACTATACAGCCAGGGGAAAAAACCTCAGCCGAAAAACCTGCCTCCCCGTAAACAAAATAACATAAAATATCAGGAAAATCTTGAAAGACATCAGTGTGATCATCTTCATGATACTGATGAGGCTCAACAAGGCCGAAACCGGTATATCTCTCATCTCAGTGACAAAATCTAATATCATTTCTCCAACCTCATGATAAAAGATCTCTGAGCCTGGGAATTGAAAATGGTATTCATTTTGATGATTACTATTTTGAATTCATCTATGTTTCAAAAATGTTCTCGATGTGCCTTCGTAAAGGCAAAGAATTTTCTTTTTCTTATAAGAACTATTGTATAACAGAAATATTGTATGAACAGCGAATGAATTTTTGACCTTACGCTCACGTGGCGAAAAAGAAACGGCCAAGACACTTATTTTTACCAAGACATAGAGTTTGTGAAATAAGGTCTTGTGAAGATGAAGTGTGTAGGGTTAGCAGACTGGCTTTACATGAGATCTGATAATTTTTTGACAATGTTAGAAATACGACCTGGCCTTGGCAATATTTTACATTAAAATGTTTATGGTTGGATACATGTTTCTGATTGATTTTTGTTTCAGAGACTGTGAAATAAAAATATGTGTGAAGTTGGCACAGCAAAAATTTTTTATTTTTTTTGGCTCTTATTTGCTTCACACACTAGGAGAAAACGCTATAAAAAATTTCTGGAAAATGGAGAGACCTGCCATAACATATTTCAATAGATAAAGAATACTTCTGTCATGATTGAATAGTGCCATATCATCTTATTTCCCATACTCCTGACGAATTCGCTTTCTTTCGAGAAACGAACCCTTTTCATTTGACATTCCACTTGAACTTCAGCCCGAACGTTCGAACGATGAGGCAGTAATCGTCTGAAACGATGATGCTGTTTGGGATTATAAGCGCGAAGGTGCGGAGCAGAACAACTGGAAAAAACGTGGCTGTGTCCAATTTTCACGCCTCACTCAATACCACGCTTCGGTGGAAATCAATCTTCACGCGAATGAACGCGAAGCCACTTTTGAGGGCCCGTCCTTCAGCACGCCCCTCCGAAACGATATGTCAGAAAGCAATAAGGCAAAATTCATGGAATATTCAATATCGAATAACCGTTTGCGCCCCCTTTAAGTTAATTCGAGCTGACGTGAAACGTCGGGCAAATATTCCACGGAAAAGACAGCATATTGCGTATTGACGGCTTGAGAGGCATCCTCATACTGTGGAGTCGAATTCAATTGGGTTTCATCCGGACAGTCGGTGGCTTCTGCTGATAAGACAATATCGTCCCTCTCATTCATTCGCCGAAATTCAATCTCATTTTTTCTGGGGAATTGGAAATTTTTCACGGGCGAAAGAAATGCTGGTTGTCGAAATTATTCGTATAAAATCCCTTCGTGAATCGAGATTCAACCTAAATGAAAGCATATTGATTTTCCGTAAAATAACTCTGCCGATACATACAGCGTGTTCCAACTCAAATTTAACCACCGAGGACTGAGAGACGAAGAATTTTAGGAGATTTAAAGAAAACATTTCAAACTCTCATGAGTTTGTTTAGGAAAAACCTCCACTATGAAGCTGTCATCAGCCCCAAAAATTCTTTGGAAAGTGGGATTATGTCTAAGATTGGTTAGTTCGAAAGTTAATGTTTGTTCACAACCCAGCAAAAATTGGTTCATTATTCTCGAAATAATGTAATATTGAACTAACTCCCAGAAGGTGATGTTGGACCACCCAAACTCAAGAATCTTTGAGTTTTTTTTTCGAAAATAATTTGCAAGTCCTATATTGGGGAGATATAATTCTTTTGAAGACAATTTTCTGCAAAAAATACCTGAAGGGTGGTAACAACCCCTAATTGTTCTTCGGATAGGAAAAAGATGGTAGTTGTGTTTTAGTTAATGCATCTTTTGTTCTTCAACCAATGATTTTGTCCAATTTCTGTGGAAAATTTGGATCTCCACTTGTTTTCTCTATTTCAGAACTAGAATGAGTTCATTGTTGTACTCAAAGTTGTGCTGTAATGAACTCATAACAGCATTGTTTTTAATAGTATATTCTAATACAAGTTGCAGAATGAGCTCCTATTCCAACGCGAATGCGAAATTCGAAAACGAGCGACGAAGGAGCGAGTTTTCGAAAGCATGAGTGTTGGAATAGGAGTGACTTTTGGATTGTATCTTGGCAGTTGGTGTCACTAACGAAAATTTGACAGATTGCGGATTTGATTCGAAAATTGAGTGGATCGGAGGTCAGTACTGGCAACCACAAAACGAAAAATATAACTGAAAACAATGCTACTTTTAGTACTGTAATGAACTCATTACGATACTGAAATAGAGAAATATAATTTTCGTTATGTGGTTGTCAACTCTAACTTCCGATCCTATAAATTTTTATCCCACGTGAATTCAAATTCCCTTATCAGTCAATTATCGTAACAGACAAGATAAAATACAAATGTAAACATTGAATATCGAGAGTATTTCAGAAAACTTGAATGAAATAGAGAAAATATCGTCTAATACTCGTTGCAGAAGGCAATTTCAACACTTATGAGTTCTAATTTCGAATTCGTGTTGGAATAGGGCCCATTCTGCAACTTGTTCTGGAATACATTAATAGCAATCAGAAATAAATTTTCATCTCCTTACTTTAATCTCAAGAAATCCTCTCAGTTGAATGAAATTATTACAAATTTGCTAAAAATTCCAGTGTCTAAAACAGATTGCAAAAAAGTCGTGTGATTTATTTGCTGTAAGATATTCTGGAAAAACTCATATGCCGCATCGCCCTGATTCATAATAGTTGATTATTATTTAATGAACAGAGCGCTACAGATAAAAGTTGTATTGAGGTATTGATGCTATAGATTTCATCCACTTTTTTATATTGAATATTTTGTATTTGCAACATACGTTCATGGATCTATTTTGATGAGTTTTACCACCTTTCAAAACACCCTGTGTATAGACCTCCTGCTGCATTGGTTCATAACTTTCATGGGCTATCGAGAAATGATACCGATGAGGTCTAATAACAGCCGAAACGATCTATCATTACCTAATCTCCTTCGATATCGAAATATTAGCGGTTCTCGTTTCGTTTTTGTTTGTATTGAGAATATTCACTATTGAGAGGAGACTCAAACAGTGCAAGAACGAGATCTTTCAAAGTCAGTATGTTCGGATTATATGAAATTACAACTATAGATGAAATCTGACTTGAATGTTATTATCATGATACGAAGCAAGGCATTTTTCGATGAGTGTTTTGCTGATTTGAATACGGATTTATTTCAGAAAAACTATACAAAATCGATTCTGACAAATATCGAATGACATATCCACGATTCTTCAGATTTCTGGATTTTGTCAGACGGAGAATTTACGTTATTTAAATTCTTTTCTTTATTTCAGTATCGTAATGATTTCATTACAGTACTACTTTTAGTACTGTAATTACAGCATTGTTTCCAGTTATATTTTTCATTTTGTGATTGTACCTCAGAGAAAAAATTCATAAAATTCAATAGACACTCAGGTATCCTGAATTATTTTTAAAGGATTAAATTTCTATTCCCGAATGGTTAATAATGCAACACTAAAATAATCGTGAAGAATTTTCAATTTTGATTCTTTCAGTGGAATGCTAGCTTCCGCCTGGCCGTGAAGAGCCTTATCTGATGGAATGATAACGACTCTAAATTTTTTATTAGGGTTTTTCTCCAGTTAACCCAGATGGAATATAAAATTCCTACCCGCATAACTCCACTCGAATTAACGTGGAATTTACAGAAACCCGATTCAACTCTTTCTAGAGCCCAGTTTTTATTACGGTTCCAGATGACCACCGTAATACTCCCGAATGCGTCAAATAAACGCTGAAATCCCATCCCGAATGTCCCTGCGATTCTTCCTTTTGTTTTCATCCGAGGTAATCATTTTAAAACGTGCCCCGGTCGAGAAAGGTCGAAACTTTAATAATGGGACATTTATTTCATTTTTCGCGCGCGTATAATCACTGTCGCGGGTTACCTGTTGCCCGGGGTCGCGTCTCGCTCCAGGAGCCAATTTTATTCGTACCTAAGATGAGCAATGTCGAGTAGGGGAATAATTTGATCTATTTTTCTCCCAGTTTCTGAAACAAAAATCAATAAGAATTTTTTTTTATAGACGAAAGGCCCTTGCGCAAAAATGTGTGCACTAATTTACAGGGCAATTCCTTGAAAAAAATTGTTGCCCAACAATGAAAAAAGAAATATCACTTCGAACTCACAAACTTCGTTACATTTCGGAGTCTAATCAGACTTCTTTGTCAGACAAATTCTAAAATTCATTAAACTTTTCATAATTGCGAGAATTTTTAGTTCATTAATTTATATTTGTCAGAACATTGTTACCATAGATTAGTATCAATTACTGAGATGGTGAAATGGATCTTCTTTGTTTCAAAATTTCCTGATATTGGTTCTGTCTCAATCCAAATACTATCCACTTCTACCGAACAATTGGCCAGATTATTAGTTGCATCCAATTAAATATAAATCGACTTCTAAATTTATCAGGTTCCGTCATTAGAATTTTCCTGTCATTCCAATCCATCATGTGATCGCCGATATTGAATCACAAATGATCTGTATTAGCAATCTATCAATATGTCTATTTTTCATGTTATTTCTTTGTTCACATGTTCTTATTTCGTAGGTTCTTGATGTTTCCTCTGTATAGTTTTTCGACAAATGCAAGGAATATTATAAACACAATTTTTTGTCCTCTGTTTCTCAGTCAAAGGTTTAGTTTTTCTTAATATAGATCTCAAATCATTTTGTGTTTTGAAAACGGTTCTTATGTTGAATTTACTTCTTATTTTTTCCTTGTTTTCTTCCGAGGTAATCATTTTAAAACGTGCCCGGTCGGGGGGGTCGGCCTCAGAGAGCACTAAAAAACGAGAAAGGTCGAAACTTTAATAAAGGGACATTTATTTCATTTTTCGCGCGCGTATAATCACGGTCGTGGGTTACCTGTTGCCCGGGGTCGCGTCTCGCTCCAGGAGCCAATTTTATTCGTATCTAAGATGAGCAATGTCGAGTAGGGGAATAATTTGATCTATTTTTCTCTCAGTTTCTATAACAAAAATCAATAAGAATTTTTTTTAAATAGACGAAAGGCCCTTGCGTAAAAATGTGTGCACTAATTTATCAGGGCCAATTCCTTGAAAAAAATTGTTGCCCAACAATGAAAAAAGAAATATCACTTCGAACTCACAAACTTCGTTCCATTTCGGAGTCTATATCAGACTTCTTTGTCAGACAAATTCTGAAATTCATTAATTGCGAGAATATTTAGTTCATTAATTTATATTTGTCAGAACATTGTTACCATAGATTAGTATTAATTATTGAGATGGTGAAATTGATCTTTGTTTCAAAATTTCCTGATACAGTAGAATCCGTTTATTATGACGCCGGCTATACTGACCAATCCCTTATAATGACACAAATGCAGTGTTAAGTTTGGTTTAATTCAAAACTCCTTACAATAGGGTCCGGATATAATGACTTCGCTTATAATGACATGTCGCTTACAATGACATGATTTCAGATACAACAACATGATTTTTCGAAAATTTTTCCGGTTATAGTGACCGCTCGATCGTTTTCTGAAGCCACCCTACCCTTTTCAATGCGATGAGGTTTGATACGATACGAGACATACACGTGACGACATGCTTTTTAGTATAATCCAGATCCTTGAAGAGATTATTGGTGTTTTGTGGACAAAATGTCATCCATTGAAGCCATTTCTAAGTTGTACAATGGTGTAAGAAGCTATTATTTCAAGTCGAAAAAAACAAACGCAAACTAAAATTTCAGATTATTTTTCTAAAAAATGAAAAAGTTCTTTAAATTTAGTTTTTTTTTGTAAGAGAAGCTATATTTTTCAATAAAGCAAAATCTGAATTTCTCGTTCTGTTCTTAAACTGAATCTAAGACAAATGCCATCAATTTTGCTGAAATTCCGCTTCATGTGACTTCCGGTTATTATGACGTATTTTTCATTTCCTCTCGATGTCATTATAAGCGGATTCTACTGTATTGGTTCTGTCTCAATCCAAATACTATACACTTCCACCGAACAATTGGCCAGATTATTAGTTGCATCCAATTAAATATGAATCGGCTCCTAAATTTATCAGGTTCCGTCATTAGAATTTTCCTGTCATTCCAATCCATCATGTGATTGCCGATATTGAAACACACATGATCTGTATTAGCAATCTATCAAAATGTCTATTTTTCATGTTATTTAATTTTTCCCATGTTTTTATTTCGTAGGTTCTTGATGTTTCCTCTGTATTAGTTTTTCGACAAATACAAGGAATATTATAAACACAATTTTTTTTCCTCTATTTCTCAGTCAGAGGTTTAGTTTTTCTCAATATAGATCTTAAATCATTTTGTGTTTTGAAAACGGTTCTTATGTTGAATTTACTTCTTATTTTTTCCTTGTTTTCATCCGAGGTAATCATTTTAAAACGTGCCCCGGTCGAGAAAGGTCGAAACTTTACTAAAGGGACATTTATTTCATTTTTCGCGCGCGTATAATCACGGTCGCGGGTTACCTGTTGCCCGGGGTCGCGTCTCGCTCCAGGAGCCAATTTTATTCGTATCTAAGATGAGCAATGTCGAGTAAGGCAATAATTTGATCTATTTTCCTCTCAGTTCCTGAAACAAAAATCAATAAGATTTTTTTTAAATAGACGAAAGGCCCTTGCGTTAAAATGTGTGCACTAATTTATCAGGGCCAATTCCTTGAAAAAATTGTTGCCCAACAATGAAAAAAGAAATATCACTTCGAACTCACAAACTTCGTTCCATTTCGGAGTCTATATCAGACTTCTTTGTCAGACAAATTCTAAAATTCATCAAACTTTTCAGAATTGCGAGAATTTTTAGTTCATTAATTTATATTTGTCAGAACATTGTTACCATAGATTAGTATTAATTACTGAGATGGTGAAATGGATCTTCTTTGTTTCAAAATTTCCTGATATTGGTTCTGTCTCAATCCAAATACTATCCACTTCCACCGAACAATTGGCCAGATTATTAGTTGATTCCAATTGAATATAAATCGACTCCTAAATTTATCAGGTTCCGTCATTAGAATTTTCCTGTCATTCCAATCCATCATGTGATCGCCGATATTGAAACATACATGATATGTTTTAGCAATCTATCAATATGTCTATTTTTCATGTTATTTCTTAGTTCACATGTTCTTATTTCGTAGGTTCTTGATGTTTCCTTCGTGTTAGTTTTTTGACAAATACAAGGAATATTATAAACACAATTTTTTGTCCTCTGTTTCTCAGTCAAAGGTTTAGTTTTTCTTAATATAGATCTCAAATCATTTTGTGTTTTGAAAACGGTTCTTATGTTGAATTTACTTCTTATTTTTTTTTTCATCCGAGGTAATCATTTTAAAACGTGCCCCGGTCGAGAAAGGTCGAAACTTTAATAAAGGGACATTTATTTCATTTTTCGCGCGCGTATAATCACGGTCGCGGGTTACCTGTTGCCCGGGGTCGCGTCTCGCTCCAGGAGCCAATTTTATTCGTATCAAAGATGAGCAATGTCGAGTAGGGGAATAATTTGATCTATTTTTCTCTCAGTTTCTGAAACAAAAATCAATAAGAATTTTTTTCAGATAGACGAAAGGCCTTCGCGTAAAAATGTGGGCACTAATTTATCAGGGCCAATTCCTTGAAAAAAATTGTTGCCCAACAATGAAAAAAGAAATATCACTTCGAACTCACAAACTTCGTTCCATTTCGGAGTCTATATCAGACTTCTTTGTCAGACAAATTCTAAAATTCATTAAACTTTTCAGAATTGCGAGAATTTTTAGTTCATTAATTTATATTTGTCAGAACATTGTTACCATATATTAGTATTAATTACTGAGATGGTAAAATTGATCTACTTTGTTTCAAAATTTCCTGATATTGGTTCTGTTTCAATCCAAATACTATCCACTTCCACCGAACCATTGGCCAGATTATTAGTTGCATCCAATTAAATATAAATCGACTCCTAAATTTATCAGGTTCCGTCATTAGAATTTTCCTGTCATTCCAATCCATCATGTGATCGCCGATATTGAAACAGACATGATCTGTATTAGCAGTCTATCAATATGTCTATTTTTTATGTTATTTCTTTGTTCACATGTTCTTATTTCGTAGGTTCTTGATGTTTCCTCTGTATTAGTTTTTCGACAAATACTAGGAATATTATAAACACAATTTTTTGTCCTCTGTTTCTCAGTCAAAGGTTCAGTTTTTCTTAATATAGATCTCAAATCATTTTGTGTTTTACCATACCTAGTTACGACTCATCATCGGATCATTCCCCAACTATCCTTACCGTTGGAACATCAATCAGTTTAAAAAAAAACCCAACTAGACTACATAACATCAAAACCAACTGGGACCTATTCAGAGATAATATAGACAAAGACTTGAATCTGAATATTCGACTCAAAGAAACAGAAGAAATCGAAAACGCCTCTGAATTATTCATTAAAATTCTACAAGAAGCTGCAAAACTATCCTCCCCGGAATTGAGAACACATAAGATAGTTCAAGACGTTCCGCTAGAAATAAAAAACCTAGTAGCTGAAAAAAGAAGGGCTAGAGCAAAATGGCAACGAACTCACACACCAACAGATCGCAAAATCTTCACTGATAAAAGTCGAAAACTGAAAAAGCAACTCAAACAAATAAGGGACGAAAACTTCGAAAACTACATCTCCAATTTGTCCAGAACTGATAACTCTATTTGGAAGCCCATAAAAAACTCTAAGAAACCGAAAGAACCTGTCCCTCCCATTCGTAAAAATCCATCCGAACCTTGGGCAAGAGGCGACGACGAAAAAGCCAAATTATTTGCGGAATACTTATCTACTGTTTTCGAACCATTTGAGAATAATGAATCGGACCACGAGGTAGAAAATGACCAATCCAATTCACCTTCAGTACCCACTCCAATAAAACCAGTAACACCTAAAGAAATTGCCGAAGAAATCAAACTTCTGAATCTGAAGAAAGCTCCTGGTATTGACCTAATCACGAATAAAATATTGAAAGAACTTCTGAGAAAAGGATTAGTCATGCTTACAGTTATCTTCAACTCAATTCTACGGACTGGATATTGGCCGAAATGTCTGAAATCAGCTCAAATTATAATGATTCCGAAAGCAGGTAAAGATCCCAATGTCGTCTCGTCATACCGACCGATAAGTCTATTATCTAACATTTCAAAACTCCTCGAGAGGTTGGTCCTTCGAAGACTGAATAGAGACTGTCCACCTGATACTTGGATCCCGGTACACCAGTTCGGTTTCAGGCAGAAGCATTCCACCATTCAACAAACACATAGAATAATTCGAGTCATAAACAATGCAATAGAGAACAAACAATACTGCAGTGGTATATTTCTCGACGTCAAACAAGCGTTCGACAAAGTCTGGCATCCAGGACTGATATTCAAAGTGAAGCAGATCCTTCCAGCCTCGTACTACCGTCTCATTCTATCCTACATTAGTGAAAGAACTTTTCAAACTAGAGTGAACGAAGAGAAATCTGAGTTTTATCCAATAAAAGCAGGAGTCCCCCAAGGAAGTGTTCTGGGTCCGATACTATACTTATTGTACACTTCAGATATTCCCGTGGCAGAAGGTACTACTATCGGGACTTTTGCGGATGACACCGCAATTCTTTCGTCACACTCAGATCGACAAGTGGCTTCGTCTCTAGTACAAAATCATCTCAATATTCTACAACTGTGGCTGAAAAGATGGAGAATCATAGTGAACGAAACAAAGTCACATCATATTACTTTTTCCATACGAAAAGAAGTATGTCCCTAAATAAAACTCAACAACGTTCCAATTCCCCAAACTAACACCGTCAAATATCTTGGCCTTCATCTGGACAGCAAATTGACGTGGAAACACCACATAATCAAAAAGAAAAAACAAGTTGACCTCAGAACAAGAGAACTGCAATGGCTAATAGGAAGGAAATCCAGGTTATCTATTGAAAACAAAATACTAATTTACAAAACAATCATCAAACCTATCTGGACATACGGAATAGAACTCTGGGGTTGTGCCGCTAAATCCAATATTGCTATTCTACAAAGAAGTCAATCCAAAATCCTACGACAACTAGTAGACGCACCCTGGTACGTAACGAACAACAAGTTACACTCAGACCTGCAGATTCCAACTGTTCAAGAATGTATCAGTGAAAGGGCCACAAAACACCACGACAGATTAGGAGATCATCCAAATCCCACTATGGAACCGCTGCTGGAAGCAGTACCTAGAAGACTACGAAGACTCTGGCCAATCGAACTACTCTAATTTCTAGACAGGAGATGTCACTGGACGTTGACCTGTTCATGTAAATTCTAGATAAACTTATTAGCTCATAGAAATTGTGAAAATATTCTAATTGCTAATAAAGACTACATTAAAAACAAAAAAAAATTTGTGTTTTGAAAACGGTTCTTATGTTGAATTTACTTCTTACTTTGTCCTTGTTCTCATCCGAGGTAATCATTTCAAAACGTGCCCGGTCGGGGGGGTCGGCCTCTGAGAGCACTAAAAAACGAGAAAGGTCGAAACTTTAATAAAGGGACATTTATTTCATTTTTCGCGCGCGTATAATCACGGTCGCGGGTTACCTGTTGCCGGGGTCGCGTCTCGCTCCAGGAGCCAACGGTTCGGTCCTGCGGGGCTCCGAGATTCCTCGCAGACGAAAATTGCAAAATTAGTTTTCGGGGCACGTTTTAAATAACTGGATCCCATTGGTTATATTGATTCTTGGAGTGGAAAGGAGGTGAAAAAACAAATTGGGGAAGAGGGATGAGGCACTCTGATTGATTATGTTCCGCGTGGCGGTAAGAAGAAGAGGATACGGAATTATATGCGTTTGCCTGGTAACCCATCTACGTACCAATCCTCGCTGAGCAGATTTGTTGCCCATTAATGTTCCCCAGTTGAGGTTCTAAACCATCAAAACAATCACATTGAAAGAGATCTGTTCGAGTTGAGTCAGATTCTCCCAGTCTCTCAAATCTTGTGGAAACGTTTTATCCCAAACAATTCAACTTATTATATCGTCTGATGGAAACTGAGTGAAAATTCTCGATGGGAGTTTGAGTTATACTTTATACCAAATTGATTTTCTTTGCGAAGGCTTGTTCCTAATCTGATGAATCTGAAATTTTCTATTCCATATTTTAAGAAAGAATATTTAATGAGATAATTTTCTTCTTCTTTCAAATTTTCCGGTCTCAAGGTCTAGTAAAGCCATGAAAAGAGCTTTCATATGATACTTTCTCTATTTCAGTATCGTAAAGAGTTCATTACAGTACTAAAAGTAGTGCTGTAATGAAACTCATTGCAGCATTGTTTTCAGTTATATTTTCGTTTTGTGGTTATCAGTACTGACCAATCAATTTTCAAATCAAATCAATTCAAATTCCGTAATCTGTCAAATTTCGTAAGTCACACCCAACTGCCAAGATACAATACAAAAGTCACTAATCTGATTTTTTTCTGAATTTCAAGAGTATTTCACAAAACTTGACTGGATTAGAGAAAATATGGTCTAATACTGGTTGCAGAAGGCAACTCCAACACTCATGCTTCTGAAAACTCGCTTCTTCGTCACTCGTTTTCGAATTTCGCATTCGTGTTGGAATAGCAGCTCATTCTGCAACTTATTGTTTTAGGATATACTATTGTCATATCCTCTCATTCTGCCACATCTTGTAAAACAAAAAAATTTTGCATCCTTACACAGTTTTTATGGTAATATTTATTGATTATGTTGGCCTCCTGTCACGGGTTTATTGAGTATCTGTCAAATTTATGTGAGGTGAAACAGCTTTTCAATGCAAATATCACTAAACGATATTTATGGAAATAGTTCATTAATTTTTCTATTTCAGTATCGTAATGGGTTCATTACAATACTAAAAGTAGTGCTGTAATGAACTAATTACAGCATTGTTTTCGGTTATATTTCTTGTTTTGTGATTGTCAACTCTGACTCCGAACAATTTTCAAGAAAACCTAAGGAAAGGCCTAGCGCATTCGCCAATTCGTAACCAGGGCAGTTCCTTCATTTATCCAAATAAATTGAAATAAAAAACCATAGGATTCATGAAAACATGAATGCAGTAGAACCAGAAGAATGAAAAAGAAATGAAAGGAGACCGATTGATAGATTGTTCAAATTTTATTTAACAGTAAAAAAATTCTTGTTTTGAACTTTAAACTACATTTTGAAAGCATAATGCTGCCGGTTTTTTAGAACGTCGACTATCAGCATCAAAACTTGACTTCTGGTAAAGAGGTACTAGAAATAGGAAATTAAATCAATTATGTGAGTAATGTTGTAGGGACTATTTGGCGAATTTTCAGGATGAGGCTCTTAAAACAAGTACTGAATTCTGATCTTTTTTGATGCTTTCTACCATCTGCCAAGAAAACCTCATATTGAGAAACATCCTGTATGACCTTCCTTTCAGGGAAAGAATAATTTTTTCAATTTAATTTCTGAACGAATTGTCAAAATCGAAAAAATTCGGCTTAGCCATATCCATGTTATGCGATGCGATATTTCGCTAAATTGTTTCAGCAAGAATTCGAAATTTAATTATTTGAAGTCTTATTCATGAGATTTCTAGTATTATCAGAGACAATAGTTTAGTATTCAGTATTTTTTTCTGGTCAGGATGCTGAAATAAAAAACACAAATGAGAATATCCGATTGTAAGAATTGGTAGGTTTCGTGATGTTAGTAGGATAGTGTTAAGAAGTATGTCTTTTCCAGATTTTAAATCAGATGCAAACATTTTTGAGAACTCTTGACAAAAATATACCGAAACCTCCCACTAGCTACAAGTGCAGTCAGTTCATTCTCGATGAAAAAATGGTTGTTCCGCCATCTATTCAGTCTCTTATGGCGTGGAAAATGGGTGTTTAATGGTTTGGACATCAATTGCGGTAATTGGGAGTACAATGCGGATGGCCCCTAATGAACGTTCTGGAGCATGCTCTGAAAGATGTAAACGATCAGTTAATTCCATAAATTTAGCCCCGAAGTTAATTACGCGGGGGCCAAAAAGACTGTCATTTAATAAATTCCACTGCTTGTGGATACTCATGGAGGTAGTTGAGTTTTGAACACTTGAAATGGACAGACACCGAATTATGATATTTTCAATTTTGTCAAAACAATGAATTTTCAACAGGTCATTTTTTCATTCGAAAGGCTGATTTTTTTAATGACAAACGTCATTTTCAGATGATGCTCATAGGCACATGTTTTTAAGTTCTACTTAGCTAACGTCAGATTCAGAATCCGGAAAAAAATTCTGTTGGTTTTCGCGAGAGTCCTTAAGAATGATTTTAGAGGTATCGATATAAAATTCGGCATGATCAAGAGGACATATTAAGAGAAAACACCTGGTATGAATATTTTTCTCCCAGCAGAGAATTTTTCCAATTCAATTTCTAAAGAAATGTGCCGAATTCAAAAAAATTCGGTTTAGCCATGTCCATGTTATGAGATGCTGGATGTCAGAATAGACCTGAATGATAGATCTTCTGGACAACCTTATTTTCGATCAATTATTCTTGAATTGATTTGGAATATAAATATTCGACGAATAATATTTCATTATTCATCTTCTAGGAAATTGAAGTGTTTCGAGAACCTTCATGATTACATTCATTTCAAGGATTTACATCCAAAAATTTGTTCAAGAAGTATATCACGAAATTCGGAGGAAATCGATTTCCAAAATGTCAATTTCAACATCAGTGCCAATTCTATCTTGAAGATATTCCGCCCAGCTAATCGAATTGATATTTGAGTTTTAACGAGTTCCAGGGTTCAATCGAACTCGACCGAGTTGAAAGTACGACAGCACAACTGTAAACCACTGAGCATTTTCAGTTGGAACGAGGATGCAAACAGCAGCTCTGTTCGCCTCACAATTCTTCATGATGAAAGTGAGATGACCATTCAACTGCAATGAATGATCTTTTATTCCAATTATTGTCTAGTAGCTACTCTTTACTCGACGAGGATTTGGGTTATACTCCAGGGAAATTTGAGTTGAATGCGTACAAGTTCTCAGGGGAATCAATATCAAGTTATTTCCGAAATTACTGTTATTTCGCATCTTGTTTATTGTCGTAGAACTTCTCTTCTTGCACTAGTTGGATCTAATGTGCAGGTAGGTTGAATAAATATGTATGATTCGCAAGTTATTGCAGGAAATTATTCGAATGGAAATAATTGAGCGAGAAATTGAAGTACAACTTGCATAGTTAGCTTGAAAATGAATATTTACTTGTGTGGAGTACTTTATCCAGAAACACAAACAGCGACATGAGAAGAAAATATCAAATGTTTGCTTTCCTTGTATACGTTCATGCGATGGATCAATAATTTGTTTGAACCCTCTCTGACCTTAATTTTTGCGGATAAACTAGGTATTTGATATTTTTCATATTATCATTGATCTCCAGATCAAATTTACTTCCTTATATCCTAAGATCCAGAAGACCCATACTGACGCAATACAAGTTAAAATACCCCTTTAGCCTTCCATTAATGCTCAACTACTGTTTCTGTTCCAGATTCTCTTAAAATTGCAATCGTTTCAAGTCGAGTCATCAAACCGCAAAGACGAATAAGGACGAAAAACTGCGGGGATCCTCAACTTTCAACCTGATTTTATGAAACCTCAAGGAGAACTCTACAAGTGAGGAGGACAGCTTCCCCAATGGATTCAGGTATAGATATCTTCTATTATTCAAGAGCAATTGACGTTGACTGAAACCTCAACGAGAAAATGACGTAATCCGTTTTGAATGACTCTTGCAAGGAGTCTCGGTCAAAGGTCAAAGATTGTCTCATGCGATATTATAGTGTCGGGGAAATTGTGATACAATGAGATGGTTTTGTTAATTCTCTCCCGCATATTTTAATTTCTTCTGGACTGGATTTGAATGAAAACATAATGAGATTCTCTATCCACAATTGAAACTTTTCAAGAAATAATAATAAACCCTGCTGCCCAAAAGCTTCTGTAGTTTCAGATGCGCCCTTTATGTTCGACATAAGCCTTTCGTCATCAGAAAATACAAAACACAAAATCACTTGTTGGTTGCATCGCCTTCAGAGGCCAAAACAACGAAAGTTTGCTTCTTCCCAAAACAGTTCTCACACTTTTATGTGAACAAAAATGTTTATGTTAGATTTCCTTTGAAAAATTCCAACTATTGTTACTCTCTCTTCTTATGCAATGCTCAATTATTTCTGAACCTAAGTAGAAGTTGAATAACCCAATAGGAATACATTTCAAAAACCATGCAACCAATGATATAAAGAAGGTGCAGTTGACAAAAAAAAAACTCAATTGTCTGGTTGTAACAAGAATTAAAAAATATTCTTATTTTCATTTGTATCGCAGTATAAAAGTGATCCAGTATAGCGCAGTGATCATCCCCAGCTGGATTCATAACATCACAGGCAGTTTCCAGTGCAAAACCGAACCATTAAAACTTCTCCAGTTTTAATTTACTCCAAAATTAAATTCTCGTGACAGTAAAATCCGAATGAAATTGCAATCCTTGGAGACGACCTTCGTAAATCTGCATCCTTGGTGGTCCAATTCTACTTTTCATCCAGATTGGACTCGGCTTAATGTCAGCATGCAGAATGATACGAACGTGTATATTACGAGGGCTGTATACGTGATGCATACACAGCTTTTTGTCTCATAAAACTTCAGAACGTCATTCCTTTCTGAAACTATTACGAGGAATGGTCCAATTTGGGGAATATGAGGTAATTCGGAACAAAATCTTCAAGAATTCGGGATTTTTCATTTGAATCATATTACCTTAATTTAAAAATCCATTATTCAATGACGGTTCATCTTCTAAAACATATTCAATGTTTTCGATATTAGTTTTGTGTCTGATAACACATTAAATTTTTCTCATTGAACGATTTTTGGACCTCGAAAACCTAATTCATGACTTGATTTCAATAAGACTTCATCTCCAATATTCTAGCTAGATGAAAAATAGATATCTCACCTCTCATTGAAATTTGTTTGTGTTTTCAGTAATTTCAGTTGCAGTTCTATTGATTTCAGGAGGGTGAATTTGTTTTTTTCAATCTCGGAGGATTTATACTAGGCATTCCTCCCAATTAAAAGCGACTAGTGTTGTCTACTGAATCAGACAAATAAATTGAATCCAAAGGGTTGAAAGTTCATCCAAGTTCTCGTCTATCTTTTTTTTTTTACTGACCAGAAAAACCTCTATTCAAATTGGAGAAACTGAGCTGCTTTTCACAATGACAAACAGGGATTTTGGTAACCTTGACTCTTGACCTTGTAGATACTCTTGTGCTTTGTATCTACCTAGGAAATATTTGGAAGCGATAACAGAGTTTTTGAATTTTCCTATTTTTCTTCCTGAATAAGTATGAAATTTGAAATTCGGCTTTCAGCCTTGTTAATTTTTTTGAGGGAAAAAGCTTCTTTGGTAGAAAATTGGTGTTGGGATGAAATGTTGGATGAATTCGACTCCAAAATTTTCTAATGGAAAAATACAACGAAACATCAAAACGTTACAACCAGTCCGTGATGGAATTCTACGTGTGAATCGGTAGTCTCCCAAATGGGAAAATCCAATTAAATTATTGTTTCATCTATGGATCTATGGAAATTTTTTCATAAAACCCTCGATAAATCCCAGCTTTTGTTTGATGAAAACTTCATTATCAACACATCCAGCAATGTGTTATTTTGGACAAATCAATCAAAACCGTAAATGAAATGAATTTAAGTATGAATAAAGCCAATTCGAACAGTGGAGAATATTTTCGACAATTTCGCTAGTGTGTCCATAAGATTTCAATCAATCGTTTTTTATGAAAATACATAGTATCGAATTTTCGGAGCTTAAAGAAATATTTAAAATAACATGAGAATCGACGAAAATGTTCAGCATTTACCAGGTCATATTACTTTTTATTTCTTTTTAATATCTATTCAAGGTGAAATGAATAATTATAATCGGATATTCCTAATTCATCCTATTACCCTTATCATTATGAATTATGCCTTTTGGTTTCCGAGCATCCTGATAATATATGAGATTGTCGTCTTATTCTGTGAGCAAAGATTCACAATTTAAATAGGATTCCGTCCTAGAGTATTCCGACCCTCCTCTTCTTATGCATAAACTATGATACTGACAAGAAACATGTACAATTCCTAGTATTCAAGTTTTTATTATGATAGATCTAGATCACCAGAGGAGTTTATATGAGAGGAAATACTTCTCTCATTTCTGAATAATTCACAGAATTCTGGTGAAAAATTAAAATTTCCTCGTTTTTGGTTTCTATTTTACCCAAAAGAACTGTAACTTTTGTGAATATTCATTTTTTCATCTTATTTTGATATGATATCCGAAAAGCAATCTTATCTTGATTTTTTTAAAGTTGGTGAGTTTCTTGTTCGCTAAAACCTTTACTATCCGATGGTATAAACAAATTATACATTAGTTGGTATGGTAAATGTCCTCAGAAAATGCAAAGACCATTGCTGCAGGTCTGAAACTGGATGTAACAGTTTAAAGTATGACTACCGAAAACAGGACAATATACTAAAGTTAAACTACTCGAAAAACGTAATATTTCACGTTATATTGATAAACAAACAAATTGCAAATCCTTGTAATTTATTTTCAGTTGATTAAATTCTTTTTCTCTTTGATGGTATTCGACAAACTTTCCCGGTTATAGTAGATCTTTCACAACCATGATTGCATTTTAAACCATGTTTTTGGCAGCCACATTGCATTCAGTTTCACAGCTGCTCTTTGCATTTTCTGAGAACATTCCTCTCAGTAATGTATATTTTTTTCTCTATTTCAGTATCGTAATGAGTTCATTACAGTACTAAAAGTAGTGCTGTAATGAAACTCATTACAGCATTGTTTTCAGTTATATTTTTCGTTTTTTGGTTGTCAGTACTGACCTCAGATCCTCTCAATTTTCAAATCAAATCAATTCAAATTCCGTAATCTGTCAAATTTCGTAAGTCACACCAACTGCCAAGATTCAATACAAAAGTCACTAGTACCTGCTTTTATTTGAATTTCGAGAGTATTTCACAAATCTTGACTGAAATAGAGAAAATATCGTCTAATACTCGTTGCAGAAGGCAATTCCAACACGAATTTCGCATTCGTGTTGGAATAGGAGCTCATTCTGCAACTTGTTTTAGAATATACTATTTTTACCATTAGAAAGTAGAGATTTCAACAAACCTTTCCACCGATTTTCTTCAAAAACCAGATTTTTTGACATGAGAATATATTATTGCCTGAACTTTTGATATTTTATCAAAATAAAATAAAAAAATAGATACCTATTTCAGATAAGAAAATTGCAGCGTATTCAAGACATAAAAATGTAAGTTGCAACTTTTATTTATTTTTTTTGAAAGATGAGAAAGAAACAGGTAATTTGAATTATCAACAGAAAAATTTGATGATATTTAAAAAAGGTATGAAATAAAAGTTGTAGGTAGATCTTTTTATTTCCTTTAACTTTGACATTCAATCTTTTTTTCATAGGAATTGCAGTTTTGCCAGGGTTTTTTACCCTTAAAAATCTCACCTAATTTCAGATCGCTACTTTCGTCTCCAATGGATATTGTTTCATTTTTAGTTATCTAGATGCAAAAAAAGCTGAAAAACATAGGACAAATCCAAGGTGAGGAAGGTAAAAACCGAATTGCTTCCTGTCAAGATGAAACAGGTCTGGTTTTTTATTTCCGGCGGAGGTCATTTCGGGGGCAAATTCTACCCCTGAAATTCCATCGTAGCACCCCCGCGTCTGGATCTGAAGTTAGCAAGAATCGATCCCCGTACACCGCACACCTAGAACGAATTTCCTGGACTAACATTGTTGTAATTATTCAATGATCCCACAGCTCTGTAACAATTTCCGTTCCAATTTAGGGCGGCCGTATCACGGGGTAACTTCGGGCCAAATTTTCTAGACATTCGCGTCTCGGGGGTTGTTAATGAAATAAAAATTAGTTCTGTTTGCGCATACCCTCCGAACCCTTGCCAGCCAACCCCAACGCCATGAAGTCCCGACGTTTGGCAAGTAGATTAACGACCTCGAAGCAATGGGCATTCATTATTCAATGGAACCCCCAATTTCCGGGAATTCAAGCTCAATGATACCGTTTCATGTCGAGAGAAAAACTACAATTCAGCTTGCCGAAAGAGTAACGTACAGGGTGATTCACTTATAAATAAATAAATAATAAATAAATAAAGACGCCAGGTGTCGCGGCGCTATCGAAAATTTTTTCTCCAGGGACATACCTTATTATGTCATTCGAAAGATAATTTCATTCAGAATTTCTTTCTCGAATACAATTTTTATCCATTTCTAAACGTCAGCGAACTGCAGCGTGTTTTATGTTAATTCTATTTCATTTATTTTTTTTTTCTGTATTGTGGTAGTATACCTTTATTTGGAGACTTAGATATAATTTTATGCCTTGAATTCGAAGAGGCTAGTTTTCTAGTCAATGTGCTTCTTCAAATAAGATGAAATATTATATTATTCAGGCAGGATGTCACTACGCTGTCGTTGTGAAGAGATATTTAGATCAAGAATTCGAAAATAAGTGAATAGGAACTAATGGTCCCATCAGATATCGCCAGACCTTACGCTCATGGATTACTTTCTGAGGGGTAACCTGAAAATATGGTATACCAAACTGATTCTAATAACTTGGACCATTTGAAAATAAAGATGAGAAATGCATGTGCCCAAGTAGACGCTTATATTTTGACCAAAGTAACTTATAATGAAATAGAGGAATGGAATAACCTATGGATCATAATGGCCGGTATATAGAACATCTGATTCGAAATGTTTCGTTTGTTCAAAAAAATTTTTATTGTTATAAGAATATTTAATGAATATAATAATAGAGAAATAGTTTGTTACAAAGCCTCCATCATTTGAGGAAACAAAATCATGTCTAGATCATCTAGGCATTATGATCCATACATAAGTTATATCATTTCCCTATTTCATTATACATTACTTTGGTCAAAATATAAGGGTTCATTTATTTTCAAATTCTTGATCTCAATATCTTTTCACAATGACACATATTTGATCTTATTCGAAGAGGCAGATTATTCAGAAAACTAGCCTTCTTGAATTCAATCATATCTATGTCTCCAAATAAAGGCATACAGAAAAAAATAAATGGAAAAGAATTAACATAAAACACGCAGCAGATCTTTGACGGTTAGAAATGGATAAAAATTGGAAAAAGAAATTTCGAATGAAATTATCTTTCGAATGACATGATAAAAAAAGTATGTTCATGGAGAAAGAATTTTTGATAGCGCCGCGACGCCTGGCGTCTTTATTTACTCCTCAGATTTATATGCACATCTCAAGTCCACATTGACTTGTTCGAAACGCCATTCACAGAATGAAAAAATATTCCGACGTTTTCGAGAAAATTTTGGTTACCAAGATAAGTGAATCACCCTGTACTTCGTCAATAATTCTTGTACGAACAATCATTAAGGAAAATCTTCTCATCTGTCGATTTTTAATTTAAAAAAATTACTCTATAACTTTTCCAATATAATATTTCTCACCGCCTATGCCCCGTACCCCTCTACTTTATTCTTTCAAATGGAATTGTGATACAACAAATGAAAGGTAATTTGATAGCCTTTTCAGCGATGTGGATAAAAGAAGAATTAGTTGTGCCGTTTTTTTATAGAAAAATTAGGAAATAATTTGAAATTTGTGATTGGAGAGACCTACACTCTTTTACTCATTATCATTAAGGGAAATCCACGAATCTAGGGATTTGTAATTTCGACAGCAGTTCTCCCTATGCTTTTTTGAATTTAAAGCCTCTAACCCTTTACCCCTCTGTTTTTTTATAGAGTTTTCAAGTTTGCATCACATATGCTGACTTATTGAATAGATGTTTATGGTAAAATTTTAAAAGGTTGCTAGCAAAGATTATAGCGTGAGAAAGATAGAAAACGTCCTTACATCTGTCAGGGCGTTTGCTAAACTTCGCCTCTCTCGAGTTCTTATATTTTGTGGAAAAAGTCGTTAATATATAAATAAAAAATAAATCTGTGGTACTAAACTCCGACTACGATTTTTGGTTAGTTTCTTACTTCTGACACCTAGAGGTCGCTGAAAACATTATTCAGTACAGAAAACTATTTTAATAGGCGCAAAATTCGAATTATACTTCCCATGAATTTCCATTAAATTGAATATTCTCTGTCGAGTTTTTAAAGAAACATCCTGATCGACAAAACAAAAGCAGGGCTCCGCTTTTTGATCAGGATGATATTTTCCATCTACACATTTTTTTTGAATCAAATGAAATACGCTTCTGGATTCTCAATATTTTTATTTGAAATGATTGTGTAAAATCAACTACAATACAATAATTATGAAATTGAGAACATTTCAAAAATTTGTTCATATATTAGAGAATTATTATAACAATTTTAAGAACTTATTCATACAGTGAACTCTCGATAAATTGAACATCGATAAGTCGAACAGTTGTTCCGGACCCGATTCATACATATCTTACCCAGTTTATTTTCACCTCAAAGAGTCTAGAGGGTCTAGTAGATGAGTCGAATTGCTGGAAAGGTCATCAAGAGAACCTCTACCTCTATAAGTCGTTCTTCTGACCACCATTGCCTCTATGAGCGGAACTTCTTTATGTAATGAATGAGACCGAAGAAGATTCGGTTCGCAAATAAATCACGTGATGAATATCATATGATTTTTCGACCTCCAAGGACATGTTTCCAGTGCTCAGACTCTCGTTTCTCATTGATGATGATTTCGTGTTTACCTTAGCTTTTCTCTCAATGAAGTGAAGTCTCACTTGAATAACTCGAATGTTTGGTGAGCCGAACAATAGATAAGTCGAACAGTTCTTTTGGTTCATATGAGTTCGACTTAATGAGAGTCCACTGTATATTAATTACAGAATGTTTGAACAACAATAAATGAAAAATATCAGAAGTGTATAACAAGACTTGTAGGTCAGTCCAGCAAGAGTTCTTCATGCGTTATCCAGAACAATATATTTTTGCCCCGAAAACTCTATCCATTTGACAGCCCTGAAAATAAAAAGCAATGAACAAGACAGTTACGTGATCCGAGTTTCAAAACTTAAGTTTTCATTATCTTTAGTTATGAAAAGAATGCACATTCAAGATTATTCTTTCTATTATTTCTGTAATTAATCATCATGCATTATAAATGTCGGCCAGTTTTTAACACAAAATTCATAACAGAAAAACACACAAACAAAGATTATAGAATGAGCTAGGTGCTACTCTTGTAGATTTCGAGTTATTTCAGTGGAAAATACGCGTATACGAGAAAATACAATCGTCATTCAACAAAAATATTTATTCAAGTATTTCTTTCAAAATTGAGAACAGCCTACTAATAATCCCTATATAATCTTTGCTCAAGGACCCTAATTAAATATTTTAACCATAAACCTGTTCACTTTCGAAACTACAGATGTCGCTCACATCACTGTAGTCGCTTCGTCTTTATACTCTATAATCTTTGGTTGCTTAGTTATCTGGGATTTCACTGGCTGTTTGAGAATGTCACAGATTTGTCCATCAAAATTCATGTGCATGACCACTTTCAATTCGAGGGATGCATAAAATTATCTTTTCTCCATACCCCTAATTTCCATACCAACGGAACACACCCCTGAGTGTCCTCTTATCCTTACCGGAAACATAGACTCTCGCAAGTGCCTGACAAGAATGTTTTCACTTGTTTGGAAGTAGCCCTAATTGAACTTCAGCAACTTGTTGCCAACAAGATGAATATGTAGTAGAATTCCTGTCCAATTTAGCTCAGAAACGAGAAATGTTGGTCCCAGTAAATGGAATAAAGTTTCCGTATTATACAGTGCCGATGCGTTTGGTTCGAGTACACATTGCAGGTCTTCCATATGGATGAATTTACATACATAGTGCGGAGTTTTTGATGAGAGGAATTCGGTTTGAAGCCTCGCTCATGATATTTCATAGGAATACTAATTTCGGTAGTCTCATTCAGTCAGCCATTTTGGGGGAAAGGGTGTGTTAAGACGAAAGTAACTATAACTTATAGTTATAATAATAATATTATTTATTGGGGCATAATATGAAAAATGAGTAACTTAACTAACAAATATGAGTTCTCGATTGACACTCAAAAGGTTTCTATGCCAGTGCACTTTTCACCACGGTTTCGTTTATATATGGAGAAATAATTCTACATGAATCACCAAATAATTTTCCGAAAATATCACATATTATCTAAAAAAAATTTTTCTCAACTTCAACTCAAGATTTTTCATCTTTCGAAGATCATGACAAAAAAAGTATCGCACATTATCCCGATTAATAAATCATTTTTAAAAATCCATCCACTGATAATTAAGCGAACCTTTTCGCAGCTGCCTAATCAATACCCGAATACGTCAAGAAAGATTAATGCGGAAACTCTCCCAGAAAATATGCAATTATCAAATCTGAATAAAGAATTTTCAAATCATCTGAACTGAGGCCTGACTTTCCACGAATAAGCCCTAATAGAGTTCATAGGACACATCAAGTTTTCGAAGCGTTAAATGACCCACATTCAAAATCAAATAACAAGCATGAACGATAAAGTAGTACGTACTGATGCAGAAAATGAGATAGTAATGAACAGTTGATTGAATGTCGATTTACATAAATACCTATACCAATTCGGTTCAGTCGGGTGGCCACAGATAAAATTCTGGACATTTTGCAACGAATTACTTTTGAAATTCGATCATGTATCCGTTTTTTTTTTCGCTTGGCTCTATGAGCTTTATTACATATTTCGTAAAAATATTTGAAATTCTCTACTTGAATAATTTATGATGTTAATAATAATTATTTCTCCGATAACGAATGATAATATGAAGCGAAAACACAGATAACATAAATTAACCTCTTTCGACTCTTCAAAATGAGTTTAGCTTTTCGCAAAAAAAATATATGGGGAAAATGGAAAACAGACTCTATGCTCCCTGGTTTGTTCACATCCATATAACAAGTCCAAACAACCCTTACGAACCAACCTCGTTCCATTGTTTTCGTTTCTGTTTTCGGAGGAAAAAAAGTGGCCAAACTTTTTAATATCCTGTCAACTTTCAATATCATATTTTAAAGTTTGATATCTGTTTTAATAATTGACGCTACTAGAACTCCTAATGTCTGTTATGTCTTTTTTTGTGATGTTCAATTCCTTCCATTCGCTTAATCCAGATACAACTGAATAATTATGAATTTATTTAGGAGATCACAAGATCTTTCACCATTTATTTCATGAATGAGATTTTCATCCCGAAAATCTATCCTTTCAAATGAAAGGTGTTAAATCAAATGAACATGAATTAATAACAGCTTGTAATATCTCGAAGGACTTTTCATTCCATTTTCAGAAATTTTGATGTTTTTGAAATAATTTCATCAATTAAAAAACACACAAGTAGAGTTTTTTCAACGTTGAAAACAATTGTCAATGTTTTTTCTATTAAAAAAATTTCACCTCTCTCCCCAACACAGGATTCCATTTGATAATCAGAAGTTGTCATGTCTTGGGATTCTGAAACCATAAAAACATAATATCGCAGCAATAAAACCACATAAATCACAAAAAACTCCTTGTGATGTTATTCATTTTCTCTATTAGTGACGGTAAAAGTGCATAGCCGAAAACATCCTCGATTCCCGTCAATTAATGCCAACAATCATTGGGATAACTTCGAAAACTCGATCCTGGCAAACAAACTCACTTCCTGCGAAGTTTTAATTTATATTTCTCCAGTCAGTACCTGTTCGATGGAAAGAAATACAGTGGAGTAGCGTTTTTCCTAATGTACAAATAACTCCTTCAAATTTTCAACAGGTGCTACAATTCTTCCAGTAATCCCGTTAGAGATTGGTCGAACTTTCTTTCTGGCTTTCTCAGATGAGTGCACTCCAAAGAAACTTTTTTTCAGTTCGGTCTCAAGCTGGATCGTCCAGATAGAAGTTTGTATTGCTGTAGTAAAAACGCTGATTCAATGTGAAACTTCGTAAACTTTCGCGAAATCTGTTTCAGCCCATACATTCAGAATTTTTGGGATTCAGTTTGTTTTCGCTGAATTAATTTCTCATTTGTCGAATTCATGTCAGATAATAAATCATCCACTATTTTGTTCTCCATTAGTTCCGAGTTTCCCTTATATTCGGGGGAAATTTCTTGCATTGGACAGTTTTCAATTGATCGTTTTTCAATATTCAATTCAATAGTTTATGATTTTTCAGAAAAAAATCTGATGTTTCAATTCGAAATAAATGCCTTTAAAATCAGTATTTTTAAGAATTTGTATCGATTCATATTATGGGATTCTTCTTATAATAAGTGTGTATTTAGAAAGTACTGAGATTTCAAATCTTAATCTGTAGAAACATTGTCCAGTTAGAAATTGTTCGATTCAGAATACTTCATGAAGTAGTCAATTCAGTCGAGCAGAAAGTGGCGATAGCAAAAAAAACACAGAAAATTTTGAAGAAAAATAAATTGTATCTAACACAAATATGAAAATTACAAAGTATATGTATTTCAACAAAAACCAATTAGAAAAAAAATTAAATAATATATGAAAGGCCCCTGTGTAAAACTTGTGCACCAATTTGTCAGGAGCCAAATCCTTCCAAAAATTGTTGGCTAACAATGAAAAAAGAAACAACACTTCGGGCTTTTAAACATTTTAATGTTTCACAGTCTATATCAGACTTTTTCATCGGATAATTTCTCAACTTCATGAAATTTTTTTTTAAGAAATTAAAAATTCTTACCTTTACGAAAAGTTTCATGAAGTTGAGAAATTGTCTGACGAAGGAGTCTGACAAAAATCGCCCTTCAAGTACTTTCGAACTTCAATATTTCGGTCTTATCATAGTGGACATGGGGATGGGGTACAACGTTCTCTCCTTCTGTTGATTTTTGTCATATATTATTTTCATACTTATCCTCATACTTATGTATGTGTAATTATATTTGACAATACATTTTCTATATTTTTTTGATTATATATAATGATGTATCTGTTAATGAAGAGCCCTAATAAAGTTTCATGAATCTAGACCAAGAATCCTGTGAATACATCAATAATTTTTTCTGCATTTTTTTGTTTGTTCGATGCTCTTACTTGGGAAGATTATTTTCTTTCATCGACGGATTGAAATTCCATTCATTCCTATCTTTCTATGTAGTCCTTCTTGTTGCCCGCCCACCCAAAAAATAATTTATGTTCTTCCGCATTTCATTTCCGCCCATTCGGAGCAAATTATCCACGGAAAACTAACCCCCAACAAAAGGCGAATCCGAAGATTGGATTCGATACCCGACAAGGAGTCGTCCAACCATAGTGGAGGAAATTTATAGGGATAAGGAAGCCTTAAGATTTTGACACATTTCATTTTCATAAAATTTCTGCTTAGCCCTAAGCCACCCCACATCACACACCGTGGAGCACGTCTACCGTGCGCCCTTGGGGCATAACCGAATGAAAATATTACCGGTCGTATGGTACGGAACAATCTGCTCCTTGTATCATGTTTCCGCAACGTTTAGGAACAATGTCAGGGGAAAGAGAAGGTCGATAAGCTCTCGATGAGAGCACTCCTGTGGTTCACGGTTGCCTGGCCATCCATATTTGGTGGAGCGGAGATAATCATTTATACATTCGAGCTACTACAAGAAAAAGCTTCATGGGGAGAGATCGGCCCTCATCGTTCTCTGAAGAACCACTTACCCAATAAAAGCCACCCACGAAATAGAATCATTGCTGGATAAGGAGCTTAACGATACATCGTAGAAACGATAAAGGTTCAAATGGCACAGATACAGAACACACAAAAAACCCACTCAACTGTTAGAGCTTGTTCAGTGGTTTTCGTCCCAAGAAAATTTCAACTGGCCAAACTCTGTAAGAAGACGTGGATCAATGTTTATAATAGGGCAGCTAGCATGTTGTGGATTTTATTCTCCATCAAGAGACCCACTTCACTTGAAGAAGGTATACAAAATTCTTAAAGGCAAATATGTCCTTCAATATCGAATATTTCAGTTCAATGGATAATAAGTTGAGTTGGAGGTCCCATATAGATTATCTGTCGAAAAAGATATCTCCAATGGTCGGAGCTGTGAAAAGATGTTCTTATCTATTAGACCACTCATCGAGAGCATTACTATACAGTAGTTTTATAGAATCCCAACTCAGATATTTAATTCCTTGTTGGGGAATACTCCAAAATATCTATTAAAAAAAATTCAAAGAGTTCAGAACAAATCTATTAAATTTATTTACAATTTGGACTACTTAACACCAACAGCTCAACTATATTCCAGTACTTCGATATTAAATATAAACAATTTAAAAAGACTTGAACAGACAAAACTTGTTTATAAAGTAAAGAATAATTTATTAAGGACACAAGCTAGTTTGTGCATAGTGAATGAGGAGCATACCTACAATGTAAGAAGTAAAAATGAATTAAGAAAACACTTTACGAGAACATGTATCGGACAAAGGTCTCCAATGTTTCAGAGTGTAACAGTGTTTAATTCTCTACCTGTAGAAATTATATGCCATAGGAATGTAATAAAAATGTGCCATGACCTCAAGGAGTTACTTAGACTTCAAAAATTTTTTTGTGTATGTATTGGGGATAAATATTTTTTTTTGCAGGAATGATTTAAATTATTGTTGTTTATGCAAAATAATTAATATGAATGTAGGCTCTGATACCAGCATATTGCTGTTTAAGAGTCAGGAATAAATAAATAAATAAAATAAATAAATAAATATGAAGTAATGAAAAAAATATTGGGCATAAATACCCTCTCTGAATTGTATCACTCTGTCCTTGGATAATAATCACCTGTTATGAATCTCTTCTAGCCCATGAATTCCGGTTATGATTCCATAACTCCAAAACATGTAGCTAAGTAACATACCATTTTGCATGGAGCTTTCCAAAAAGCTCACACTTGATATGTTCACAAGGACAGACACAGTGAAGTTGAAAGGATATCAATCATATTCCAAAATGTTGACAACCCTGTATAAAAAATTATTTCGCCCCACTTATTAGAAAAATCAAACGTAATTCCTCGGTTTCCATTCGAATTTACTTAACACAACTGCTCGTGAATTCATAACATAGGAACTGTAAATATCTTCAATTCTCATGCCATGAACTTCGAAAAAATCTCTGGAAGATAAGTCCCAATTGGTACGTACAAATCCTCTTTCCTCTTTGTGGGAGCGGCCCCATGGAAATCACTTAATAGGATCAGAATGGGAGCTCTCGAAAGCCAATATTGATAGAGATTTCTCATGACAATTGATTTTAGGCACATTATGTTGTGATAAGGCCCCTACGTCCTGTGGTCTAGAAATGGGTTAGCAGATCAGCTGCAAACTCTATGCTCCATGCTGGATTCAATTGGGAGGAAATTAGACGGTTTCAAACAACTAGGAACAATCGATTGGGAATAATATCCGAACAACCAACAGGTCCATGGTTCACGGGGTCATTCAGACATCAGGGTGTACTTATAGGCTTATTCAATAAATAGATAACAATGAGTTTACTCTCGTGAAATCGTATCGTTATCTGTTAGTAATAGTATATTCTAAAGCAAGTTGAAAGAATGGGCCCCTATTTCAACACGAATGCGAAATTCTGAAGCATGAGTGTTGGAATTGCCTTCTGGAACGAGTATTAGACGATATTTTCTCTATTTCAGTCAAGTTTTGTGAAATACCCTTGAAATTCAAATTGGAACTCATCCTAGTGACTTTTCTATTTATATCTTGGCAGTTGGTGTGACTTACGAAATTTGACAGATTAAGGAATTTAAATTGATATGGTTTGAAAATTGATGGGAACGGAGGTCATTACTGACAACCACCAAACGAAAAATATATCTGGAAACGATGCTGTAAAGAACTCATTACGATGCCGAAATAATATTGAAGAATCAAACTTCGAATATGAAATTTTTCGAATAACCCTTACAGAATAGTTATTTATGGTACAAGTGCAGAAGGCATTGATATTCTTGCCAGGCATTGATACACTAGTTCAAAATTCAAAAACGAGCCACGTAGTGGCGAGTTTTGGAATGAACGAGTGTTAGAATGAACCTTCTGTACGAGTATCATACATTATTTTCTCTAATTCGCTGAATTTTTATCGAAATTAATGAAATATTGCCGCAAATATCGTTTAGTAATTTTTGCATTGAAAAATGTTGATTGGTAGAACAGTTTTCTAAATCATGAAATTTGACAGATGTTAAATAAATCAGTGTTAGAATGAAATTAGAATGAAATATTCTAACATTGTTTTGTTCTACGATCTACGAGATAGCGGAATGAACGGATTTGACACATAATTAGAGAAACCTCTTTTCGCTTTCTGAGATAAGCCAGACTGCTATTTTCATAAACTTTATGTTCTACTTTGTTGAATATAATCATATAAGTTGTTCTCAGTTATATTTTTCGTTTTGTGGTTGCCAGTACTGACTTCCGATCCTATCAATTTTCAAATCAAACCAATTTTAATTCCGTAATCTGTCAGATTTCGTAAGTCACACCAACTGCCAAAATGCAATACAAAAGTCACTAACCTGAATTTTTATTCGAATTTCGAGAGTATTTCACAAATCTTGACTGAAATAGAGAAAATATAAGAGAGAATATAATAGAAATAGTCTAATACTCGTTCCAGAAGGCAATTCTAACACTCATGTCGAAATCATGAGTGTTGGAATTAATTGCCTTCTGCCATGAGTCTTAGGCGATTTTTTCTCTATTTAAGTCAAGTTTTGTGAAATACTCTAGAAAATCAATGAATAATTCAGATTAGTGACTTTTGTATTGCATCTGGGCAGTTGTTGTGACTTACAGAATTTTAATTGATTTGATTTGAACATTGATAGAATCGTACTGACAATAATAAAACGAAAATATAACTTAAAATAATGCTGTAATGTGTTCATTACAGCACTACTTTCAGTACTGCACTGGCGTCGATACGAGGGGGGTAATGGGGGTAATTAACCCCCCCCTCAGGAAAATATTTACCTTCGAGAAATAAGTCATACAATCATAGGAACATATCATGACAATATACTATATCCAAATTTTTTTACCCCCCCCCCCCCAGAAAAAATCTCTAGCGACACCCTTGCAGTACTGTAATGAACTTACTATAAGTACTGAAATAGAGAATATACTATAATGCTTCAGAGCACCCAATAACGATAGAGACATAGAATAGAGATGGCTTATGAACTTCGTTAATCCATTTTTATATTGAGTGTGTTACTTTTTTTTAAAGTAAGTTTAGTTTTATAGTAAATTAAAATTAGGTAATAAACTGGAGCGATAATAGGCTGAGATTTTTTTCTACTGAAAACTTTTTGAAACTCATTATTGTTATTGTTCAAATAAACTTACGGTCCTACATCTAATAATGATTTCAAGTCTGTACTTTTTCAAAGTTTCCACCTGGACGTCCAAAATTTCAACAGTGAATTCAGATAATTCCTTCCGAATCATTTCAGATTGTAGAAATCCTCGAGGTTCCATTTCGGATACCCTAAAATTTCCGTAATTATACTCCTAGGACTCGGCACAAACTTCCACATAAGCTCCCATTAAATGCAAATATCATAATCAAATAATGCAAATATCATTATCACCGCCCACACAAATCATTACCTAGTAGAGTGTTTGCAACAATGAATAAGGGATTTCGCACGCCTAACGGAGCAAAATTCGTGTAACACATAAATAACACCACCGATACAAATCTGAAAACCATTATTAATGCCTGGGGACTTCAGCCTTAAACTAATCTTCCTAATTTTCGTGATCTGAAAGCTTTTGCGCCGACCTCGAAAACGACGCATTTAAGCCCTGATTAATGTTTCATTGAGCGCAACCTCAGCCGGCGACATCTTGTCTGATTTCGTTCAGTTGAATCGGGCCGAAATTATTCATGGAGGTATTATGGTTAGCCTCATTGTTTCCATTCTGAATAACACTGATCGACGGAATATACTCCGATCCCTTTATTGAGTATTTCTCTGTAATCTTCACGAAAATCGATACGAACACGATAGTTTCCGAAGGCAAAACGAAATTTATTAGTATCTTGGGAAGAACTACAAACAAACTGAACATTAAAGAAACTTTTCGCCCAGTTTCAAGAAAAGAGAGCTTTATTCAAATTTTCTTGGTTATCATTTAGACAACTTTATCTACTTTCTCGAGATTGAATCGTTCGGAAAGCGAACAATCATGGGCAGCTGCTCCTCCCCTAGAGCTTCAGTATGAAGCTAGAGTATGAATACTCTCTATGAGATCCGAAACACTATGTATACAGGGTGATTAAAATTGGTTATAGCTCAACCTGAACTACAACTTTTGTTTTCGAGTTATAGGCCAAGATAAAAATTTTGGCGATTTCAACTTCGGCCATCATCTCCGTTTCTTTTGTGCTGGAAATGAAAACATTATACACTTTGTTCATAGCAATCCAGTAGCGTTCTTTGTTTTTCCGAAGAGGTTTTCTTGGTGAGCTATAACATAAAGTTGTGTTTTTTCTTATGGAAAAAATAGTTCGAAATGGCTTAAATAAATCGACATTTATTTCCATTCAGAAATATATCATACATCGCCCTCAGATTCATTCAGATAGCATGAAAAATATAGTTTGAATGTGAAATTTGAATTATTGAGTATTAAGTTGGCTGAATCAGAGAATAATATATCTCTACTCATGGTGTCATTATGTTTTTGCCATTGAACACTTTATTAAATTCTCCGTGGAATTTCCGTTAGCGTTCATAAATTTGCAGAACCTTCAGTTCTCCTGATATCAGAAATTTTAGGTATAACGAGCTCCCTGAAATATTCAATAAAAAGCTTCATGGAATCACCCTCATATTCTTGTGTCAGCAATGTACAGGGTGGGCAAAATTGATACCTGTGTGACACCTGTATGATACCTGAACTACAACTTTTTAACCGTGGGAGATACAGGAAAATGAATGACACGTTAAGATGGTATTTTTTAGAGAAACTGATAATGACATCAACTGCATTCCTCTATCGACTTTTGTTTTTGAGTTATAGGCCAAAATTGAAATTTGGTTCATTTCAACTTTGGCCATTATCTACGTTTCTATTTGTGCTAGGATGTTGAAATGACAACAATGTAGAGGCATTTTTTTCGTAGCAATCCAGTAGCAGACTTTGTTTTTTCCCAAGAGGTTTCCTTGTTGAGGTATAACATAAGCTTGTGTTTTTTCTTATGGAAACAATAGTTTGAAAATACTTAGAAAGAATCGCCATTTTTTCCCGTTTCAGAAATATATCATACATCATACATCGCCCTGTGATTCATTCAGATATCATGAAAAATATAGTTTGTATTTGAAATTTGAATTATTGAGTATTGAGTAGGCTGAATCACAAAATAATATGTCTCTACACATGGTATCATTATTATTTTGCGATTGAATACTTGATTCAATTCTCCGTGATTTGATCTCTGTTCAGAACAATTATTAGAATTCGAAGTCATTATTGCCGGCAATATGGAAATGTTCGAAAACTACGAGAAATATGATATGTTAAAATGTTTTATTTTACCCGCAATAATGACTTCCAATTTAAAGTGTTCTGAAAAGAGATCAAACCAAGGAGAATTGAATCAAGTATTCAATCTCAAAATAATTATGACAACCTGCGTAGAGACATATTATTTTGTGATTCAGCCGACTTAATACCTACTCAATATTTCAAATTTCGCATATAAACTATATTTTTCATGATATCTGAATAAATCTGAGTTCGATGTATGATGTATAATATATTTCTGAAACGGGAAAACATGACGATTCTTTCTAAATATTTCAAACTATTGTTTCCATACGAAAAAACAAAATTTCATGTTATAGTTCAGCAAGAAAACCTCTTGAGAAAAACAAAGTACTCTACTGGATTGCTATGAAAAAGATGTCTGTATAATGTTTTCATTTCAACATACTAGCACAAACAGAAACAGGGATAATGGCCATAGTTGAAATAGCACAAATTTCAATTTTGGCCTATAACTCGAAAACAAAAGAAGATAGAGGAATGCAGGTGATAGCATTATCAATTTATCTAAAAAAGACCACCGTAACGTGTCACTCATTTTCCTCTTTCTCTCACGGTTGAAAAGTTGTAGTTCAAGTATCACCAATTTTGCCCAACCTGTACATGAACAAACAAAAGCCAATAATAAAATAGTAAGTTTCCCATTTAAGAAAAAAGAATATAAAACAAAACAACAGTGATTGAAAAAATCACAATCATAGAAAAGTGTATAGCAAACCGACGTGAAATGGATTGGAGAAGTTGAAATACCAAAGTTACAAAGTTCAGATGCATAGAATGAATTCCATGTTAGCTTCAGGTTAACCTCCTAAGAATTCCTCCTGGATCATCGCTTCAACAGGCGTTTGCTCCTCCAACAGTATCGCGTTCAATCGATAATGAATTATTGCACACCCGATATATCCCAAGGGACGGGATAATAATATGCTCGAATTTCAATCATCAAGTCTGCCTACCATGCAAAATCACAATCAGGCGTTTGTTCTGGCCCAAGTCGAACCAGTATAAGAGCAACACTTAATTGAAGTAAACATCGTTAGATCCTACATCCTGTGCTTCAACACTCCGGGGTTTGGAGGAATATCATTTTCTCACTTCACGGCCAAATTCAAACACGAACCGAATTCCTGCGCCTTTGATTGCCCCCGACTTCTGCACGTTTCTCCGGGGAGATCTCGGCATTTATGCTGCGGTTTTGTACGTTATACATCCGATATCCCGCTTGCAAATTGGTTGGTGGCGGCTTGATTTCCACTAAGCCGATGTCACTATTAGACTTAATGCTTGTCCCACCTGCGACGCGACAGATGACTTTAATATATCGTGGAATAGTCCTGTAATAAGGGAGAGAAACAATAAACAGGTGACGTTAACTTCGCGCTTGCTTTCATTAGTGCCATTGTCATACTCTAGCGTGAATCTCCTAACGTACGAAACAATATGTCTTCAAGTCATATTAGTTGGAAAAGAAACATTTGTTATTCTTGGAAAAATTCTGTCAGATTATTCTCTGCCTATTTCGGGATTAAAGAACCAGAATAAGTATAAATCATTGTTTCTCAAAATATTCCTCCACTTGTCATGCGCTTGAATCAAATGTCGAAGCAAGTTTTCCACTTTGATTTGACCAATAGACACCAGCTTGTTCTGAAAGCTCGACTAATTGTGTGGGATCCAAAGCCAACAGTCTAAAGTTCTTGCAATATTGAATGTATCCTGGTCCCACTAATACCAAAGGTTGTCTCAATCTCACAAATGGTCACATAACCATCTTTCAACATCAGTTGGGCAATACATCAACAATTGATTTGCAACTACCTTCATGTAATTCGTCTTGGAGCGAACTAAGACCTCGATTTAATTCACCGTACCATCGATAAACACTGGTTCTTGATGGAACTTTATCGCCATCAGGGAGACATGTATCTGGGATCCGCAATTTCATTAGAATTATGTAGTTAATTGAAATAATATTAGTTTCTCTATTTCAGTATCGTAATGAGTTCATTACAGTACTAAAAGTAATGCTGTAATGAACTCATTACAGCATTGTTTCCAGTCATATATTTCGTATTTTGGTTGTCAGTACTGACCTCCGATCTTATCAATTATCAAATCAATTCAAATTCCGTTATCTCTCGAGTTTCGTAAGTCACACCAACTGCCAAGATACAATACAAAAGTCACTAGGATGCATTTTTATTTGAATTTCGAGAGTATTTCACAGAACTTGATTAGAATAGATAATAGTATATTCTAGAACAAGTTGTAGAATGGCTCCTATTCCAACACGATTGCGAAATTCGAAAAGGAGTGACGAAGGAGGGAGTTTTCGAAAGCATGAGTGTTGAAATTGTCTTCTGCCATGATATTTTCTCTATTTCAGTCAAGTTTTCTGAAATACGCTTGATTTTCGAATAAAAATTCAGATTAGTGACTGTTATATTGTATCTTGGCAGTTGGTGTGACTTACGAAATCTGACAGATCACGAAATTTGAATGGCTTTTATTTGAAAATTGATAGGAACGAAGGTCAGTACTGACAACCAAAAAACGAAAAATATAACTAAAAACAATGCTGTAATGAATTCATTACAGCATCACTTTTAGTACTGTAATGAACTCATTACGATACATATATAGAGAAAATATCGTCTAATACTCGTTGCAGAAGACGATTCCAACACTCATGCGCATTCGTGATGGAATAGGGACCCATTCTGCAACTTGTTTCAGAATATACTATTATGATTTGGAACAAAATTCGTCTTTTCGCGCAAATTTTTTATCGCGTTGATGTAGAAAATACTTGGAATGAGAGACCAATTATCTTCAAGAACTCTTACCGATATCCTGTAGAAATAAACGAATCCCAAGTTTGAATCATTATGCATTTCGACTCGTTAACTTTCCCTGATAATCTTGAGGGCTCATCGATTCCATGCCAGCAATCGATCGACTTATTTCTGTCCGCGAATTCGAATAACATCTTTTTTCAAGGTCTAGACTGCCTGTTATTAAATTCGAATCAAACTATCATCAGCCCTCTTCGTGCATGAACTCTTTCAAGCTGTAGGTATTTGGAATGAGAATAATCCTCAATGCTCATATGTATACAATCCCTCCCAATATCTGGTCTTCTTTTTTCATTCACTCTCAATTAATTTTGTATAATATGTTGCATGAAGATACTGTGAAAAATTTTTTTGAGCGTTATTTATTATGAATTTCAGTAGAAAAACTTGCTTCCTACCGCAGAAATACGAATAGACCCAAAATTCTTAGGATACCAACAACTAAATATCATCGTTAAGTAAATTCGAAAATGAATGAACCAGGTTTTCCAAGATTCATTGAAAGAGTCCCTGATATGCTTTCGTCTAAAAATTCAAGGTACAGTACAGGGTTTCCTGAATTTGATGCTTACCGAAGGCAATCTGTGAACCATTATAGTAAGACTTAGATTTTTTAAATCGTTTTGAAAAAAAATATTATTCCGCAAACAGTGCATGGTCTAGTAAATCAGCAACACTCTGGAGCATAACGCACGAATAGGCCAAGCAAATTAGCTGCCTGGAAATAATTGGTGAAGTTCGGAAAACTGTTTTAATTATTCTTTTTGCCCTCTAATAAGAGTAGTTTGAGCTTTGTCCCAATTTCCCAGTGGAGCGTATGCCATGACATTTGAATAACCCTGAAGTTTTCGGACTATTTAAGGTTTTTCTCGAATAGCTCCTAAACTAAGCACTTTATCAAAAACTTTGTAATATTCAGAAGTATTAAGAATGAAATTCTTCTTTAAAAAAGTACTACGACATTATATTTTGAACAAGGAGTTTTATAGAAATCATACGTCGAAATATGGCAAATGTCTACACTTTGTGAAAAAAAAAATTTTTCATTATAAAACGTAAAATATTTTTGGAACTACGAGTTTCAGAACGAAATTTTATAGAATGAGAGTTGTAGACCATAAAATTGTGATTAAAAAGTAATTCGCCCTCTCATCTTCAATGTAAAATCGCGCAGTAGATCATCCTACTGAGGATGCTGATGTGTTTTTTCAAAAAGTGTGAAAATTTGCCATATTTCGACGTGGATTTCTATAAGACTACTTGTTCAAAATATAATATCGTATTACTTTTTAGAAGCAGAATTTAATGCTGAACACTTTTGAATAAGTTCGACAATTTTTTTGATTTAGTGTTTAGTTTAGGAGCTATTCGAAAAAAAAAACTAAAATAGTCCGAATATTTCGAGGTGAATTCGGGCCAAACTCAAACTACTTTTATTAGAGGCCTAAATACATGTTTAAAACAGTTTCCCGTACTCCACCAATTATTTCCAAGCAAAAATCTAATTTGATTGGCCTAGAAAGTCATATTTTTAAAAAAATCCTGATGTTTTACATATTCAATTGAATCAATTCAAATTTTGTCCCATTCAACCTGTACTTTCGATTATCATCTCCTCCTCTGTTTTTCATTTCAGGTAGATCTGCCTGAGCATCTGGAACCGGCGTTTCAAGCAACCTCCGAGATAAAACTCGCCAGGAATTTAATATCGACCTATGATGGAAAGATGCGACAAGTGCTTCAGCTAATTCCTTTTCCGCAAGGATGACTTCCGAGATCAAGAAAACCGATGCCATCACCCGGCCCATACTTCAAAGCTCGAGAAAGTATGCCTGAATTAAAAACGCCATTAGATTTCACAAGAGGCTGAACAAAGGCCTAAATCAGATTTGAATCAATGATATTCGACAGGGGAATCATCAAATTAATGATGATGGAACGTAGGAGACATTATTCTTAGGAACGTATCTTAGACTACAGATTTAAGAACTCCAGGTTACCTAAGATGTCCTCATGAATGTCATGGTTGCAACTTATCGTATGGCTGCCAACACTTCGAACGAAACAGTGGTCAATATCTCTCTCTATGGATACATCGATGAGGGCTCTGGTTACACCCAAACTGAGACGATTCTGGTCACGTTGGTCATGAGTATAATCATGCTTGGGACTATAGTCGGTAACATTCTTGTCTGCGTTGCCGTGTGTCTAGTGAGGAAATTGAGACGGCCATGCAACTATCTCCTCGTTAGTTTGGCTGTCAGTGACTTGTGCGTCGCCATTTTGGTCATGCCGATGGCCATGATCTACGAAATCAAGGGAAAATGGTTGTTCGGAGAAATAGTGTGCAATCTCTGGGTTAGTTTCGACGTGTTGAGTTGTACGGCCTCGATTCTAAACCTGTGTATGATCAGTGTAGATAGATATTACGCAATAACGAAACCTCTAGAATACGGCGTGAAAAGGACGCCCAGAAGGATGATACTCTGGGTTATACTAGTGTGGTTTTTCGCCGCTTGTATCTCACTACCGCCCCTTCTGATAATCGGTAACGAACACACTGAAACTGATGAAGACGGCCATCAGAACAATCTAGTGTGCTTAGTATCGCAAGATGTAGGGTATCAAATTTATGCGACCCTGTGTAGCTTTTATATACCTCTAACTGTGATGATGCTTGTATATTATAAGATATTTCGAGCTGCCAGGAAAATTGTGATGGAGGAGAAAAGGGCGCAGAGTCATTTGGAAACCCACTGCTACTTCGAAGTCAACGTGAAGAATGGAGGCGGGCCACCAGAGCACAGAATTTCTAGTCAAAGTCCCTCTCCAGCAAATGCAATCAAGATTAACCACAGGTCCAGCTCTGCTAGTACCAATACCATGGTAAGTGAACTACAACCTTTCTGATTCCATTTAAATCACTTCTGAATGATTGATAGAGGATGTAGGTAACCAGATAAAGTTTTGGTTGATCATTTGGTTTTTGTAATTTCCGAAAATTGTAATTAAGGTGACGCAGAAATTGAAATTTCACAATTGATTAGTTCTTCACATCGAGAGTCCTTTGATATTTTCATTTCAACAATTTATATACCCACAATTCCATTGGGAAATGTAGAAAAGGTGAACCTTATCTCAATTAATGAAAAACTGATCAACCAAAGATGCTGTGAACCACGCAATAAAAAAATGACAAGCTGAAACTAACAATGTTTCGCATTTAATATCCTGAATATCAAACTGACTTTCTCAGGTACAATTCCCCAAATAACTATTATGTTTCGAAAGAGGAGAAAAAGGCCAAAATATAACTTCATCTAATCAAAAAGAATACCCAGATTTTGTTGTGCTTTCTTCGGGCTGAACTGAGGCATACTGGCTCATTGTTCATCCGCATGCAAGATAAGAAAATACCCACAGATGTTGAAAGATCTTGGGATTTCGAATTTATACATACTGGGGTTAGTGTGAAAAATCTGTATACACGAGAAATTATCGCACTTCAATCAACTTTTTTCGAGTTTTTTACATTACCTTCCTTAAAAAAACGATCAGATAAACAAATTGATGTTGTGTGTATGCATAGTGAGTAATTAATGAGAGAATGTTCCAGTAACTGTTGCTCATGTGTCAAATTCGAATTTACATACATTCAATTGAACAGAATGGGCAAAATTGGTGATACATGAACTACAACTTTTTAACCCAACGGATAGAGAAAAATGAATGGCACATAACGGTCGTCTTTTTCAGAACTATAGGTAACAACCTTTTACTCCTAATATAACTGAAAAAATCTCTACTTCAACAACATCATGTAAGTATTGCTGAAAATAGCGGTAGAAGTGAATATAATCAACTTTCTTCTGAATATGCCATCAACTCCACATAAATCCCCGGAATATTCATCAATTTTGATGCTATAAAATAAAATCGATGCTGAATTTAATCATTTTATCTCTGCGAAACTTGAATCAGCTATTTACTTTTCCTGTATTTAATGACGCATTTTCAGCTCCATAATGAGACGAAAATTTTTATTCAGAACGGGGCCTTCATATTTTGATGCCGTAAATTGTAATAAGTAGCTACTTTGAAGGCTTTATTACTCGCTGAAATGTACGGCGAATTCTCCATTTGGAGAAAAAAAAACACCAGAGCTGCTAATTCAATTAGTGGACGAAATAGAGGTGGATTTTATGACCTAAGAAGACATATTTTGTGTTGCTCTGAGGGAATGAGCAGAAGGGTAATTCCTTTATTAAATAGTAAGGGTCTCCCTAGATAGCTAGTGGTATATTAAATACGAATTGCCTCACTCTGTCACTAAGAATATAAATGGGTATTTTAGCGAAAAGCGACCATCTTCGTGAGATGAAATTCTCCTAATTTGAACATAATTTTGTGAACCATCTTGATGAGAAGTTGGACATGATAGAAATTGAGTCAATTGGATTTTTTTACACAGGATGAGCCGTTGACTTATAATACATATATTTCATATAGTTATTTGTATAACTATTTTTGCGATTTTACTCGGTTGAAACGGTACAGGCTGTTGTAAATCCATAAGATAATATAAATTATTTGCGGAATGTAAGTTTCCATTGATGTGGTGAATAGAACATACCGGATATTCAAGAAACATAACTCTTAAAGTAAGTTAAATGCTATTTAATATGTAGCCCTTACGGAAAATTAAGGTATTTTTCGTAAGATCTAGTGAAATGCTGGTAATTTATCATTCAAGCGAAATTTGAAGAATTGACTAGTTTGACAGATTCAAATTTCTGCTACATTTTGACGAAGTTTATGCTAAAAATCTAATGCTCAGGAAAACTTTAGAGGCATGTTTTCAGAGAAGGCATAGCTTATTACGATTTACACACTGATAACCAATTTTCAGATTTAGGGGTAGATATCACATTTGCTCCAACGATATTGGTACTCTAAATAAGTGGATACCCAAAGAAGTGAATACTGATTTTATACTTATATCTACTCAAGTGGCGATAAACATCACATTAACTCGACTGAGATATGTAAGCAAACCGAACTAAGTTTAGATGTTTACCCAGTTTAATATGCTCTGGTGCTTTATTGACTACTTATCTTCAACAAGCAATGAACAGCTTTTATTATTATTTACATCGGGAATTCTATTGCTTTTTGAGTATATTTTCATTATGACCCAACACGTTCTTTAATTGGTAGCCTTCTGTAGAAGTAAATATAGGGCACTTATTTACTTCAAGTAGTTATATCGAAAACAATCTATTCCATTCAGATTTTATATAGTTTATTGATGATAGAGACAATTGCTTTTGGAATCACTACAAGGCAGTGAACTCACGTCATTTATCTCCATTCTTTTTATTCGATTCATACAACAAATCCTGATGAATAAATAACAAGCGCCATCATCGTTTGTCGGGATAATTGTTCTGTGAACTTGAGTTTGAGTTCGTTGAATAATAAGCCCCTAAATTGATGACCAGATTACCAAACTTGGAAAATTGAATAGCTTCATCCCATCAGTTGCTCGCTTATCTTTTCTTAATTAACTACTTTTGTTGTATAAAATGGCCTTCCCATTTCGTTTCCAGATGGCAACAGCCCTAATTTAGGGTCGAAGGAATATTTCCTGGGTTCATTATGTGCAAAAATCGATAATATTTTATATTAAGCTTCATTTTGCACAGCATATAGCTATCTGAAGTAAGAATATTGAGAAAATAGAGCTCTTTCGAACGTCTAGTCCATAATGCATGCTGATAATAATTCATCAAATGCTTTTTATTTATCCAACACAAAATTAAGTTTTGATCCCATTCAAAACTAGTGATTTTTTGTGATGGCAATATTCAATTTTCTGTCAAACTGAATAAAACAAATAATTGAAATGAGTTCTCTGATGAAAATAGTGTACACTCATAATTGTACTGAAGCTCAAAGTTTAATGCAATTTTTTTCATATTATACTAGTATTCCTTGAACATTGAGTAAATATTTTCAATTCGGTATTTGCATATTTAATAATTATCCAACGTGTTACCGAATACAAATTCTTGACACATCATTATCAAGTACATGGTTTTGCTTTCTAATATATCCAATTATAAGCTTGGGTTTCCATCATAATACATCAACCAAGGAATTTCCTTCCCTATTAAACCGTGGGAGAAATGGGTGATCCGTCACATGATTCTCGTTTACAAAGGGAGAATGCCAGTAGGAATATTTCCTCCATCAGAATATTCTTGACTTTATCATGCACATTGAAAAAAATCTAGAAAAACTTGAAGTTCCAGTACTTACTATTCCTTCTGAAGCCTTATCTTGGGACAGGCTTTTTGCTAGAACTCTTCCGATTTATATAGAATAATTTTTCATAATTATCGACAATATAATTGAAATCAATAAGAAAAGAATGTTGAGATCAAGATGTTATGTTATATTTTCGTTCATCAGATTTTAAAACTCATCAACAACCCACCATGGGAGTAGCTATGAGGGTAGGGTTTTGAGAGTTCAAATCCCCACGAAAATTTTTTGTGGCTGTAGAAAAGTAAATTCTGAAACATGTTGCAAAAATAGGTTCACATATTCACTTACCAGAAATATCTATAATGAATATATTTCAAAACACTCAATATTTATTGCATTGTATAAGTTATACAGGGTTATTCACGAATATGGCTCTATAGAATATTTTTAGGAAAGACACAAGATTCAGGATTGAAAATCTGAAGGTGAGCTTCAAGTGAGAAGACGACTCTCGTATATTTTTTGAAGGTTCTAGTGACATCAACTGTCGTTTTTTGAATGGAAAAACCCATTTTTTTATTGCATAAATAGATTGTCCATTGAATTCTGAGTCTTTTTGATTCCAAAAGTTTGAATTTTCTCGAGAAAATTCCATTTAAATGAGGAAATACGAAACAACAATCTCGAAATTCAACTCTGTTGAAATACAGACAACTTTGAGATATTTTCATTAAAAATTCTCATTTTTGAGAATCTCCCAGAAGAAAGGCTGATGCTTTTTTCCGATAGCGTGATTTTCAGAATATGATATAGGAGGTCACAAATTCTTTGTCAAAATTAGAAGTGACGAAACATCAAAAATTGTTTTTTTTTCATATTGGAGTCCCATTTTTTCTAAGCATTTTTGAAATCTTCGTCAAAAATTGATAGGAGCATACGTCCAAGACTTTTATTCCAAAATGAATATTTTTCGAGATATTCAGACAAAACGATTTTCAATCTCATTCCGAATGTGTTTTTCTACAGGAAAATAATTAGCTGTCAAGTGAAATTTTTGAATGTATGTTCCTATTGGTTTTTGACGAAGATTTCGAAAATGCTTCGAGAAAATGGGATTCCAATTTGAAAAAAACGATTTTTTGATGTTTCGTCACTTCGACAAATAATTTGTGACCTCCCATATGATATTCTGAAATTCACGCTTTCGGAAAAGAAGCATCAGCCTTTCTTCTCGGAGATCCTCAAAAATGAGAATTTTTAATGAAAAATTGTCTGTGTTTCAACAGCGTTCAATTTTGATATTTTTTTCGTATTTCCTCATATAAAAAGAATTTTCTCGGAAAAAATCAAAATTTTGGAATAAAAAAGACTCAGAATTCAATGTAGAATATATTTATGCAATAGTAAATGGGTCTTCCCATTTGAGAAACGAACGTTGATTTCACTTCCTGAAAAACTGGAAGCCCTAGAACCTTCAAAAAATATACGAGAAGTCGTCTTCTTACTTGAAGCTCACCTTTAGAATTCCAATCCTGAATCTTGTGTCTTTCCTAAAAATATCCTATAGAACCATACTCGTGAATAACCCTGTATAACTTGTGAAGGAAACTGAACTGTTACTGAAATATCATGTAACATCTCGAAACCCCCCACATCGGGTAATACATCTTGAATGTGCATCAGGTGAGGTATGAATTCCAAAACTGGAAGCATATCCCGAACACAATCTTCCAGTAAATTAATATTCAGTGCTGAATAGATTGAGCAGCGAACTGTGCAGAATAGAGCAATACGTTTAAACCATCTCAGCGAGATCTTGACAGGTTTCGAGATTCCGAAACGTTCATTTTGTATTCTTTGTCTGAGGGATTAAGTGGAACAATTTCATATTTAACCATCTTCGTCAGCGTGATCACCATCCATCACACTCGTTCCACCACGAATTTAATCCATCATTTCTAGATTTACAAGCTCCTCATTGCGTATCTTTCATGACTCTGTTATGAATCACCCGAGAAAATAATCTTGATGAGGTTGAAAATTATCTTCAATGGGGCTTCTTGTCTTTGTATTATATCATTTTTGGGCTGTCTTTGTATTTATACATCTTCATTTTACACCAAAAACACCAATTTGTGAAGAGTTAGTTCCTTTAAATGTAAATTGAAATTTATTCTGAAAGGATTCTGCGTTTTCTGAACCTTTTTTGGTTTTCTCCCGACTCTGAAACAAAGACAATTAAAAATTTTTCAAAGAATAAGAATGCCCCTAGGCAAATCTACATAATACTTCGACGTTTGTCAAGAATTTTCTGAATAAATTGATTTGAATACTATATACTCTTTCTGAATAATCGAATCGATTATTATCTTCATCTATTATCTTATCTACACTTGGTATTTTTTTTTACTCTGTTTCCCATAGCCTATTATTTGGTCAAAAACATTCCACCCACCTACGGGAAAACCCTTGGAATTTTTTCCGATCACTTCCAGGATGATGATTCATTTTTATCACTCCCACCTCAGAGATCAGATGAAGACCCCGTCAAAAAAGATAAATCACCAGTCAGCAAGGGACGAGAACAAATAACGAGGAGTTATAGCGGCAATCAGGGATTCGTCAATGTCGATGAGAAGCGTCAGCAGCTTGCAAGATAAAGTGTGCAAATGCCGATTCTCCCTCTATGTTTACACCATCGCCAAAAAAAAATAAATTCTGCGATCGTCGAAGATTCAAGTGACATTTTTGTTACACCCTTAGAATCTAAATAAATTTGCTATGGGCCTTATTTATTTCAACATGGCTCATTTTCTTTCAATTTGTATTCACGTCTCTATAGAGGTTGAAATTGAGCATCTGAAAAGATAAACTTGCGAGTTAATTTCCCCTGTTTTTCGTAAAGACCCTTAATGTGTTAATCGGTATTCATTCGGTGTAATTTGAAAATGTTAATCTTAAAATAGCGAAAGGTGAAGGGTCCTGCAGAAAAATCGTGAAAAACTATTGAATTCAACTTGGAACAGAATGAGTTACCCAATGTTTCCTGTAGAATTTCATAAATGAAGGAGTTTTTATTGTCGAAAGTCTACTAAAAAGTTTTTGAAAGTCTTTTCCGACAAGCTATTGATATAGTGATCAAGAACACTTTAGAGTATGCTCATATGCCTAGTGCGTAGAAAGTTATTAACTTTATCATCAATAAATTTCATGAGGAATATGAGCTTGTGGCAACTTCAGAAAGCATCGAAATAAACTGCTCCACATGAGTTAGGGATATTGACTTAAATTGCAAAAAAATATATTTTAAATGAGATTTTGTGATGAAAATTCATATTTATATGATTTCAAGTTGCAGGAAATAAAATTAATTTTTGCCTGTAAGTCTGCAGCATATACAGGGTGGTTAAGAAAAATCGAGTTAAATAACGAAATTTTTTCCCGGAGAATTCAAGCATTCTATGACTATCAATACAATGTATGGCCTCTACGGGCATCAATAGCAGCTTGACATTTTCTCTGCATACTACACACGAGGTTGTTGAACATTTCTTGAGGAATTTGGTTCCATAAACGGGGCAGAAGCTCTCTCAGATCATTTGAGGGGTAGGTTGATGATTAACTAATTTTCTTTTTGGAGCATATCCCATGCATATTCTATGCAATTCAAATCTGGTGAGTGCGGAGGTATTGGTAAATGTGGAATACCAATCTCCTCGCGCGCATTCTCAACTATGGCTGCACGATGCGCTCAAGTGTTATCGTCTAGAAATTGAAAAGTTTCACCAAAAGCAGCATGAAAATTTGGCAAAACATTGCCAATGACATGCTCCCTATAGTGTAAGGCGGTCATATTCAAAGGACAAATGTGTAGATCTGTGCGCCCGTTGAAACATATCCCGGCCCATACCATAACACTATGGACTTCTTGGACATAGCGACGATTACGGGGTATGCGTGGGATTCTCCATGCCCTTGTTCTTCGAGAATCTGAAAATCGTCCATATCTGGATTCATCAGTGAAAAGGACACTACGCCATTGATCGTTCCAATTGATATGTAGCCTTGCCCATTCCAGTCTCGTGTTAATGAAACTCCTGTTGATGGACATCTAGAACTTAGATTCACCTCTCTCAAACGTCGTCTGATGGTTTCGATGGAAACTAGGACCTCATCTGCATTTTGAAGAGTATTCCGTAGCATTCTACACGTTGATGTAGGCTTTCTTCTCGCCGAAACGGTGATGAAACGATCCTGACAGGTGTTTTTTTTCGTCGCCCACCAAGCCTTGGTCTTTCCAACACGGAACCTGTCTCCCTGAAACTATTCGAAAGTCGAGATATCACACTTTGGCTGACTTAGAGCTTTTCCGCTACAACAACCAGAGTTAGGATACCCTGTAGCATTCCGATAGCCCTATCAGCCTCGGCGTTTGTTAATTAACGTCTTGGCATTTTTAGAAAACTCGTTCCAAATCGAAGCCGTTCATAAACTGACTCCATTTCAAAATAGGAACATTCATGAAGAATATTTTACAGCGATTTTCTCAAAGATTACATATTTTTCAAAACGATTGAATACGATATCCCTAACTCTTGTGGAGTAGTATATTACTTGATGGAAAGCTTTCCGGTTTCCCTTTAGGTTGAATTATGTAATTTCCAACTACATATAATTTTTCCTCAACTAAATTAAGATGTTCTGGAATTCTTTACTATTTTAATTCGAGAAGTACAATTGAAGGAGATTACTTTGATTTACCGAGTTATTTTGATAATTTTCAAAAAGGGAATATACCAAAATGATATTATATCTTTTCAACTTAAACTGCATAGTTCACTTGTACCCTTTCTTTTGGATGTGATATTCAAGAGTTGTGAATTATAGATTATAACTTATACGTTCATTCAGTACAACTGTCACACAGTATTGTATTTTACAAGTATTCCTGTTAGAATTCTCAAAGATTTGTGATAGATAATTTGGTTTTTGTCTTTCGGAGACAAAAAGTGAAAGTATCACAAAAACTCCATTCACATCTTATCAAATTGATAAGTCAGTTAACTTCATTGAAAAAATCAAATAGATCATTTCTTCCTGAATATTATAGGTTCGTATTTTCATGATTAATGTTTGTTTCTGTTTGTTTACAGTGCAGCCTGGACAAAACAGCACTAGGCCGATGCTTCAAATCCCGCCCAAGCAACGAGTCACAATGCCCCATGCTCACCGCCAAATTGCCAATCAAAACTCCAACCAAACCCACCAAACAAGCAAGAACAAGTTTGCTCACTTCGATGAAAACATCGCCAAGCACGAATTCACACCAGAAGAAACTTCGATTTCAGCTCGCCAAGGAACGCAAAGCGAGCACAACGCTAGGTATAATAATGAGTGCGTTCACCTTCTGTTGGCTACCGTTTTTTGTGCTAGCCTTAGTGCGTCCCTTCTTAGAGACAACTAATACTCTAAAGACTGTAGGAAGTGTTTTCCTTTGGCTCGGCTATTCGAACAGCCTGTTCAATCCTGTTATATATGCAACCCTCAACCGAGATTTCAGAAAGCCCTTCCAGGCAATCCTCTACTTCAGATGCGGAAGCTTAAACAACATGATGAGAGAAGAGTTCTACCACAGTCAATACGGTGACCCAGACCAACACCCCAACAGGTGTCATATCGACTACGACGAAGGTGTGGAATATATCGAAGCTGAAGGTGAAGAAATCAAAGCCCCAGAAGTGAATACCGCTCACGAGTCCTTTCTATGATTTCTCACATTAACTGAAACCGTATATGACTCATCCGCATACTCCGTTTATGCGCAACCCTTTCTATGTTCCTTGGCATCGATTTGATCAGGAGATGGTCGATCAGATGATGCAGAATTTGCGACGTGACTGACAGTTTATGGAATTGGTCCTTTTGTACTTCTCATGACTCGACTTTATGTGTTAGGATTCTTCTGTCAACGCAATAAACTATGATATTTCAATACCATTCTAAATGACATTTATATTTTTCCATTCTCAGACATGCTCTACTTCCACTTCAATGTAGATGGATTAGGCAGTAAATACTATTTGAAAGAAGAAAAAGGAGTGTTTTTTTCAATGTCTTCATTATGAATCTTCAATTTTTTGTTCATTTTTTATATATTCACAAATTACTTCGAATAAAAACAAAATGATCAATGATAATTCAAATACAGATAAGCACTAATACTACTTATAGGTACCCATGAATCATTATGAGATACAATTATCAAATTAATGAAGAATATTCTTGACCCTTGCATGACGAGAATGACACAGAAAATGGGTCAAAATGGAATCAATACTTATTAAAAAGGTCACAAAGCCTTTCAATGGAAGAGCAACAAACAACTGTTTGGTTCTGGTGCACCTCTCAATAGTTCGATATGATCTTATACAGATAAAGAAAATTTTCATGGAAACATAAGAATTTCAATGTTAAATTTGAATGAGCTCCGAGTCTAGTAGAACAGTGGAAGAATCGAAACCTCATTGCGATTCGATAACAAATATGGAACTGGACTGTTGGAATGGCAAATCTCGGCAGGAGGAGGTTTCGCCTTAATCAAAATGTTCACGGTTAAAGAGAAAATTCAATTCAAATCATGAAATGGTACTTCGGTGGTCAATATATTGCGGAGACAATAACCTTCACATCCGGCTATTTCCAAAATAATCAATTTTTTCTTTTATTTTATTTTAAAACCAGTTTTGACGAAAAAGGACCTGAATACTTATTTCCTCAGAAAATTATTTGTGTCATTCATTGAAGCAAATGAAGTCCTCGCGTCAGAGTTGAATAAAATTGTCGTATTCATTTACAACAGATTAACAGACATGAAATCACCCATACCGCGTTTGGAGTATTACTGATTCCATTCGACTAAATCGACACTTCGCGACCATATAAGCGCTGTACTCTACATACCCACCCAACTGAATCTGTCAGACCAGCCGTTTATTCGATATCACTTCCCTCTGAGATTTTGATTGTGCCTCTGTTCCACTTGAACATGGCCCTGTTCGAATTTACTGTATGAACCATGTTTCCATAATGATTTCCCCAATCTATATAAGAAAATATGGTCTATTCAAATTTTACGCTGCTCTGATGTCAGCAAATAATAGAAAGAACAAAATCTTTCGAGAATTTTGGAAATTCCAAAGTAGTCAATCACCTTGTCGACAAATATTAAGAATAGCAATGGACCCAGATGAGAGCACTGAGGGACTCCCGATGCCAAATGCCAAAAATGGCTCAGACAAATACTAGGAATCACTTTTACAGTTTTAAATATTTATATTTTTCAGGTATATTGATATTACAGTTAATTAGTTTCAGTTTCTAGCTTCAAATGGAATCAGAGAAACTCAGTTGCTGAGAAAATTGGACTGTTAAAAATTTGAAAGCTTAAATTGTTCAAGCAGGAGGCAATATTCGAATAGATCTCAAATTAATGGTTTCTAACCCTGAGTTTCACCAAAGTCCATTGAAATTGAATGATCCATTACAATTTGAAGCCTTCATTTTATAATAAATCATTTTTTAATAAAAAATATTCACTTACTTCGAGAAAATCAATCCCAAAATTACCGTGAATTTAAAATTTCTGTTTATACCTCCTTATTCAGGGTGTTTATAAATAATTGTTACATCCCAGTGACTTCCGATTATGATTCATCTCTATTGAAAGACTTGCTTTTAATATTTATTCAGCGGTTGTCATTTACTCAGATTGTTTTATAAAATAAAAACAAAACTTTAAATATGAAAAGTCTGCAGTCTGATCAATGCTGGCTCTGATGTTGCAACCATTTATAAAGTCTCTATACTTGAGTCAAAGAGAATTTCAATATAAACACGGAACACGTGTATTCAAATAGGCTATAGGTTGAATTATGTTTGAGTGTATTATTTTGCGAACTTGTTAGTTGTCGAAAATGCCACACCTCCATTCGAATAATGAATTCTTTGATAGGATTCTGATTTATTGTGACTTTGAGAAAGCAAGACTTGCACATCAAACGAATGGTGATGAAAATTTCGAACAATTCATGTAAACAATTCGGATTAATTTCATCAATAATATTACAAATTTGCATTAAACAAATATCAAAAAATTTTCATTTGCTGGAATGCATCCTCAAAAACCCTTCAAACACCTTCAGCGGACGTAAAAACTAAATTCTGCTGAATACCGGAACATCGCAGATCATTCATCTCTCATACACTTTACCGGGGCTAGTGACGAGAACCAGCCTGAATAGATACGAGTACAAAGCCACATGTGTCCCGAATAAATCGTAGCAGGTGAAAAATGAGGGCGAGCTGAAGCATTTCCCTAGAATTTCCCGATAGCGAAATGAAAAGGAAGGTGCAAGGAGTTCGCGAGATATATAGAAGGGAAATTTTTCAGTGTCTCTGAGAGCCGAAAGAATGAATCATTCCTTTGAATCTGCGAAATGTATGGAAGTCAATTCCATCCCCATCGGAGTTGACGAAGGGCCGCTGTTCCACAAACGCGTCAATGCCAATGGATGCAGAATTGAAAAACGGGAAAAAAATTCAGAAGTAGTATGAATTATGAGTTTTTCTAATGATAGAACTTCGGAAATTATTTTGAGTAGAGAAGGCGACTGAAATCGAAAATTCTTGATCTTCCTCCTTCTCTTGCTTCTCTTTATCATAAGGTTTTCCATTCTCCATTTCATCTATTCAGTATTGGCTTTGTCTAATTAATATCTGATCTTATCTCACTGTTGAATCGATCATGACAGTCCATATACTACTTTTATATGAGATGAATCTTAAACTTGTACATATTTTGTTAAATACATTTTTTCCACTTGAAAAGCCCAACATTTTTTCTTCGTCAATCTTCGATGCGAAAAAAAGTATCTGAAGGATATTTCTAATCAGATTGAGTTTTTTCAAACAACGACATTAGTTTTTTTTACATTTTTCCTCAAACGTACCATTTTTGAGTTATTAAAATTCAAACTGATTGAAATTATTGATAAATAATACATTTTTTCAATTTCTCAAAATGTTGTCCTGAATTTAGCATTTTGCTCTTAAGGCAAAGATTTTCACTAGAATAATATAATCATTCTTTATTCCACACAATTCGTAACCGGTAAGTAGGATCCAATATTTGATCTCCATCAACAGGAATATGTAGTATATTCTAAAAAAAGTTGCAAAATGCACTCGTGCGTATTAGAATTGCCTTCTGGCACGAGTATTAGATGATAATTTAAGTAAAATACTCACGAAATTCAAATAAAAATTCAGTTCCTACATCCTAGTGCCTTTTGTACTGTATCTTGTCAGTTGGTGTGACTTAAGAAATTGGACAGATTACAGAATTTGAATTGATTTGATTTGAAAATTGATAAGATCGGAGGTTAGTATTGACAACCAATGCTTTTAGTACTGTAATGAACTGCTGAAATAGAGAATAGTATATTCTGAAAAAAGTTGCAGAATGAGCTCCTATTCCAACACGAATGCGAATTTCGAGCGAGTTTTCGAAATCATGAGTATTGGAATTGCCTTCTGCAATGAGTATTAGACGATATTTTCTCTATTTCAGTCAAGTTTTGTGAAATACTCTCGAAATTCAAATAAAAATTCAGATGAATGACTTTTGTATTCTATTTTGGCAGTTGGTGTGACTTACGAAATTTGTCAGGTTGAATTGATTTATGACTGAAAACAATGCTGTAATGAGTTCATTAAAGCACTACTTTTAGTACTGTAATGAACTCATTACGATACTGAAATAAAGAAACGAATATAAGCAACTTGTAACCAATTTTTTCGAGCATTTCTGCCGTCGTCGTGGATACGTTCTCGACGTTTCGCCAGTCCGAGTTCCTGGCATTTTCAGGAGTTATATTTCAGGAGATTGAACGATGGCCGCGAAAGCCTCAACCAATTCATATAGGCAACTTTTTTTCAAAGCTGATTGAGGTTTCTAGCATCATAGAACAAGCTACTTAAAAAACAAAACCATGAAATGAAGAAACCTACATAATTTAATGTTGGGTAGATAGAAAATCAAACTTACACTGAGTTGCAGCAATATCCATTAAAATTTAATGCTGCCTTAATTCTCCCTTAAACGGGATATCCATAGACGGTAGCCATGGATACTCCGTTTAATGGAGAATTGAGGCAGCATTAAATTTAATGGACGTTCCTGCAACTAAGGGTTAATTACTTTTCGATAAGAGTCATCATATTTAAACTGCTCTTCCCCCACATTTATCTCTTTCACAGAATTATAAGAATAAAATTTTCAGAAAAAAATAATTCTTTCGATGAAAAATTAACCTTACCTTTGCTTTCAAATTCCATTAAATGAAGAAAACCTACATAGCTAAGTAGTAAAATAAAAAGTTTGTCTCAAAGTTCCTCTTTATTCCCTTTGATTCCTGAATAACCAAGATCAAAGACTTATCTGCCTTGTACCTTGCTGTTCTTGCCTATTTCGTTGAATTCTTTCAAGCACTCCTGGTAAAAAAGTATTAAGTTTAACTGAATTTACTCGTCTGAAATGGTACACAAACAACAAATTCAAACAAGACGCAATGCTTCGTTATTCTCAAGATGCTGCAAAAAGACCACTTACTTAAAAAACAAAACCATGAAATGAAGAAACCTATATAATTGAATGTTGGGTATATAGGAAATCAAAGTTAATTACTCTTCGATAAGAGTCATCATATTGAAACTGCTCATCCCCCACATTTATCTCTTTCACAGAATTATAAGTACAAAATGTTCAGAAAAGAATAGTTCTTCCGAAGAAAAATGAACCTCACCTTTGCTTGCAGATTCCATTAAATGAAGAAAACGTATATAGCTAATAAATAAAATAAAAAGTTTGTCTCAAAGTTTCCCTTTATTCCCTTTGATTCCTGAATAACCAAGATCCCAGACTTAACATGCCTTGTATACCTTGTTGTTCTTGCCTATTTCGTTATATTCTTTCAAGCACTCCTGGTAAAAAAGTATTAAGTTTAACTGAATATACCCGTCTGGTAATGGTACACAAACAACAAATTCAAACAAGACGTTATAATGCTTCGTTATTCTCAAGATGCTGCAAAAAGACCACTTCGTAATAATCCTAACTATCCTAACTTGTCCACTATGAAATGTTAGAGTCTGCACCCGCCTTCTTCTTCGAGGAGTGAAACTTCGTTCTCGAAACTTGATAATGACATTGACCCTCGAATTTCCGATGAAGTTATGGCTCATTCCGGAATAACCTTTTGGGAGGCGGCCAAACGCCATTAGGTCCCACCCAGGGCGTCGAATATTTCGACCGGAAGAAAAGGATGCGAATGGAATTGAATTATTTCACAGTCTGCACTATAGGATTTATATGTTTGTTTAACCGGTGGATTATTCTACTCTTTCGGGAGGATGATGGCGAGATATCCGACTGAGAGGCTTCTAATCTGGGAAGAGTGAAAGGAAGTGAATCTACGTCGGAATGAGGGTATCAATGTCCTGATCCCGTTTTTCATACACTGTCTCGTTCAAATCGAGAAATAATTCATTAACGAGAGACTGGGTGTAAAATACTATTTTTCTTTTTCATTATCGTAATGAGTTCATTGCAGTACTAAAAGTAGTGCTGTAATGAACTCATAACAGCATTGTTTTCAGTTATATTATTCGTTTTGTGGTTGTCAGTATTGACCTCCGATCCTATCAATTTTCAAATCGAACCAATTGACCATATTCGTTAGCTATCGGTTCCAGCTTTTTTAAGTGTTTTTGGGTTGGCGACATTGGGAGATTAATCATAATGACATTATTCGTAATTGTCAATTGTCGTTATTTATTTACTTTTTTCAAAATTTTTATTTTGAAATTTTTCCAATCATCTAAAGAAAACGGACATTTTTCAAAATATTCCATCAATCTAGTTAGGTTCGCGTTCCCCCTAAATTTACTACAATTATCTGAAACAGATATCAATCATGTTTATGGATAAAACAAATACATACAATTTTTAATAAAATGGATACTACAAGGCTGTAAGTATATCTTGTGTATATTCAACATGTCCAAGAGTACAATATTAGGTTCATGATTTTTTTATTTTAGCACTGTCAAAGTCGTAGCTCTACCGAAGATTCCAAATTGAAATTTCATAGGTTTGTTTGAGTTTCATAGGTTCCCAAAAAATAAAATACTTGCTAAGAAGTGGTAACATTCTCTAGGAATGGAGCAAGATGCTCATTCATCAATTTCCAGAGGAAGAGAATATGTGGTTTACATTTCAAAAGGAAATGAAGAGAACTAAAGTTCCTACATTGTTCTTAAGAAAACCTATGATTTCTAGTAAGCTCTAAATTTTCATTTACATCTATCCACTCATTAACATTATGTTTATTAGCAGGTCAAAGCGAAAGCATTTCGAAGATGCAAGTATAAATGTGGTTGCGATAGAATATGAAACACAGGATGTGGATTTAAAAAAAAAAACATTACAGGCAGAGTTATTTTTTTTCATCGAAGAATTTTAGCAATATTTTTGTATACTGTTTTTTATTATAGTTCAATTGTTATTTTGTTTTTCATCTTTATTAAAAATTCCTTGGATTTCCAACAAATTACATAGCGTTGTGAACAAATTAGGTTATATTAGTACCACATGAAAAAGATCTATTGGACATTAACCTCTTATTGATCCCTATATTAGTACTACAAATATCTTTTAAATCATTTTCATATGACCAAACTTGAATTCATAAAATTATTTGCGTGTTCGTAGGGAACATTTCGAATTTGGGAATGAAAACAAATATTGAAATGGAACATTTATAAAATTACTTATAACCAATTAATGAAATTGAAAACTTCTATATTGCTTATATACTTCTATCTAGAAGGGGTGGGTGCTTTAAATAAATTGGGCATCAAACGTTCCATGGTACTGATGAGAATCGTAGATTTCAGTATATTGAAAGTTTTCACTTCTCCAATCTTCCTCTCAACATGAATTCTCAGACCTACAAAAATAAAAATTGTTCCTAGTCTGCATAAGCAAGGATTGTTTGCTCCAAGGATTTGTATGAATATAATACTATAGATGATTGGAAACATTTCAAAATTCAAATTTTGAAAAAAGTAAATAAATAATAACAATTGACAACTACGATGAATGTCATTATGATTAATCTCACAATGTCGCCAACCCAAAAACACTTAAAAAAGCTGCAACCGATAGCAAACGAATATGGTCAATTGAAATTCCGTAATCTGTCAAATTTCGTAAGTCACACCAACGGCCAAGATACAATACAAAAGTCACTAGGATGTATAATCCGCATTTTTATTTAAATTTCGAGAGTGTCTCCCAAAACTTGACTGAAATAGAGAAAATATCGTCTAATACTCGTGGCAGAAATCAATTCCAACAGTCATGCTTTCGAAAACTCGCTCCTTTTTCGCATTCGTGTTGGTATAAGAGCCCATTCCGCAACTAGTTTTAGAATATACTATCATATCCTCCTGAGTCCTGATGTTCAATATGTTGGACATCGAGATTTTTTTATTTTTCTATTAATGTAATGAATTTACGGCAGTAAATTCTTCGATCCAACGTTTTGGATGAATGAATGAACGTCTTGGATTTGCAGCTGTTTAGCTGCTCTGTTGCAGTGTATTGTTATTCGATTATAAAGTTTGTGTTCAAGATGGCTGCCATTTACAACTGTAGCGAGTGTATTGAAAAATTCCGCGAAATGTTAAAATCCAGAGTGTAAATTCGACACCAAATCTTATTGCGAATAATGTACCCTATTTTCGTGCTCGACAGTCAAAAATAATGGCTTCAGAAACTTTCATTTACGATTTATATATAACTAGCTGGCCCGGCGAACTTTGCTTCGCTTCAGAGATTCATAATGTTGTATCAACAAAACTGGTACTTTTTCAAGTAGGAGGTAAATACGACAAAATTAAAGTACAAAACATACAAAAAATTTAATTACATTGAAATAGGTAGGTATGTACATTGTTATTTTCATGAATAGACTTCACTTTATTTAAGCGGTACCTTATTATTATTTAAAAATTGTCTCATTGTTGTACCTTATGATGAACCACATTTTTAGTTTTCTCGTCATAAAATTTTCCGTAGTGTTCGGAAGAAAGAAAGGTGTGATAGGTGTGACTCAGATGCGTTAATATTATTATTAAATGTAGTTCACCGAATTTATATCAAATATAATACTTACACGAAAACGCTATCAACCTCAGCGACATCTACTGGCGTTATTCGCAAGAAAGAAAATAATTTCCTACTTTTTTCCATCTCATCAAATTTTTCATTGTTTCAATGTATTTTATGTTAACCCCACCGTAGAAGAATCCAACAGAAAAACTTTCATAACAAACAGTTCATCCAATCTTGAGTTATAAATGGTGTAACCAACAATATGGCCGACTGAGTTTTATATATTAAGATGATCGCATTGGAAATATTTTTTTGTATTTTTCTTTGAGAAAAATTCAAAAAAAAAAGTATGACCTTTTCAGTGTTTAACGAACAAGATTTCCGAAATGCAATCTTTATATCACCTTATATGATGTCGGGACTCAGGAGGATAAAGCAATGAATTGACTTTGGCTGTGATATATAGAAATCAATAGGATGATGATATTCAAGCAAATTTTGGATGAAAATCATATTGGGTTTGGAGGCAATTTCAACGCAAGAATTGTGTTCAATATTTTCCCTTTGTAGCATTGTATGGGGATCCATCATTCTCCAGCACGTTTTATCTTCATTTTTCCCGCCTCCCATCTATTTCTATAGTACAGTTATTCATCTGCTGTGTCGATGCGATACTGGGGAATTTCCTTCCTTTAATAAGATTTTCCCCAGGATTTTATAATTCGGAGTCTCCATTGGAAAATATAGACAACAATCGAAGCAATTTCGACTTTTTTCCAATAAAACTTTATGAACTGGCAAAGAAGTGAAACGATCATATCCACATCCCCTCAAGCGATGAAAATCAGGAAATATTCCTCATAGGTAAAATTTTCAAACAGTTATTTCGGACAAAGATGTTTTCAGTTATGAATATTCAGAAAAAAATTGAAATTGATAATAGTTGGAGCTCAAATCCATTGATGCAACTATCACTCGTCCAAGATCTGGATTCATACAAGAAAATCTCTAGTAGCCTATCAAGCCAAATTTAATATTCCCATATTATCGACACTTGAATGGATGTAACCATGAAATGATGTGGGGAATAATTAAAATAATATGATGGATGGAAGGTCATTATTATGTTATCTGTTCTATCGAGGGTTGTTTTTCAGAGGGAGAGTATAGGTTCGTATAATCCTAGGTGAAATAAATTTTGTATACAACACTGTAGATTTTATCAAAAACATGCTAATTCTACCTTCTCGTTCATTCAGAGTATTTCGACCTTCCCCACCACTTTCTGACCACGCCTTTTGCCAATTGGCACCCTCTTCAATTGAGACAATATCCCTGCAACAACTTGCACTATAAAGTTTTTCTGCTGAAGGTAAGTTCGAGTAAGGTTTTTTAGTGGTTTCAATTTTTTATCTCTTATTAGCTTTTTCTCCTCTGTGTCTTTTTGGTTTTTGATCGCTGACAGTTCTTGATGTAAAACGACGTCTTCATAGTATTTCAATATTGGCTACCTTCGTTCAACCAAGTCGTTAATTGCCTTGATAAACTTGATTGAAACCTCATGAAATAGTACTTAATGCTGACTCGATACTCCTGTTGATGATGCACCGATAGAAACAGCCTAATTAACAATTTATTGATTGATAAAATCAATTATCAGGGAAATCTCATCAGGAAATTCTCTTGCTCCTTCAATGGAATATTTTGATAGACAAACTTTGGAAAGATTTGAAGAAGAAACAGTGTATATTTATACTGGTATACCTAGTTCAGTTCTCGGCAACGAATGATTTTGGATATAAAACGAAACATTGTAAAACAGCGGATTTCAGAAGTTCCTTGTAAAAACAGTTTTTGTTGAAAGTCCAGTTCAATAACAAGGCAGCTTGAACAAGTAGTATCACGTTGGCGTTATTCGTATATGTCTTCACAGTGTTTATTTTCTAGAAGCAAAAAATTTATGTATGTTAGATTGCCTAAGATTCAGCTAGCAGAAAATATGTCGAACACTAGATTCAATTGAAAATATTTCCTTAACTACCATAGTTCATGCCAGAAACTATTCACTGTGCTCTCAGGAAAACTCATTTGATTTGATTTATGCATATCAAGGATCGAAAATTTGAGTAAAAATTAGGGAGTTCATCAATTATAATTACAACCCAGTTCCTCTCCATGCGAATATCCGAATGCAGCATGTTCTATTGCAGCTGTGTCTTCGTGGAATCAAGACAAACAAGGAACCCGATAGATACTTAAGACTTCAGAAAGCCCCGAATCCGACCGTATATAACAATGAGGAAGCCCTCGGGGTTTGTAGATTGAGGTTCACCTCGTACACTCCCTTATATGTACAAAGATACAATGAAATTGAAATGGAAGGCATTCAGGGCTTCCCAGAGATTACAAGCAGGGAGGTTCATTGTTACTGTGGAGGAAAATGAGATAATATTTGGAAAGGGAATACGAACACTGTTTTCTTTTCGATGCCTGATTCGAGGAGCCGGGAAAGACATGCGTTCGGATAGTTTTATTTGTTTCTCTGATTCGAAAAAGCCCCATTCGTGAAGAGACAAAAAATTCTGTCTCGGCTGTTTCCGTTTTTACAAGGCTGGGACTGTTCGGTATGACATAAAAATTCGATATTGGATATTTCTCTCGTTAGGGACCTGCATAGCTGTCTGACTATGCCTCATAATGGTTTCGGATTTCGTATTTTGTTTCAGATATCTGATGCAAGAACTGGGAAAAGCCAAGCATCGTCTATATCAGTTCGAGATAAATTTTAAATGGAAAATTCACTATTATTTATATTAGAAAATAGGTCCTTATCACTTTTTTCATTTTCTGTACACAATACGATGTCATATGAAGGGAGTATTATCCTCCTCAGACATTATCATGGAAATACGTCAATAATCGCATTAAGTACTGGCTGCTTCAAAATATTAGCCAATGATTCAACGGTTCATTTTCTTCGGAAATTGAGTAGATTCTTCTCAAATACCTTTGGCAAGTTGAATTCTAATTATCCAGACGTTTCATTTTAGTTACATCCACCCATTTTTATTGAGTTTTGATCTCGTCAATTGTCACAACGTTCACAACAAAAAATTAAGTCTTATGGTAGCAAAATTAGAGAAATGTTTTCCATTTGATGCTCCTTATCAGAAAAAACCAACCCAACGATCAGTTTTAAAAAGTTTGTACTAGAAATTGGTGCAGTTATTTTTCGATAGCAAAATATCATGAGTATTTGATTCGAATGCTTCAGTTTGCGCAAAAAGTAGTTGTTATTATCCAAAGTAGAAAAATAATTTTTTGTGTACTAAAATAAGATATGACGTATTAAATTATTGGCACAGTTGAAGATTTTTGGTTTCAATGAAATCCTTACTTTAAAATTAAATACTTACATTAGGTATCTTTCAACATCCTACCAGGAAAACTCTTAGGAGTATATATTACTTACCAAATGAAACATGTAGTTCAATACGTTTTTTCCTCGTCCTACAAAATTGTTTTTTTTACGTCGATATTCTGATACATATGGGTTCTCACGATGTTCTCTGAATATAAGAGGATATCTCATTGCGTGGAAACCAGTATATAAAAAACATTCTACTGAAACAACTATATTGCAATTGATATTTCGACGCAAGCAAGAACTGTAATACATATATTCAACGTAATCAATAAAAAAAAATGGGATCAAATGATGGAATTATTGCTATTCTCCATTCCGAAAAGAATTCAAAATTATATCAGGAGCATTCGTTCCTTGAGAATGAAATGCAATTTAATAATTCAAACAATATCAGATAAAGCCCTGAACCCGAATATTGCCTCTGAATAGAAGTCTGTGAGCCCCTAGCTTTCCTTTTCATGGTAGAATCCTTTATTACCCAAAAACAAGAAATCAGTTTTCCATTGGAAAAGCTTTTTCCATTCATCGCAAATCTGAATACCGTGTCCTGGATTCATCAGGCTATTACTGAAAACCGTGCAAAAGCAACAAAGGAAAACAACACGGTTAGTGTCATTAATCACCGGCGGTGACTAGACATTGTTGCCACAATTCTCTGGAGGTCAAGAAACCTCAGTTGCGTAACCGACGAATGTACTTATGATTGATATTTTCCAAACTTTACTTCGTCGGGCTGCAAGCTATTGTGCCTTATTGTTCACTAATCTGTTGTTTTGGTATGAATAAAAGAGAAAGTATTTTGATGGAAATTGGAAAAGTTTCTCGGTGGAAGAGGGAAATGGTCTTTTTGATGAAAGGATGAGACAAAACTTAGCGATTACCCCCTCTTGAATAATTCATTGGAAAATTCAACAACATTTCATGCAGTGAATTAGAAAGACATGATGCAACTCGTTAGTTAGTTTCGGTAGAAAAAATTCAATCAATGAACAATCCACAACGTGAAGAAGTACAGGTTTGAAATTCTATTAAAATTTTCGATTCAGATACGAATACATTTTTTCATAAAATCTCAGTGTTCCGAAATATACAAACATTTCCTGAAAATTTTGTTGAAAAAGTTCATTAAGTCCTCTTCGAGATTCACAAAACCCAAATCTGATTGTAACTACATCTAAATCCCCTTAATTCAAATGAAAATAGAAAGAGGCGTTAGCAAAAGAAATGGACGAAATTCCTTTCACACCGAGTAAGAAATCTCAACAGTAGCCCGTCGCATTCGCCATTCTGCAATTATAGAATTTTTCACTTTGACATCAATTAACATTAAAAATTCATACAGTAAAAATTCGGTGGAAACAAAATCAATTAGCTCATTCTTGGCTTCAAGGTGTGGAGTAGTTCCCAAATAGAAAAAAACTGGAATGCTACAGGAAAAAGGGAAAAAATATTTTAATCATAAATATTCGGAAATTTCATTTGGTATACTGGGTTATTCCCGAATATGGCTCTATAAAATATTTTTAGGAAAGACACAATTTTTGGGATTGAAATTCTAAAAGTAAGATTCAATTAGGAAGACGACTTTTGTATATTTTTCGAAGGTTCTAGGAAATTCAAACTTTTGGAATCAAAAGGACTCAGAATTCAATGGAGAATCTATTTATGCAATAAAAAATTGGTCTTCTCATTTGGAAAACGAAGGTTGATGTCACTTTCGGAAAAATCGGAAGTCCTAAAACCTTCAAAAAATATACGAGAAGTCGTCTTCTTAATTGAAGCTCACCTTTAGAATTTCAATCCTGAATTTTGTGTCTTTAATAAAAATATTCTATAGAGCCAAATTCGTGAATAACTAGAGTGTTGATTTTGGAAAATGACCTTTGTCATTTGAGTTCGAAAATCAATGAATTGTACGTAAATCCAGTATTTCGACACAAGAAAATAAAAGTTGAGAATGAAACAATATTATGAATTGAATAAAGAATGCAGGTAAAGAATGAAAAATTCAAAAAGGCTAAAATTGTTTTGAATTATGAAGGTAAATTCAGATATAAACTTTCATCCCTGGAATGAGAGTTAAATAAGACATGATGCAGTGTGTCCAGTCATAAAGTCTCTGAATTTGAAATATGGCAACGAAGGTGACCCTTTTATATACATAATATCTTCCTTCACGAGAACCTAACAAAAAAATTGTTTTTGGAGCGTTTGAAGAGCCTGCCGGGTCAGCTAGTTATAAAATAATTCACCCAGTAAAAATACTCGACCCTTTTTATGGCTGGAAACAGAGCAAATTTCTATTTGGCTGGAATGAGTCGCCTTCTCAGAATCAATGCAACGAAAGCGGTGTTCTATTTCCCGAATAAGCTGAAACTTACTCTTGTTCTCGCATTCTCAAGTCATAAATCATATTCTCACGAGCACCGGTTCCTTTATGAAGCAGGCAATAATTTACCAGCTTTGAAGAGGGAAGTTATTCTATGAAGCATGTTTCTATAAACAAGATCGTTATCATTTTCTGCAATTGTGTGTAATTTCTGATTGTTATATGGTCTCAAACCTCGTGAATTCATGACCGGATACAATAAAAGGATATACATTTGCCTCCTCATCCAAATAATGACTCTATCATTCTTGATTTAAGGAGCTCTCATCAATGATCATACATCCAGAATTATCTTGAACGGATTCGTGAGCAGTTCAGATCAGTTCGAATTGAAATGAGGTATTCTCCTTTGTTCACGATTTTCTACATAATCAAACCGATCATTTATCTATTATTCTCCATTAAATCCCTTTGTTTAGTACTTCAACACTGCTGTTTTCGTTTTATTCTACGCATACCTACTCCACAACAATAAAACAGGTAGACACTAAGGATGAAATAACAGGAAAATACTTGTCTACAGATTTATAGATAAATAATATCTTTATTTACATTTGGTGAGTAGTGAAATTGATATACCTTGGAGGAGAACCAATTATCGAAAAGAAGAAAAGTTGTGACTTCGACGATTAAAATCAAACAAGGATGGTTGTGCACACGAGAGAATCAATCAATCGTTAAGTACTTCAGTGTGAGATTTTATTGTGTTAAAAACCAAGCGCTTCCGGTCTAATTGAAGACCATCATCCGGATGTTTTCTGGAAGGGTAAATGAGATTATTGCAAGGGTAACGAATGAACAAAAATAGAGTAATTACCCGTCCAGGAAACCATCACAAATGCTCGAGAATAAGGGCATCACAGCAATGAAAAAATGAGTGCAAATAAAGACAAACATAAATAAGTACATCAAAGCTTCCTTCGAGGACGTGATTGAAGGGATCATAAACAAGTAAAATAATGTCAAATATTATAATCTCGAGAAACCCCTACAAGAAGAAAAACATCTGAACTATCAACACATTGTTAATGTTAATAGCAGGATGACTTGGAAGGATAAGTCATAAAATCTTCTATTTACTGCAAAAATTAACTTAACTAGTGATACATTCGAAAATGTCGTTGAAACTGAAGATATTCCCTTGAAAATTGTTCGGAAGTACTCTAGCGTTATTTGGTAACTTCAGAACGTGCTTTGATTTCAATTGAAAAAAAACAAACATTTTCACAAATACATTTCATAGTAGATTATGAATTAGTAAGCGCAGTGTTCGGAGATATTCGAGTGATAATACTGCACCTTGAAGAGATATTATAAGCCAGAATGTCTATGAATCTGACTAATGCAACTTTATGAATTCCGAAAAAGATTTCGAGAAAGTCTTCTTCCCTTAAAATTACCAAAAGTGTTCATGAAACGATCAATTTTATCAAAATCCTGATGAACAATGAGGAAATTCGAAGATGATTATGATTCGATGCAACTCCATGAGATAAGAGATTTATCCTACTTATATCGGATATCAACCACCTGACCCCCTTCCCTCCTTTGGGGAGTATCGCTAACGCAGAGGTGTTCCAAAACTTCGATAATAACCCTCCAAGCCGGAAGATTCCGGCCTATATTCTTAGCGTATATTAGATTTGATGGGGAACTCAACAATAGATCGAGAATATTTCCTATCTTCCTCGCCCTTATACGGACTTAATTCCGGGATATCTCTATTATATGAGCTCGAAGATATCGTGTTTCGGCTTGGTTAATTGTCGTGAAAATTCTGCGGAAGTTTTGGTTTGTGGCGAGAAAAAAAACGATGGGAGATTGTATATGCGATACTAGAGGTTTAGAATGGGAAGCAGAGATTTGATACTTGATGCAATCGAAAGAGGCATGAATCAGAATTGTGATATAGCTATTCACTCAGATGGTCAAGCTACTATCCTTTGTCATTGAATTAAAGTGACTGCAGCAAACTCAATGAGGTAGGCAGAAAAAATAAGGTCGCCTCAATCTTTTTTGGTAGGTATTCACTTCTCAGATACCAAAGAAGTGAAAACAAAATGACCCGGTCCAATCCGTTTACGAAAGAATCTTATGAATGCTGTTTAAACTGTTATCAAACAACAAACGTGATTCCTTTCAATATCATGTGTTATTTTCAATAATGAAAAAAAATAGTTATAATTCTGATGAAGATTTTTGATTTTCAATTCTGAAATGAACTTTTGAATAAGTGTTATAAGGAAAAATATGATGACCTAAGATATAGGCCTTGCTCGTACATTGGGACAAAGATAACTTTTCAGTTTTCTGAAATAAACCCAGAAATTCCATCAGGTAATCATTTCATTTCACTTGTAAATGTTAGGTAATAAGGTATTTAGTATATAACATTACTAGCAAGGTAAGAGTGTTTTTACTGGCGAATGGAGGATATAACTGACTCGCCTGCGGCTCGTCAGTAAAACCCGTTACCTTGCGTGTATTGTTTTATATTTTATTTATTTCTCATTTGTAAAAAGGTTAGATAAATTCCAAAAAAATCTCAATAATTTGTCGCAAATGTCGTAAGCTATGGAAGCGTTGCCATGAACATGTCTGTTTATTTTTCTTTACATTTGATTTGGCGAAAGCGAAAATGATGTACCAAAAGAAATTATTGAGGCAGCCAGCAGTGTAGCATCAAGTTTATTACCTGCAAAATCAGCTTCAAGGTACGAGCGAGAATACGACGACTTCAAAATGTGGCAAAACAAAAAAAGTGTGATTGGGGTAACTGAAGATGTTTTGTTGGTCTACTTGAATCAACTATCAGCTAGATTCAGCCCTAATACTTAATGGGCAAAATGGTCTATGCTGAAAAGCTGCATGAAAATGAAAGAAAATGCCCCTGTTCGCAGGTTTGTTTTCCTTAAAAAATTTATTGAAAAATATGACGTTTAGTTGTCATTTGAAAATTTCAAAAGGTAATAGCGTTTCTGAAACGAAAAAATGAGCGTTATACGCCAAAAAAGGCCAAGTTATTAAGTAAAGAAGAGGCTGAACAATTTCTTTCACATGCTCCTGATGACCAGTGGTTGCTGGCGAAAATTGTAACAATATTTGGGATTTTTGGATGTTGTAGATGTGACAAAATTCTCTTCTTAAACATGAATGATGTAGAAGATATGGAAAAATACGTTATTATGACATTGCGGCAAACAAAAAATGTAACAACAAGAAGATTCACCATAACCGATGATGGCTGCAGCTTCAAGCCGTGCATGTTATGCAGAAAATACGTAAATCTTCGGCCTCCTGGAACAGAAAGCCTAAGATTTTTTTTGACATACCGACATGGGAAGTGCATTTCCCTTAATGCTGGCCAGCACACTATTGCTGGTGTCCCAAAGCAAATAGCGATGAGTTATGTCAATGATTCGGTCAACAAAAAAATCGAAATGTCTAGCAAATTTTTTGGTAGTAAGGAGAGTACAAATGTTCTGCAGTCCTCGAGTTCAGCAGTTTCTGAGTAAACAGATGGTTGGTTCATCATCATCGGTATCAACTCTTTCATCATCAAAAACCTGTGTTACTGGATATAACAATTGTACCATGTACCAACAAATGTATATGACGATAAAACAAAATTTTATAATGTAAATGATACTACTAACTTGTAAAAATTTTGCAAGTTAATTGTCAGTTTTACAAGTTAGTGACTTGATAAAATACACTTGATGAATATTGTGTTTTTGGAAACTGACGTTTACAAATGAGAAACAAATAAAATTGTTTTCAATCCTGCATTAAAGAAAATTGATCGATATTTATCGAATATAAGTGTATCAAGGTACAAGAACCACCCTTACCGAAAAAAAAACAGAATATGATACTAGTGAGTTTCAAGCATGATTTTAACTTCACACATTCCCTGGGTTCATTGAGTGGGTTTGTCACTTGGTGAAATAACGGCAAGTCGACAAATCGCTCAAACTATTCTCTCTTCAAGCTATGAAGCTCTTCGATTTCCAATTACTTCAAAGACGAAGGCGGCAGAGCTCTTGAGGGCAATCTTATGTGGCAATTCTTTCACTTCGCATTGTTCCTACGTCGTCTCCACGATTGCTCCCAGTAATGCGATAAAGTTTCGGATAATTCCTCCTTCTGTCTCTCATCAGTGAATCACAATTCCAATAGGAATTCCTACCTTTGAACAAACGTCGTACTAACCCTTTCCGAATTAATTTGATGATCTTTCGAACCGAATCGTAAAGTGGAGCGATAAATCGTCTTGATGTGAGATTGGTGCCTAATCAGACACTCGCGATTTTGAAATCAGCAATATTCTTCTCGGTTTGAGTGCCCTTGTACAAGGTAAATTGATTTTGAACGTGATATTCCTCAAAATTTCGTTCTAGGTTCAGTTACTTTGATGTACACTTTTCGAATTGTTCAGTTGAAATCAATTTTGATTCGTGAAATGGTTCAAATTTCAAGGAGAAACTTCCGAGAACGAATTAGTTTTTCCTTCAACAACTTCAAATATTCTCTTTTTAAAGTTTGAACCAAAAGAAGGTCAAAACCAACTATTGAGGTAGAGGCTTTGATGAAAAAATATTTCTCTATTTCAGTATCGTAATGAGTTCATTGCAGTACTAAAAGCAGTGCTGTGATGAAACCCATTACAGCATTGTTTTCAGTTATATTTTTCGTTTTGTGCTTGTCAGCACTGACTTCCGATTCTATCAATTTTCAACACACGTCAATTCAAATTTTGTAATCTGTCAATTTTCGTTACAGTCACACCAACTGCCAAGATACAATACAATAGTCACTGGGATGTATAATCTGAATTTTTCATTGAATTTCAACAGTATTTCACAAAATTTGACTGAAGGCAATTCAAACACTCACTTGTTTTAGAATATACTATCAATGGTTTCTGAAGAACTATCCTTTTTTTAATTTCAGCCAAACAAGCAAAAATTTTGCTGTAGAAAACAACTGGATTATAAGAACATGATACACTAGGAAAAAGCTTCAATTATCTCTCAGACAAAATGCAATTTTCCTCATTTCAGTAGCATTTAACACTTTTCCTTTTCAGAGGAATTAAATCTAATGAATTTTTTTCATTCCTCACGCTGTCAAAATTCTCCCACCCCCTTTCATATCCAACAAACCCCGGTAAAAGCTTGTTCTCCCCCCAGTTCGTTCTTCTATTCATTCAGGAACAACCTCCCCCAAATCTAAAACTTCGGAATTTATTCTACTGAACATCTTACCAACATAGAAACATAAGATTACTAATCGTCTTGAATGGGGGCGTTTTTCACCCTTGCTTCCAATTCTGGGGGACAACACTATGCTCCAGCAACTTCGTTTATGGGATTTATAATTGAAATAAATGGATGGAACTACTTGAAACTTTCTTTATCTGGAATTTATATCACCGGAGTGGCTCGCAAACTTGTATTTATGGACTCGAAGGAAATATTTTCTGATATTCGAATTATTGATAAGGAGAAAGAGTGCTTTCAGAAATACGACGTTGCGAGGAAATAAAGCTGATGTATTTTCACAGGAAATTTTGCAGACGCAATGTATTTTCATCCTGCTGATGGTATGATGACCCTTCCAATGGCTTAAGACAGGTTTCCATACCTTGATTAGCCATTTGTTTAGGAAATTATAGTATATGATATTCTGCCCTCAATAGTTATGCAGAAATTTGTATATAAGAAGTAATGTTTGTATAAATAAGTGCAGAAATTCATTAAGAACCTATTATTGAAAGTTCTTCAATTGGGTTTGTTTCAAAGTCTGATAGTTCCAACCCTAAAACGTTTCAGGAAAAGATAATCCTTGTATGCACGATAAATGAAAGGATAAAAAATCTCGAAACCAGTAACTCCTTATCTGAGGCAAAGCGTATCTAACAAGTTCTCCACATAATAAGAGCACCTCAGAGGTCCCATCGCATACTCCAATCGTTCTGCGAAAAGTAGGGAACGAATTTTCCAACTTACATCCATTTGTATACGTGGAAACTTTCAACACCTCATTCTGAACCACTACTCGCAACTTTGCCCGTTCTGGCGTAGAACCGGAATATTTGTCCGCATTTTGGGCTGAACGCAAGAATGATCACCTCTGTTGGTAGGGGACCTGACTTTCGAAACTCTTCGAATAATCGTGAAAGCTAGAAATATTGAACTTGGAGTCGAAGAAACTGAGTCGTATATTGATGGCAGTTTGACGTAGGATGGATGATAAACGATTGATTTATGAAGAAATATGTGAAAGTGTATGTTTCGAATCCATTGAAAAAAACTAACGACCATCGCACAGAGCAGACCTGTCGTATATCTTCTTTTTTTTGTTTATATTGAACATGTTGTTCTTCAGTGCTCTTATGTCTATAGTCAACAGAATAGATGATTCAATTCTGAAAGGTCATAAAAATCCAATGTTGTTGAAATGAAATGCAGCAATACTGGTATATTCTGAAACAATTTGCAGAATGAGCTTCTATTCCAACACGAATGCGAAATTCGAAAACTAGCGATGAAGGAGCGAGTTTTCAAAATCATCAGTGTTGGAATTGCTTTTTGCAACGATTTTTAGACAATATTTCCTCTATTTCAAACAAGTTTCGTTAAATACTCTCGAAATTGAAATAAAAATTCAGATTAGTGACTTTTGTATTGTATCTTGGCAGTTGGTGTGACTTACGAAATTTGACAGATTACGGAATTTGAATTGATTTGATTTGAAAATTGAGAGGGTTTGAGGTCAGTACTGATAACCACAAAACGCGAAATATAATTGAAAACAATTCTGTAATGAGTTTCATTACAGCACTACTTTTAGAACTGTAATGAACTCATTACGATACTGAAATAGAGAATAGTATCTTTCGGACTATGCATTCGTGTTGGAATTGCCTTCTGCAACGAGTATTAGACGATATAATCTCTATTTCAGTAAAGTTTTGTGAAATACTCTCGAAATTCAAATAAAAATTCAGATTTGTGACTTATATTTCATCTTGGGAATCTTACGGAATTTGAATTAATTTGATTCGAAATTTGATTCAATCGGAGATCAGTAGTGACAACTACAAAACGAAAAATATAACTGAAACAATGCTGTAATGAGTTTCATTACAGCACTACTTTTAGAACTGTAATGAACTCTTTACGATACTGAAATGGAGAATAGTATATTCTAAAACAAGGTGCAGAATGAGTTACTATTCCAACACGAATGCGAAATTCGAAAACGAGTGACGAAGGAGCGAGTTTTCGAAAGCATGAGTATTGGAATTGTCTTCTGCAACGAGTATTAGACGATATTTTTTTTATTTCAGTGAAGTTTGATGGAAAACTCTCGAAATTCAAATAGAAATTCAGATTAGTGACTTTTGTATTGTATCTGGGCAGTTGGTGTCACTAACGAAATTTGACAGACTGCGGAATTTGAATTGATTTGATTCGAAAATTGAGTGGATCGGAGGTCAGTACTGACAACCACAAAACGAAAAATATAACTGAAAACAATGCTGTAATGAGTTTCATTACAGCACTACTTTTAGTACTGTAATGAACTCATTACGATACTGAAATAGAGAAAAAAGATTAATAGTACTATGACTTCCATTTTGTTATTTCTCTGCCCTACAGTCTATCTTTATTTATTGATCATTTTCAGAACTCTTCATTGCATAAATGGTTTCAATATTTACAAAGTGCAAATTTGGGATCAATTTTTTTGAAATAAGTTTTTGACACGACCACACATCAAGAAATACCGAATCACGTAAAATAATTTTCCAAATATTTTCAGATGTCCCAAGACAAGATTCATGGTGTGTTCAATTACCTTCAAAGTAGAGCTACTCGTATACGAACTTAGGTGTACAACTTTGATTCCATCGTTTTGCAATAGCTGGCTGTAACGGTAAGTGATAGTTGAAATAAATAGATCTTGATGTCATACAATAAGCTTAGTTATTTGCAAACATAACGCCATCGAAATATTAGTCGATTTGTGTCTGCATCATGAAGTTTTTCTCGATTTATCATGTCAGTTTACGAGCCAAATTCTCGTCATTTGCGGTAGGTTTTAATTTTCTGCTTCTATATGGAGAAATATGTGGCTAGAGCTCATCGAATGCTCTTTCTTAATACCTATGGTGAGGTCGTTCTTAGTGAAAGAATTTGCTGAGAGTGGTTTCAACGTTTCAAGAAAGGCGATTTTAACGCCGAAGACAAGCATGGCAGTGGTAGATATAAGTTTTTCGAAGATGCAGAATTGGAGGAATTACTTGATCAAGACAATCACAGGCGATCGTTGTCAAACGCAATTAATATGTTTGAGCCAAGCATTGAAAGAAACGGCGGAAGAAAAATTGTATACCTATTACTTCATTCACTCATCTTATTTCTTTTCATAAATGCTTAACTGGTAGACTCTCAATTGGAAATCGAAAATATCCCTTACATCTGACACTCATTGCAAAAAAAAATTCTTTCATAACCCTTTGATGTAGCATACTTTCTGTTCCGTGATCCTCCAGCATCTTCCGATCTCACCCTTATCATGAAAGGACCGACTTTTTTATTCCTTTCAGTATTCTACTCAAAATACGCTGAACTCAAATGTTGCCGGTCGAAATTCTTTCAGGCAGTTCCAGCTGACACGTTCACATTATGAAGCCGGTCGGAGCCAAAAAATTTAGGCTTGTGACATGACGATGCTTTCCCAATTTCCAACGTTGAAAACGAGATTGTCGTTCGTCAACGATCCTCATGCGTTGCACACATCAGCTCGCTTCCTATATCATCTTTTCAAACATGAAATGAGGTTCGTAGAATGAGACACTACGTTCTGCTGTGTTCATCTTCGTTGATGGTCGTCTCCTAGAATTTTATAATGGACTGATTGCTTCCCTACATTCTGACTCTGCTATGGAAGGAAAGAAATGCTGGCTTCGATTTCGAGAGATATCATTCTCAAAAAGAAGCCAAAATACACTGCGCAAAAAAATTAACTCACATTATAGAAATCTCAAATTTAATCTACAACTGAAGGTGTTCTCAATGATAATTATTTTTATCAGAATTATGCATGCATATGTTATCCACTTTCAACGTTTTTCTTCAATACAGATGTTTTTTCCCAGCAGGAATAAAAAATGATGATATTATCAGATTTTGAATGTATTGGCTCCATTCTAAAATCAGTTGTTCTCGATCAATTCTAGTGATCAATAGTTTTTCTTTCGTTTGATTTTCTACACTCGATCGCTATGCAACGCGAAACACGCAATTTGACCCAAGAGGAATGTGCCCAAGCGGTAGTTTTGCGAGAAGAAGGGTGAACATACACAAGAATAGCAGAAAGGTTGGGAGTTTCCCATACAAGTGTGTCCAGAATGTTGCAGCGATTCAGGGAGACAGGTATGAATGTCCGAAGATCAGGACAGGGTAGACCACGGGTAACAACTGCCATTCAAGAACGTTACTTGAGAGTTTCTTCGTTGAGACAACGGTTTGCAACCGCTCGCCCCCTTCAAAATCAGCTTGAGCAAACTCATGGGGTGCCAATTAGCACTCAGACAATAAGAAATCGCCTCAGAGAATATGATTTTAGGCCTCGTGTCACGGCAAGAGGCCAAGCTCTTACCCCAGCCCATCGAAGGGCGCGTTTGGATTTAGTATATCCATTGGGAAGAGGCCGATTGGGAATCTTCACAGATGAGTCCAGATTCTGCCTCTACCCTTGTGATCGACGTTCCCTTGTATACAGCAGCACATGAAAGATATGCTCAGTGCAATTTCCTGAATACTACTGGTTTGGGGGAAGGATCGATTATGGTATGGGGTGGAATATCTTTGACTGCTCGCACAGACCGAGTGGTCGTTGATAATGGAGCTATGAATGCTGATGAGTATATAAGGAACATTTGCCCCATACATTGGTGAAAATTTCATTTTTATGGACTTATCGTCCAGACCCCATCGTGCGCGCATCGTTAGGTTGAAGAGGTTGAAGTCTCTCGAATGGAATGGCCAGCAAGAAGTCCAGATCTCAATCTGATTGAGCAGGTTTGGGACAACCTCAATAGAAGGCTGAGAAGTTCAGAAAATCATCCAGCTACTCTTAATGACTTAGGAATCCAACTCGGAGAATTCTGGGAAGGATTGGATCAGAACATTTTAGGTTCACTCATTTTGAGTATGAAATGTCGTTGCCGAGCTGTAATTAACGCAAGGGGTGGAAATACCAAGTATTAAATCACTCATCAGCATTTCAGTATTTTGAAAATTGTTTATTTCTCTTCTTTCACATAAGATTCTGTGAAATCCTGAATTTTTCTTCCATAAAAAATAAGTTATAAAGTCAATGTAGAGTTAACTTTCATTAAAATTGAAATTTTCAGAATGTGCGTTAATTTTTTTGCGCAGTGTATCAAACTGATGAGTCAAACTCTCCTTGAATTCGAAATATATAAATTGAATTGTGGAATACAAGAATACAAGACGATCAATAGGTTGGAGACGAGAAACGATGCTATTTCCTGCAGAAATATCGATTAGCAAGGATCTCAAGCAGCAAAGACGTGGGAAACTCCAATTATGTAATATTAAATAAAAAATGTTATCTGAATCGATCCACGAAGGTCTGCGAAGTATTTTTCCAGCCACTCGAAAGTTCGGTCTGCAGAAGTTTCTCCTCTCGTTTTATTTCTTAGTTGTTGAGTTTACCTGAATTACAGATCGTAAATTGAAAACTGTCTTGAAAGTTTGGGAATGAACACTCATTATGGAATACTCGTAACATCGAATTATGTTGTTGGAGCATATGTTCATTATTATTAACTACAGTACTAAAGTAAAGGCATCCTTTGATATCAATGAGGAGGTAAAAGCTTCTTATATATTAAGTTCGGCAGATTATGTAGTTTCATTCGAATATTCTGGCAGATTCACCTCAAGAACTTCGTTATGTAGGTATACAATAACTTCACAGCAATTATTCGTCACTTCTGAGTCAATCCATCGAGGGTATCACTTACTTTTCTCATCACTTTACCAAGCCGTGGTTACAGTAAATAAATAGTACATTCTAAAACAAGTTGCAGAATGGGCTCGTATTCCAACACTTATGGTTTCGAATTTCGCATTCGTGTTGGAATTGCCTTCTGCAACGAGTATGAGACGATATTTTTTCTATTTCAGTCAAGTTGTATGAAATACTCTCGAAATTCAAATGAAAATTAAGATTAGTGACTTTTGTCACTAATCTTGGCAGTTGGTGTGACTTACGAAGCTCGACAGATTACGGAATTTGAATTGATTTGATATGAAAATTATAGGATCGAAAAATATAACTGAAAACAATGCTGTAATAAGTTCATTACAGCACTACTTTTAGTACTCTAATGAACTCATTACGATACAGAAATAGGGAAACATATTTCTCTATTTCAGTATCGCAATGAGAGCATTGTTTACAGCATTGTTTTCAGTTATATTTTTTGTTTTGTGATTGTCGGTACTGACCCGCGATCCTCTCTATTTTCCAATCAAATCAATTCAAATTCCGTAATCTGTCAAATTTCGTAAGTCACACCAACTGAAAAGATACAATACAACAGTTACTAGGATGAATTTTTATTAAAAATTCGAGAGTATTTCACAAAACTTGACTGATATTTCGCATTCGTGTTGGAATGAGAGCCCATTCTGCAACTTGTTTTAGAATATACTATTCTGAATTTACGTATTTCGAGAATATTTTAAAGGATCTATTATTGTTGATTTTCACTTCAATTCCATGACGTGTTTTCAAGTACCTTTCAACAACACGAAACTTTTCCATTTGGTTCATAAGGTTGATGAAATTATCCTTCATCAATATGAATGCCCTTTTCAAGAAACTGACAATGCAACTTTTCCCAATCATTATCTACCACCGAAAGTCCAAAGCTCCAACTTTCTCGTAAGGAAATTCATCGTCCCCCCCGATTAGCAGAGCCAATTAATCATAAATTGACAATCAAAGAGTATTTCCAACGAAAGAAGGCTGGAACTTTGGGCGTACAAGACATCAATTCACGTCTATGCTTGATTGATGACGAATAAAGTCCCAGAGATGAATTGGCCAGCCAGAAACAGCCGGGTGTTTGGTGATCGATTGATGGAGAATTTGTCGAAACGGTCAGGATTCCCGCTATGTTAGAAAGTGTTTCAGATTGTTGACATCCTGGTGAATTGAAGGTTAGGTTGTCCGTTACATACAGGGTTGTGCAAATTTTTGCAATGATCGGCGATTATTTATTTATTTATTTAATGATAAACGGCCGTGCCATTTTACAAAATAGTATGAAATAGAATTAAATTAAAATTAACAGGAATTCTGTAAAAAATTCAACAAATAAACACAATACAGCAAAAATGCCTATCAATTAATGATTCACCTCAAAAAACCGCTTCAATTGAAAAATTGAAACGTGAAATAAATCTATATCCACCGAACCAGCAGCACGTAATGCTCTATTAAGTGGGTTGTTCATTAAATTATTATTGAAACTTCTCATTATGATAATTTCTCTATTTCAGTATCGTAATGAGTTCATTACAGTACTAAAAGTAGTGCTGTAATGAAACTCATTGCAGTATTGTTTCAGTTATATTTTTCGTTTTGTAGTTGTCAGTACTGACCTCCGATCGAATCATGTTTTCAATCAAATCAATTCAAATTCTGTAATCTGTCAAATTTCGTAAGTCACACCAACTGCCAAGATGCAATATAAAAGTCACTAACCTGAATTTTTATTTGAATTTCGGCAGACTTTCACAAAACTTGACTGAAATACAGTAAATATCGTCTACTACTCGTTGCAGAAAGCAATTCCAACACTCATGCTACACTTTGCATTCGTGTTGGAATAGGAGCCCATTCTGCAACTTGTGTTAAAATATATTATTGAAATGTCTCTTTTTCCTTCTAGTCTGAAACGGAAGAAATTTTATACGACAAAAGTGTTCCTTCTGACTTCAAGAATCTACATTTAAATTATGTATTTGCATCAATACTCAACCTGAATAAGAACCTGTGAGACCGTGGATGGATCAGCATTATACTCACCGTTGGCTCAATAGTATATTCTAAAACAAGTTGCAGAATGAGCTCCTATTCCAACACGAATGCGAAGTTCGAAAACGAGCGACGAAGGAGCGAGTTTTGGATAGCATGAGTGTTGGAATTGCCTTCTGCAACGAGTATTAGACGGTATTTTCTCTATTTCAGTCAATTTTTGTGAAATACTCCCGAAATTCAAATGAAAATTCAGATTAGTGACTTTTGTTTTGTATCTTGGCAGTTGGTGTGACATACGAAATTTGACAGATCACGGATTTTGAATTGATTTGATTCGAAACTTGATTCGATCGGAGGTCAGTACTGACAATCAGAAAACGAAAACTATAACTGAAAACAATGCTTTATTGAGTTTCATTACAGCACTACTTTTAGTACTGTAATGAATTCATTACGATACTGAAATAGAGAAAAAATGTTCCTCTGCGAATGAAAAAAGTGGAGGCCCTGCCTCACAAGAAGGCTACTGCGTTTTTCACGAGAAAGAAGCTGAGCTGGGTTACCGGGATAAATCAAAAAAATGTTTTGGGTATTGATTCAATGAACGAGGAAGAAAACGAACGAAAAAATTCAAGTCACGTAACGGAATAATCTCGGGCATCATGAAATCCAACCTGTTCCGTTGAATATATACTCCTACACACAGCGCTATTTGATTCGAAATTTAATCCTCGTAGGCCAACCAATCCGGCAAGAAAAGTCAGAGGTTATTTATTTATTCGAAGTGAAAAGGAAATGGCCAAAGGGGTTCGCTTTCAGAATAATCAATGGCATGTAAAATTCAGAGCATAATTTTAAAATTCATAATTTCATCATGATCTGCCTTTTCCCTAACTGTTGAATCTTTATGCAATTTGGTTAAGATATAAATTTAATAATCCATTGTTTCGGTCGATGACATATCTCCATCAATTCGAAAGCCTAAGATGGAATAAATTGGGCTACTTTTATTGTCATCCCAAAAGAGTTATTTATGATACAAGTGCAGAAGGCATCGATATTCTTCAAAAACTAGCCACGAATTGGCAAGTGTTAGAATGAGCCTTCTGTACGAGTATCATACATTATTTTCTCTAATTTGCTGAATTTTTATCGAAATTAATGAAATATTGACGTAAACATCGTTGAGTAATTTTTGCTCTGAAAAATATTGATTGGCAGAACTGTTTTCTATCTCATGAAATTTTGTTGAATAAATCAGTGGCAGGAGGTCAACATGTCATCAATAAATAATAATACTGAAAACAGTGTTAGAATGAAATTAAAATGAAATATTCTAACATTGTTTTGTTCTACGAGATGTGGCGATAGATATGATTAGAGAAAATATATATTTTTGTCGGGATTTCTAGAAATAACAAGCTTAATTCGTATAACATGTGGAATTATGGAAACTAATAAATAAACCTGAATGTTAAATATACAGATAGGGTGAGAACTTGTACATACAGGGTGGCCATTTGAAAACGAAACAGACGAGATTACAGACGGAATAAATTTTTTCGATAGAAATGCTCGGACAGGTCGATTTCTGTTTCGAGGGGGACAACTTAAGATGTAGGTTACGAACGCATAGCGCTTCAACCCTTGCTACTACAACCCTCACCCCCAATTTTTGAATAGGAAAGATGGGGTGAGTGATACCTCATTTGAAAGGTATTTTTATACTGATTTCAGCACAGTAATTGTTTTTTCATTTTATGCATTAGTTCTCGAAATACAGGGTGGCCATTTGAAAACGAAACAGACGAGATTACAGACGAAATAAATTTTTTCGATAGAAATGCTCGGACAGGTCGATTTCTGTTTCAAGGGGGACAACTCAAGATGTAGGTTGCGGACGCATAGCGCTTCAAACCTTGCTACTACAACCCTCACCCCCAATTTTTGAATAGGAAAGATGGGGTGAGTGATACCTCATTTGAAAGGTATTTTTATACTGATTTCAGCACAGTAATTGTTTTTTCATTTTATGCATTAGTTCTCGAAATACAGGGTGGCCATTTGAAAACGAAACAGACGAGATTACAGACGAAATAAATTTTTTCGATAGAAATGCTCGGACAGGTCGATTTCTGTTTCAAGGGGGACAACTCAAGATGTAGGTTACGGACGCATAGCGCTTCAAACCTTGCTACTACAACCCTCACCCCCAATTTTTGAATAGGAAAGATGGGGTGAGTGATACCTCATTTGAAAGGTATTTTTATACTGATTTCAGCACAGTAATTGTTTTTTCATTTTATGCATTAGTTCTCGAAATACAGGGTGGCCATTTGAAAACGAAACAGACGAGATTACAGACGAAATAATTTTTTTCGATAGAAATGCTCGGACAGGTCGATTTCTGTTTCAAGGGGGACAACTCAAGATGTAGGTTACGGACGCATAGCGCTTCAAACCTTGCTACTACAACCCTCACCCCCAATTTTTGAATAGGAAAGATGGGGTGAGTGATACCTCATTTGAAAGGTATTTTTATACTGATTTCAGCACAGTAATTGGTTTTTCATTTTATGCATTAGTTCTCGAAATATTCTTGACTAAGCATTTGAAAATGAAGTGGTGTTTTCATGGCACTTGCAGTGTTTTTTTGTGAAAAACCTTTCAAATGAGGTATCACTAACCCCATCTTTCCTATTCAAAAATTGGGGGTGAGGGTTGTAGTAGCAAGGGTTGAAGCGCTGCTATGCGTCCGTAACCTACATCTTAAGTTGTCCCCCTCGAAACAGAAATCGACCTGTCCGAGCATTTCTATCGAAAAAATTTATTTCGTCTGTAATCTCGTCTGTTTCGTTTTCAAATGGTCACCCTGTATATTCAAACATAAGATTCTACTGCTAAATACTACTATTTTCTGAAGAGCACTAAAATCAAATTCCTATCAGATAATAGAACGCAGATTCAGACCTTAATTCCATTCAATCCTCTCGAAAATCATTACAGAGAAAGCTTCTGGTAATATTGATCGATTAAAGCTAAGAAATTTTCTCGAAATGAAGTGGTTCGTATGTAAATTGAAACGAACATCATCGAGTTTTCTCTAGAAAGTTGTGGAAAAGATATACACTGCCTTACGGATATTTTCGAATATTGAAGAATTTTCCAGATATTATTTCTCTTGGTGTTGATGAATTTTCTCGATTGTATACAAGCAAAATGAATTTCTGGTGAGCTTGATATTGTAAAAAGGATTCGAGGAAGATGAATTTGGAAAAAACTCTTGTGGATTTTAAAACTGCTCGGTCTCATGCCATTAAATTTCATTGTAAGAATTGAAAGTTTTAAAACCGTTCTTTTTATTTCGTTACAATTGAGGCAAGGTTTATTTTCAGACGTTGTCAGAGTTAGAAAAACCATTCACTGACCCCATATTTCCTTTGACGCAAATTCCGTTACTCAGATTATAGAAAAGTTGATAATGTTTTTTGCACTATAAGCTCTAGGAATCTATGAATACATAGTGGTGAGTTTTGCTGTTTAAAATATTTCCAGGCAGATAAACTTCTCATTGGATATTTATACACAAGCACTTGCTGCTTTTATAGTTTCTTATATCTCTTCTGAACAAAGATTCGTGCACTTCCATTTTATCACTTCATGAAAATTAATTCGGATCCATTTTCTTCCTGGATCTGTTTAATATTGATCCATTTGGAGATCCGAATTGCAAGTAATAGAATCAAATAACGCTCATTTTGTGAATTGCTACAACTTCAAGGCATTAAAAGGCGCCCCGAAAGTTTTAGAATTCCTAAAATGGTTCGCGAGATTCCATTTAATCTGCACTATAACTACCCGAAAACTCTATCCTCTTTGTTATACTTCTGCATCATTCATGAAAAACTCCGAACAGATTATATGATATTATTCATGTAGATTTCATTCGATCGCAAAACGGAAAGTTTTAATAACTTCATAACCAGAAAAGTAGGTCTGCAGGTTTCTGCTCAATTATGGGACAAGAGATACAAACTCAAATATCGACCTCATTCATAATAAACCTCCTTTGTAGATTCAAATTGGAAATAAAAGGTCATAGAGTTATAAAGATTGAAAATCTAACGACTACAGTTATAAGCGCCCTCTAGTCTTTCAAATGTCTACTAGAATTTAGATGGCGTTTATTCGATTCTTGATTTATCTTTCTTTTTTCCAGATCGGCATCTATTTTTTCCAAAAACTTTCATTGGAAGTGTCAGTAAGGATACTGCGATCTCTTATCTCCGTGTTGGATTGTTTGTTTTCTTATTGATCCCAGGCAGCCAACAGCTTTGTCGTGTTATGCTCCATTTCTTCTCATCATGCTTTTCAGTTGTGTTGTTGTTTGGTTGTTGATTTCGACTACCTCTATATTCACCCTTATCGCAGCTTGGCAGGCTTCGTTTTGCAGCAATTCTATTTGTTAAACAGCCTTAATTTTCTGTGTTCTACCCAAAAAAAAGTGACAAAGTAGAGTTACTTCTTTTCCTATCTGAGCCAGTTCTACTGCAGCTCTATGAAAAATAATATTTCTATATTCGTTGTAATTACGAACCAATTTACAAGATGTCCCATATTTCATCTGTAGCAATAACAAATTTAAATTCTTGAGAAACCTATATAAATACATCATTTTCTCGAAGATATCCACGTCTAACAGATTGCTAATGAGTTTATCTTTCCTCTGGAATATAATTCGGATATCTTACCTGCAATGCACTACTCTTAATTAGAAAGGGGATTAGATGCTCCTTTGAAATCAGAGTAATGCATTTCTTTAACTTGTATTCTCGGTCCGTATATTAAACCTAAAAGATGTTTCGACTGTAGATAAATCTTGAGAGCTTAGTCGAGGCATAAAAGCAACATTTTTCTGATCTCGAAGAAGAATTTTCCATAAAGAATTATTGGCAACAACCTCAGTAGAAAAATTCCACGTTTCGTGATGGGAACTGATTCTTTCTGATGGTTAAAATAACAGAAGAAGTCTTTGATTGGATGCTTTCAAGCGTGAATATAAAGATAAAAGCAAACAATTCAAATGATTCCAAAAATATTTAGTTTCGGTGAGAATAAAATGGTACTCTTTTTTATTGATCAATATAAAACAATGAATCCTTATTCAATTTGAGACTGTTTAGTTTTTACTTGACTGTTTTCAATGAAACTTTGTTCATTAATGAGCAGATTGAGAGCAGATTCCTAGTTTATTTTAGTCATATTTCGTAATATAAAATATTGACAAATTCAGTCTGATTTTCTGATTTTTGTGAAAAACATTCAGAGACTAACTGAATATCAAAACGTGCATATTTTCAAGATGAATTTCTGGACAATTGTGAAATCTTGCTGACCTAATAATTGTTTTATGATGCAACTTTATCAGTTATGAGGCAGAAATATGATCTCACTGCACATCGGTTGAAAAATCAATGATTTTAAGATTGTTTGCAGTACAAGGGTTTCAATTTAACTATGTTGCAAAACAGAAGTTATCCCCTAATTAATATCTGCTCATAAACTGGACGTTTTAGTCCATGATCTGATAATTAGAATCTTTTAATTGCTTCTGAATATCTAATCTAATTATTGAAGATATTTCTACGAAATAGCGTCATGCTGGGCTGTTCATCGTCGCGTTTCAAATTAACTTGGCAAGTTTCACCTGCAATCACCAGATAGCGCTGAAATCAGTTCCTGTGATAGAAGAAGTTCAACCAGTGTTGCCAATCGGCGGATTTTTATCCGAATTGCGGATTTTTTTGGCTCTTGCGGATTTTTTCGGATTTAAAAATTATTCGGATTTTTTTTATATTGTACAGTCTCAAAGATTTTCTGTGGGAATTCGATGATTGATAGAAAAAATATTTTATATATTATGTCCTGGAATATTTCTTCTAGGGACTGGGAAAACCACGTAAAAAAAAGTCGCCAAATAGAAAACTTCAGAAGTGGTGCGAAAACGTGTGCGTTTAATTTGAAATAAAACTTTCTTACGATTTGAATATTCTTTTGTAGAGAATTTTACGATCTGCAAACTTTCTTGAGGTTCACAAAAATGTATGGCCGTCGACCGCAAATTAAAAAACAATTCAAGCGGGATCAACGGGGATTTTTGAAATAATATTTTTTATGTCATAAATTGATTAAAAATCCATCATATCTCAAATCATAACTGTTCAATCCCTATCAATTACCACTTGTAGCACTAGAGATTATTCACATTAAAAAATTAATTGAAATATTCAGAAAAAATAAGCATGTTTTTTCGTTTCTGAATTATTTAGTTGATCTATGAACGAGCGGATTTTTTTCGGATTAAATAAAGGAGCCATCGGATTTTTTCGGATTTTTTGGCACAAATTTCGGATTTTTCCGTGAATTACCATTGGCAACACTGAGTTCAACACAACGACATAAACAATTCTGAATTCTCAAGCACTCCTACAAATAATTTCTATTCCTCTAAAAGGAATATTCTGAGAAATTGCTACCTTCCGAGCATCCAAGAAAAAAATTATGCACCCAACACAACACAGCACAATGGCGAGGTGCCGTTCTAACTTTTGCAAGTTATATATATAACATCTAGTCCTTCAGTTCCTTGAGCTTTTCAGCATCCATACTCCAATTTGGTTTGTAGTTCCGAAAGTTTAAACCGCAGACTCATTTCTTCCTGCAGATTATGAGTCCCAAAAAAACTATACCACATTCATAAAGTTCTGTCCCCGTGAAGTTGCCAATTGAATCGAATTCAATATACATGCGAACTCGGTCCGCGAACTCTTCCTGGGGCTAATAAAGCCTCCTCTCAAAAAGATTTCTCCGAGGGATGATTTTTTTTTCTCTTACCAAAATTTTCCAGTCCGAACCTCCCAGCCATTTGAACGCTTTGGCGAGCATTTTAATTTAAAACTTTCGGGGATTGGGCTGGAAGTTCGTTCTTCTACAGAACATGCCGAAACAATAAATCGTGCATATTCGTATTAAATTTTTTTAATGCCCTTCGTTTCATCGGATATGTAGGCGCTGGAGTGGCTTCTTTTTCGGGGATATCAGAATGAGTTTTTTCCGTTTCTATTGTAGATATCGAAGTTTCGACATCAATGGGATGAACCCTAGGGATTTGGAGATGAATATAAAAAAAATTATTTTTCTCAGACAACCATGTGATTCGCAACGCTCGTCATTGAGTTCAAGGTTTCTATTTCGAAGAAATTTTACATAAAACATCTTGATACTATATATCTCCTGCAGAAATTTGGAATTTTTCACAAGAACCACTTGTATCGTACCTATGGTGGATATTTGCTTTAATATCCATATTTAAAGTAGAAGATGTTTTGGAGAAATTAAATCTCTGCAAAGCACAAACATAATGGCTGGTTAATCAAGTAGCACATTTATAATCCCGAATCTTCTTGTCTGCTAATGGAAAAGAAGCAACGATGTTTCTTATCCAATTTCCGGAGTTTTATGTGAATTGAATGGAGTAATCAGTGAGTTAACTGCTGGACAATCGGTTGGAAGACAGGATAGAACGGACTCCTCTGCCTCTGGGCATCTGATAAATGAGGTTAATTCAGTGTGGGAACACTTCCGCAACAGGGGGTGTTCCCATGTCATGAAATCGCAGAATTACAGCTCGGTTGTACAGGGTGAGTCCTTGGCTTTCCTGAGGTCAAAAGAAACACTTTTTCTCCTTAATATTCCATTATATTTCATGATTATCTTAGCATTTTGAGGGACCCAAAAGTTAAAAATAAGTTGAATGGTATTAAATGAATATTTTTCCATCCTGGAAAATAAAAGTATTCTTCGTGAAATCGAGTTATTAATCATTTAAAAAATCTATATCACTTTGGCTGAATGCAACTCTGTTCAAAAGATTCACAGAATCAAATTCCTGCTACATTTTCTCTAAGGATTCGGCGATAGATCTCATGCTCAGAAACACTGTGTTCCCAGGGATGGTATAGCTCATTATAAAAATTTAAATGGCTATATCTTTTTCTCTAACCTGAAATGGATAAAATGTTTTAGGAAAAAATATTTCTTTCGACCTCAAAAATCTATTGTTGTTTAGAATTAAATTATTAGTTTCCTGTGAGATTTTCTTAAATTTCAGAAATTGTGCAAGCCAATGGTTTAATCTGAAAAACAATAATAATAATATTTTTTTGAAGAGATGAGAAAATATGCCTTAAGCGGTGACAATTGCTACACGTGTTCAAAAAGGGCATCTCAAAATTGATATCAAATGTAATCGGTTGCGAAACTATAACGCCTATACATACAGGGTGTCGGGAAATGATGAGCAAAAATGCAACGGTAATTTCTAGGTACAAAATGAATGGTAGCTCTTTATATGAAAATTTTTCGAAAATTGATTATTAACGAAGTTACAGGGTGTTAAACTTAAATTTTACTCACAGTTTTTTTGGCCTACGTTTTGCCACGTTGATAATATTCCGACGAAATTTCATACTAATAGCTTTTACGGGATGGGTGGAATGAATTTGCAAACCCTCATCTCTCTCATCTTGTAGAGGGCGCCACAAACGAGCCTAGACTTTTGTTTGAATGGTCCCAACTTTTTTGTGCTACACTGTATACAAATTTTGACCAAATATTTTCATTCTCTTGACATTTTCACACGATACATCTAACCGTTTTCGAGAATAACGCAAAAAAGCATTGCCTTGCATGCGATGAATAAGAAATCTTTTTGATTGATTTTCAACCTTGAATATGAATTTCTTTGGATACATACATGTGCTTTGGTTGGAACAGAAATAGGTTTTTTGAAATAATCGTAAGTAATAGCTGTGAATTAAATTTAACTTCAACACAGTGTGACTTTGTAAAAAGTCAATTTTCTAAAAAATTTTATAGGAAGAGGTACCATTTATTTTTGATATAGAAATAACACCTTAATGTTTTGCCCATCATTTCCGGACACTCTGTATAGTAGGGGTACAACTTTGCTTCAGCCGTTTTGCAATACAATAAAGCCTCGAATTTCGGGAAAAAACGGCGTAAGCAAAGTTGTACACCTATTATAATAGCCCGGATCAGAGAAACTGATGAAAAAAAATACGAACATTCATCATATTCTTTATTTTCTTAGGAAATTATTACATTTTCCTGCGTAAAATAGCATAATTTCTGGGCACGATTACAATGAGAATAGAAGCAGAGATTCATGAGATAAGTGTTATCTATTCTAGTTTCATTACGACAACAAAAAATGCTGGAATGTTCTCATCAAGCCTCTTCAACCCGTTACTTTCAGCCGTTCGTAAATTGGAGCAATCATGGTAATCCCGTGAAATATATCACCCATTCTTCCTTGTGGGATTCAACAACCTCGCATCCGAGTTTTTGCCGTCAGATATTCCTTTGAAGATTTCGTCAATGCTTACCAGGATTAAGGATCCAAGAAAACGTCTTTTTATGTGGGAAATTACAGTCGTTCCTTTTTTAGTGCTTTCCAAGGCAATGGACAGTAATTCGAGGGTAAGGTGAGCCTTTCCATCCCCCTCGTAAAACTGAGTATTCGCTATATACTAACGGTATTTTTTATGGTGATTACAGGACGTTAAGGACAAAGTTTCATATTTTAACATGACTTGACTGATGTCTGATTCCGAGGCAGGCTTAGAAATATCGAGAAAGGTATAAATTCTGTAATAATGCAGTTGTTCGCCACATTTATGATCGAAACTCACATTCTTCTATATATCCGAGTTGAATACGTTCCGAATGATTTTTTTCCATCATATTTCAATCAACATTGAAACAATTTGATATATTGATCTTTTCTAATATTTTTCTCGAAAATGGAAGCAAGAAGAATTAGAAAAATATGAAGCAGAATTGAAAAATTCAATGAAAATCGAATAAGGCTTTATTCACAGTTGGTTCATTGAATATTATCGATATATATATATATATATATATATATATATATATATATATATATATATATATATATTCTTATGAAAAAGAGAGCTAAAATAATACAATAAATGTTGAAACAAAAAGTACCTAAGCTGAGGTAAAAAAAAACGGGATATCATAACATTCTTTGTATGATACTATAGAATCATACGATACTATCAACACTAGTATCATACGATACTATACAGCCAGGGGAAAAAACCTCAGCCGAAAAAACCTGCCTCCCCGTAAACAAAATAACATAAAATATCAAATATCAGGAAAATCTTGAAAGACATCAGTGTGATCTTCATGTTATCCGTCGATGGACTCGGATACACAGATTCTTCCCAAAACGACTCGTAATTCTCAATCTGAAATGAAAAAAGACAAAAGCAAAAAAGAAACCGATTATTCAGAATAAATCTAAAGCATTTTGGAAATGCATCAACATTAAGATTTCTTGGCCAAATAATATTCGGAGGTTTATGAATATTTATGACAGAAATGTCACAAAATTTGAAAGAAATGACAAAAAAACTCCATCAATTTCCCCTTTCCGAATCTGTTGAAAGTTACGAAACTGACAATTTTTCAACATAACAAGCTAAACTTGTAAAAAATCAATTAATACATAACTTTCAAGTGTTCTCTTTCTTTGTGATCTAATAAGTTAGAAAAGGTAAAGAGATTCCAAGCATTAAATGAGTTTCATTCAATGTCTCAAAAGATGTTACACAAGCTTGGAAAGATGTTTAACGTAAACAGAATTTAAAGTCGCATCTTCTTCAGATTATTCCTGTCTTTAAACTGCAACTTGAACGTTTTAAACATGCCTTCTTCATATTGAAGCAGAAAATTAAAACCTACCTCTTACTCTACCTCTTACCGCTACAGCCAGATATTGCAAAACGGCGGAAGCAAAGTTGTACACCTAACAAAACATGAAAATCCTTATTCTTTAAAAGATCATTTATCTGCAGAAACATATTAATGGATGTGCACTGCAAAATACGGGTTTCTCATGATGAAAATTCATTATTCAAACTGATCTAATCGTTTTCAAATTTCATCTTGTCGAATAAATGTAGTAAGTAATGCGTTTGTATTAACTGATTATCCCCCAGTTTCAGGAAGGTCCACTATAATTTAATGGTTCTTTAAATTATCCATTAAACGAGGCATCCATGGCTACATCTAAAAGTATTATTTTTTTTAAGATTAAAATTCAAATGAACCATTGAATTATGATGGATCTCCTTGGAACTGGGAGTAACTATGTTATTATTGATTCATTGTTATTTAAAAAACATCATCAAAAATAGCCAATTCCTTAATATGATGCCGGTGCGTTCAAATATCATCGAAAAAAAAAATAATGTGAATAGAAAATAGATGGTTGAGAACTGGAAAAATTCATTCATAATGCACAAATACATAAATCCGCATGCTGAACTTCATAACTGAACAACACAATTGGCTGTCCGGTGTCCCTTCACTCATATGAACACATTTTTAGTGGTTAGAATACCCGAGAGCATTTGGTAGATGAAGAATGAATAATTGATGTTTTCATGTTTCGAAAAGGGTTGACTAGACGTCAAAACTTGTACGTCAAACTGTCCTCTCAGTTAACAAGGACTTTCTGATGTTCCAATTTTCTAATCAATCTTGTCTTTGCTCTCGAAATATGTCGTGCAATGAGGATGATGTGAAAATATTCCAAATTCCGGTTTTATTGAACGCTTTCCAGTATGTCCAGTAATGGAATTAAACTTTCCTGAAATGTATTATCTTCGCATTCGCCATTTTGTAACACAGGATTTGCGGGTACCGTATTTGCAATCTCAAATTTCAGGGAAAAAATGTCTTCGCTTCGGTGAAAAATTGACACATTAACTATTATGCTCCTAGCAGTTGAATTTCTGAACGATGAGATCGATTATTCTGTCTTCCATAATCCAAATCATTTGAGATGTTCATAATAATGTCTTCGTCATAATGGATAGAGAAAAAGTTATTGAAATTAGGAAATAAAGGAAAACGAATGCTGGAGTACTGAGTGATGCCTTCCTGTGGCTCCACAGTGACAGGTTGAAGTCATGGTCTCTCCACTCACTCGTGAAAATAGTCTTTTTTTTTAAATTACTCCGCGGAAAATTGAATAAGAAAGTGATTATCGCGGAAAATTTTGAGCGTAGTTCATCAAACAAGTGTCGTATGAAGACTGGTTCAGGTTCTTATCTTTGACATTCGTCAAATCCTGCAGCATTTGTTGTCAAGGAAAATGAGATAAACAAAGATGTTACATGAATTTTATTCTAACGAGCAAGCAACTAGGAATGAAACGAAACCGACAATCTCTCATCAATTATTTACTTGTAGTAACAATGGGAAAGATGAGTAAATAAAAAACTGCAAAATGAAAATAGAAGAAATGTTATAATCCATAAATGAAAAAAGCAGAAACTAATTCTCAATATAAAAGGACAAATAATAAATTTTGAGAACGACAGAAAATCAAAACGTAAGCAAAATAGCAGACATAATTATACTCCAGGCTCAAGCGAAATACTGTAAACAAAATGAAGATAACAAAAAAATGATGATTTCAATTCGTAATTTGTTTTGCTGTAATGGATTCAGTTCATTTCATGTTTTCATTTCGAATATATTGTTATGCAGAAAACTACTCTTTTTCATTTGTTCCTTCTGTCAGGAGTTTCCGAATTCAATTTTCCCAATTGTTGGGTTGTTGTTCCTCAATTCAACCTTTGAATGTTCTAAGTCTTTCCAGAACAGATCTGAAACTTTCACCTCGAAAACCTGAAGAACAATCACCTACAGAAAGAAAACATATGTTATGTTATCCAATGAATTTTATTGCAACTGTCTCCGCCCGTACCATGAACTTCTTCTCTGCTGCTTCTATAACGTGATGCATAAAGGAATATTAGTAAAAACTGGGTTGATGCAAATGGAGCGCCCTCCAAAAATTGATTAAAAAAACAAGTTGATTGGAAAGCAAGACAGAACGTTCAACCTCGTTCATTTTCGAGTAACCCCGCAGGTGATGCAAAATTGGATAAAAAGAGCATTCCGATGGATGCATTAAACTGTCGACACCTGTGTCAGAGAGGTGCCATTAAGGCTCTCTTTCGTCCTCCGAAACGGAGTAAAAGCTTGCATTAATAGCTGCGTAATCCACCTCATTGTATTCCACTCAAATTACTTATTGATCTTTATAGACATCTTCTTTAGGTTCTTGAGGTGGAAGTTCAGATATGTTCCGGAAAGACTGCATTAATTCAGAGTAAGAATATTCAAGAGTTAACTTGAGGGGAACAACCCAGCAGTAATAGGGAAAATTAAATTTTGAAATCCGTGGAATGATGAACAAATACAAAAAACGTGTTTTTTGAAAAATCATAAAATAAACGAAATCAATCATAGCAAAACTTTTTATGAATCAAGATTATGTCAATTTCCTGTTATGTTTGTTTGTTTTTCTACAGGATTATAATTCTGTCTGCGAATTTTTTTAACTTTCATTCGAGAACTATTTCATGCGCTTTCTCCTATATAAAATGGAAAAATTATCCAACTCACAAATTCTCAAGATTCAATTATTGATTATATCTACCCAGGAATAATAAAATAACCTGATATATTTGCATCTTTATAATCTCATTCTCCACAAATTTCGTTTTTTCGAATAATTACTGAAAATTAGGGAACGGTGTTTATAATGAAATTCCATCGAATTCTGATAGTTATCGAAATATATGAAAAAAATCAAGTGGTTAAAAATGAAAATTCTCTCAAAGACCGCTATTCGCGGGATCGCTCACTCTGTATAATATATTCAACATGATCAAACTTTTATCATGGTGACTGAAATCGAAAAATGTGAGTGACATGAAATCAGAATGGCAAAGGAAAAGCTTCCAGATCAAGGTACAAAAAAGTGTGTAAGATGAAATAAAAAAAAGCGTCAATCTTGAAATAAATCTTTCAACAATTATTTTCTTTTTCTTACAACTAAAACAAATGTAGTATCTACTTATTACATTAATTTGTTCATCTCTAATTGTTTCATTAATCACCAAATTATTACGTTGTCCAATTAGAAAATTTCTGGAGGAACTTCTAGATGAATATTTCACCCGAAATATTTCTACCAGGCAACTGCTTAATTGATAAATTATCCTTAGGGGACGAATGAATTTTGGTGGATGACGACATTATGAATAATTGAATTGTTTTTTTATGAGGAACTTATTTGGTTAATGAATTTGTGAAGATGAGCGTACATTTTGAGCTGAGTGAATCTCCTGTTTTTTCAATGCGACATAATTATTCATTTCATTGTTTTTTTCTGGGCACAAACAGTTAATTTTTTTCGTTTTGTTTAGCATAACAGCAAAATATATAACTTACTTCCCATGTCCCGAAAATGAATCCACCACTTCAGTTACCCAATATTTTACATTATTAAAAGTAATTAATTGAAATATACGACAACAAATATGTATATGATGTCGTAATAAGTAAAAAATATGGATAGGACCAAAGCAATGAACAAAAGAGGAAGTACATGTATGTTACCGAACGCAGTGTGATATCACTGTCTTTGAAATTTTGAAGTCTATGGTTTCATTAAAATTCTGTGATATCTGTTGGAATTTAGGTTAGTCAAATGTCAACATCTGAACATCGAAATAGTTATATAATTGATATACCATAATATAATTATCTTCTCCTTAGCTTTGTAAATTCTTCAGCAAACATGGTAAAGGCTTCGGATACAGGAGGCGTCAAGCCCATGACGATCCAAGGACGTCTTATGAGAGAACGAGAAAGATTAGTGGGAATGACTGATGAAGAGAGGGCATTTAGAGCCAAGTTCGTTAAGGCACAAATTTTATCCCCTAACGAACCCAGAGTTGTACCCGAGTTATATAAGGAATACAACAATCCTATAAGAAGATTCTATAAATATCCTCTGAATAAATTGCAAGAATTCATCCAACCTACAGTGGGTCCGAAAGCAGCATTATATATTCGTTATTTATCTGGGAAAGCTCTTCTGGGATTAGGCTTGGTTTATTATACAGCGTACTATTTCAAATATAACCGTCACGATTGGACAAGAAAAGGAGGATGGAAAGTAACATCTTCGAAAACATCTGTTTTACCAGGTGAACCAGGGTATCCCTTGGTGACTAATCTGGCGCCTTCAGATTATGCCACTAGAGGATTTGAGAATGTCAAATTGAACCTGTGACTGAGGTTATGTTATTGATGTAAACAATTCAGTGAATTACAGAGTAGTATAAATATATAATGGAGTTATCCTTTTTTTCTCTTACCAACAAACTCGGTTGTGTTAAATGACTATATCTCAAATCTGATGAGGAAGATTCATTTAATTTTTCATGAAATGCTGACAGAGTCAAGTTAGAAATTTGATTTTCATAAAGTACCATGTAATTTCTATTCCAAGAAAAAATTTGATATCATTATACTTAATTCTACGATTGTATTTTCTACTGCACAAAGACATACATAGTACATGAAGTGGCTCAATACTAAGTAGTAATAGCGAATCTATGTTTTTTTCCAAGAGGAAAAAAGAACCTCATATTATAGTTAAAGCTCAGCAAAAACATCTTGGGAAAAAACATAGTACACTACTGGATTGCTTTGAAAAAAGTGTCTGTATGTTTTCATTTCAACATCCTAGCACAAATAGAAACGGAGATAATATCAAGAATTGAAATCGCCCCAATTTCAAATTTGGCCTCTTACTCGAAAACAAAAGAAGATAGAGAAATGCAGTTGATGACATTATCAGTTTCCCTAAAAAAGATAAACGTAATGTGTCATTCATTTTCCTATGTCTCTTCGAGTTAAAAACTTGTAGTTCAGGTATCACCAATTTTGCCCACCTTTTACACAGTTCTGGAATTCTTGAAAATTGGGTCAAGTAATGACACAAAAGTAAAAGGAACAACGATGTATTTTAAATGAAACAAAACATTCAATAAAATTTCAAATAGTAGGGTAAATTACTGAATGAAAAATTGATAAACTATCACATTGATGATTATCAGGAAATAATTTTTTCAATTTAATTAGGTATTTTCTACATATAAACATATACACATAATTTGTACCTAATAGAAAAATTTCATAATGAATTTCAAAAATTTATGACAAAATATTTTATTGTTATCGGTTGGCTCACGCTTGCCATCCTATACTGCTCAAACTATGAACATTAACAATATGACATAACTCAAAATTTCAGCACATTCTTCTTGATTCACTCACATCCTTGAGAATGTCTCCTGTTAATATTACAGAGAATTAAAGGTACATACGTTATTCAAGGTATGTCATAAGTAGATGTATCATAAGTTATTTCATTAAAAAAAATTTGTCAAATATGCTAGATCATTGCCTGGTCTCATTTTGAAATTATGACTTTGCCTTGATCTTCATGGCCTTGATACTTTGGTTTCCCATGGGTGAATGGTAAGTATCTATACTTAATCATATGCTGCAAGAGAATAACAATTTTTAAGATGATATAAAACAAAAAATTCTTTGATGACTAACCTTAATCTGTCTCTTCATTGTTATACAAAACAGTGTGATGAAATACATAACTAGGATCGGCCAAAACACTGGAATGTTGAAGCATTCAAAGAAGGTACAGATAAATCCTATAATTGTACTTCTTGTGACAGAGTACCAAAATTTGAACTCTGGTAACCTTCTTATAAATGGACGAAATTCCTCATTTGCCCTGGTAGGTAATTCTGGGCCATTGTCTTCAGCTGCAATCATTAGAATACTAAGATTTTTGAATAAAACAAAATGTTATTCTCATGGAAGACATGGGAGAAAATTTATTAGGGAATTTCTAGTTCAGGCTGAAGGACTTCGGTCAAAGGTCAATAAAGAACGGTTATTATTTTTTCTAGTTCAGTATCAGTGATACTGTAATATTTATTCATTTTGACCAGTTTTTTTATTTTGATTACAATTTGAGCTAGGTTGTTAGCTTCAAGAATTTTAAAAACCTGTTTTAAATAACCAAAATTTAAATTTAAAATAACCATTTTAAGGGTTTAGTATAACCCATTGAACCCTGATGGTCTATTGTACTGTTAATTTTTCATTGAACATTCTTTATTCATGTATGGAATATGATACATCAGTTACTCACCATCGAAATCCATGGCTGGATCAATTTTTGGAGTTAAAAATGCTATGAATAAATTCAAATGATAGATTCCAAGAGCGTATGTTACAATATACCATCCCTAAAAATCAAAAGTTACTTATTATGGTACTCTCTTAAAGGGCAAATTAGAAATATATCTATGAACGGAAATAAATTACCACCAACTATTTTATTCTTTCATTAGTTTCAAGATAGAAATAAAATGTTGGAAATAAATCCTCATAGATAAAGGTAATGAACAAAAAGTCGAAATTTTTGCTTGGGAAATTTGTTCTGTTGTACTTTAAAGTTGATAGTGCACTATTATTTTATACCTGGTGGAACGGCCTATTAGAGAACTTTACAATACTTTGAAAGCAGAGTGTATCTTCATCATCTTGATATTTCAAATTCAACTATTCAATTGAATTTCATAATAGCACCAAATTCGTTGTTGGATAGTTTATGAGATCAATGAATAAAAAATTCATTCTTTCACGAAAGATTGAGAAAATTGTACTATAATAATGTGATGAAAATGATCCAACAATTAATAAAAAAACTACAAATGTCATGTCTTCTGAATTTTGTTTCATGTACTTGCAATTTCTATATTGAAAAGAGTACAATTAGAAAGCAATGGTCGATTTAAGTAAAAATATCCACAAGCATAGAACATCACAAAATTTTCTACAATAAGAAATTAATACTCACTTAAATGATAACAACAAAAAAACTCTAGGAGTGGTGGAAAGGATATGTTTTTATATAGACCGAATATCTCAATGACCATTAATGAAAAAGTGTTGACCCATTTTAGATTACCAAATTTTTTAATACTTCAAGAACCAATGTTAAATTGCATACATGCTTTCCATTTGGTTGATATTCAAAATGAACTATAGATGTTAGCATTTGGAGGAAACATTATTTCAAATTGATCAGTGTAAATTCATCGAAAAATAAAAGATAACAAAACAAACAAAAATATTGTTCTTTCTGATACTGCAGTTTGTTAGAACTGAGGAATTACATGAACAAATTGAACTAATGATTCTCAATAAATGAACGTGTAAAGCAATCCTTCACATAGCGATTCCCTGATTTTAATAAAAATATATACCTGGGCGAAAACAATTCTAGCCAAGAATCCCAGAATAAGAAAAATTGCAGCCAACCATCGGCACTTTTGCCAGGGAACTGTCCCGTCCACCACTCCTTGGTACCACTACAACACATAAGAATATTATGTAATGAATATACCTGTTTTCTAACTATCTGCAGGCCAAACAGGATCAAAAGGAAGCAAGTACCTCCCCATCTCAATCTATTATGGGGTGTCCAAGAGTCCAAGGTTGATTGATATATCTGAGTTATGAAATGAAAAACTAATGAAATTGTATGTAAGAGATGAAAATCCTAGTAACCCAGTTGTATGAGAATAACCGTAATCTCAACATAGTTCAAAGTTGGTAAGTATTCATATTAAAAATTCCGGGGCTAAAATGTTTTGTGTTACCTGGGACAATCTTGTCCATGCTTGAGAGACTGCACCCTTATTTTTTGAACCAGAGTTTAATAAATCTTCATCCATTGTTGACTCAGTAGCAACCTGAAAGTCATGAGGAATATTTAATGAACTGCATTAAAAAAGTGCAGAATATTAAATGCAATTGGTTTGAGTTTTCACCTTTGGTGTATAAGTTCCTAAAACTATAGAAAATATTAAATATAAAATGAGTTTCCCCAAATGATTTAGCTCTCAGTCATTTTGGACACGTACTTCTTAACTTCAACTTCAATCATCACAACGAACTGGTTAATCAAATTTTTAATGAAGGCCTAAAATAAGAGATCAAGAATGTGTCAATACGAAGTTAAACTACCAATATTTGATCTATTCGATTAGCAAAAGAGGTACACCTAATGATTAAAATCATTCGCCTGTGCTCATCTAGGACTTCTGAGTGAATTATAGTGAGCTGAATTCCTTCAGTAATCAGTGTTCAGTTAGTCTTTACCATTCAAACAAGACTTTTCCTACGTTTTTGCATTATATCAACCAGTAATACTTTCTGTGAGTGTTCTGTGCACAACTATGGTATTTCTATGGTGTTCAGGTAGTTTCCTGTGATCACAGAACATCAAAATGAGAATTCTCTATGGTCGAAAAAGCATTTTATTTAGATGATTGATCAATCCAAACAATCAAGAATATTGTTGATGAAAATACAATTACTGTTAGTTATTACTCATTAGAACAAAACAAAAATGGATAACATACCCAGGACCCATGAAGGTAATTGCACTAGGTAGTAACATCTCTTAAGCTATAATACTTTTATATACGTTTTCAGATATTGAAGCCCAAATTCGGGAAATTCAGTCTAAAAAGAAAGAAATGCCTGTAGAAGATCCGGATAAAGGTGCGAAATTGGGAGAAGGTGGTTACTTTGACAGTGAAATTTATGATAATGGCATGGGCAAAGGAAAATATGAAGGTTATGTTACTTCAATTGCGGCTAATGATGAGGTCGATGATGATGAAGAAGATGTTGGTTTTTCCCAAAAAAGGACTGGGTTAGGGGCTCCGGCAGCACTCCTGAATGATGTTGCAAGGGTAAGTGTAGTTCAAGATCATAATTGAAATCTACAATTTTTTATTTCTAGAGTGAAAAGGATTATGATCCTTTTGCGGACCGTCGAAGACCTACAATTGCTGATAGGGAAGATGAATACAGACAGAAGAGGAGGAAAATGATCATTTCTCCAGAACGTGTAGATCCTTTTGCTGATGGTGAGTTCCTCTTCTTCATTTGATGTTCAAAATGCACTATTAAAACATATTTCATATTGGAGGTTGAAAACACATTGTGTCTTAACAAAATGAATATTTCCTAGATTTTATGCATTTCTTTTAGATTTCTTGGAAATATGGCTTTAATGTAAAGAATAAAAATCATAAAAATGTCAACATAGTTTGCACAACATTCAATCGTTTTCCCAGAAATATTTGATGTTGTCTTTCATATTTGTACCAGGAACCTACTTGATATACTTTAGAAATGATCTCATATTCTCAAGGAATCTCTAAGGATGATTTTTTTTCAATCTTCAACATAAATTTTTTATTGGGGTATAAAAAGATTATGAAAGAAATCACTGGAATGAATGTTGTATGAATGAGGTTTTGAGAAAAGTAGAATAAAATGAAAAAGTATAAAATTAAACTAATGAAAGTAATTTTCTTCTGGATGGATAATATCCTACAGGTCATCTTATTCAAGAAGTTTGTTGACTACTTAATGACAACGGAACCACTCATAAAAAGTATAAAGGTGATACATTCAGCTCAGTGCGAAAGTGTGTGTGAATTGTATTGAAAATTATTAATTACCCCAGGCTATTTCTAGGTTCGATTCTCCAGTTGTTTTTTGAAGGAACTGCCAATGTGGTTGGATAAGAGCACGTACGTATCAAGATTTGTTTGTCTTATTCAGTTGAGCCATCATAAAAGAATCAATACAACTCTAATTTTACCTATGGTATGACGGGTTAAATCATATTGAGTTCCATCACAAGTAAATATGTGTTCCCAACTTAGACATCCCTAAAGTACAAGTTTTGGAACAAAATTAGAACATTGAATTTATGAAACATGTTCATTATTTTCTCTATAACTTTGAAACTTACTTTCATTCTGAAGAGTTTCAAAAGTAAGTTTACTCTTTATTAATTATTAAAGAATCTTGTATTTCTAGAAAAAATGGTTTTTCAAGGGAGGTGGAAATTTTTTTAATTTAATGTAAAATACTTCTGATCAATTTCCACCTTTGTTATCTTGTGGACTAATGAATAAGGCATTCAGATCAACCAATAATAATCCAAGGACAGATACTCTTCACCCATCTGGTGAAGTATCAATTTTTAAAATACATGTGCTTCCACTTACTAATATGCGTTTTTCAACGCATCTTATTTTTACAGGAGGAAAGACTCCAGATCTAAATGCACGTGGCTACTCTCAGATTATGAAAGAGCAAATCCTCAAAGGAGAAGAGAACGAGGTAATATTTTGGTAGAATTTTAAAAATCATCATGCAATTAATTAATCATCTGTCTTTTTCCCCCTGTACATTAGATAAGAAAAAAAATTCTTGACAAAGCGAAGGACGGTTCACTAAAGGTTATTAATGGAGAATCGAAAGCACCTAAGAAAAGAGGACGTTGGGATCAAACGATTGATGAGGTTTTTGTTCCCAGTAAAAAAAAAATATTGTCTGTTTCAACGCCTAGTGGGGAAGCCGCAACACCTGTTTGGGGCGATGCAGATGTAAGTTTAATCAAAATCATAACCATTCGAAATACATGAAATATGAAAAACTGAAATAATTTCTATGTTTGTTACTCTCATGGATTTTATCTAATTTTAGGTGAATTTCATAACGATTAATAAATTGATGTCAAAAATATCCTGTTCTTATTCTTGCTTTTGCTTTGGGTCTCTTCCGATAATCATCATCATGTTTTTCAGAGTTTTCTCAACGCCTTTATTGTTGAATTGGTTGAAGCTTTCGCGGCCATCGTTCAGTGTGACATGTTCTTTCGAGCATTTAGGCCGTCGTCGTAGATTAGTTCTCGACGTTTCGCCAGTTCGAGTGTCTGGCATCTTCAGGAGTTATATTTCAGGAGATGTTCTCACTCAGTCCAGTCCAGACTGCCTGAGGGCAGTCCAGTTCAGTCCAGTGAGAACATCTCCTGAAATATAACTCCTGAAGATGCCAGACACTCGAACTGGCGAAACGTCGAGAACTAATCTACGACGACGGCCTAAATGCTCGAAAGAACATGTCACGCCTTTATTGTTATAAAAATTTTTTTTAGAAAACTCCAGCAGATCATCGTTGGGATGAAACGCCTGGTCATAAAGGCAGTGAAACACCAGGAGCAACGCCAGGACAATCGACCAGGCAATGGGATGCCACACCAGGCGCCGCGACGCCAGGCCGTGAAACACCAGGACATGATAAAAGTGTCTCCAGGAGAAACCGTTGGGATGAGACCCCCAAGACCGAGAGAGAAACTCCTGGGCACTCGAGTGGTTGGGCCGAGACTCCTAGAACGGACAGAACTGGGGCCGACTTGATTCAAGACACACCAACTCCTGGAGCATCCAAAAGAAGGTACATAAGCTTCTTTTCAAAATTATTCATTTGTTTCTTTTATCTTAATATACTGCGCGTTCTGAAGTTGAAAACATTTTAAATTAAGGACTCTTTGCACCTTCTATATTCAATTGAATTAGTATAGAGCAACTCTATTCGACCCTAGCGGCGTTAGCTGGAGCTAACGTATTCAATCCGGCAGTTTGTACTTGAAAGCTATGTTTATTTGTTTTGTTTTGAATTTTTATCGTCACGAAAACTATACCTGGGAAAAATACCATTAAGATTTAATTTCTTTGTTCATGGATGCATTTCCAACAAATCTAGGAATCCTGGAGCCCATTTTCATTATTTTCGTGGTAAAAATCAAAATCTTTACGTAACCAACAAACTACAAATCGTAGAAAAAATTAATAGACCTTTATCTAAGCATATTAAAATATTCTCACACCATTTCCGACCAGAAAGATTATAGAATGGAAACAGGCAAGAGTGGAAACTGATGTCAATTGAAGGGAATGCTTCATGTTTTGAAATCATTTCAGAGCCTCTCACTATGAAAACATTTCTGCGATTGGGAAAGAAAGCTGTACCTTCACAAAACCTACCAAAAAAAGCAGTTCAAGTCAAGATATTTTAATTTGAAACTTGTTAAAGCTATCATAAAATGAGAACAAACAGCACAGAGAGAAGTTTTGTGAATTTGTAAGAGAGTTCTAGCATTTATCAGATATAAAATATTTAGATAATATTGTTTATAAGTTCATATATCAGATCAGCTATTAGAACTTTTTGTTCAGATCGTTCTTGTACGATAATTTTTATTTTTATCAAAATAAATTGATTGAGTTTACTGGATCTTTTGGAATATATAGAAGTTTCAACAATTCAAGGAGCCTAGTTAAAAGTGAAAAAGTGCTGAATGCAGGCCATATGATAATGTGCAATAAAACTAGGGATTTTTGAAACATAGATGAATTCAAAATAGTAATCATTGAAATGAATACCATTTTCAATTCCCAGGCTCAGAGATCTTTTATCATGAGGTTGGAGAAATAATATTAGATTTTGTCACTGAGATGAGAGATATACCGGTTTCGGCCTTGTTGGGCCTCATCAGTATCCCGCACATCTCAGGACAAAATCTTCATAAAAAACTTCAGAATTTATAGCAATTGGTTGTGAAGTAATGAGTAAAATATTACAAAGTACTAAGGTGGTGACATCCAATTGCGTCAAAATGAAGTTTCACATCTCCAATCAAATGCAAAAAAAGAAATCTGTACTTCCTCTTTCACTGAATGAGATTTTAGCAGTGGCTCTATTCAGTGCCCGCTTGCTAGTTTCTCAAAGTTCTTTTTACTCTGATGTATTTTTGTTTTGTTGTAAGTTTCATAGGGACCGAGATATTCACGAAAAATCACATTGGGGCAGGATTTTAGCCCTTTACAGCGTTGCCAGATGTTATGCGGTCACTCCCGCCTAGGGGACTTTTGGGATATCATTTGGGACACCGAGACCTACCCGAAAAGCCTTCATTTGCTTTTGTATGAATTGGTCCGAAGCAAAAGTCTAATTTCAGTGGACTATTACAAATTCCAGACAATCTTGCTTTGTATGTGTATCTAATCTTCACACCATCGTTCATAAGATATCTTTCCTCAATTTGATATGGTTGTCCTTGTAGAATTCCAATGTTTTGGAATAATTTTTTTTCCACATAGGATCAAATGATTGCATTGCAACACCTGCTCACCCTCTACAAATCATCTATAAGGTGTTGCATGTAAATATTGAGGAACATTTGGTGAACATTTTGCCAGATGTTCTGAAAACATTCAAAATTGAATTGTGCCCACCTCAATATTTTATCTGAAATATAACAAAAAGCACAATATTTCCTACACATACAATATAAACCGGAGGATCCGCAATTAAGCAAACAACTTTGATAATTGATAGTCAATTAACATTACTACTAAAAAATCCCATAAACACGAATAGAGAGCTAATGTAAACACAAAATAATACTCGTTTCGGGAATCAGCTGATCGGCGAATGCAGCGCCACCATCTGTAATTATTTAGTCCAATAGTAGTAAAATTGGCATTATAGGTCGAGATGGGATGAAACCCCTTCTGCTGCAACTCCTTCGCAAACAATGACACCTGGAGCTATGACTCCCCAAACTCCCCACGGAACTCCTGGACATGCTACACCATTGCTGACACCAGGGGGTTCTACACCTGTCGGTGTTAAAGCAATGGCTATGGCCACTCCCACTCCAGGACATTTGGCGTCAATGACCCCCGAGCAGCTTCAAGCATATCGATGGGAAAGGGAGATCGATGAAAGAAACAGACCCTACACAGATGATGAATTGGACTCCATGTTTCCACCAGGTCAGTATAAGAGTCAAGTGAATGAAATTATTTTGACGCCTTTTTGATCTATTTTGTAGGTTATAAAATCTTACCTCCCCCCGCTGGATATATCCCGATCAGAACGCCAGCTCGTAAACTTACCGCCACTCCTACACCATTGATTGGAGGTACTCCAACTGGATTTTTCATCCAGCAGGAAGATAGGAGCGCGAAGTATCTGGACAATCAACCGAAAGGTCAAAATTTGCCGTTCATGAAACCGGAAGATGCGCAATACTTTGACAAACTGTTGGTGGATGTGGATGAAGATGCTCTCAGTCCGGAAGAACAAAAAGAAAGGAAAATCATGAAGTTGTTGCTCAAAATCAAAAACGGTAAGTTAAGTGACTTCATTTTGTTTTAATCATACAATTGAATATTACAAAAAGATTTAAATTCTTAAATTTTAGAACAGGAAAGATCGATCATAATAAATGCAATTGAAGAATTTTATTACACATCTGTAGGGTCGGTTTCACGAAACTTTGATTGCACCATCAAAAAAATTGGAGCTACCGTAATTCGTTGAAATTTCAAAACGAGTGATTCAATTGCTTCGAATATACATCAGATTTTTTGATCTCACAATCAAAGCTTTCTGAAATTCACCCTCTTTTTAATTTTGCGTGTGTTGTAAAATTTGTAAATTTTTTAGGAACCCACATTGCATACAAATATTAACATAGCGCGAATTGTATGTGTGTAAATTTTTTTTGGGCTGAATTTTGTTAGGTGTGTGCTGCTTTGTGCACACATTAGAATTGTGAAGTTCATTCCTGTGATATGAAAGTATTTTTTTGCTGAAATATTAATAGAACAGGTTGATTAATGTAGTAGTTATTAAATATTGCGACATTTGTGGACTTCAAAGAATTCCTACTATTTTTTCCCTTGGCTACTGCAGTTGCAACTTGTTTTAGATAGTAATAGTTTATTATAATGTAACAGACTATTGGAGACCTAGTTTTCAGATTCACTTGGCTGACTCTACATTAGTCTATTACTGACCTATTTTGATTACGGCACAAGGGTGTTAACTACTATATCTTTTTTTCAGGAACTCCCCCGATGAGAAAAGCTGCCCTCAGACAAATCACAGACAAGGCACGTGAATTCGGTGCAGGTCCTTTGTTCAACCAGATTTTACCTCTCCTTATGAGTCCTACTCTTGAAGATCAAGAACGGCATCTGTTAGTTAAAGTAATCGACAGAATTTTGTATAAACTGGATGATTTGGTACGACCATACGTCCACAAAATTCTTGTCGTTATCGAGCCATTGCTCATTGATGAAGACTACTATGCCAGAGTTGAGGGAAGAGAAATTATTTCGAATTTGGCAAAAGCTGCCGGATTGGCTACTATGATTTCCACAATGAGACCTGATATTGATAACATTGATGAATATGTAAGAAACACCACCGCCAGGGCTTTTGCTGTTGTGGCTTCAGCTCTTGGTAAGTAAGATCGCAAGTCGGTTTTGAAATTTCTCTAATACTTTTTTTTTTTAGGAATTCCCTCTCTCCTGCCTTTCTTGAAAGCTGTGTGCCGATCTAAAAAATCATGGCAAGCCAGGCATACGGGTATAAAAATCGTCCAACAGATTGCCATCTTAATGGGTTGCGCTATTTTACCCCATTTGAAGTCATTGGTAGAAATTATTGAACACGGTCTTGTGGATGAACAGCAGAAAGTAAGAACTATCACTGCATTAGGTATAGCTGCTCTGGCTGAGGCTGCAACACCCTATGGTACGTATTGAAAACAACTTATTTGCGCATTTATTGAAATTGAAATATAAAAATTTTTCTATAATCATCATTATCCCACTCTTAACACAAATACCTCAAAAAAATCAAATGCTGTTACAAAATGTTGCTTTGAATTTTAAGATCAATTGGTAGTGTATGAAACCATACTTTTTCTTTCAAGGGTAATAATTTAGTTGAATATAGATGAACATCAAGAATTGCTGTGAGCTTTTTGGTAAATGTCCATTCATTAAAAATTTGTAATTTGCAAATATTTTCGCAGGTATTGAAAGTTTCGACTCTGTCCTGAAACCCTTGTGGAGGGGTATAAGAACGCACAGAGGAAAAGGTCTGGCTGCCTTCCTCAAAGCTATCGGTTATTTGATACCTCTCATGGACGCAGAATATGCTAATTATTATACCAGAGAAGTGATGTTGATCCTTATACGTGAGTTCCAGTCTCCAGATGAAGAAATGAAAAAGATCGTGTTGAAGGTAGTGAAGCAATGTTGTTCAACAGATGGTGTAGAATCTCAGTACATCAAAGATGAGATTCTTCCACAATTTTTCAAGCATTTCTGGAATCACAGGATGGCTTTGGATAGAAGAAACTACAGACAATTGGTCGACACCACTGTTGAAATTGCAAACAAAGTAGGAGCTTCGGAAATCATCAACCGAATTGTAGATGACCTAAAAGATGAAAACGAACAATACAGAAAAATGGTTATGGAAAGTATTGAAAAGATTATGGGAAATCTTGGTGCAGCTGATATAGATTCACGCCTAGAAGAACAGCTTATTGATGGAATCCTCTACGCTTTCCAAGAACAAACAACGGAGGATGTTGTAATGTTGAACGGTTTTGGAACAATCGTAAATCAGTTAGGTAAAAGGGTCAAGCCGTACTTACCTCAAATATGCGGTACAATTCTATGGAGGTTGAACAACAAATCTGCCAAAGTACGTCAGCAAGCTGCTGATCTTATATCCAGAATTGCTGTCGTGATGAAAACATGTCAAGAAGAGAAACTTATGGGACATTTGGGAGTGGTACTTTATGAATGTTTGGGTGAGGAATACCCTGAAGTCTTAGGTTCCATATTGGGAGCTCTAAAAGCCATCGTTAATGTAATCGGTATGACAAAAATGACTCCACCCATAAAAGATTTGCTTCCACGTCTTACACCAATCTTGAAGAATCGTCATGAAAAGGTACAAGAAAATTGTATCGATTTGGTAGGAAGGATCGCCGATAGAGGTCCAGAATATGTTTCTGCCAGAGAATGGATGAGAATTTGTTTTGAGCTTTTGGAATTGTTGAAGGCTCATAAAAAGGCTATTCGTCGAGCCACTGTGAACACCTTTGGATATATCGCTAAAGCTATAGGTCCACATGATGTATTGGCAACACTGTTGAATAACTTGAAAGTTCAGGAAAGACAGAACAGAGTTTGTACTACAGTTGCCATTGCTATAGTGGCTGAAACTTGTTCACCTTTCACTGTTCTACCTGCTCTAATGAATGAATATCGAGTGCCAGAACTGAACGTACAAAATGGTGTCCTCAAATCACTTTCTTTCCTGTTTGAGTATATCGGGGAAATGGGTAAAGATTATATTTATGCTGTGGCCCCCCTTCTGGAGGATGCCTTGATGGACAGAGATTTAGTTCATAGGCAAACGGCTTGTGCGGCAATAAAACACATGGCTTTGGGTGTTTATGGTTTTGGTTGTGAGGATGCTTTAATTCATTTGCTGAATTATGTTTGGCCTAATATTTTTGAGACTTCGCCGCATCTTGTACAGGCCTTCATGGATGCCATAGAAGGAATGAGAGTTGCTTTAGGGCCAATTAAAATTCTTCAATACACATTGCAGGTGAGAAAACTAAACCTAACTTCATCATCAGATCAATGTTCTTCAAAGCACTAATTATTTTAATATATTCTTAATTTTTCAGGGCCTGTTTCATCCTGCAAGAAAAGTAAGAGATGTCTATTGGAAAATATATAACTCCCTCTATATTGGTGGTCAAGATTCCTTAGTTGCAGGTTATCCAAGGATAACTAACGATCCTAAAAACCAGTACATACGATATGAACTGGATTATGTTCTTTAAAGTATCAGTTTCATAATTCATGTTGTATTTTTATATTAAATTAAGAATTTATGCAGAATTTCTCAAATGAGTTTTTTGCGTTTATAAAAAAAAGCATAACAGAGATCTTCGAAGTACTCTATAAATTTTTGATCAACAGCTCTTTCATACTTCCACATAAGACTAATGAAAAACTTGTGGTAGTTCACCTGATGCTCAACTCTTCTATCGTTCAAGATCACGTCAGGTACATGTACAAAACCTATTAATCAATTAAAAGATAAATGTTTTTATTTGTTTAGAAGTAGAAAAAACTGAAGGGAGAAAGACTAGCTTTACCTTTGTGAAATGGAAATATGTGAAATATATAAAAATGGCTAGAAATGTGTTTATAATAATAATATATCCTATCCCCAACAAATGTGCTTGAAACATTCTTAAAAAAAATTATAAAAAACTGGATCGTCAGTTTTATCCAGTAATCAAAATGAAGCTCAAGAGAAACAGGAAACTTTGTAATTTGCTCAAATTCAATTTAAATCTTTCAATTTTCATTTTACTATGGAGCTGTAACCAAATGGAAATGATGTAATTTTCATTTTCAATAGTTTAAAAGTGAATTTATACTAGATGAATTAAAACTGAATAAATGCCAAAATTTCACTTGACCGCTTATTATTTTCCAGTAAAAAAACACATTCGGAATGAGATTGAAAATAAAATCGTTTTTCCTGAATATGACGAAGATTTCGAAAAAATGGGCTTCCAATGTGAAAAAAACGATTTTTTCGTTGTTTCGTCACTTCTAACTTCCACAAATAATTTGTGACCTCCTGTATCATATTCTGAAAATCACGCCATCGGAAAAGAAGCATCAGCCTATCTTCTCCGAGATTCTCAAAAATGAGAATTTTCAATGAAAAAATCCCGAAGTTGTCTGTATTTCAACAGAGTTCAATTTTGAACTTTTTTTTCGTATTTCCTCATTTAAAGAGGAAAACTTTTGGAATCTATTTATACAAAAAAAAATGGGTCTTCCCATTTGAAAAATGAAAGTTGATATCACTTCCGGAAAAACCAGAAGTTCTAGAACCTTAAAAAAATATTCGAGAAGTCGTCTTCTTACTTGAAGCTAACCTTTAAAATTTCAATCTTGAATCTTGTCTCTCCTAAAAATATTCTATAGAGCCATATTCGTGAAAAACCCTGTATAGAAATATATTCCTATATACATTCAATTCCAAAAATAGGCTAAAGACTCTTGATTGAATCTGTAAGTGAGGACTGTATTATACATTTGAAATGTTGTTCAACGAAATAAAAACAGAAGGGCTAAGAAAATACAACTTATGTTTTAACAAATGTATTGATTTGTGTAATAATGTCCTGCATTTTATCTGCTGGAACTAGTAAAACTTTTCTGAATGGTAAGATATTTTCTTCCTTACTTCCCCAACGACCTCCCACAGCAACATCACAATCTTTTGTAACTTCATATTCAAAATTACAGTTTGAATTTACTGAAAATAACATTTCTTCTTCGTTGGCAAAACTTGTTTCACCTGAAAATTAATCAATGAGTTACTTTCATCTATTAAGATTTCATTATACCAATTCAAGATAAAAACTTACCTTTATCATTTTTGGACTTGTAAGTTTTACAAATCAATATATAGTTCTGGAAATTATACTCTGGACTCTTTTTTCTTTTCCTATTGATCTCTTCATGTAATGAGGACAGCATGGGTGCAGCTATTGTAGCAGGAATATTCACAAACCTTTCATTAATCAACAATCCCAACCTTTCATTATTCGTCAAGATGCTATTAAACATATTGAATGTCGCTTCATCTGCATATTTTTTGGCTTTAGTTTTCAAAAAATCAAGAATTTGTAAAACACAAGGTGTTTCCTGAAAACAATAGGTTATATGTAAATACAATTAAATCCCAACAACGACCATTCACTTACTCGGTGTGCAGATAAATTCAATACAGTTGTTACTCCATACACTTCATTCAGGTCATCCTCCATTTCTTCTTCCTCGTCCTCTGGAGATTGCTTGAGTACAGATCCTATGCCATATTGACTGATCAACATATCTGTTACTGAGGATAATTCGACAGGTGCTTTGAGAAAGGACTGTAGCAAAAGTTGCTTTATTCCATGGTAGTCAATATCCTCAAGATTTCTTCCTTCGAACGTAGCATTAACTTGTTCATTAATATCTTCCATTGATTCATCGCTGTCTTCCGAATTGGAGCAGTCACTTTCAACACGTTCCTCAACTTTGGCTTTTTTATTCTTTCCCATTATTATACAATCTTTCGAATATCCAAATAATTATTTCAGAGCACTCAATATATCCTTCGACTTTCTTCGAAACACTAATCTAAACACCAGAGACAACCTCTCTCTGCCAAACACTAAACAGGTCAGGTAAACAGGTTAGGTTAGGTTAGGCAGCACAGAACACTAATATTTGGCAGGTTAGACAGGCTCACAGACAAAGAAATTTTCTTTTTCTATGTCTTCTTTGAGAAAATGGGTACGATCAGGATCAGATCAGAGATGTCTCTGGTAATAATTTTTGAATAACGCCACCTTCAGTTAATTAACCGAAACATACCCCATATTCTCAAATTGGCGAAACGAAAATAAAATCTGATATGTGCATACACCAGACATCTCAATCTCGTCTTTTAAAAGTATCTTTTACTTTAATGAGAGAATATTTTGTATCTGCCACCGACCCTTATTTCGCTTTCTTTCTCCGTGTCCTAAAATATTGAAACGAAAAATAACACCTGGACAGAAAGGTTTTTTGTCTATGAAATAACCTACAATCTTTGGGACAAACAAATCGGATGGTTTTCTATTTTTCTAAACAAATTGTGTAGCTGGAATAATTATATAACATGAATATTTGCAGTCAAGTGTCTAGGTTTTTCCCTACTCCCATTTCACCACTCCAAGGTACTTATCTGCATGTGTCAGTTTTAAATAATTCATTTGAAATATTTAGTTGCAATTAGGAATGCTTCCAAGAAAACTGGAGGTAGTACAAAAAATTCTAGCCCAAAAGTAAGACCGAAGCATAGGGGTTGGAAAAGACAAGATGGACATGAAGTGGAAGCAGGAACGATATTGGTACTCCAAAGAACTCTTCGATTTCATCCAGGTTTGAATGTGGGTGAATATTAATAAGAAAGGGTTTTCCCTTCATTATATTTATTCTTCAGGTTGGATTTGGTAGGAATGGTACTCTATTTGCCATCACACCTGGTAAAGTAATGGTAACATGTGAAAAAGTTAACTTGAATTGGGACCATACTTGGGTTCAGCGTTGTTATGGTTTGAGGAAAGGTGTAGACTTCTATAAAAAGTACTTTAATGTGATTCCTAAAGAACAACACAATAATTTCAAATTAATTGATCAGATTTAATCATATCTTATTACTGGTATATATAAGTGAATAAGCTTGCAAATAGAAGAATAAAATTGAAACTAATTTTTGAATTGATGACCTATGTAATTCACCCTATTATCTAATTATTTTCTCATTGGTAAGACATTTCCGAAGAACTTTTTTCAATTTTTCTTGCAACAAGAAGCAATTGGAAGATTTTATAAAATTATAAAGCAGACAGGAGCTCTTCTGAAGTAAAAATGACATCACATATTAAAAGTGAAGAGAATAGTAATATGTGTGAAGTGCATACACATTGAATTGCTCATATAGTAGTCCTTATTTACTGTGGTCAATTCCATAATATTTCTTCAGAGTGTGATACATAATTTCTAAAACAAAACCTATAAGTGAAATTATTGAGCCTATAGAAAGCAGAAAAAATGCATATTTTGCAAGTTCCATGCCAATTGGCTCTGGTTCATAAATATCAATATTGTAATCTTCATCAGGAAAAAGATATCCATCAATGAGTCCTTTGAAAAGGAATTTTTGCTTAAAAAATGCTATAAATCCCCCTTCAACTAGTTGGCCAATTTTTCTGTTGATTACAGGCAGTAATGGAGATCCAGCAGTTACATGAAAAACTTGAAAGCATGGCATCAGACTGTGTTTCATCATATGTAAATATGGTCTTCCCCAACCTGAATAAGAAATAGTTAAATCAATTTTATTGATTAATTGAGGCTTACTACACACACCTACATATCCTAAATGCAAGAACAGGGTGCATTGTTTTTTCAAAGGACAAATTATTTTTGAGTTCTAAGGGAATACAGAAATATTTTTTTTATTCAGGAAAACTATAAAAATGTGCCCATTTCTTTCATTCAGACGGCGATATGTTTTATAATTTACGAACCATCTTGCCTGTTTTTAACGTGTCTAGCATAAAACTTGGCTATATCATGTTCAAGTACAATAGCCATTTTGAAGGTTGTTGGTTTTGGCATTTCCAGTAACATTATCTCACCCAGATTCTCATCCATTGGCACTTTTACCATACCTAAGTTAAAATGGTGATATTTTAAAGGAAATTCACCCTACACTATGCAAAAATGATGTAGTGAATCAGTGCACATTTTTTATGTCTTTGATTTTTGCTAAGACAATTTTCTGAATTTCTTAAAATTAATATTAATTTTCATTAGTTTCAATACCTTCTATGATTCCCATATACTTCGATCCATTATACTTTTCTGCAACCTCTTCAACATATGAGTTCAGTCCAAAAATTATGAAATCAAGTTTTCCTTTTCTATAAATATCTTCGAGCGAGTCCAGTTCATTCTCGTGCAAATCGGTAGAAAGCATACTTGTGATTTTTGCTTGGGCCATTATAGAGATTAAAAAACACCATGTTATCCAAGCCAAAAGTAGAAGTTCCTCCAGATTTTTCCCAATAAAGCCATAGCTTGAGCAAGTGTACATTACCCTAAGGAGCTGCCTAACTGTGCCAAAAACATCATACATACCATGATACTTTCGTAAAAGAATGAGAAAAATTGATAAAGCTAAAAATTTAATAATCAAGTTGGTGTGGAGAAAAAGGAACTACAACTACAATACCAGTTAACATTGAAAAATGAATGTACCATACAGGCTGTGTAACATAGTTATAAACTTCTTCAGGTTTAGAGATCTTCCTTCTTTTTGGAAGAAGAAGTGTAACCGCGTTATCAGTATGCGGATAAGTGGCTTCAACAACTCCGTCATTCTCTAAAACTCTCTGCGATTTTGTCAGCATTGTTATATTCCATTTTTTCAATATATCTCGCTGAACCTCCGACTTATTTTCCATGTCCAGATTTGAAAACCAAGGATTTTCTGTGGGATCCGGAATTGTGTCGTCGATATCTATCACTGAGAAATCAGCATTGAGATGCTCGAAGACTGTTTTGATTATATCGTAATCTTTTCCTTCGTACTTCTCCGTTTTACCTTCATAATCCTTGACTTTTCGTATTTTTGTATGGTCGTTGAAAGTAAACAAGACATTTATGGGATGCCCGTTTAGATTCTTGGTTTTTTCAAGCAGCTTGTTTCTGGTGTGGTCCACAGTTTTGAACTTTTCGTAGGAGTTCTTGTATCCATTGAAAGTCAAAAGGTAACTTTCAGTTTCGAAAATGCATGTTGAAAAGACGTTGAAATACTCTTGTTGCCAAAAGAGTTCTAAGGTTTTCTTGTGGAAAATTTCATCAAAATGGTCGATAAAGAATAAAATAATTGTATCTCGAGTATCGAAGATTCTTTTGTGTAGAATTGATTCATAAATGAATTCATTATCACTAGTACTCAACGTGATAATATTGCACGATGTTTGGGTTAACTGGAAACAATAAGCATTAATATATAATATCAAAACACCCTACTAATTGTTCTCGAATAAAAGAAGTTATATTTTATCTCTCGAACTAGTATATTCTAAAACAAGTTATAAGATGGGCTCCTGTACCAACACGAATGCGAACTTCGAAAACGAGCGAGTTTTTGGAATCGATAAAAAATTGTTTCGGTGTACTTATTGATGTGGAACTCACAATTCTTGTGCTATTTGCGTCGAAAATATAAATACTGTTGGTTGAAATCTTTCTAATAACAGATACAATTTCACCTCGTATGTCATCACTTGTTGAACCACTATTCAAAATAGTTATTCCAGTTTTGTCCGACTCATGTTGTTGAGCGATATGATATAATGTATTATGGATTAGCGCCTTGTGAAAATTCAGAGAATCCACTAATTTTTCCTGAAGAAAATATTGTTCGCCGTGTCTTAAGAAGAAAAGGGATAAAATTAACCTTGAATAGATGTGATGTCTTGAAGACATATCGAAAAATTCTTTGTTTTATTAAATATCTTCTGCGAAGTACGGCTTTTGTGTACGCTATTTGAAGTTAATATCAATATTAGGACAATATGATTTCATAACTGAAATTGAATAATCAATTTACTTATAGCCAGTATAAATGAGGGATATTTTCATGAATCATTGAAAGTAATTTTCACTTGATTGATTTCAATCATATAGGACTATCCTAATTTTTTTACCATCAAGCAATAGCATTGAATAAATGGCCATGTGTGTTTTATCAAAATGACATGACACTATGATATAAGGTTTGAATTTTTTAAATTGAGGTACTGGATACTAATTATGTAAACAAATATATCGGCACCCCAGAGGTAAAGTGTGTTAAGTCACAATTTCAAAATTACACAAAAGAGAGATTTTTCAGTTCGATTATTGTTTCAAAGAATGTGTACTGCCATTATTTCGCGACTTGATATACCTAGGGAGTCAAAAATGTGTTCCGCTAGCTAGAATTTACTATTGTGAATCCAATATTGTAAATAGTTCGTGTCTGAAAAAATGTGACTTAACATACTCTACCTCTGAGGTGCTGATATATATATATATATTGTCCAAAGTTATTTTCTTCAAATGACCAATTTGAATTAGGTTCATGATGGATTTCCTGAAGCTCTAGATTTGAAACTTTCAAGAAAAAATTACTGAAAGTTGAAGAATTTGGTACAATAGTTACCAGACCAATGACACTATTTGTTTTTTTCACCATGACCATTAAATCCAGCTAATATTTGTACTTTAATGTGTTTTTATGAAAAAGGTATTCAAGCTGTTAATGAATCAGAGGTTTAAGAATAAATTTTTACAAAGAATGCTCACGTACATCAAATTAGTAAATTCAAGAATATTTGAGGAACTCAAAGGTAGGTTGAAAGGAATCAAAATTAATTATAATACATTTAATTAGAAGAAACATAAAACACTTTAGATGACAGTTTCATATCTTGCATTCTTGTATCACAGAGGACAGGATTTCACTTTTAATGCAATATATAAAATTTTTCACTTGTTATTTGGAACCCTTAAGATAAAACCATTCGAAATATTCAAATTTTATTATAAGAGCTTACATAATATTAAATATTGTGTAGTATCTATAAAAAAAAATTTTGGGGGAGAATTGATACATTCTTGATACTTTATACACCTGATGTATAATTTCTTTCATTAAAGAATTTTGAGAAAAAAATTGAAAGATTTTTCATTTTCAACAAATAGAATACTTACACTATACATAATGATGAAATAAAAGAAAAAAGAAAGACAAGTTATCTCTTACATATCAGACTCAGATTTCTTGTTCTTCTTCTTCTTCTTTTTAGTGGATTGCTCTGATTCAATAGTAGTTTCAGCTTCGACAATACTTGTTTCTTCTACATTCTCATCTGCCTTCTTTTTCTTTTTTTTCTTAGGCGTTTCTTCAGCCACACTCTCATTTAAAGCTTCTCCATTTTGACTATCATTCATACTTTCATCAATTTTCCTCTTCTTCTTTTTCTTCTTGGGTTCCTCGCTATCAATAGTGGTTTCAGCTTCAACAATACTTGTTTCTTCTAGAGTCTCATCTGCCTTCTTTTTCTTCTTCTTCTTGGGGGTTTCTTCAGCTACACTTTCATCTAAAACTTCGCCATTTTGACTTTCGTTCATACTGTTATCAGCCTTCTTCTTCTTCTTTTTCTTCTTCTTGGATCCATCAGTAGTATCTCCACCATTACTAATTGCAGTACCGTTCTGCTGATCTTCATTTTCTTCTTTCATGGATTTACTCAGAATTACTTGTTCATCTATTGCTTCCATCATTACATCAATATTCTTTTTGGGTATATCTCCAGTTTCATAAAACTTGAGCCTGTCTTCCACTTGCTGCTTCAACTTTTCGCCAAAAATACTAGTTGGTTCATCTGAGAAGCAATCAATTCTGGATGCTATAGCGCATTTGTTTGCCAAGTAACGAGAAATACGGCCCTTATTCTTTGTACCAGCACGACCAATATATGAAGAATGGAACAGGAGACCATATTTGGGTGTATGACCTGCAGAAAAGAATAATTAATACATCAAAATCAATTTTATGAAAATAGATCAAAGACAATATTGTTGCTGTGTAGAATACTCACTTTTTGTTTTTAAAGCTCTGAATAATGCTTTCTCAGCACCTAAAATCTGAACTGTTGAAGCTGGACACTTAGCCAATTTTGTTAAAGATCCAGCATGAGCTATAAGTCTGGCTCCTACTTGATCACCAATTAAAGCTTGTAGATTGGGAGCCACATCATTCATTCTTGACTTCAAGTACTCAGAAAGTTGTTTTCTATAATTGCTAGAGGAAATCACTCTGTCAGCTAACATTTCAATCTCGATCAAGTCTACTGGGCTTATATCCATACCCATACTTGATTTTGATGCATCTAAAATGGCTTGGGCTTTGCCTGAGTCCATAGTTATTTTTTCAAGTTCTTCAAGAGATTCATCTGTTAATTCTTTGCGATTCTTGATGAATTTCGTCAAACGAGCAAACATAAAATTCTCTGGTACAATTTTGACAAGTTCTGGGAAGTGATAAGAAAACCATTCTCTGAAATAAAATGTGACTATTAAATAATTGAGTTCATACTTTCTCGAATAGATATAAAATTGTATTATAGATTACCTGAGTCGCATTGTTATGGTGTTAATATTTTTATCAATTTGATCCAGTATAGCAATTGATTGGATAATCATATTGTCCACCCTGTGAACATTGAACTTTATTTTTCCTCTTGAGTAGGCATGTCCCAAACCCAACTGAGCAACACCTGAACTTTTCAAAGTGAATCCTTTAATCAAGTGGTGGAAATGGAACCGAACACCTTTAAAAATGGAAAAATTTAGAGCACTGCTTGAAAATTATAATATAAAATCAACTGGAGAAATTGCAGTAACATTACCTCTTAGTACTTCTGGTACTGCTCCTGTATGATCACATTCAATGTTGAGGACTTCAGTTATAGCTGCTCCAAGCTTAGGATCACTGACTCCTAATTTAACCTTCTTCCGCTTGGCAGGAAGAGTTATATCGAGAAATTGTTTCAAATCATCTGGTACAATTCCTTCAGATATAGCATTGACATTTTCTAAAGCGGCAACAGCAGTTTTGAAAGGGGAAAAACTTTCAAGATGGACAATGCTATTGAATCTACCCAGATCACAAACAGCGGATTCAAGTTGGGGTAACAAAACACCAATTTCTTCGAATTCCTTGACTTTGAATACTCCATAGCCCGCCGCGTGTTCAAATAACACGTAAAGTTTCGACTGCAAAAATTAAACAATATTATACACTCACTGAAGATTAGAAGATGAAGTAACTTACCATTTTGGGAAATATTAAGTTATTTGAAGTACATATATGATATCCTTTTGGATATCTTCAAATAAAAGGCACCTTGTGCAAATAACAACACTCCCGAAACACTAACCAACTCTTCCGCAAACTTAACCTTTCTAAATTCACAAACGCAAGCACATGTTGGATTTCAAGTCTGGCCCATAGAAAAGTGTTCTTCTTCTTTCTTTTTCTTTTCTTAACGCAAACCTCTCATAATTTTGTCAATGGTGCATTGTGATTTGTGATAATCTATAATTTCTGAATATGAATTGAATAATTTCAAAATAATAGAAGCGAACCTCCAGGAATTTGTGGAAACTAATTTTCGATCCCTAATTTCATGTCATCAGCCCTGATGATGGAGAAAAACGGGGCGGCTGCGCATTACCGGTGCGTTCTGCGATGTGACCTTTTCAAAAATCTCAGTCCCAATTGTACGATATTTGCTACATCAGGTACTATAAAATTTGGAAGTGGATATAGTACGCTTTTTGTACTATAATTTGATAATATATATCTGCCATAATTTCAGTAGTGCAAATTCGAATATTTCAGTAATGCAAATTCGAAAATTTCAGTAATAGCAGAGATTGTTTCTGGTAATAGCTTTGATTCTAAGTATATAATTTCATAAACAATATTAATGGAAAACTTAATATAGTTGTCTGGGCATTGTTCAGTACTGCTTTCGCCATATAGGAATCGAACTGAAAAAAGCATGTGGATGAAAATTATAGAGTCTACTATTATTTATCTTCACTTCGCGAGTAGAATCGGGGAATCACAGGACAGAAACGTATACAATTTTAATATTCTGTTTTCTGTTTACTTTTCAGGATCTTGCATTTCTTTTGAACCAACAAAACAAATGTGCCTGTAATAATATGTTCAATCACGTCAAGAAAAAGTAAAACTGAAATTATTTGTATTCTCCTAGAACTCGATTTGAAATAATTCCTAATTAATGAATTGTGAGCCATGAAAGTACTTTTTTTATGAATTTTTCTCATTGAGATATTCAAATGGTATGAATGAAATAAACTTCCTTACTTTCAAATTATGGTACTATAATTCTGTCGAATGTATATTTGGCCTGGCTGTTGTACTATGATACTCCATCAAGGGTTGGCAACACTGCAACCAAGCATACTCTTAATCTTGTTCGCTCGATATGGCATTGTCCCTTTTGGAAATGCACTTGGACAAAAGAGAATACACAATCGTTTCAGATACCACAAAATATTCGGTTTAGAGTGATTCTCGTGGAGAATTCGACGAAATGTTTGAGGATTTTATGATTTCTTATTCATATTCGCATAAGCGAACGTATTAGATAGCGCTCGCTCAAGCAAGGATCAATGAACAAAATTGCAGAATCTTCATGAATCTAGGAGAAAATAATAGTCGTTGAAGTAGAATTTCAATATTTTTTTAACTTATCTGTCATGATGGAACTATTGAAATTTAACGTCTTCGAAAGGGGTAAATTGTCTTGTTCAGTAAACTTTACTTCAGGTGATAAAAATTATCCTTCCCGAATCATTGAAATCCAATTCCTGTTGACCTTAAATATGAGTGAAAGTTATCGATTTTCCTCTGAATTTTAGACTCATTCAAATTTTTTTTATCTGCGGTTCTTAAACATATCCAATTTTTCATGAATCAAGCAATTTATGAAAATTAAATTTTTTTCAGAGAGAAGATATGTGGACTGGGAAGCTTTCTAAAAAACCAATGGAGCTTTATTTTGATGAAATGATTGTATTTAAGTTCTCCTTCTCCTTATTGGTGTCATATATTTATCAAGAAATAATACCTCGAATCTTGGAATCACGTATCACAACAATAATTTCACGTATTTACTCCACTTTGGATAAAATCACACTTTGTCGACAGTTAACGGTGTACCCAAATTGATCGTGACCGAATTTTTGTTTGAGGCATCAATTTCCTCAACTCGTATTGCTCTCAATTGAGAATTCGAAACAACTATGTAAATATCAATACGTTCCTCTTTAATATGCCGATCACTTTCTTCCGTTAACAGTAAAGAGCGAACCTGCAGCCGTATTACCGATGAAACAAGAAGAAATTATCAGTATTTGCCAATAATGCTTCTCATCGAGATCGCAGTATTTTCTTCGTCATAAGAACACGTTCAATTTAATTTCCCATTCCGCTGTTTTGTTAACCGATTTATTGATTTTCAATTCGGTTTCTCTAAACTTTCTAGTCATCTGAACGGAATCATTTTTATTAAGTATTAGAAGTTTGTGAGGCTTGGATATGAATATTGGCTTGAATCTTCTCTTGATTTTCGCGGGTAAGTGTTAATCCTATTGTTATTTCTTGTCGGTCAAAAGTTTTTGTAGATCGTGCGATCAATTGAATCGAGAAAAAATGATTCCATAAAAACATTCAACTGAGATCCTCGTTTTATATTTTCCTCAAATCTCGAGAATTTTATGCTAACCAACAGTTGGAATGTATCAAGCTAACTTTTTACAATATTACACTATATTTCAGAATAATAAAACTTATATTTTGTCTTATTTTTTGAAGTGTAGGTATTCGTATTTCTGAACCTTCATTTCATTTTTCTTGGGATGAATATTCAAATGGTTATTTATTTTCTTCATTACCATAATGAAATATTCATTATTATAGATTGAATAAGACACAAAAGTGTGCTGAAATTATAACAATTTTCTTGAATATGAATTTTCGTACAAGAATATATTTGTAACCAAGTATAATTTTTTTCAGGTTGCCTCTTTCTGGGGGTAACTCTAACGAATTCCCAGTACACTTTACCAAACCAGCCTATAAAAGATGCTCTATACTTGCATAACACGTCGATATCAAATCTTACCTTGAGAGACTGCAGTTTTCGACCTTCAAACGATCCAAATGTTTGTCCAGATCAAGACATTCGTTTCATCCTTTATACTCCAAGCGGAAAAAGACAAATTTTCGACTATGGCCAACACGACTGGCTGAGGCAAAGCGAATGGGATCCCGATAAAGAGAACATTTTTCTATTCCATGGGTATGCAGGAGGAGATGGAACTCTTCCCATGGTAGTTCTTAAAGATGGTGAGTAAATATTTTTATTTGTTTCTCATTTGTAAACGTCAGTTTCCAAAAACACAATATTAATCAAGAAAGTTTGTTTTATCAAGTCACTAACTTGTAAAACTGACAGTTAACTTGCAAAATTTTTACAAGTTAGTAGTATTATTTACATTAGAAAATTTTGTTTTATCGTCATATATGTTGAAAATCATGGTACAATTGTTATTTCCGGTAACACAGATTTTTAATGATGAAAGAGTTGATACTGATGATTATTAACCATTTGTTGACTCAGAAACTGCTGAACTCGAGGACTGCAGAACCTTTGTACTCTCCTTACTACCAAATAATTTGCTAGACATTTCGATTTTTTTGTTGACCGAATCATCGACATAACTCATCGCAATTTCGGTGCTCTTCCACCCTCCTGCACGCTTCAGTGCTAAAATATCTCCACCCGAATCCGCAACCATAGTGGCTCCAGTTCTGCGAAAAGAGTGGCCAGTGTATAACTCTGGGTCTTTTAAACCTAAATATTTCGCTATTTGCTTTGGGACACCATCAATAGTGTGCTGGCCAGCATTAAAGGAAATGCACTTTCCATGTCGGTATGTCAAAAAAAATCTTAGGCTTTCTGTTCCAGGAGGCCGAAGATTTACATATTTTCTGTATAACATGCAGGGCTTGAAGCTGCAGCCATCATCGGTTATGGTGAATCTTCTTGTTGTTAAATTTTTTGTTTGGCGCAATGTCACAATAACAGGGGCATTTTCTTTCATTTCTAAGCAGCTTTTCAGCATAGACCATTTTGTCTATTGTCTATTATTTGTATTAGGGCTGAATCTAGCTGATAGTTGATTCAAGTAGACCAACAAAACATCTTCAGTTACCCCAATCACACTATTTTTGTGTTGCCACTTTCTGAAGTCGTCGTATTCTCGCTCGTACCTTGAAGCTGATTTTGCAGGTAATAAACTTGATGCTACACTGCTGGCTGCCTCAATAATTTCTTTTGGTACATTTATTTTCGCTTTCGCCAAAACAAATGTAAAGAAAAATAAACAGACATGTTCATGGCAACGCTTCCATAGCTTGCGATATTCGCGACAAATTATTGAGATTTTTTTGGAATTTATCTAACCTTTTTACAAATGAGAAACAAATAAAATATAAAACAATACACCCAAGGTAACGGGTTTTACTGGCTCAAGGTGGTAACTGACTCGCCTGCGGCTCGTTAGTTATATCCTTCATTCGTCAGTAAAAACCCCCTTCCCTTGCTAGTAATGTTGTATACTATTTTATTCGATATATTCTGGAACGTTTTGATTTTGTAAGCCTATATCCGGAATGGATCCTACAATGTTTGGTTCGTGGATTGGGGAATTTTATGTCAACCACCATGCTATAGAGCAGGAGTTCATAATACAAAAGCTGTAGCTATGTGCACCGGTCATTTGCTCACCAAATTGAGAAAAGATGGCTTGGACACTGATAAGGTTACCTGTGTAGGACATTCTTTGGGTAAGTTTGAAATGAATCATTCCAGTTTTCAATGATATAATTTGATAGGAACGTATCAGTTATATGCTCTTTCATGCCTAGGTGCTCATATTTGCGGACAAATTTCGAAATTCGTGGTGTTCAGGATGCACAGGATTGTTGGCCTGGATCCAGCAAGACCTTTGATAAATAATAATATAAAACTCAATAGCGGCAGTGCAGGTGCTGTACATGTCTTGCATACGAATGCTGGCCACTATGGCGAAGGAGGTAGATCGGGTCATGTTGACTTCTGCATAAATGGAGGGAAGGTCCAACCATTCTGCGAAAACGTGGGATGTGAGTTTCCAACCGAAAAAAATTTTTTGAGTTACTTATCTTTTGTGCTAATTTTTAGTCGACGATCAGTTATGCAGTCACGTTTGGGCTGTATGTTACATGGCTGAAAGCATCTTTCCTCACTTGGCGAAGAAGGCAGAGCCATGTTCTAGGAGGTGTCCTTCAGGGCCCCGTCCTGGGCACCGAATTGGTATACCAATTTATATGGGCCAGCAGACCCCCTTATCGTGAGTTCTACTATTGAAACTTTAACTCATTTCCTTTTTTTGTTGAACCATTTATTTTTAGGGCTTCTGGATCCTACTGTGTCAGAGATAAATACCCGCCCTTTTGCCCTACGGAAGTTGGAGGCTTCGGAGATCCTAGATGCTGTTTGAAGGCTCCAGACTATATACCACCATCTACAACACCCATGAATGATGTCGATAGTATACAAAATAAAATAAATAATTGAAAATTTTCAAATTTTTTATATAAAATTCCTTAATTCTCCGTTTTTTCCACGTCATTCAAATACAGAAACAGAATGACATGAGTCATCGACCTTAGGTTCTTCAGTCAACTCCTCATTCAAATTTAATCTGACATTACAAAGGTAAACAGTTTTAGGAGTGGGAAAATGTCATGTTTACATCAATTATACCAAAATCAATTAATCAATTATTTTTTCATGGCTAATACTTCAAGCATCACATCATTCGCGTCAATGATCATAATTGATATGTGACCTATGACTCTTTGTCAGTTGCAATTCTTACGAAATGACTCGGGGAATTATAAGGATGATCGTATATGGTTCTGTACTTGACACACAAATCGAGTTTCTAATCATTTTGTTATACAATTTAAAAGGCGCTAATTTCAAAACTTCACTTGGTTTAGGTACCTCAAGGATTTGTGTATTATAGGTCATTTCGTGTAGGTATCTGTGTGAAAATGTTATGAGAAAATTATGCTCAACGATAAGATATTCTTCCATTATAGCGATTTATGTTAGTAGGTACTGAAAAAATCAACCAACGATTAAAAATTGCTTATCAGTGCTCCATAATATATACTATTAAACGAATGTGACAAAATGCTAACATGAAAGTGATTGGGTGAAAAATTTTCAACATGAATAAATCGGGTGAGGATGTTTTGAATTACTAAGTGACTGTTCATCTTACTGAAACTAACTCACGTAAAACCTAATTTTCATCAATAATTTCGTAGAAGGTTTTTTTCAATAACCTTGTGAAAACATTCCATATTCATTCAGGAGAAATTTCGACATAATGGATTTTGTAGCTTCTGTTTTTTCAATTCATGATGAGTTCTCATCCTACTGCAATCAACTCGAGAATTATAGGAATTTGAAACTTTTGACGGAACCGACTTTTCATGAAATATAAACTCTCAGAATTTTAATTTATTGAGTTGCTGAGAATTTTTGCCGATCTCATCTGGAAATTGTTTTTCCAACAATAAATCAAATCATTTTCTTCTCATCTGAGAACTTTTCTCTTTTTCATTGAGTTCGAAGTTTTCTCGCTAAGTGAATAAATATTATTATTTGCCCGACTATTATGGATTGTTACATCCGCAAAACAATGATAGTACTCTTAATTTTCTGTCTATTTCATGAATTTTTGATGGGGTAAGACCTGTTGCTATCCACTTCTGGGTTGCTGGCAGAATTATGTAAAATATTTTTGATGAGACTTGTTAATAATTTGTTCCAAAAGTTATTTTTCTAATAGAAATTGAGTGTATAAACATTTTCATTGAAGTTCAAATGGTGAGAAAAAACTCTTTTTCAATTCACTACGCAATCTTGAAGATTGTTCTTTTAAGAACTGTAGCTATCGTTATCAACTACCCAAAAAATGATACAGCCAAATTGAGAAGAGAAGCTGCAATCGAAAGTTGATGAACTGAATAATTGTATCTCGACAGCCTCATTAGGAATTTTTAATAGCAGCAGATTAAAGAAGAATGTTGAATATAAGATAAAATGATGAAGATAAAAAGCTGTGAAGAAATCAGAGAGAAAAGAAACTAGCAGGTTGATTACTCACTTTTAGTCTTAGTCCACAGATGAAAGCTCTTGATCCCTATCGACTTGGGTGTGAAGAATTGAAAATTCATATTGATGAGGGAGTTTCACGTCAGTTTTACATATCGTGGAGCGATTAGATGACCGAACGAAGAAATATGTAGATTTGAAGCAATGCAGCCCAATGACGACAACTTGATCTGACAGAACAGAACCCTGATCAATAATTCAAGAGGAGGTAGGTGCTCCGCACTATTTGATAATTTTATTTCTCATTCAGTCTTTGTCTTGTCAATGTTTACACTTATGTAACCGATACGATTTGAAAAATTGCACAATTCCGACGAGACTTCAATGGACAATAATTATTTCGATTTCGTCCTTTGAATACTTATTCAAAAGTTGCCTAAAATCGCTTTCTATTGATATGAATCGTATTGCTCGCTCCTCCATCATTTTCATTTCTGGTTCATTAGAATTCGTTCGCATGAAAATTCGGTGCAGAATTTTTTCGGTAGAACCTTTTAAGCACCATACTGCCTCATCTTCTTTTTGATAGTCGGTTGACCAGGTGTGATCCGTTATAATTGTGGTTCTCCGGACAGGTTCACGGTTTTCCTAATTTGATTTCAACAGGATGATATCCGAGTGTTGTGAATTGATGGGACGACGATGATTCTTAGTGACCATTATGTGTGAACGCATCTTATATCTTCTCATCGGTGAGTTCATGAAGTTGGTGCCTCTTTTACAATCTTAGAGAATTAACGCAGTGTTTTTCAAATTGAACAATTTTGACATTTTTTGAGAATTCTAGGAAATCGCCTCACTTATGAAAGTTTTTTTTTTCAATTTTAAATAATATGAATTTTTTTTACACCTTACATACAGAATAATGTACCAAATTTGATTCATCTTAGCTCATTTACTCATATAAAATGAAAAATTTATAAGCTTTAGTGCTTCACTCCGTTCACTGATAAATCAAGGAATAATTAGTTTCTGATTTTTCGAAGTTTATTTCAATAGCATTTGATAAATCGAACTATGAATACCGTTTGTATTCATTTGACTTAATATAGGATAGGAAACAAGAAATGAAAATATATAACTCTATTTCATACCTAATTATAACACCCACATAATTTTATGTGTCATGAATATGGAGTAGGTACTATTTAGATATTAAATCACATAAATAATCATTTATATTAGCTTTTTGACCCGAACAAGCAGGAATAGAAAAAAATTTTGAATGATACTCTAGATTCCTGAGTGGTATACTTATTTTCTATCAACAAATTCGATCGATTTGAATCGAACAAAAGTTGGGATTTTTAAGCTCTTATATTCCGAAAAATTTTGCTTTTTTTTGGCATTTTTTGAAATATCCCATGAGGTATTGGAAAGTTGTTTATTCGTGTTTCCAAAACTTCCTGGAAAAAAAGGAGTTTTCGAAATGAACAAGTAAAATACTGTCGTGAAGATATAGTGTTCGAGATAATCTAAGTAACATCAATAATTTTTTACAGTGACAGTGAATCCGATAATCGAGGTGGCCTCGTGGCAAATTAACTTCGGCGATTGCCCATTAATTTTGAACGAGCCTTGTAGCACAAGGTACATAAAGTTCAAACTTTCCTATACGAGAAATGGCGAAATTCATAGGCAGTTACTGGATAACTTCCATCCAAAGCTGCCGAAAGGTTTCAAAGAGGGAGCTGAAATCAAAATAGTCATCCATGGATATGGGGGCTTAGAGTTGGACACTGGTACAACCAATGTAACTGCAGCATATGAACAGAAGAAGTATAACGTTATCACAGGTGAAATTACAGATCGATATTGTATAAACACGATTTTTGAAACGAATCGAGCATGTTTGTTGAAGCTAAACCCAGTGGCGTAACAAGGAAATGTGACCCATTTCAAAGTTTTGCTATATACAATGAAAAACTCGAAATAGAAAACAATGAATTCATGGCACTCGAAAATTCTCCATACAATGAGTTTTATCCGTCTCTGAAAAGGGTGACACACACAATGTTTAGTTTTATCCATGATTGGAATTATCAGAAGTCGCCCGTATGAAATAGTACCTAATGTTTAATATCCCACATGACATTAACTCAAATATTAACTTTTTAATATTTTTCTAGTTGATTGGGGTCTCTTAACCCATATTCCATGCTATCCCACTGCATTTTTGAACACGTGGCATGTAGCGCAGTGCACATCGATACTGATAGTTGGCCTGTTAGCTAATGGAATGCCACTGAAAAAAATTCATGTGATCGGATTCAGTCTGGGAGCCCACATTGCAGGCTTCACAGGAACCCAACTCAAGGATACTGCAGGCTTGAAACTCAGCAGAATAACAGGTATTAAAAAAATTTAATAAAAAAAAAATTTTATATTTTTTTTTGTGAAGGACTGGATCCTGCTCTTCCCTTCTTTGCCACATTGGACAAGCATTGGAAACTTGACGCAGGAGATGCAGATTTTGTTGATGTCGTCCACACCAGTGCCCTAAGTTTCGGAAAATTCGAAGCTAGCGGTCACATAGACTTTTACATGAATGGAGGTTCGATGCAACCATTCTGTAAGGATAGACCTTGTGAGTATTTACCTATCAAATTTTATTGTACTCAAAAGCGTCTTTCAAAATAGAGCTTTCTTCAAATAATCTTCATCATTTGTGGAACACAAGTGAAGACAACTTGCGTATAGAAACCTACTGGGACTTAAGCTATTATTGCTATTATCATTATACATGACACTACGAAAAGTTGGTAGTTGCTTCAATCAGATATCTCTACTACTGAAGGCTCAGTTAGATCTATGCCTAGCATAATTTTTCTGTTCTTTAGATATTGGTATGACCTATGTTAATACAAAGTCCTATATCTTGTTGCAGTGCTACAGTGCATTAAAGAACTTTGAGAAGAATAGTGTTTAAATTTGTGATGATGCGTATGCAAAGTCAAATGGGTATCAATTATTTAAATTGCAATTCGTGTTCTGTCAGGGCTTCATACTTTGTTAATTTTGCTCACGATTAACGAGTCACACTATATAGAAAATTTTTTTTTCATACGACACGAAATAGTTGAAGAACTGCAGAACATCCATGTGTTTTTTTTCTGTTTCAGAAGAAAATATTCGAAATTTCATCATATTTTGTTTTTCAGATCCTCCTTTATGTAGCCACATATTAGCTGGTTTGTATTTCGCGGAGTCTATCAAAAGTGATGAGAAATTTGTTGGAACTAAATGTGATTTCCTTTCACCAAACTTCATTTTAGGCGTATGCACATCAAACACAACTGCAGTTATGGGTGAACATGTAAATAGAAAGTGAGTCACATGAAAATTTGAAATATAAGAATAAATATTTTCATCTTCATGTATCTAATTATTAATCAGTATCATTTTATTTCAGTTCGAGGGGCATCTATTATGTTGAAACAGCAGAGAAACCTCCATTTGCGTTAGGCGATGTAGATTACAGTTATTTATTTTTTAAGTAAACGTATAGTATATGTTGTATATTTACTGACTGAGGAACCCCACATATATTATCTTCACCATCTATCTTTCGATGCCCATCAATCTTTATGAATACAGTTGTATTATTCTTTGAATTGACATAGGAATAATCACATGAGATACTGTACAATTGATGTCGACATGAACAACGTGTAGAGATAGGTACTTCAAGAATTTATTACTTTGAAATTCAATTTCCTCGTGAAGAGCAACGGATTCCGAGAACATTATTGACATTTATCATACATAATACAGAGTAAAATCAAACATATGTGATTATAACTCAGCTTTATTTAGCAGAGAATAGTTTTCACACTCCTTTAATTCATTTCCTTTGGCTAATTTGGTCAAAAAATGCGTAAGAGATTTCTTAGAAACGGGATCAACCATGATTCAACAACCAAAAGGGCGAACATGAATAGAAAGTTTAGAAAATGTACAAATTTAGATGAATAGGTATACCCTTCGACCATTTCCCGTGGGATGGAAGAATAAGAGATTAGAAAGTGAAGAGTGTTCAAGAAATGAAAGTTTCAAAATCCATTTCGAGAATAAATTTCCTATCTCAATAAGCTCCATTTAAAGTATGTAATGTATATAGATGGTCGATGAAGTGTACTGTTAGGACCCATTCCTGAGGAGCCATAAATTATTGGATTTATGGCTCTCAATGCTGTCATCTCTGCTAGCATGTGATTCATTGAGACATGAAGTTTGCGAACAATGGATAGGTACACAGATGTGATGTTAATGCCTTGTTTTCTGTAAACTAATAATGAAATATAAAAAATAAAAATACTATTGCTCTGGTGAAAGATGAATTACCGAAGATGTTCACCACCCTTTCAGGAATTTTTGATATAATATAGATACCTAAGCATACCTAAATAATGGAAAGTACTAGAATTTCATTTTACTTCATCAACTATCACAAATCCATATCAGCATCTCAGAGATAAAGTGTGTTAAGTCACATTTTTTCAGACACGAACTATCCACAATATTGGAGTCACATTAGTAAATTCTAGCTAGTGGAACACATTTTTGACTCCCTGGGTATATCAAGTCACCCAATAATGGCAGTAAACATTCTTTGAAACACTAATGGAACTGAAAAATCTCTGTTTTGTCTAATTTTGATATTGTGACTTAACACACTTTACCTCTGGGGTGCTGATATACTAAGCCTCTGTGAACTCTCCAAAAAAAGATTATTTTGTTTATAGCTTACTCATTTTGATAATATTTTTTGCGCAAGGCTTTGTTGGCCACTCACATTTTGGAGTGCATCAAAGGAAATTTGTTTTGTTTGTTTATTTTTATCTTAAACTATCTTTGATCAGATCTGAAATCTGCAATCGGTCAATCTATATGTGTATAAACATGATTGACCCGAGGTAATGGTTTTATCGAAAAAATATTTATTTCTTTTCTGAGATATTTATCGATTGAACAGGTGACTCGATTTATTGATGAAAGATAAAAAATGAACGAAGGAGTACGTTGGTATACACTCTACTCCCCAAAAAAGATATTATTGAGCCATTAAATTCATCGAAATATAAGTTGAATTTTTTTTAAATCTTGAGAAAGTGTATTAGTTATTTCAAAGAAATTGTTAGCAACAAATGGAGAAAGTACCTTCTGCTGCTGATATGATTCAGAGTAAACTCAAAAATTGACATCTGATTTTCCGAATTTTATATAGTTCTTCTGAACTTTATTCATTCAGGGATGTTAAAATGAAAAATGTATTTTTTCATTATAAATTATCTACTTGCTTTTACTCAAAGATGCAATCTATCAAAGTATTCTAACCGGAAGATCCAACAACAATCTTGTGAGGATATGAAAATGGCTTAGTAGGTCATCTTCAAGTCCAATGTCAACGAAGAAGCCGTCAGATCGAGATCATGATAAATCTAGTCTGGTGAAATTGATAATAGTTCTTGTAATCTATACTATGGGTTTTAACTTGTTGAGCAGGTTGTTTTACATAATTTTATAATGCAGCATGTGTTGTAATAGGTATCATCGTCATGCTGCGATCATTTATATCTTTACAGTTAAAATAATGGGTGGTATAAACTGCATGACAAAAGTGAAGAATGTCGAATGTTCAGTCTCGATCGATATTATGCCAAGAATGAGATCTTTTGTGTATTCATGGACAATTAAAAAATAAATAAAACTTACACAGTTTATCGCACAAAAAGTAAAACAATCAGTATTGGACATTGGTCCGACGAAATTAAAAAATTAACAATCATAACACCAAAAATTCATCTATAATTAATTCAGTATCTTGAAGAAACTCCGTTGGCTAAAAATTTTATTTTTGTTATATCTCAGACATGTGTTGTGATTTCTTCAACCTCGAGTACGAAAGAGAGTGGACTTTTCTTTTTTTTTAATACAGCACCCTACTTTAATATCTATGAAGGATATCTCGAATTAGGATTCAGATTAATAAAGAATATTTTATTTTTTCCTTTTAGGGAGTTAGTTAAATGGACGTTGAGGTCATGTTAGTTTTAGTGAATTGTCTTTTTTTCATGTATTTCAAGAAGATAAAATGTAATATTCAGCCGAAAATCTAAGAATTTATTTCCTCATTTTGGGAAGAATAAGCATATTCAACATAAAGCCCCAATGCGACTCACCAAAATTGGGGTTGAGGTTTTTAAGCAGAAGAAATATACCTATTTATTTTCGATATATTCGTTAATTTTGATAGAGAGAGTGGACTTTTATTTTTTGTAGTATTTAAATGAATGGATTTTTAAAAGAGATTCTGAAACTTTCGAAAGGATTTATTAATTTTTTCTCTTTCCGCACAAAAGTCCTGATTACTCTAATACTATATTATATTATATTATGCACCATCCTTCACCGAATAACAAATTTTCCATTTTTTTTTTCAGTTGGAAAGTTTATAAAAATAACAAATTACAAAACATCAAAAGAGCGTTCTGCAGAATTTTCATGAGAACTTAATCCCAAATAGTTCTTCAATTAGAAATATTTTTTTAAACCCTTTTCGAATTTGAAAACAATGATTCGTCACTCGTTACAGTGTTGGGTAGTGTATGTTAATATATCCTCAACTATTCCCGCTTTCTTCCACAAGTCTAGTTTATCAGATTTATACGAAATAATTTAATCCGATAATCGAGAAAATCAGCCGCATCTACAGATACTGTTTCTTGAACGATAGAATTTACCTCAATGCCTCTATTCGGTCCGATATTTCTGTATAAATACGCGGAAATAGCATGCGGACAGCATTAGAATCTGGTGTAAGTGGTTCATTACGTGAAACAACTAACAATAATCGCCTCAAAAATGTGCACTCAGTATTCAGACCATCATCAATGAACAATGATCTACTTAGGAGCTTTGTTCCTCGAGTCGTAGATTTTATTTTGACAGTGACTATGTGATGTGAATTGTGCAAAAATGGAAAGAATAGTTGTTGTTATTCTGTTGTGGCAGTGTAAGTGGACATTTCAGTCATTGGATAAACAGCATTTGAGCTCTAATTCTATTCAGAGAACATCTAAGTCTATATATTTGTTTGTAAGGAATGTTCTTCTTTCATTTTACTTCTAACACCTATCATTTGATGATACCAGTCTTAACGTATTTCGTTTTGATTAGTACGTTTCCTTTTTTTAGGATGTCAATAATTTTTAGAAATTTTGGCTTTGGAATAATTTAGATATCGATTGAAATATATGATGGATGGTGTCTGCATGATTCTGAAATTTTTTTAGGGTTTTCTCTTAGTCTTGGGAGCGAATATCACCTAGAAATAAATAACATCACCGGTTATCAAAAAGTATATAATATAATTTTCTGTTTGGGTGGAAATAACGGAATTTCATTTCGATTTGGAAATCATGACAGAATTTCATTATACTTATTCATACCATGCTGAATGCTTGGTTGAAATCAATAAAATGATAAATTACCACTTGTTAATCAAATTATACGGATATCTAAATCAAGCAATATACCGATAGGATCAAGGTTATCTGAACAATTCGTAATTTTTTATTCTGTGCAATTGTCTTCGATATTTATTGTTATTTGGGCGTAGAGTTTTTGAAAAATGATCTGTAATGTTTTGAAATTTTGCATGCTCCATCGTTCTGCTATTTCCAAAACCCGTTCCTACTTTTGCTTTGATTAACTTGCAATTACTATGAATTGCAAAAATTTCCGAGGGATCACATCGTTTTATTACTTTATCTTCATCGAAATCATTGAGAAACATTAATTTTTTTCTCTGCACAAGATATGACAACGATGCAATTCAGGACCGACTTTATTTCACTCATCTCAGTATAATATAAGTCAATTGAAAAATAAAAGAACACAAGACTACGTTCACAATATTGTGAACGTAGTCTTGTGTTCTTTTATTTTTCAATTGACCAAAGATGTTTCACCAAGTGTTGAGCGAGGAATCAATTTCGATAATATAAGTATTGAATTTCACGCATATCCTTTGAAATTAAAGTGACCCTGCCTTCAATCTTTCGTTACAACTGTTTTGTCCTTGAGTTATAATTATATGTTTATTTTGTATTTGTCATAATAATATCAATGAACACGTGTGGTTCGTTTATAGATTAACAAAGATCCAATAAACCGACATAGTTTTCTATTCTGAGAAGTAGATGTTTATTGATCATGATCAAAGAGATCTGGAGTAAACATTTACACTATTTGCAATTTGAGATGAAATCAGAAGCAAACTTCATTTCGTGCTCTATTAATCCTATTAACTAATTAAGGAAGTGAAAGGGAAATGAGATTCTTCCTATATTTCGATATGCACCTGAAGTTCAACTCTCATTTGTTAAACATTAATTGTTTTCGATAATTCTGTTATTAATGAAAGAATTTTTTTTAGTTGTGAACTGTCACACCCCGCCAATAAGCATATATGTGCCTAATTACATGGTTCCCGTACCTGAAGGTATGAATCAAAATTTGAGAAATGAAGGCCTCGTTTTGAGAAATGAAGGCCTCGTTTTGGGAAATTGCAAAGTTGTTATCAATGAGTAAGTTTCGGAATGAAATAAAGCGTCATGAAAATTAGAGAATAATAAGCAAACAAAAAATAAGTTCTATTTATATTCCGAATCAAATTTTCAGCCTTTGTCCTGATCCAGACATAAACTTTTTTTTGTATACAAAGAGTCATCCCAAAGTTCCTGAAGGGGTCAGAATAGGTTCAGACCCGCACGTGTCTAATCTGTCTTCAACATCCTTCAATCCCAAGAACCCAGTGAAGATAATCATACATGGATACAACTCTGATATGTTTTTAAATGTGTTGGTGGAAATAAAGGACCGTGAGTATAACTACCCTTGGAATGAAATGATTGATTTAAATTTCGTGACAAAAAATTGGTATTGAGGAAAGTTTAATGGAAAAGATTTAAATCTTTTTAATACCTTCAACTTTCCATTTAACTTTCTTCCAAAGGACATAGGAGATAAACCGTTTTTAAACTGTCAAAGCTCATCCCCTCCAAATTTCTGAACACCCCTAAATTCATTTTGCCTTTTCCTTTTTCAATGATTTTCATCCTACTATTATTTTTGTCAAGTGCTTCCGTACAGCTCTATAATGCATTCGATTAATTAGAGCTGCTTCAGCTAGTGAGGAATGATCGAATATACATATTGTTAATTTTAGGGGTTTGGTTAAAAAAGTATTCAGATTCATCGAGAAGACAATCTATGTGAAAGAAAGATTATTCTATTAGCTCATTCAAAAACCTTTAAATCGAAGTGTTTTTTACCTTTCAGAGTACCTTAAAACGAACGATTATAATGTTTTTGCTGTCGATTGGTCACCTCTGGCTCAATCTCCCTGCTATATTGCTGCTTTATGGAATTTGAAACACGTTGGTGTCTGTACTAGTCAATTAGTCGAAAGGATAAGGGAAATGGGAGTTGAAGATATACATGTGATTGGATTCAGTTTAGGTAAGAACAGAAAGGAAAATGCTACCGAAATTTCGGCAGATCTGCCAATTCAAATTTCTGGAAAAAGATTTTATTCTGAAATTATTTTAGGAGCGCACGTTCCCGCACACCTAGCTAACGCTATTCTACCTTACAAGTTACCGAGAGTAACAGGCTTAGATCCTGCAGGACCAGGATTCATAACTGCAAGTAAAGAAAATAAGCTTGATAAAGATGATGCAAAGTTCGTGGATGTGATACATACCAACTGTTTCATGCAGGGTCTTGTTGAAGAGCTTGGTCACGTAGATTTCTATCTGAATGGTGGCATTGTTCAACCTGGATGTTGGGCAGAATCACGTAAGAATGATTATTTTGATAAATGGAATCTATTCTATTACTAGCTGACCCGGCAGACTTCGTACTGCCCCAAAAGAAGCAACTTTAATATTATAATTAACTATTATGGTATGATACCTTGAAAGTGGACATAAAATTGTTCTGTACAGTATGTGTTGCTCCAAAAGTTGCCGTCTGGAAACAGCTTTTGAATGTTGGCCAAGAACTGTTTAGAATCATTTACTATCCCAGAAACTAAAGAGCGAAAGGGATCTGGTGGTGGAACTAATTGTGGCAATTGGCAATTAGTTGAGCTAGCTGGCCCGGCAAACATTGTTCCGCCTTAGAGATGGATAAAGTTGTTTTTTTTCAAAGGAAATATATTAGGTGAAAAACAAAACAAAAATACAAAAGTACAAAATATACAAAAAATTTAATTGCAATGATATAGCTCACTAGCTATCTCAGTTAATATTGGTAGTCACAAAAGTTGCATTAAGGCACCGTTAACCTTAAAATTCTATGTGAATTGTTGTTTTTCAAATGGCACACCCTGTATTTTATTTTCCTAATCGGTAGAACTCTTTCTTCTGATTTCAAATATTTATACATACTTTATTGAGGTTGTTTTTGACAGTTTCTGAAAATTATTGGTATTTTTTGTCTAAATCTAAGGCAGCTGTAGAATGCCACTCGAGAATGCTGTAATTTTTTATATCGGAGTTCCATTCTATGGTCTCCTGATTGTCCCTTCTTAACATCATTGGACACTTTTTTATGGGGATATTTGAAATATAAAATGCCCGTCCGCAAAATATCGAAGAAATTAAATTCAGAATAGAAGAAGAAATTGAGAACCTCAATATATTCCATAAATGTTGAGGAAAATGTTCAAAAACTTTGAAAAAAGAAATCGACTCTGTCTAGAAATAAGTAGGGGTCATTTGAATCCCTAATTGAACTTTCAGTTAATAAATAAATAATATAAATATCAGGTGTCATTATCCACGGTCCCTTTGATATGAAAAAATTGCATCGTTCTCGTGTGGCATTCCACAACTGCCTTTGATTAAGAAGAAAATATCTATATTTATAGAAAACCGCCAGAGATACTCTCAATAAGATGTATTTGAAATCAGAAGAAAGAGATCTACCGCTGTTAACCGGAGCGACATCTATTGGCGTTATTCGCAAGAAAGAAAATTATTTCCTATATTTTTTTTTATTTTATCAAATTTTTCAGGGTTTTATGGTATTTTATGTTAACCCCGCCGTAGAAGAATCCAACAAAAAAACTTTCATAAAAAACAGTTCATCCAATCTTGAGTTATAAATGGTGTAACAAACAATATGGCCGACTGAGTTTTATATATTAAGATTTTTGATCTTAAATTTTTACTGACATGTTGCATGTCCACGTATACTGTGGACCCCTTTACACAAGATTAACTTCTAAAATAAATTTCTCTACATTATAAATATCGAAAATTAAATTTTTTCAGGGTTCTTTGCCTGCAATCATCACAGAGCACCGCTGTACTTCGCGGAATCCATAAATACCAATCTTGGATTCTGGGGTTGGCCATGTCCTTCCTATTTCCAGTATATCCTCGGAAACTGTCCTCCCAAGGAGCCGCAGATCATAATGGGGGAACACGTCAACGGATCGTCCACAGGAGTGCACTTGGTGATAACGGAATCAGTGGCTCCATTCGCGATTGGAAAGTATACCGGTCCAGCCATTGAAATATTCCTGAAGTCGAATGCACAGCGGAAGGATGTGTTGAAAAAATACAAGCGAACAATCGAAGATTTCCTCTACGAGGAATCTTTTGTACCTGTCGTGTATAACAGGACTTATTTGAAGGAACAGTTGTACGAAAGATTGGCTGAAGAGGTTCTGCCAGAAGTGTTTTCGGTTTGAAAGTCGGTTTACGAAGTCGAGCAGTGAGTGCAAGAACTTTGGGCGAATAAAGAAAATGGTTATCATGTAATTTCCACTATTTTTGAATCCTTGATGCAATAAAGGATCGCCTTTGTTTCGCAAAACAGAGTAAAAAGTGGTTAACAGTTGCTTTTTTTATACCGAGAGTAAATATTCCAAATGCACTTAGACTTACTATATTACTTCTTCACCTATTTCATTCTGTCGATCAGCAAATAACAAAGCCCCTAATAAAAAAAAGTCTTCAATAACAAAAGTATTACAAATATAAAAGATTTTACTTTGAATGCTAGTTCGAGAGTAATGTTTACGGACTAGGAAGACATTTTAAAATTTTTCATTAGCATTTTGCGAAATTCAGGAAAACATAGTGAGGAGTCAAAATTTCAATCTGAAGAAACTCCAAGATTGTGAGGAAGTCCAATTCAGTCATTCGAGATCGTTTTGGTGGAAAAATTAGTATTAAGCTATCAAACAATTTGAATGTCATTGATGGATCAATTCACCTAACAAAAGTCTCTTTCTCTTGAGTCCGTTTCATTGTATAATCTTTATTTTTGAGAAATTTAAAAGAAAATTACACACAATCTGAGAATGCTTCTAGGATGTTGTTCTACTTTTCCGTGATTTCTAAATAATCGTGTTAAGGAAAGATTTCACGTTTTGCGGTTTTGTGGAATGCATGGTTTTACTCTATTTTGCCACAGATACAAACAGAATGTGAAATAGTCATAGGAAAAATGAAAAAGAATAACCTCTGATATTTGTGGTCTGTGATGTTGAGAGAAATGATCAAGACACATCCAAGAATATAAGCGGAAACTATTACCACAATCTTAAGAAAGACATGAGGACAATATAGGACATTTTTGGTCTTTCGAATTCACCTTATTCAAGAAGCTATAGCTTATGTCATTTTACTAACAGCTTCTTAATCAGTCTGTTCATCGCTTGTTTTTCATTGAAAAGCCTTCCAGAATCGGACGAGTAGGTTATTATAACCAGAAAAGCTAAAAATTTTACATAAATGTGGAAAACTAGAAGAAAAGGTGAAAATGAGTACGTGTTTGTATGATAGCATGGGATTTTTAAATCCTGAAAAAAAAAATAAGGAAGGAACACGTAGGTTCATTTCAGTAAACGAATAAAATATAAAATAAGTTGAGTTCGCTTGTCAAAGCTGGGATTTTTGGACAACAGGAGTAAACATTGAATTTCTTTCGTGAAATGAGATTTCAATATATGATATGGGGGTATGGCAATGATAGGGTAGTTTCAAAATTCAGAAACATTATTATATTCAACATTATAATTTATTTTGTTACAATTTTCGTAAATCCAAGAATCATTAGAGGAACTGCTGCAATGAAAGAAATCAATTAGGGTTATTCATAACGTCATCAATAAAAACATTATTGAGGTTTTACTACTAGCATTTTCTTTATGAGAAATCCAAACCATATCGAAATGTGAGGACCTTGGTTATATTACAATAAAAAATATCATTTTGTGAGTTATTTAAATAAAATCGAAATTAATTGAGCCCGTGAAGAAAGAGACAGGAAAATCTGTCCATAATGAATTCCTTCAAGCCTGACAAATATGGAAGTGTTGACTGCTATCAGCCACCTACTAGCTGCAGTTCAGCAGCTGTTGGGGGTTTATCTGAAAAGAAGATGACACTGAGGATCTCTTGGAAGAATAGGTATAGGTACATTAATTCTGAATATCTTTAATTTTGTGTTTATAATAACTATATAACCAGATGAACTTCAACAATCAAGTTTCCTAGAGAAATAATTATGTTTGCCCATGATAAGTTTTTCAAAAAACAAACTTCAGTTAGAGTTTGTCTCCAAGAATCTTCCACCCCAAATAAATTGTATTTGTGGCAAACAAAATGGTCAGGAAGTGAGTAGGTACTATTGTAGAAGATTTAAAACACAACTCACCAGGACAGAATGAGAAAAGGCAAGTAGGTATATCTCTATTGCTTTTAGATAAAGCCAGATGTTACAATGTCAAAATTTGTAACGGTTCATTGCCGGGAAGAGAAAGCAGCTCTATCAGTCGACATTATTGAATTTCTTTCCCTTCGTCATTTTTCTTGATTGGCCTGAATTTGTCTAATTGAGTTCACTCATTTCTATGTTTACGATGCCATAAAGTTATCACGGACCAACTGCTATGAATGCCATAAAAAATTCCTTGTAAAGGATTATTATTTTTATTTTATGGCAAATGTCGATTTAGTGGGTGAAATTGTACAAATCTGAAATGTATACAGAGCAAGTCATTTCAATTCCAATTAGCCTATTCTCTATCCTTTCAAGTTTGGATATGGCCCCAACTGCCTCCAGCACTTCCTGTCTTGGTCTCTCCTATGCCGGCAAGTCATTAATTTATACATATATTTCAATAGAAGACAGAGGTTGCAATTTTCAGATGGGAATATGTTTTCATTGATATAATGGATTTTTTTCGAACTCAAAAAGCCACAGATATCTTTCATGTTCTTTATTATGGCCATCACATTCCATAGATATACCAAAGTTTAGGTGTTACATCTACTGGTTTGAAAAACTTCAATGTGCATGTTATAACTGGGTGGCATAGCTTATTTTGTAAATTTAAAATGGCAAAATCTGTTTATCTATACTGAATAGCAAAAAATGTTAAGGAAAAAAGTGTTTCTTTTTACCTCAAGAATGTACTGTTGAAATATATGTGCAAGTCAGACTCGCCCTGTATATTTGGATATTATCGTTTTATTGTCCTATTTTAGTGTTTATTTACTATACTTATTTCATTTTGATAATTCCCCAATCAAATAGAAAATTATTTCTCAAACAGAAATCTAAACTTTAATATGATCATTAATTATTCTGGAGTGGAAGTTTATGTCCTAATAGTACCTCAAAGTATGGCACAAATTACAATCACGAACATGTGATGACATATTTCTTGAAATTTATGGAAAATTAGTGAGCTTTTATCAACATTAACCTCTAATTCCATAATTTTATAGACAGTTCCGAAACTAAAAACTAGGAATAACTATGTTGAAATATGTATAATTCAACGACAATTAGGAAAGTTAATAATTCAGGAGAAAAATTGCTATTCTTGCATATATGTAACAACTTGAAGATATTTCGAATGAATTATTTACGAAGTACTGCTTTCTTTTGATAAAAAGGTAATATTTATTAGCATTTTACCGAATTTTGCTTAGTAGATTAGTTCAAAAGGGAAGAGAAATGTTGGAAATGGAAAAAACTCTACTTCTCTTGATATTTTCCATAATATCTAATCAGGGTAAGTTGAAATGAAATATCGTTAGATTGGTTTCATTCGCAACATTGTCCAATATCTCTTTTTAAGTAGACATGAATTAAAAGCTTGAATTGTGGGATATTGTGACCCTCAAACTGAGAAAAAAATGATTGGTCGCCATATAAATCTTCAAATGGATTGGTAATTTTCTGATCAATTTATTCAAATTTCCTAGATATTTGATTTGGAAAGTTTTCCAGGTTTATATCAGTTAATTATGTTTTCTCATCTGGTTGTTCGATCATGATGCTTCTTATTGAACAACGTATGCTATCGTTTTTAGTCTTGCAATAATATTCACCCCAATGAATCTATTCCATATTGTTCAATATGAGTTTCATCTAATTATTCTGAATAATTTCAATTCTAACATACGGTTCTTTTACAATTTTCTTCTAAAAAGATAATGCAAAAAAAATTGATTTGAAGAACTAAAAGTATAGATTTCTGCATAATTTCACTCATCCGACCCCACTGCAATAGATTTTTGGTTATCAGTAGGGTTTCTCTTGTTGTCCTCAAGGAGTTGGAGTCCTTCGCCATTGGGTTTTACGTTGTTATCATCAAATTTCAGCAAATTTTTCCAATGAGAGTTCATATTCCTTACAATATTCCTTGCTGAATTGCATTCACCAGAACCTGTCGAAAAATGTAATCACTTTGTCAATAGCAACCAACAATTTCCTCCCATACAATAAATGTTATGAAAATTTATAGTAGTGGATTTTCCTCAGTATCATTCAATTGTGAAAAACCACACAATGATGAGTCGACATGATAACAAAAACGGAAAACGATACTCATGGGATTTGAAATGAAAATGTGTGAAACATACAGACAGGGTGTGTGATTTGTAGATGATTAATTGAATTGGGTGGAACATTGATGATAGTCATTCATTTCGAGTTTTTGCGAATGTTACCAAATTCACTGAATAATATAATAATATAAGATACAGATTGTGAAGGTAGCTATCAAGTGCATATTTCTTGAAAAGTGAAATTTACAGTGCTTTTCATCGATAACAGAAATTCTAAAAAAATATCATATCTCCAAATTTTTCAAAAAATGTTTGTTATATGCATATACATGACTTCGATACATTTTCAGAAAGATCTATAGTCAAAGTAGTTTTTAAGGGCATTCGAACAGTCGAACATTTTAATCTTCTTTCCTACTAGCTCTTGAAGTTGAGTTTATTCTCAGGAAATATATTCATCGATAACGATGAAATAAGGAATGAATAAAATAAAATTATAAAAAAGGAAAGGGTCAAATCATAGATTAGAATAGATTTTCTCGTTTGTCCGTTTCGGTGAGCTGAACACCTGTATATCAAGTGTTCCAACTGAATCAAGCACTTATTTGGACATGGCATGCTTTGATGCAGATTTAACTCATCGATCCATCAAATTTACCATATTAATTCTTCTTGTCAAAGTGGGTAAAAATTTTTTCCAATATAAAACAGAAAGAGACGGAAATATATTGAATGACATAGGCCTTGATTAAACAATTCTAATAATTTTATAATTGTAAAAGTCAGTTAAAGATAATGTGCAACAAGCGGAAATGTACATGCTCCTTCGATAACATTAAGCTTATCGTTTTCAGTGCAAGAAAGTTAAATTTATGGAAAATATGAATGGAAATCAGAAACTTGAGGATATTATTCACCCAATGCAAATTGGAACGAGCTTATTCAACTGAATTTATTTATCGATATTCCAGTTAGGTATCTCCAGATGATCTCTTTTTGGTCCGATTACATTTTCGGATTGAATTCTGAGATTAAATAAATTTTTCAAAAGATACAATACAGTGACAATAATAATGAAATATAATATGATATGAACAAATTTTCCAGCGAGAAATTCTGAGGAGGACAGCTCAATGGTATTTCCTTTTTTGAACAGAACTTCAATTACTTTGTTCGACGAACACAATAAGCCAATAACAGCGTTTTTCGTACGCCCACCAGAAAGTCGGTCAGCAGATGCCACAGAAAGAAAAATGAGTAAAATCCAATATATTCTGTATACAAGGTAAAATTTCGATATTGAAAACTCTCGAATATTGAACAAGTGGTTTTTCATAGGGATTGTCCAGAAGGAGTGAGTATTAAAAATGCGGAGGAACTAAAAAACACTACTTTCGATTCGAAAAAGGAGGTCAAATTCATAACCCATGGTTGGTTATCCAGTGGTTCGGCAGATACCTGCATAACCATCAAGGATGGATATTTGAATTACTCAGATGTAAACGTCATAATAATGAATTGGAGTGAGATAACTGACGATTACTTTTATATTACCCCAATGACGTCAGTTCCAAAAGTTGCACATCATTATGCTATTCTCATCAATGACATGATCAACCACCTAGACGTTGATTCCAGCAAGATTCATCTAATTGGACATAGTCTAGGAGCACAAGTTTCTGGTTTGGTGTGGAAAGATATGGATGGAAAAAAACCCGGAAGAGTCACTGGTGAGTTCGATATATAGTGACAAGATTTTATTAAATCAATAATAATAATAATACAACCGAAAAACATATTCATAACAATCTTTCATTTTTGTGATACTTACACAACTTGATGCTCAATTTGACACAGTAAACAACCAATATAATAGAAACTGTGAGGACCAGAAGAGGTGGTAGAATTATTAGTGGTATTACATCTAAAAGAATGAATTGATACCATGGAATATCTATAGAAGATACCCTCAGATGAGGAGCTCCCCCATTTTTAATCACATATTCGGTCCAGAATATCAATGTTTCCCTTGGAGATATCGGTTTCATATTCATAATGAAAGATCTGGTTTCTGCATTCTTTTTGTATCTGCAAGAACTGATTAATAATTCAATTCAAACAACATATTGCATCTTCACCTTGGATCCTCGAGTATCTCTTTGATTTCCATATAAAGTGAAGATTCGTTTATTTCTAGAAAATTTATAGTTTTTGCATATCCCCCTCTCTCAGCCCTTGCAGAATTCAAGAACTGGTCCGCTTTCATTGGAATAGCAAGCATAGGTACACCACTATTGATAGCTTCCATCATACTGAAGAGGCCTCCGTGTGTAATGAAGAGTTTAACTTTCTTATGCCCTACAATGCAAATATGATAATGTTATCATCAGATGTATTCAATATAGCAGCATTTCTTAATCAATGTCAAACATGCCGAAGCTTCATTCATCTGAAAGCTTCAGAGCACGAAATTCTCTACAATTCTACACAACAGGGAAGAGTTAATGCAGTTTAATAAACAAAATTGAATAATTCGAGATTTGCTGGGTCAAGTTTTAAAAGGAAAAAGTATGCCTAGTTGATAATGGCTAAAATTCCTATACCTACTCAAGATATCCTGCTGGGGAAACCATTTTCTTGCTATGATATTCGTAATATTTCTAGGCATACTTTCATTTTCCCATTTCCAAAGAATAGTTTCGTTCAATTTGGAAAAAACCTCCATGAAAGCGTTCAGTTGTTCATCTGGCATATCTTTGCTTCTCATGGCAGAGCCCATACTGAAATATATGACTCCATCCTTCGCTTTGTCCATTACGTCTTGTAAGTCTTTCGGTAGATCTCCTGGAGGGTTTATATGAAATCCCCCAATGTCTATCATGCTGGGAACTTTAGGAATAGGAGTATGAAAGCTCAGATCAGCATTGAGGAATGTTAAAGATGTGTTATACATGACTTCATCTAGATCAGGAGCGCTCGGGAAGTTTTGCTTCAGAAGCTTCCTCTGAGCAGGAATCCTTTGGAAATGAAATAATATTTCTTGGAGTAGATACAGAACCGTATTTTGTACTCTCTGCCAATAATTCATCTTATCGAATTGGAACAATATATCTGGTATAAAACTTGGGAAAGTAGGATTTCCGACATATCTGTTAGTCCATTGACTGGCATCTATGGAGCTGAAACCAATCAAGGGAGCATTGAAATGTTGTCCTAAGTAAAACAGAGCCTCACAGGCAAACTGTTCCACAATAACCAAGTCAAAGGTACGATTGCCATTGATTAAGTCTTGAAATTTCGGATGTGCCATGAACTTTTCCAAAAACGGTGCCGATAATTTATTGGCCATCAAGGCTAGAAGAAACGGACTCTGTCTCTTCCTGTAAAAACTTGCAGATCGACCTGAAAAGCAGAAACTAATATGAGACATGAGATAAATTCAGTTCTTTCATAGAGGGAGCTCGACAAAACAAAATTTGATTTGCTCTAACTATCGTTTATAGTTCATTAACTTACCAGATATTTTGGAAAAAACATCTATTATCAAATGTTCTCTTTTTTTTCTCTGTATATTACTTCAGACTCAAAAAAGTTTAGAGACCTGGCTCAAGACAGAATTTATGACAGGTAAAGGACAAGTTTGAACACTTGTTTATTCATGAAATATGGTTGAGTAATATCGATACAAATACTTCCTAAGTGAACATGTAAACAATAATATTTGGTCGGATGTATCACCAAAAGGTATTATCTAGACACCGTAAATTCACAACTTCCTGCGAAATAGTCAGGACCGTCACTAGGGGGTGGGCGTTCTCCTAGGAAGCCATGTTTTTCGACTTGGGCAAAAAAATCATATATGGAAAAATAAAATACCGAATGAAAATGCAAATCTGTTCAAAACAAGAGTACCAACCAACTCTACTATGTATAATATTTCTCATTCTACTCATAAATATTCTAGTCATACGCCCTCTTTACTTATTTACCTTATAACTTATCTAGCTTGTCTACTGTCTACAATGCTAGTTTTATGCATTTATCAATGCGTATGAAGTTTGAGAAATCAACGAATTCGTTTGGTTCACACTAAAAAAATTAAACATTCTTGTTTCTGATTGTATCGAATTGTTTTACTTTACGTAGAGTTGACTTTTTTTGGGACTTAAAGTTGAGGCTGTTTGGCAAGTAAAAGCCTTGAATAAATTGCAGAGTTAATGCGAAAGACATTTTGGTTGTCATTCATGTTATTCAGTGAACAACCGAGATAGTAATGAGGTGTCTTGGACATTTTAATGAGTTTTCAATGATGGGAATTTTTTCGATAGTTTTTGTGGAATTCCATTCCAAACAGCGTTGTTGTGGAAACCATGAAATTTATAAGCAGGTTGATCGAATTGATAGAGGAAAAATTGTTTGGTTAGGTATATACGAGGAGTGTAAGAAAATTAATGAGACACCTCTGTCAGGAGTATGAGCTTTTACAAAAGTTCAACCGGTCTTTGGCGTGCAGATTTTTCATGAAACGAATTTTGTTGTTGTTTCGGATATTAATGCTATCGAATACATTCAGGTGCAAAAATTCGAACCAGCACTTGATTATTCTCTATCTATTCTCAGAAGAATTCATGTTCACTTCATAGTATCGAGTAATTTCGATAAGTGCATCGAATACATGAAACGTATTTTCTTGTTTTCCTTTAGTTTTGAAGCAAAAAAATTAACAACTGTATTCCGATCAATATCTTCATGTTGAAGACGATTTGACGTCCTGAATTAATAACTTTATCGTTCAGTTGACACGGTTTCCAAAAGAATACTTCAATTGATAAATTTTCTACACATTCGTAAAAAAAAATGGTTTATTACCATCGGATGCCACAAATGCTATAGCTCTAGTTCTAAGTGTCAACTCTACATCAGTCCGAAGAGCTGTTCAAAGTTCTGATAAAGAATAGGTACACCAAAAACCAGATGGAGTCTCTTCATTGAATTTGGGAAAACTATTGGTTGAAGTGGTCATAAAGAAGTTTCATTAACTTCATTAGAAATATGTATTATATAAAATCGAAATATTGGAATGAAAAGGCATGAGTTTTAATACCCGAAATCACCTATTTCTTCAGTGTTCTCGTCTCAGATAAATTCGTGGACTTTGAATGAACATCAATCTTCAAAAATTACTCACTTCAATTACCTCTTTTTCGAGAAAAGGCAAGGGGGTAACTTCTATCAAACAATCGATAAATTTTGAGAAATGCAGTGAAAAAAAATTTATTGGTTCTCAAACTTACTCCATGATTTGTTGAACAGACCATCCAAGTATACTTCCTCATAATTCTTCAGAGTTGCATTCCTCGAGAATGGACTAACAACTGTAACAAGATGTCCTCTTTCCGCCAAAATATTCATAAGCGTGCTTCCGGCTATGAAGTGGCTGAATCCTGGCGAATAAAACACCCCTAAAATTCTGGCACAATCAACGGCACAAAGCGTCACAAGAACTGTTAAACACCGATGAATAAATAACATATCCACTCCGTGCGGTCCACCAAATTCGAGCTCTAAGAGAACGTTTCCGATCCAGAGTGGTATTTGATTGTGGTATCGTAGCTGTTCGAATGATTTTTCCTCTTTTCCTCGACGATAAGCGATGGTGGTTATCGAGGCATATTTTTAGTTGACCATTTTTGCATTCCTTGGTAAAGTGAGTAATGGTGGTAAGATTTCTCATCCTGTTTATTGTCATGTGTACGTCAGTAATTATTATTCGGGCAATATCATGTTAATGAGGATTTGAAGTATGTGTGTACTCATATGCAATGTTTCCGTCCTTTATATTCAGATGTGGATTATGGAGTTCGACGCACCTTTCAATCAAAACATTTTCGATGAGGTAATCCTCTGATGGCCTTATAAAGGCCAAGCCATTAGTTTAACATTCAGTTTGCTCATCTTTTCCTAAGAAGGATCAGCGAAGGCGAGATGACGTCAAGCTATAACGCAGTTTTTGAAAATTTATCCTCGATAGAGAGATTCACATTTTCCTTACAAAGGATGTTTTTCGACGCCTATCTCGAGCAATACATGAATGCCCTTAATCTTACTATCCGCATTTTTTGTTTCACTTACAATATCTCAAACAAAATCATTTGAAAATTCGAAATAAATTGAAAATAGGCGAGATTCAGTGAATTAAAAACATTGCACCTCTCAATTTAACCTGAATTCAATGAAATGCTAAGTTAAACAAGAATGACCATTGTATACCCGATGAAAAAATTAATTCTTTCTCAAGCCATAAACAATGTATAATCTTTAAAGAAGAAGAAAAGCTGTTGGTTGAATCACTATGTGAAACATACAAGGAATATCCATATTATCCTATTAGTGAAAGTTTGAAAACATTTACATAGGTACAGGGTGGTCAGATTTCGATGTTTTAGTACTACATTACTACATCTCCTAAACTAAGCGAGATAGAAAAAAAGTAATATATATGTTATGTTCTCTTTTTTCGAGAAACTTAAATTACTGAAACCGCAATTCGCTAAGGTGTCTAATTTCCATGCTACAGGGTGTTTTTGAAATTTGGCCAATTATTTTAATTGGCTATAACTTCCGCAGTATTGCCGCTACGACGCTCTCGAAATAAAAACATCTTTAGGGCAGTTTTTCAGTACTTTTTACCAGTGCTTTCGAAATTTCAGTGTCTCTAAAAATTTAAGAGAAATTTAAAAAAATAATTTTTTTCAAATAGAAACCATAGTGGGCTATGGTGATTTTTAGACTTTTCTTAGACAATTTCAAAAATATATATCATGATATACTTCCGAGCTTGAATATAAAAATTCTGAAAACAACACTTTTCGGTCAACAGAATTTTAAACAGGTGAAAAGAAATGAATCAAAATCATACTTGATTTTGTTGATCAAAAACTGTTATTTCAGAATATTTAAGCTCGGAAGTATATCATGATATATTTTTGAAATTGGTTAAGAAAAGTCTATTGAAAATCATCATAACACACTATGGTTTTCAATTTCTCTAAAATTTGAAGCGGCACTAAAATTTTGATAGCACTGGTAAAAAATACTGAAAAAACTGCCCTTAAGATGTTTTTATTTCGAGAACGTAGCAGCAATACGGTAATAGCCAATTATAATAATAGGTTAAATTTCAAAATCACTGTAGCTTTCAAACTATACACCTTAGTGAATTGCGGTTTTCAGTAATCTGAGTTTCTCGAAAAAAGATAACATGACATTTATAGTAATTTTACTATCTCGCTTAATTTAGGAGTAGGAGATACAGTACTAAAACATCGAAATCTGACTACCCTATACATACATGCTCAAAATCTATTCCTACTGAATAATGAAAAACTTTAAGACGAATGAAAAAGCAGTATAATAATATACACCCTGTGCACACAGCTTTACCATTAATGATATAAGGGAAAAGATTTCAGATTTTAGTTGAAGTTTACATTAGTCGAGACAGTTTCGAAACAATGTTTGGTTAATGGTTGGGAGCCTCAATTCAGAGTCTACAGGGTGATTTGTCTGATTCGAACGATTTTATTTATAGCTTCTCTATGGCTTGATCAATTTTGATGGTATTTTCAGTGTAGAACAATATTATGTTGTACTTTCTATGGTTCCAACACTTTTAAAAAAAATCAGGGTAGGAATTGTAGTAATTTCCGATTCATGTTGCAGGTAGAAAAAACGCCATGTACAATGCGTTGAAATATTGCCATAAACCAGACATTGTTTCGAAATTGTCTCTAAACTTCACCTAAAATCTGACGCTCTCCTCCGGAATCACCCTGTCTAAGGTAACAAAAATTTTTCTAACCAAAAACTATGAAACATAAAAATTAATAAGACATATCATATTGCCACCTCGAGCTGTACTCTGATGCGTCTAGACCGCCAGGAACAAGGTTATCAAGCTGAAAGAATCACATTCCAAGATGTAATATACATATTTAGATTTCGGAACGTGTGTTTACCATATCTTCATTTTTCAAAGATGACATGTAGAAAAAGTCTTTCCATTAAGGTAATTGTATTTTTGAAGGACTGGATCCTGCCCTTCCAGGCTTCGATCATATCGTCATGTTTAATGAAAGGATTTCCAACGAAAGTGCTAATTTCGTTGATGTAATTCATAGCTGCGGTGGTATACTGGGAATTTTGGATCCCGTAGGACATGTAGATTTTTATCCTAATGGTGGCACCGCAGCGCAACCTGGATGTTCCTCTGTAAGTATGTTAATAAAAAACGTAAGAGGAATAGATTATAAAATCTGGTTATGACTTCTGAAATAATAATCATGAAGTACATAATGTAGTTAGAATTCATTCTTCGGAAAAATCTTGCTGATATTCAAGATAAGAAAGTTTTTTTCTCCACATAAACTCAAACGAGAAACTTAATTCAACAACATAAACTTTACAGATCTTTGAAGCCTGTAGCCACGGTAGGAGCTGGCAATTTTTTGCGGATAGTTTACTCTTCCCAGAAAGAAAATTTCACGCTTTCAGATGCGACAGTTGGGATGACTTTATGTCAAATAAATGCAGTCATAACGAAAAGATCATAATGGGAGAAGAAGTACCACCCACAGCTAGAGGAAAATATTTTCTTAGGACAAATCCAGACAGACCGTTTTCGATTCAAGAAACCCGATAGACAGTTATTATTATTATTGCCGTTGTAGGTGGTGAAAAATTATATTTGTGAATCGAAAGGATTTTTCTTTTTCTTACTTCAACAATCTAGTTTCCAATTGCTGAATTATCAATGAAGTGATGATGACAACAGCGTCAAAATGAGTTGAAACAGGTTTCTTCTTCTTCTTCTTCTATGTATTATAATGTGTCTGTCTGGTCGCTATCCATACAAGAAACAAGTTTATTTATTTATTTTGATCATGGAACCATGGTTTAATATGAGAAACAGAAGAAATATCCACGCATTGTGAATAAGTACTACTTCCCTTCATTTGCGAATAACATTATAACTTTCATCTTTTCCATATTTCATATTTTTAAGTCATCAAAATTTACAGTAACTAGACACATCAGAGGATTCAAGTAGGTAGACGCTCAGACGAGAATGACTTCTCGAGTACTTTCAGATGTTTCTCTGATATTCAAAGATTGCTCTTTACCTCAAAGAGAAACCACAATGAAATAAAATCGTTGTTTTAGGTGATTTATTCACATGAAGATGGAATGGAAATACTTTTTTTTCGAAATTGCATTTGATGCAATCCGACCTGTATTTTCATCAGTTGAAAATAGCCCCAGAAATGTTAAAAACATATTAACCAACTTTTCGTTGTATTCTATTGATTGTTTCACTCATTTTTCAAACGATAACATTCAAACTCAGGATGTTTACCTTAATTGTTCATTGAAACCAATATACTTAAATACTATTAACCAATAGAAAAATTCAAGATAACCCACCAGAATTCGAGTTGACTATGATGAACATTGCTTGTAGAATGTCGGGAAATATGAATAATACTATAGAAATTCGCATGGCATGATGAAAAATCAATATTATATATCTTACCTGATTATGCATATTATGGTAACTGTCCACTGCTCTGAGATGCCAGGTAAGATGACAATTATTTGAAACATTCGATCTATGTTCTGATTTTAAAGGGCGAACACACAAACTACTGGAAATTTCGAAAACTATCACGAAATTTGTATCTTCGCTCTCTTTTATTGACTTCAATGGGGAAATAGGAGTTGAAGAAACATATCTGAATGGAACATTAATGATGAACTTCGCGGAGAAAGTGAAATTTGAACTTTTCAATGAGTGAGTTAAAAAAGAATATAAAAATGATATAATAATTATTTCAATAAAAATATTTTTGGTGTTTTGTCAGGTTGGTTCCTGATGGAGTTTTCATCAGATACCCCCATAGCGAAGAGAGCACTTTTTTCATGAGGAACCAACCAATAAAATTCATAACTCACGGATGGTTAGCAAGGGGAAGCGAAGAAATGTGCCAAACTATCAAGGACCAATATTTGAGCGGTGCAAAAGTTAATGTTTTTGTCGTCCACTGGGACTTTATCGCTGTGAGCTATTTGTATTTATTCGTAGTGAATAAATTGAAATTCGTAGCCGACTATTACGCTGATTTCTTGTCAGAATTAATCAAACTATACGGTATAGATCCCGGGAATATCCATCTGATAGGACACAGCCTTGGTGCTCATCTATCTGGCCAGGTTGGTAACAGATTGGCATCGAGAAACCTGAAAGTTGGAAGAATTACTGGTAAGTTACCCTTATCAACTCAATAACTCAAGATTACAAACGAACATTCTTTTCTTTTAGATAAAATATTTCTGCATTCTACAATAGTTCTTTGTTTCTTTATTTCTCATTTTATTCTTGGGTTTCTTTTACAATATCAGTTTATATACTTGAGTATTTTTCCACCTTTCTCTCAAGAACGGCTGATATTTTGTTCAACTAACCTATTTTTAAAATTTTTCGAAATCATTAATGGTACCTTATAACGTCCTAGGAGCATTGACTGTTATCCAGAACTGCTTTCTTTCTGGAGCTCAGCAGTTTATTCATTCACTACACAGAGCCTACATGACTTATCTGCTTACTTGCCTTTGCATTTGAATAATATTGGAGCCCATAGTATCATGTCAGTAGACTCACCATTATCTCATGCTCATGGAAGCTTCAGGAGTTTAACTAAGCAATCCAGGATTTTTCTTCCAGAAAATTTATCTCTTATAGTTTTGCCACTGGTTTTGGCCTTTTGCTGGCCAGAAGGGAGGTGCATAATTTTTCAATTTCCTTAAATACTAAATTCTTTGAAGAAGTCACTTCATTGCCAGTTGCTTCATGGTTTCACGGCTCGCAACGTAGTTTCTTTGTCCCTAAGAATGTAGTTAAGCTCCTCTGAAGACAACAAATGCTTATGATTTTAAAACTTCAGGATATTTGCTTCTAATGGGATCATCAAATTTTTTATCTTAAGAACTTTATTGCAGGATTAGATCCAGCCTATCCAGGATATCAGGAACAATTTGGTCTGGAAAAGTTATCAAAATCTGATGCTAAATTCGTAGATGTTATTCATACTTGCGGAGGGACTCTTGGCATCATGGATCCTCTCGGACATGTGGATTTTTATCCCAATGGTGGCTCTAATCCGATGCCTGGATGCGATAGATTTTGGGTAGGGAATCAAGATTATTTTGAAATGAGAGAATGTATTTTATGCAAGTTAGGGCTTAACACAGACAAGAACATTCTTCAACCTCTCCAACTTGAAAATTTTAGTTCTACAAAATAGATTTCCCAAAAAAATGTAACCTAGTCTTTGTCTGATACAATTGAGTTTCTTGGATTACCTATATATCAAAACCTCAAGTGGAGTGAGTAAATAATAAAACTAAGTAGGAAGTATCAACTCAAATATGATTAAATAGCTTGATGTAAAGATGGCAAAAATTCTATTACACTAATTAAATAAATAAAAAATAAACTGGTACAAATGTAAGATTGTATTCAAAGGGCTGAACGAATTTAGCAAATATTTTTCGGATATTACTCAACATTCTTTCGGACACGAGTATTGTATGTTTCATTCGTATCCTCTATGTGCACATAAGAATGCTGTGAAGATTACTTCGAATTTAAATAATGGGAGTTTGAAATGAAACCAATCTTGATTATTTCAATGGCATGAAGTTGAATTATTTTTCACTATCTAGAACAACTTGTAATAAATGCGATCTTTTCCAGTCACAAAAGCAATGTAGTCACAGCAGGAGTTGGCAATATTTCGCTGAGAGCATCACCAATCCATTTGTTGCTGTTCGATGCGAATCATTTGATTCATTTCGGAGTGGAAAATGTACGAATGACTTCGTCGAATTGGGAAATAACATTTCTACTGACGTGAGAGGGTCTTTCTACTTCAGCACGAGCAGCATTTCGCCATATACCAGGGGGATAAACGGAACTGTTTACATTACTACGAAAAAGATCCAAGATGAAAATTTCAGAGAAGAAACTCATCGGTTTCAAGATTTGTTTTCTTCAAAGTATCCATACGAGCAACAATAAAAAGAATGTATATATGACGATTCTCAGTTCGATTTTCCATATCTTCCGAATTATTTGAATTATTTTTTGATTATTTCGTATTTGAAGAAAGAATATGCAGTATCAAATATAGAAAATTCCTAAGTGTAAATGAAGAAGTAACTTCTTGATCCTGCTCGTGAGTGTGATGATACTTCTGAACTTTTTTGTATGAATATATGTATAGGATGATACATAATCTTGTTATATACATATTCAGCGAGATTTTACAGAGCTAAATCTGCTTCTTCCGGCCTAGAAAATCTAAATGAAAATGAGACAACATGAAAACAACGCACAAAGTGTCTTGGAGTACAATAAAGAAAAGATTTTCTCGAGTACTTAGAAAAAGATTCCGTTTTTGATGAAATATGAGTTGTTCAGAGGCAATTCTGCCCTGTCAACAAGAATGAAATAAAGTTTTGAATAAATAGAATGACAGGTACATAACCTTGATCAGATAATGAAAAATTTATTTTTGAATTTTTGTCAATGCCTTCTATGCATTTTGTAGGCACTTCTTTCAACACAAGACGACTGGCTAATAACTAACCTAATCAGGTAACATGAACTAGTCTCTCTACAAATTAATTAAAATTAATTTCATTAATATTCAAGATATGGTGCAGACATCGTCTGAGATGTATTGATGAGTAATTCAGATTTGTAATAGCTTGTTTACACATTGAAGCAAACTGACTTCCATAAACCAAATTGAACTGAACGAACTGAAATTGAAGTTCTTGGTGCTTGATCGTGGAAGTCGGCTATATAATAACATTATTGGTTATCTAAATATTTACATTCACTTATCAACTAGAGAATTTCCGTAGGCAAATCCATCCATGCACGCATGTTAGTCATATTGACGGTCCACGTGATGCATGATTTAGGATGTAATAAATAAAAGCTATAATGCAGTACACCCCACCTTGCATTATTTCCGATTTCGCCAATTTTTATTGATCAGTTATTGCTGATCGAAACTGATATTTTTCTCAGAACATTCTCACTCGAACCTTTGCTCATGCAGTTTTGTTTTTCATGAATGCTCCATTTATGATTACAATCATGGAAAGGTAATTAGAGAAAGTCTGTTATCTTCAAGAATATTTTTTTAATCGATTCATTTTTGATCATGCAGAAAGTGATCGACTGATTATCTTAATTGGGTTTGATATTGTTGTTTCAAATGTGCGATTTGATCGTCCTACCATTCGAACAATCAAAGAAACGAGATATTTGAGTTGGAATTTTGTATTTGACGCAGAAAAATCTTTTGTTACGAGATGAATGCAGGTGAGTCAAATGAGAATTTTTTTCTCATCATCAGTACAATCGATTATTTCATAATTTCTCAGTAGGCACGCTGAAAATTTGCCATAAAGATTCATCATTTCCTTTTTTTTTTATTATCCAACAATCATTTTAAAGAAACAATGTTTTTTCGTATATCTTGTCCACTCTTATTCTCACCGAGTGAGATGTGATTCTATCTGAAGAACCTCTTTCGTTCGTTCCAATGGCGAGTGATATTCAAGAATTATATATGTTCTATGCGGGGAACTATTCGGACGTTTTACTGACTGCTGTAAAGCCAACGCACTCATTGTCAACCTGAACAAGACTCAGGTCATAAAATTCCAGATTCGCAACTCTGATTTGGTATCTAGGTTTGTTATCAAAACGAATACAGGATTCTTGGGATCTTTGGAGTGTGTCAAATTTCTGGATCTTTACGTGGACTGAAACCTAAGATGGCACAGTCAGGTTGATATCGTATGTAGAAAGCTAAATAGATCGTATACCGCCATTCATCGAATAAAGGATTATGTCCCTATTGATGCTCTGATGAACGTATACTATGGCTTAGTCTATTCCTATCTTTGTTATAATGTTGTCCTCTGGGGTTCTTCATCTGAGAGTGATAGAGTTTTCATCACACAAAAGAAGGCAATACGGCCTCATGTTCAACTTTAAGCCACGAGAATCCTGCAGGGAAATATTCAAAAAGTGAAAGTTACTTACGTTTCCTTTTATCTTATGTTTAAGTGTATATTGTTCGTCAGAGTAAACTTGGCCAGTTTGACGATGTGCTCTGATTTCCATAATTATGAAACAAGACAAAAGAATATAATATGAGTTCCTCAACATAACACGTCAAAGTACGAGTCGTCGCCAAGGCTGGCTGGATAACTTTTTATAATCACCTACCTAATAGTTTTAGAGTGTTAAATGATAATGAATTTAAAGAAGAAGTCAAGAAATTTTTTGTTGAAGAATGTTTTTATAGCACTGGCGAATTTCTATCTTGCTCGTTGAAATTACCAGGCATTTCATTTGCAATTTAGTATTGACATGTCCTATACATAGCTGTATTGTCTAAAAGGATGAATAAATTGTATTGTATAATTGCCGGGGTGAGCTAGAGTTTGTATTCTCCCTCGATTTGATCGTCCTACCCTTCGAACAATCAAAGAAACGAGATATTTGAGTTGGAATTTTGCATTTGAAAAATCCTTTGTTACGTAATGGATACAGGTGAGCCAAATGATAATTTTTTTCTCATCATCAGTACAATCAATTATTCCATAATTTCTCAGTAGGCACGCTGAAAATTTAACATAAAGATTCATCACTTCCTTCCAATTTTTTTTATTATCCAACAATTATTTTGAAGAAACAATGTTTTTTTCGTATATCTTTTCCACTCCTATTCTCACCGAGTGAGATGTGATTCTATCTGAAGAACCTCTTTCGTCCCAATAGCAACTTCAATCAGTCATTCTTGCCGTTTCTCTATTATTTCTGAATTTGCAATTAAAAGTATTGTAACGAAGCGAACTTCGTCACTAAGAACAGTCTGTATATTTTCCAACTATTTCTAAATTCAAACACGAAAGTATTCGTGCTTTCGTATTGTGACGAGGTGAACTTCGTTACCATAATCATCCTTTATATTTTCCAACAACTTCAAATTCTTACGTAAAATTATTTCCAGTTTCGTATCGTGAAATTCTAACAAGCCAATTTCAAATTCCAGCCTATGTAGAAAAACTTATGTTCGCCGTAGTCGGCGAGGTTATCTATCCCACGTGTCTTTTTTTGTGCAGAACGGCAATCGTTTTGACAAATTTCGAGACTCGAAATATTCCCCTTCCAACCGAACCTATGAATGCGGCGCTTTCAATCGGATCTTCAGTTTTTTGGTTCCGATGGTCAGAGTTTTAGTTCCGGAGAGTTTTCCGTCGAGTTTTCTGATAATTTCAGAGATCTGTTTTAGAGTTTTGCTCTTATACTTCGAAAGTTAAATTCTAATTGCCGGTGTGCGCTAGAATTTGTATTCTCTCTCGTTCAGTGTTTCCGACGAGTGAAATAGGACCCGAGTTGTGTGTTGGACAAGAAATCCATAGGATTGGTAAGACCTTCTGTTCCTCCCAACTAATTTTGGCGGGTGCGCCAATACAATCTCAACCTAGGTTACTGTTACTCATTATTTCTTCTCGTGGTCTACGTCGAGCTATCATTGAGTTGATACTCTTCCATCCCCTGAAAGAGTCGGTGTCAGTGCTCCCTGCTTGTGGCTACCGATGAACAGACTCTTTAACTTTGAGGAAATATTAATTATATTTACCGACTGTAGCTGTCATCTGGCCAGCGCATTTCACTACGATTATTCGAACTCCATTGTGGCGGACGCACCGACGTGCGCAGTCTTGGTTATTTTCCATACGCCACCTGCTCACCTCGCTTCATTCTTACCCGTCCGTCATTTCCGTTGTTTGCTTTGTAGCTATTTTCTGTATATTGTTAAATTTGCTGCTTTCTACCTCATTCATTCCATTTAAGTACCGTCAGTATACTGCAGCATTGTGGGTGATATTAAAGTGTATGTATTTGATAATACTAGTTGGCCCACGCAACTTCGTCTGCCCAAATTCATTCAATCTGACTATTTTGTTTTCAAAGTATTTCGGTCTCCGATTGAAGTACTAGTTTGAACGAAAATTAACGTGGATGGGAATGTTGAGAAAATAAAATGATACCGAAGTTATAAAAATACCGTAGGTGTTTTGAGATATGAAACAGGTTTATTCACAAAAATATGTCATTGGAAAATTAGCTTTCAGGCTGAAATATTTTTTGTGTTCTTCTTTCGTTCACAACGGCAATGAAACACGATGAAAACTCATTTAATTGTATTTTCAGGTTATACGAAAGAATTCATACATGCTGCACCTCCTATCAATTATTCTCTAGCTAACGTTTCCAAGTCTGAAGTCACATTCATGCTACATCAGGATGAGAATCTCCAAGGGATTCCAGTTACAGAGCAGAATATCGCAGGTCTGATAAAACATCCTGATATTCCTTGCATCGTTTTGATTCACGGGTGGTCGCATTACAACCAAAATCCTTGGTACCAGAATTTCATACGAAAATACTTCCAGTTGAAACGGTGTAATATTATTTGTGTGTATTGGTCAAGAGCATCCACAAGAACCTTCCTGGTTTCTGCTGCTAACACTAAACCTGTAGGATCCATCGTGGCCGAATTTTTGGCGTCTTCATCCATACCCATCAGTAACATACATATTATAAGTGAGTATTTTATGTTTCCCTCATATAATAATTTGATTACCTTTTCGATGAATCTATCGAAATATTTTACGGGAGCAACTACTTCAAGAAAAATATTCTGATTTTAAAATTTCATAAATATTTAAAAAGTTATGGAAGCAAGAAATTGTTTGTGTGTATCACATTTAAATATTGGAGGTGGTTTCGAAAAACACAGGGAATTTCACTATTTATGCTTTATAAAAATCTTTGGGTCTGAGTATCTTGGTTTTACAGTTAAAAATTAGAAATCGAAAAATATATTCATCCTTTCAAGGGTTATAACTCGACAAGGGGTGAGAATTTGAAAAAGTTTCATTTGACAAACAAGTCATATTCTTGCCTAAAGCATCACCTCCTAGATATTTCGTATATCATATTTTCAAGATTTTCTGAATGAATTCTTTGTCATCGTCAGGTCATTCATTGGGAGCTCATGTGGCCGGTTTTGCTGGCAAAGTGCTGATCAAGAAAGGAAAGGGACAGCTTGGGAGAATAACAGCTCTGGATCCTGCAGCTCCAACAATCGAAAATAAGTATGTAACGGAAGCCTTCAGGTTATCATCAGACGACGCGGCTTTTGTTGATGTTTATCACACCGATGCCGGCTATTTCGGGTTTACAAAACCTATTGGTCACGTGGACTTTTATCCTAATTATGGGAAAGATCAACCTGGATGTCCATCCTACAAAGTTGATGGTGATTATTTATTACTTTATTACATTTGCCACTACATCCCATCACACCTGACTTAATTGTTCTGAAGATTATCCCAACAAAGAACGAAACGTCGCCAGATTGGAAAGCAGTGTATAATTTCAACTCAAATTCTTGAGGTCAATACCTCCTTCTACAGTTTTGAACAACAGGGATAGGAATCAATTTTCTTTTTTTTTTGTTTATGTTGTAAACTATTTCATATTTTTTGCATTTTGATTATTATATTTCGTCCATGTTACGTCTACATTTCCAATTTTACGATGTTTCGCATTATGATTTTCAAATCATGAAGTATCATGGCTTCCTCTTCTAAATTGCATAACAATACCAACATTCATGGGAGAACTATACATTGAAATATATATCCTTTAAAATGGATTTTACTTTACGAATATTCTTCATTATTTTTTCCGTATTTTTATAGAGGCTGCCAATCATATACGCGCCATAAGTTATTTCGAAGAAACGATAGACTGCCAAGGATATGAAGCATTTCCAGCGAACATAAGTATAGATGGATACGAGTTCAAACTAGATGTAAATTTTCAAGGGGAAAAGGTGGTGATTGGAGAACATGCTTCCACAAACACAAGGGGGATATTTTACTTCAAAACGAATGATGAACCACCATTTCTCATGAAAAATTAGCCAAAGCCTATTAACACAGATAAAAAATGTTCATGATTCATATGATATAAATTTAAAGTCAAACATTCATGCGAGTGAATAAATTATGGGTGATTTGAGACAATTGTTCCAAATGAGAAAATACACGGTATAATGATGATTAGTGTTATTTATGTTTATGGCATTGCAGACCTTCATTGTAGGAATTTTGATACAGACTACCTAATAGTCTCATTCGGCTGATCTATAATCAATTCAATAAAAAAAGTGAAAACACTCAAATCCTCGGATTTCGATATGAAGTGTATTTTATTCAGTATTATCGCAGGTAAGGCTGTTATTCATCTCTGAAACTTTTGAAATAATCCACATTTCATGTACCTAATTTATTTAAGGCTTACTACATCAATTCCGTCATTTTGTGCATCACATTTACTGATTCTACAACTGGACTTCATAGAGTATTCATTTCCATAGTTGGTTAGTTAGGAGTAGAGAGAGTAGAGAGACTAATTTTTTTTATGAAACTAATATGTCACCCGGATTTTTCACAACTACTTCATGAAAATCTTTGTAGTAAAGATATATTTTGAAAATTCGTCATTTTCAGATATATCCTTCATTGCAGAATATAATCTGTTGAACCGCGTATTCACAAATAAGTTTACGTGATGCAAGTGGTTTAAGATTTTGTTATTCACAGTTTTTTTTTCATTCAGCTTAGTGAGGGCTTTCAAAAAATTCAACCCAGTTGATATTCATTTTTCAACTAAATCAAATATTGATAATTGATTGAGCGAAACTCTTTCAACAACACTCAAGCTAGTGACTGATGATTGCAGTAAGGATAACTACTGTGATAACGATGGCATCTACATTTTGTGAAGAAAATAAATGTACACGCTGTTATATATTCAAAAGGCTCCCATTGAGCAAGATTCTACATGAAAATGCCTATGAATTTAAGTTAAATCAATTGGAATCTATTTAACCAATATCCGAAATATTATCTGGAAATGACAAATTTTCAAAACTACTCTGTATCATTGAAACAAGATCACCAAGCAGTAATACGATGTCCAAGACTCACTCTTATTTCTCTCCTCACAAAACCTACGGAAATTCTACAGTTGCTTTCCTCATTAATGCTGAAATAAACCAAAACTGTCTAAATTTGAATCAATTCCTGTTTCTGAAGTTTCAGTCTACACACAAGAAATTTACAATTTGTCGGCAGTAGAGTTAATCCAGCTTCTTGAAGAAGTGGTTCAGGTGAGGGACGGAGATGTGAAGGAAACAGATGTAAAGTATTTTTTATCAACAAGAAAAAACCAAGGATCTCCCAAACAGCTGATCAAAGAGAAGTCTACTGAGGTAGACGTGGACAAGCCAACAAAATTCATCATTCATGGATGGATCGAAAATTACAAAATTCGTTGGTACGAAGATATGAAAGATGAATTACTGAAATATGGAGACGTCAATGTGATATACGTAGATTGGGAAAGGGTGGCCAAGTCGTATTATATTTCCTCAGCCAAAAATACGAGACCAGTGGGTACGTGTATGGTCCATATTCAATAGAAAACAATTTCGGTGCTTGTTCAATTGTCATATTATCATTTAAAGCTAGAAATAGGTCTCAGGAGCAATGAATGAAATACAGCTGCCTTTGCTGCGTTCTAAGGCCACATATTTATGTAAGTTCCTTTGAAGTTGAATTTTCGAGTTCAGATCTTAATTTGTTATTATTGAGGATGCCAACTTTTTTCTTCATGGTGTCAATAGATCTGCCACGATTCCAAGATTCAACTGAAACGTCAGACTGAAGTAAAGCTGCATTCATACGAGAACGTTATGAAATACTTCACTTCAAAAAAATAAGGCCTCAGCCGGGGAGGAAATTTGCTAAATATCATATTCCTTACCGACTGAAATACAAATTTTCCAACATTCTGACTCCACATGCCGCAATGAAAATACCGTGTATTATTGTGAACGAGATATTCTTGATAATGGAATATTTGTTGGTACATTATTTGGGCTGTTTCCATTATCTATACTGTTGGAATTTACCGACGTTTCGGCAAGCATTCCGAAACAAGTTTGGCAAAGACCGGTCCTTCTCAGGACCAACAACACCCTGATGACGGCAGGCGAATGCTTGCCGAAACGTCGGTAAATTCCAACAGTATAGATAATGGAAATAGCCCAAATAATGTACCAACAAACCCTGTATTATCCTAATTGATAAGAAATATCTATTGCATTTATTGCTTCGAGTATTATTACTAATGCAGATCTTAAAAGGTGTAACCGAATGTTTTCTAATCCACCATTAGTCCAATGAATTCAGAATTTTCCTTCGAAAAGATTCATACAAAATAAAATGAAGGTTTTTAATGTAGATCTAGATGTCCTCAAAAGAAAGAGAAACTATGACCGATGCAGGAAGCGAAAATTCTGGCATTGACTCCACGGAAGTCATTGAAGAATGTATACATGTATTCATAGAATGAGGAGACAAAAGGGAAGATGAAGGAAAAGAAAATTAACAGTCTAACAACATTTTGTCGAACATGGAGATCGTGGAAAGAACGAGTCATATTGAAGGCAAGAATGTAACGAAACGATTGGTTGTACAAAAAAAATTACCCCATACCTTTTTCTTAGGAAATTTTATCAGCTTCCATTTCAACCTGATGTATTTTTGTCTTAAGTTTGATAGGGACCCAGATATTTACGCGAATTTACATTGGAGCACGGATTTTAGCCCTTTAGATGAAAAACCTTCATTTGCTTTTGTCCGAAAATTGGGCCCAATTTGGCCTTAATGCAGTGGACTACATATGATCCTCCAAAGAAGCAACATTGTCTAATTCCTGCATCACAACATTTCAGGGAGAGATCATCGGTCGTTTTATCGTAAAAAACAAATTCCCGCCTCAAAACATACATCTCATTGGGCATTCTCTCGGCTCACATGTCGCTGGTTTCACCTCCAAATACATAAAAAGAGCTACGGGCGCTCAAATTGCAAGGATAAGCGCCTTAGAACCCAGCAGGACCGTATTTCCGACTTCCTGATATTACGGAGAACGATAGATTGAACAAGGAGGATGCCGAAATAGTGGATGCAATTCATACTGACGCAAAATTTTTGGGATTGGATAGTCCTGTGGGAACACTGGATATTTATGTGAATGGAGGGAGCAGGAGACAACCAGGTTGTCACGATGGGGGATTTAGTTTTGATTTGCAGGAAACGTTGAGGAACAGTGAGTCAATAATCCTAGAGTGCTTGGGAAAAAGAGTATAAGTCAAAATTGGTGGTTTTTGGTGATTCAAGTTTCTTTGTTTTTTTTTGGGGACTGTGATAATTAACTATTTTGAATTTAGTTATATTCTACTTTGTTATATTGCAAATGACTTATTCTCTTCATTATTGAAGGACATATATATGAGAAGTAAGGACATCTCTAATTCTGGTCATTTAATGACTTAAACTCCTTTTCCCGAGCACTCTCGAATTCTTTTTCCATAAGGAAAAAGGGGACTTTGGTGAAGGTGCAGAATATCCAACGACCTTGACGATCAAAGATTTCGACGATTTAGATGGAAAAATTAATCAGGTGTTTGAAAAATAGGTATCAGAAATGACAAATAAAATTACCGCCCTGAGGTATTATTACTCTCGTCTTCTATTCATAGCATAATATGAAGAGAATGGAATAAACTGCTCCACATGATTTGGGGATATTGACTTAAATATAGTTTAAATGAGATTTTGTGATGAAAATTCATATTGAAATGATTTCAATCTGAAATTCCTCCGGATTCATCAGTGAAAAGGACACTACGCCATTGATCGTTCCAATTGATGTGTTGCCTTGCCCATTCCAGTCTTTGACGCTTATGATCACGTGTTAATGGAACTCCTCTTAATGGATGTCTAGAACCTAGATTCACCTCTCTCAAACGTCGTCTGATGGTTTCGATGGAATCTTGGACCCCATCTGCATTTTGAAGAGTAATTCGTAGCATTCTACACGTAGATGTAGGCTTTCTTCTCGCCGAAACGGTGATGAAACGATCTTGAGCAGGTGTTGTTTTTCGCCGCTCACCAAGCCTTGGTCTTTCCAACACGGAACCTGTCTCCCTGAACCTATTCCAAAGTCGAGATATCACACTTTGGCTGTCTTGGAGCCTTTCCGCTACAACAACCTGAGTTAGGCCACCCTGTAGCATTCCGATAGCTCTATCAGCCTCACAGAGTTTGATAATTTACGTCTTGGCATTTTCAGAAAACTCGTTTCAAATCGAAGCCGTTGATAAACTGTCTTCATTTCAAAATAAGAACATTCATGAAGCATATGTAAAGAACCAAACTCCAGAAAAAAGGCGATCAGATTGACGAAACGATTGAATACGATATAACTAACTCTTGTGGAGCAGTATATATCCACAAAGGTGTCTTAGAATTTCTATGAAGTTTATTCTGCACCTTCACCGAATTTTGTATTGGAACAAAACACCGATTTCTCTTCTTCTGCTCGCTTCACACCTCATAACATAAGCCATATGATACCTCCACGATGCGTTTTGGAGCAATGTGAAAAAAACTATTTTCTAATATGTGTTAACATACAAGGTAAACTGGAAATACTAATACTAGTAACTCACATACTTCTGGAATTAAGAATTCAAAATTCAAATATTCACAGGTTCAAGTCACCCTGTACACAAACGATTCCTAGTTTTATTGTCTCTACCAAAGTTCCTAATATTCATGTAAACGAAATTTCTAAATCTGCAACAATGAACAACATTAACAGTTCAATTTGAATCGGGTAACCTTGGCAATTGTTTCCAGGACTCGGATGATCATGCTATTAATGGTATTAAAATAATGAAGTCAAATTCATTTCAATGTCTGAAACTTTTAAATTTTTGTATGATAGCAGGAAATCCAGAAATAATAGTCGTGAAGAATTCAAATTTTTCATGATCTTACTCGTATAGTTGTTGATTTAGAAAATTATGCTTATCTACTCACTCTTCCAACTTTCGTTTCGCAGAGTTGAATTGTATTCGGAAATTTTAATGGCCAATCTATGAATTTTGAAAATTGCCAGCTCTTCAATAATAATGGAAATGTTGAGTTATGCTCATTGTATTCAATATTTTCCAGGCCTATGTAGTCATTCAAGAAGCCATCAATATTTCATCCAGTCAATAAACAATGCAGATATTTTGTGTACCAGATGTTATTCTTACGAGGATTTGAAGAACAATGAATGTAGTAGCACCGAAGTATATAAGATCGTGCATCAAAATGTTACGAAAGATATGAAGGGAATATGTTCAGTTTCAACATCTTCTGTTCCTCCCTACTTCGTCTCCAAGTAGTGCCAAATTCTTCTTGACAATTGACTTTATAATCAAACATAATGTTCGACCTATATATCGGAAGAAAAACTCATAGATTTTGTCCACAAAAAATATATTAATTATCTAGTGAGTTCAGTCTATAATCATCAATCTACATAAGTATTGTTTCTCTATTAAAATGTACAAAATTGTAATCCAAATATATTTCTCAAATCGTCCTTATATCCATAATTCTTTAATTCTTCCTCTGTTGAGCTTATTCCCGATAATGCATAAATTCACCAAAATTATATTGCTTGGTTGTCTGATTAAGACAGCATTGTTGAGGAAATACAAAGAGGAACAACTGATAACAGCTCTCACATACCATACGTGATCACTCTGTATCTCTCGAATAATTCGATAACTATTCAAGTTGTTACTGTAGGGCCCACATTATTCGCTATAACAACTTCGTTATCACTATCTTCTCCGTCTTCATTCTCGCTCAAATGTTCCTTCACTTCGTCTATGTGACCCACAAGAGCTCTATATCTCTTGGCGATTGCTTCCCAATCAGTAACATGCTCAATTCGAGTTGTGGAGACGTTCAGACTGAGCTGAGAACCAAAAGGACTCATGTGAGCGACAGCCACAGATTCTTTTGGAGCAACTTGACCTTTTTTGACTTTAGACAGCCATTTGGCACCAGCTTTAGAGCGAGGACTCATTTCTTGTGGTTTCTTGAATGAATCCATCAAGTGTACAAGGCTTTGGCGTTTCTTCCTCCTCACTGAAACGACAGAAAGATGATCTATGAATCATATATTGACGATTGACTTCTGTTCAAGAATTTCTTGATTATTAAAAATTCTTCCTCCTAGAGAAACAGTACCAATACATTCGTTTGTACTTACTTCGTTGCTTGCAGATATCTACTAAGTAAAACAGCCATGTCGTAATGAGGTTGATAGGACTTGGAGCTGTGGTTGTCCTGTGCATCGACCTGATCAATTTACTGAGTCCAAATTTCCATTCGATATCAGATTGAGCCTGTGACAAATCGAGCATTCATGAAACATGAAATGGTTGATATTTTGAAAAGGCCCGAACATTCTATTACTTAGAAAGCATTTTCTATACAGATATTAACTAGTTGAAATATTGCTACGACGACGTTCAACAAGTAATAGTGTTCATGCATTATTTTATATTGCATTTAATGTGCTTTGATGTGCTCTTCTATGTCGAGAAGACTATATCATCGATTGCTGAATCTTTTAGGGAATTGCCGATAGTTTAGGGCAAGGTTATCTACTGAGCAGCTCCAAATGGTAATGTAATCAGTGGATATTCCTTTTTACTTTTTTTCAATGTTGTTTCGTTGTTCGAATTAATACATCAAAATTCTACACATCACAGCAATCATTCTCATTATTCGAGGGTAAGTTTTTTCACTTATAGGTGAAATATGATTTAAATATTAATCGTACTGAAAAATTCAAAGCGACAAACAAATTGAACTCAGAGTATAAGTAAATATGAATCCAGTACTTAATAAACATGAAAATTTTCAGAAATTTCCCCGAAAAATATCGTCGTTGCTGAAATGATGAACACTAGTATATTCTCCCATAAGCCAGTGGGTAGTTAAATAGAAATATAGATGTGAAACCTTATATTTGATAGTATAAACAAATTACAAAGCCAACTGCTCGAATCTACACGTTGTTTACCTGGATCCTCTGGTACGTATCTGACATCATGGCAATCAGAAGATTAATCAGCACTACGACTGATACTAACATGTAGACCCCAAATACAATTTTGAAAAGATTATCCGTCCATGACGGCCTAAAGGGTGGAACGTTGGGTGGAGGTCTTCTTATGAGCTCCTCGTAGGTCGTTTGGCCGAAGACGGCGAAAAATAATCGTTCGAAGACGAGAAGAGGGTTCATTATCACTGAGAATGTCAAATAGATTGTCAGGTAGACTTGGAAAGAGCACCGTACAGAAACATAACATATGGGAAATTCGCTGGCGGTCAAAATCTTATCAGAAAAAATTATTAATTGGCACCATTATTTCCTATCACAAATAAATTTAAATGGAACAACTGGTCTCAATTAGTTATTCAATTTTTCCCTATTTCCAAAAAAGGTGCGCTTCATATTTCAACTAACTCACTAGTGTTTCATTAATTTAAACCTCAATTTCCTCACTCAATTTTGAAAAGGTTAACTATCCCTCCCAACGAATTTGTCAACTTAAAATTCAGCATTTATACTATCTTTGTACCAACAATTGAATAGTCTTACGTACACAAATCACACCCAACATCCATATAAAATCTGTAGGACATAATTATTATGGAAAAAAGTATGGAATACCCCTTACTCATATTATTTTAGCTAGAAAGCAAATGTATCTTAGAAGCACAAAATACCAAGTAGACAAAACTTTCGTATATTTGCAGTCTGAATAAACAAGCAATGGGTCTCATTTCCTAACAAAAACCTGAGAGCTCAAATCAAAATAAAGTAAGATATTTCAAGAAAATATAACTGATATAGTAAAGTTTTGAAAATAGATTTTTTTACAACCTTAATAATTATAACTAATTAGATTATAGTTTGACATATTTTCAACTCCTAAAGAATGCATTTTGATGCTCATTCATTATTATTTCAACCGAAACATCATTTTTTGTTTTTTGGACAAACACTCTATATATTCCAACAAGAAGTTTTCACGAACTTTGGTCGTTTCTATCTCTGACTTTTGACTTGACACAAACTCTCATATTTATAATAACTCATTTCCCCTCGATCAAATAAAATTACAGGCAATTTGACTCACAGCCAATTTCCCATATTATGTTTTCATTCGGATCTTTCCTAATAATAAAAGAACAATCTGTTATGTATTTTTCTGAGGATGTATTTATTTTGTATCAGTCATTGGTGAATCAAGAGCGCATCGACTTTTTCAATTCAATGAAAAATTCATAACAGAAGAAATAACACACATAATGAATTGCTTCAATTTTGACTCATCCCAACAATCATTTCTTTTTTTTTGATATTTTAGAACAAACGTATGAGAAGCTTTGCCACTATTCTTAAATACAGATATGTTCATTCAATAGATTCACTGCTTTCTTGGTTAACACTTTTCTTCGATAGATTATCTCCATTTCGAATTCAGAATTTTTTTGATACGTAATTATTTATTAATATTCAATTTGATTTCACCCAGTTCATAAATTTCGATCGTTTGAGTAACAAAATTCTTACGTTCTGATGGAATAAGTCAAAAAGACACCATCGCACAAATTCCACATGAACGATATACAGGGTGGGACTCCTTTCAGTTTCCGCCAGCGTCCACAATCCCAACATCGATCATCCTACCCTGTATAGAATTCTAACATAAAATTGTCAAGGACGATATCAACACACAGAAGCTCAAAATCGGTCTGCGAAGGCTGACAAAGGACATTCGACAAGTCACAGAAACACAGAGACAACGGACAAGATCAGCACACGTCACTCACTATCTGCATCGCCAACTTCAGCAGGGGGGCGCTTTTTACGTAACGCAGCCTTGCTTCTCATAAAAGTCCCCGAAGAGGTGGAATTCATCCACTCAGTGTCTGCTGAATGATCTGAAGCTGTTTGAACGAAATTCAATTTAGGTAAAGTCTTTTATGCGAACTGTTTGAGCTTCCCTCCAATTTAATATGAAATTAAGTATATAATCATTTGATTTTGGATTCTCATAGTACACCTTCGCACAACTTTGACCTATATTTTCCAATTGTTGAGGTTATATTTCGCATTCAAAATTACGCAGAATCAGAGTTGTAGAAAATATTGCATGGAAGCGATGACCAGAAGGAAATAAATTGAAATTTCTTTGATCAGCGATGAAGACCAAGTCTTGTGTGCATTTTTTGACACAAGATCACTCATGGATTTTTTATTACTCTAGAACTGTTCAGCAATCATAAACTTTCCGTGTTTTTCCAATGTTTACAGTCATCAAGGTTGAATATTAGGTACATTACACAACAAAAGCACTGTTCGTGATAATCTGCCAAGCTGGAGTGTTTCGCTGTTTTGAAGCCTACATGTTTTCTAATCTACACAGTTCCAGCCCAAGAGAACAGGTGCATCGCGGTAGCAATAGCGTGAAGACATACAAATTTCAATCTTCAAAACCTTCGGACACTCGTCTGTACTATGATCAATGAGAAGTTCGAATATTTTGGGGCAGATTAACCTGAGAACAATTCGATATTCCTTTGGCATTGACCGAAGAGGGTTCAATAATCTCTATATATAAATCTGACTTACTCAAGACCACACGAAAATGAGCCACTATTGGCTATGGAGCTCTGATTGACTCATGGCTAAGGGAGTAGAAGAGATATTCACATATCGAGCTATAAGCGCATTTCTGGGTGACAGACTAAGGGATATCTTTGTTGAGTACAAACAACATTCTCAGTAAGTTATGCTGAGAAAACTCTAAAACATTACAGCGTAATAATTTCCTGCCTACTAGAGGATTGGAAGTGAAGTCATTCAACCATTTTCTATGTTTGGTTATGGCTTTGCATTGTGCAAAATATTCCCTATTGCCGCGATCAACTGAAGGGATTTTTCTGTTTCAGATGCCAAAAAAAACGAACTGCTTCTTGCAATGCCAGAAGACTGGCGTGAAATTCAAGAGAAAAGAAATTCCGAAATTTAGCTCGGTAGTTACATTATTCTTAAAATAAGACGTATATTTATGACTATATTTTTATGACAGTTTTGCTTTCAGCATCAGCCAGTAGAAACGTTCTGTCACCTGGGATTATACCAATATTTTGTACCTGTACTTTTCGAACTTTTCCATGATTGTCCTTCCTGTAAAAATAAGGATCATGACTCCTCATCATCTTGAAAACATGGATGAGGGCCGAAGGTACCTTGGTGCCTTCCCCAGATGAAGACCTTCACTATCAACATCAATAAGGATAACAATTCTACCTCGCCCTCCTGGTAACTTTCATACAAGGGCACCTTGATGAAACTAACTGTTCGCCTTCATCCTTGGCATTTTATGTATCTTATCGGCATTTGTTACGGCTTTGTATACAGTGTGTCCCTAAACTGTAGCTGTAGACTGAGCAAGTCGAAAAGTTCTTGAAGAAAGGAGACATAGAATGTGCCAATCATTTTCCACGATTTAAACGTTGTAGTTCAGGTATAACCAACTTTTCCCACCTTGTATTTCACTAAAGAACTCGTCATTTAAAGAAGAGCAATAAGTGCAATTGATGATTTTCTAGTTCTTGAAGTCTGGTACGAGCATATAAAAGAGCAACTCAATGATGCTCAAAAAATTTCAACGGCACAAATAGGCATTCTTATCAAGCTAAATTTCAGAATTCGATTTCACTACTTCACCCCAAAAACTTCCATTTGACCTTAATATTTTGTGCGAGTGTCCCTAAGATTTTTGCCTTTACTTTACCTGTATTCGTTGGTAGGTATCAGTCATCATGGCAATGAGGAGTTTGATGAGAACAACTACAGATACCAGCAGATAAGCTCCAAATGCCGCCTTGAATAGGACCTCAGTCCAATACGGCTGATTGTTATGATTCGTGTAAAAATCGTAATCTGCGATTTTCAAGTCCTCGATACGAGCTTGCCCAAAAATAGCAAAGCACAAATTTTCGAACGATTTGATCGGGTTCTTTTGGACTGGAATCAGAAATAAGCGGGAATTACCTGAATGCGCTGATAGGTATCTGACATCATGGCAATAAGCAGATTGATCAGAACTACCACCGACACCAACATGTAGATGCCGAACACGATTTTGAAGAGATTGTCGGTCCACAAGGGCCTGAGAGGAGGCTGAACGTTCGGTCTTCCCCTCACAATCAGTTCATCGTATTGGGTTTGGCCGAACACGGCAAAAAAAAGCTTCTCGAACACATGCAGAGGGTTTATTATCACTGAGAAGATATATTATTATTATGACTTGACTCTGAATCCATAATGAGCGATAAATTTTCATGCGGAGAATGAAAAACTCAATTCCCGTCAATCCATCGAAAACGACTGATCATTTTTTTCACGATCTTGCTCATAATGAGTGAGTGCACTTTCTAGGATTCCTACTTTAGGAAACGAATTGTTGAATTTAGATTTATATCTCGGAAGTCGAGGAAATAATTTTTTGATTGTCATATTGAAAAGACGCTGCTCAATTTGATAAAATTTTTTTCAAAAAAATTATTTAGATTTTGATCCCTCTATTGTTTTTGAGCAAAACGGAATACTGATTTCGCCGTCACATCCAGTTTTTATTCTGCAAATCCTCCACCCCCCCCAGAGAAAAAATTCTGCGGGCTCCCTTGCTTCTAACTATATATCTCCGAAAAAAAAAATAATGGGAACTCGAGAGGGATAGTTTCCCAAAGATTCAATTTCACGTGATTTTATTTCTTCAAAATCACAATATGACCAGTTTAACTATTAACTCCGTTTGGAAACAGAATTCTATTCAAGAGAATTTGAAATTTCTGCGATGATTCCCCCCTTTTTTTGCCATTGAGATATTGAGGATGACCCATGATCAATTTTGCATTAAAAAATGCACACTAGACGAGATAATACCATCGGAAATAAACTAAATACAAAACTTCATACTCACCATCACTAAACAAGGCAATCCTTCTTGGTCTACCAAGGCTCCTCACTTGACTGGGATTCAAATCATTGAAAGACTGATTCAAAGCAACAAACTGCATAGAAAATCCAAAAACAAAAATGGCCAGTACCGCCAGAAATCTGGCCAGATCTTTCATGAGATTTCCAATAATTATGGCCCAGGGCCCAAAGAGATGATGAAACGACAGAAAGTCTAGAATTTGTACACATGCTAAAACGAATGACAGCGCAAAGAGCTGGTTTCTACAGTACATGAGAGTAGGCCAGTGAGCTTTCTGCACGAAGAGAATTCCTATTAGGTGGGTCGCCACACCAAATATACTTAAGAGTAGAACAGATAGCTTTATCCAACCCAATCCTGATTTATCACTGGGGTTGGTTAACTCGAACAGGAGAAGGCCACTAAGCCAAACCAGAAGGACCCACTCATACCAATAAGGTATTAAATTATTTCGCACAATTGGATAAGGTGGGAGAATAGCAACTATGAGAAGTAGAAACATAAGATGTATATGAGAAGTAAGGTATGACATGAATTTGATGATTGGTACTTTATTATATTTATGGCCCAGGGGAAGGGTGAACGCTATCCACACAGGTGGGCAAAAAATGAAAACTACGAAGAGCAGCAGAGTGCGAAAAGCTCTCCAATTGAGGGATCCCCTCCAAAGCTCCTGCAAAGAAACATCGAAATAAAATTTCTCATAATAGAAGAAACTATCTTACCCTGAGTTGCAGGAACGTCCATTTATATTTAAAGAAGCCTCAAAAGATCAATCCTCCTTTAAACGAAGTATCCATGGCTACCGTCCATAAGTATCTGATTCAAAGAAGAATTCAAATTGTAATGGAGCATGAAATTTCAATGGACGTTGCTGCAACTCAGTGATAGTCTCATATTTTTACCATCACCTAATACACACATGATTTTTTTACCTGGAGATATCGCTGCACAACCGTGTGGGCGATAACCTCTTTCTGTTCGTTTTCAATGAGAACGTCTAGAAATTCAATATTTCTCCTGTCCGTAGACGTCAATATTTTTCCTGCTGAATCAGCACCAGCTGCTAAAGCCAAAAGTTCGGTTGCCATGGATTCGCAGAATTTTCCAGCAGCAATTAGATCTTTTGCTCTTTCCTTTTCTTTATTCGACAGAACAATCAGGATATTGGACAGTTTCGCAGCAGTATCAACTGGTGCTGGTGAAACAAGAATGAATTCTTCAATTGGTTTATTGTTATGATTTTTGGAGCAGACCATCAAGTTGTAGACAAATTTTTTATCATCCATAAGTGTGTAAGTGTCATGCTCTTTCGTCATAAGGTATTCTAAGACACCGTGATGCCCTTCAGATGCTGCAAACCAAATTGGAACTGCGCCTTGGTTTGTTTCAGATTTGGGAGAAGCTCCAGATTCGGTAAGTAGAACAACGACATCTGTACAACCTGCCTTAGAAGCACAGTGCAATGGAGTCCATCCATTCTTATCTGATGCATTTATGTCAGCTCCTTGACCTGGAAAAGTTTTAGTTGTTCATCATTATGAATCTCTCTCATATTCTGAACTCACCGAGTAATACCTCCACCATTTGATAATGTCCTTGAGTGGCTGCAATATGGAGCCCCGTTTTACCATGCTTATCAACACTTTGGAGTAATTCAGCAGATCTGCTCAATAAAAGACCAACAACTGTCACGTGTCCACCGTAACAAGCGAGATGCATAGGATTATAACCCTGCAATTGATTCAATTAAGTCAGGAAATCAATGGAAAATATGTTTTTTTTTACATTTTCACGACTTGCTGCATCCACTTGTACCCCAGCTGAATTCAGTAGAAGTCTTACAACGTTTTCGTTCCCAGAAAAAGCAGCTAAGTGCAAAGGGGTCATTCCTGATTCACTTCCCAGAATTGAAACTAAGGAAGCTCCACTTGGCACTTCTGACTTAACGGTACCAGGTACGTGTGTCAGTAGTTCTCTTACTGTGTCAGCTTGACCAAAATAAGCAGCAACATGTAGTGGAGTCACACCTAATTTCTTACTTGTAATTTTCAGGGTGTTGGAAGATCGTAGGACTTCTAGAACTTGTCCGTGCCCATTCCGAGCAGCCAAATGAGCAGCAGTGAAACCTGCTTTATTCTCGTCGTTCACTGAAGCATTCGCTCTCACTAAAGCTTTCACAACTTCGGCATGTCCACCTTCTGCTGCTATCTGGAGTGGTGTAGCATCAGTCAGTTTATTCCTCGCGTTGATAACTCCTTGTCTATCAAATTTCATGAGTTCTTCTATAACTGTGACACTTCCTTGTGCTGCTGCAATATGTGCGCAGGTATTGCCATCTTTGGTCATTGCCATCACTAGGCTTGGATGTTGCTGCAGAAATAATTTGGCAACTTCGGAGTGGTTGTTACGACAGGCTGCATGTATTGGTTTTTGGCCTTGTTCATCAGTAGCGTCGATGTCAGCTCCTAGTTCCAGCAAAATTTTGCAAACCTCTATCTGGCCAGCTGCTGCAGCTAAATGCAAAGGAGTTTGTTTCTTCAGAGTCAAAATATCTATTACTGCATGGTGATCTTTTATGAGGAAATTGACAAGATGTACATGACCATTCATAGCTGCTAAGTGCAAAGCAGTTCTTCCGTTTCGAGACTTTGAATTTATGAAAGCCTTGTGAGTCAGGAGAGAATCGCAAATGGGGAGAAATCCACGTTCAGCTGCTAGATGTAGAGCGGATCTGCCTTCAATGTCAAAAACATCCACTCTGGCATGATTTGCTAGAAGATTATTCACCATATGATCATGACCTTTCTGCGAAGCTATCAGCAACGGCGTCCATCCACTTATATCTTGTTTGTTTAAGGCTTTCTGGATATCAGTGTTCGACATATGTCCAATCATTTCCATAACCACGTTGTTGTTTCCAGCAGTTGCCACATAGTGAAAAGCAGTCTCTTGGTGGGGCGTTTCGAGATTAACATCGGCACTACTTTCTAAAAGCGCCTTGCAAGTTTTTCTATCAGTATCGGGTATTTCTACTTCTTCAGACATTACTGTCGATACGTAATGGAGGGCACTTTCAAACTTCTCGTTCACTTCGTTTACGTAATATGTTGCAGCTTCGTCGCTCTTATGGCTCTTCACATACTCAATCAAGTGTTCAACTACATCCGACCGGCAACCTCTTGCAGCAAGGTGAAGAGGAGTCTCTCCTAGCTAAAACGAGTTATTCAGTTGTCATGTTGACAAGTCTCGACGTTGGATTACCTTGTTTTTGAACTGAGGGTCCCCACCATCCTCTAGTAGGAGCAGTAGAGTCTGTAGGTTTCCATATTTTGCAGCAACGTGTACTGGGGTCTGGCCATCATCAGTGACAAGATTTGGACCAGCTCCAGATTTAAGGAGCATCAAAGCACATCGCTCTCCATCTTTCACCCTAGCAGCTATATGCAGAGCAGTTTCTCTGAGTTTACCCCCTGAAAACATTAGATCTTATGAAATTTGGAAGTTTTTATTAAAGAAAATAAATGAACGATGTGATTTATTATTCCTCATTTTCTATGAAATATTAAAATCTTTCAGTTTAAAAATATGCAAATATGCTGACTGCACCTTTATCAGAAGAGCCAAAGGTCTGAATGAATTCTCTAAAAAACACAGATTATTAATGTTATTTTCAGAAAAATAAACACGCACCTCTTATGTGAACGTCAGCTCCATATCCTAGTAAAGTTTCCACTACAATGGGCTTACAGGATTCAACAGCTATGTGAAGGGCTGTATAGTTTTCCTATAACGAAAGTATCTTTGATTAAAATTTTATCGCAATTAAGTGTAAAACCACAAACCTTTGTTGTAACGTCAACTTTCTCTCCTTTTTGTAGGAGAGTATTGATTATTCCTACGTGACCGTACCTAGCAGCAGTATGAATACTCCTGGCACCATCCTACAAGCGAAAATTCAATTCAAAATCAACTTTGATCGGAGTCCGAAAGAATAAAAATGTTTTTGGTTCTTTCATATTATCACACTCCGTGTTAATTTACTCATCGATATGTCCCTGTTTACCTCTATTCCACAATCTATATTTATGAAATCTAAAAGATTGAATACGCTCACTAGTGGATAATCTTCAATAAAAATTTTTTTAAAAAGCCTACTTCCAGTTTTTCAAGGAAAGTTCATGATTTACAAATGCGACAATTTTTAAAAAAAATTTGACATTAGACCTAGGACATCTAGAGAGCCATAAAATGTAGAGTGTCTCTTGGTTGGAGAGGATTCTTAACTCGTAAGCAGTCTTGTGCTTTCAATATAGCAAATCGTTTTTAAATCGCATTATGAACTAGACCTCCAGTTACATCATTAAAAATTTCAAATTGCAGTTGAAATAATGACCAAAAACTCATATCCAAAGGAGGTTACATTAACAAGCCACCCATTCATCTCCAATGGACCCTTTTCTCTGGAATTATCTCAGAAGTCAACATTATCTCAACATCTCAGAGTCTGTTGGAAGATTAGAAGAAAATTTATGTAATGACATGTAAATTATTTCCGGCTCATGTTACATGAGAGGTGGCTATTTCCAGAAAGTACAACCCCAATTTGTATACTTCAAGAAACAAGACAGATCTTGATTAACACGACAACAACGTGTGTTTTTATGACTTTTTAAATTGTTAAAGGGCAACCTCTATTCTCCTGGTAAACTGAGTAGGTTGTACTAAACTCGTGACATTATCACGCCAGAAGATTCCCTCCACAAGTTATGACGGCTTCACGTTAACAACCTTCATAATAAAATATTACAATCACAGAAGATCTTCAGATAGTCGAATGACCTCTGTCTAATTCCCATTCATTCCCCTTCATTTGAAATGCATGTGGCCACTACTACTATAACCTTGCTAAAACTAATTTTCTCTGCTCTACCTTATCATGCGATAAGAATGTAAATGTTGGCGAGTAACAGCTTCAAAATGGTAATTCAATGTGATTATTCTCAGGATGGAACTTGGAAAATAGCTGAGACGTATTAATGTTATTTTGTGGAAAAACTGGCAAAGCTGTAGGGAGACGACAGCGTGAAGAATATTGCCTGTTCCTCATTTGAATACGAAAAAGAAGTTGGTATTTCTGAAAGGAAAATATCCTTCCCATTACCATATTGTTTTTATCGAATTCGTATACTGAGAATTTGATGGATTGAGACTGGTTTGAATAATGTGGTGAAACAACTCCGAACACCCTTTACGATTGATTTTATGTTAATATCGTGTTTCTGTCTGCGAAAGGAGAATTCGAAAAAGGCACAGATATGGAGCTTAGAGCTGCTTCGAATTCAGAGCCAGGTACAGAATCCAATCATATTCGTCTTCAATAGATCTAGACAAATTCAAAACGACAAATTTCATATCCTCATATCAACCCCGAAGGGTACATATAGCATAGCAGCAGCATTACCATTCACCATTGGTGGTCATAAGCGATGCAGGTATGGATTTAAGAGCGTTTCAAGCAAAGCACCTTAATTTTCTGCTCACAAGAAAATTAAAAAATTTGATTTTTTGATCGAAGAGGAAGATCTGATAGTTATTGATCTTACTTAATAATAAGCTGTTTAACCATACATATCCAAGACACAGGAAAAGTACCAGACGTAGACAGCTAGCAATCAGATGAATAATATAGGGAGCATCAGCCGGGGCAAAACCTTTGAGAGCTTTAAAAAAATACCATTCTATCCAACAGAATCTGAGCAAATATGAGGTTGATTGTTTCCACTCTTGCTGAGCTCTACTTTCTGATAAACTTTTACGGATATTTTCGAGATATTGATATGGCAACAATCTCACTCTGATTCAATTCAATTCGTTGGAAACGTGGCTCATTCTTCTCGATTCTGAAAAAAAAATCCGAAATATTTCTTGGCATTTTCTTACCTTATTTGGCATATGAAGAAAAACCCCTTTTTTGAAGAGCATCATGGCACAATCGGCGTGACCGTTCAAGGATGCTATATGCATAAGCGTCGACCCATCTTTAGTTCTCTCCAAAATACTGGCTTTGAACTTATCAGCAAGAAGCTCGATGATGTTAGCGTGTCCATACTCAGCAGCCAAATGCATTGGGGTCCGATCTTGGTTATCAGTGATGCTTGCTGAAGCTCTCACGCCGTAAAAATACTTCACCATGGTTTCATCTCCTTCGGCTGCAGCTATATGAAGTGGGGTCTGACCTTCGCCATTTTGTATGTCAACGGATGTACCATAATCGACCAAAATTCTGACCTGTGGTCAGCAGATTTGTAAGGGTGGGGAACAAGGGGTTTTTGGACACTTACCATGTCGATATCTTTCCTTCGGACTGCCAAATGTAAGGCAGTGTCCCCATTGGCTGACGTAGCCTTCAGCTGATCGGAGGTTTGAGCACTGAGAAGTTCTCGGCACATTGATTGATTCCCAGCTTCGACTGCTAAGAGCAATGGGATTTTTCCTTTCTGGAAATATTTCCGTATCAAACAAGAAAACAACCACGTTATTGGAGGTATTCGTTACTCGTTTTATTTGATAAATAATTCAAAGAGCCCTTTTGAAGGGATTAAAGAATATCTTTCTCCACTATCTCCTGTTTCTTATTCTTAAATGATGACGAGTATCATCTCCTAGTTAGTTTAATAATAGTTCTTAATCTGTCAATTCACCACGAGTATCTGTTATTGATTTTTACCAAGGATAAAAATATCAATATCTCTGTTTTTATGAGTTGTGAGAATAATTTTTCGAATGGAAGGACCGAAAATGTTATAATAGACTGTATCAAAGCTTTGGAATATCAAAAGGAAAGAAGATTTCAACCAAAGTCCTTCTTGGGGGTACCTACAAAGGTTTAAAAAAAAATCGAAAAAGAATCATGTGAATTATGCGATATTTTGGTTCGTAAAATAAGAGTGGTCAACTATTCACCACTTATTCTAAGACATCTACATTTGTATGACTGCTTTTTCTTACATTTTTGTTAGGCTGTAAAGGCTCCTCTCAAATTTCATTGGTTCTTCCAGCATCTTCAAAACCAATCATTGTTCTACTACTCATAATCCGAGAGATGATGCATATTACACTGAAATTCGCCCACCCTTGTGCACGATCGATATCAAATCAGGAAAAATGTTGATCGAGGATAGGTAAGTTTCAGGTGAAACCTCCCTCTCGAAACCGAACATACCATTAGCAAATTATCTTCGTCATTTGCATCCGAATTTGTGGTCATTTCGGGTGGGGTGAATTTTTAGTTGCGTGTGTAAATACCTGGAGACTGGTACCGAACATCACAGTTCGTTTCAGTCGGGACATCGAACAATAAAAAACAAAGAATAAATCGAATCGTCTGGATCTATTGGACAACAGTCCGGGTCCATATATCAAATGGAAAATAAATGTTTTGCCAGGAATTAAAGGCATATTTCCAGAGTTCACGATATCTCGAATTCAGAACTTCGGCTGTTCACCCTTCGAATCTCGAAAATTGCATTTACAAATTAATCCTTTACCCTTAATTTTACTGTGAAATTTTTCACCGAACTTTTATATGAAATTCTTTGTGACTTATATTTGACCAGTACCCATGAAAATTTATGCAATTTGGAAAATTGAATCGTCAGCATCAGACCTCGTCACAAATTGTTAAAACTCAAGCACTTGAATTAAAAAAAAAACAAATCAAAGAGAGATGAATAAAAACATTTTTTGAAGTTAGACGGAAGGTGATTTTCCCTTTAAAGTTATTCGAGTCATCCAAGCCTTCTTCTTTCAATTTGAAGAGTGAATCAAAATTTTGGGAAATGAGAAAATTAAGAACGTGAAAACATCAAAGTTATAAGTAAGAATAGTTTTGAGGGCAGATGAGTTGAGATTTCTCAACTCAAAATAAGATTACTTTCATCATAGAACGAGAAAACAAAATATGTTCGATGTTATTCTTTACGAAAGTGAAATAAAAATTATATTTTTTAATACCCTTGAACAAAAAAGTCCAAATGAAATTTCTGGATACTTATAATGCAATTGTGCTCAATCAATTTCGAAATAATATTATGTTAAGTTGCTTACTTACAACTGGATTGATTAAGAGTTGAAACTGATGTTTGTTTTCAATTAGCGAATTCTCAAAGTAAAAACCGTATCGTGAGAAAAATATTCTCGAGACCTTCGTTGAATTCTCCGCAAATACATACCCCATCAGGCTTCAATCTTATATCCTTTCCTGCTGCAGAGAGAAGAGCTCTCAGAATAGCGGTAGCAGTTCCAGTCTGTCTGGTGGCGACCAAATGAACAGCTGTCTGATTCCGACTCTGGAAAGGAGGTTAAAGATGAGTGTGTATTTCTCATGCTAATGCTATGCTCGCATGCCAGAGTTTTCGAACTCACGGAAAGCTTTTCTTTCGATATTTTTCCCAGAATGAAAGATTGGACTGTTTTTGTGCGTCGTATTATCCAATATCCAATTATGATCGAAATTTTTCGCAACCATCATTCAATTCTTTCGTTAAGAATTATTAAAAATGGGGCATCATTGGGAATTTTTTTTCAGATGATCCAGTAACCAATTTTGATTTGAAGCATTCACTTGGAATGCTTCATAGATCACTAATAGTAATGACGTGGAAAAATAATGTTGATTATGCAAAATTATAAAAAATGGTTGATTATCTGATGGGAGAAAAAAATTTTCTTCAATTCAGAAATCAATAAATCATGCTTCAGAGAAATAAAGTCAAATGAAAAATGAGGAAGAAGTTTCTGATTAGAGATAGACGATCTCTTAAAATTTTCGAAAAATTCCCTCACTTTCTCGAACAACCAACAAAAAATTCACAATAGATTAAAACCTTATTATTATTCTTCTAATATTCAATTCCATGGGATATCCAGAAAGCTAGACTTGATGAAACACTATCCGAATATCCTCGTTTTAGCGTCATCAATCTCATGCTAATTTGTTTATTTTTTTGACTCGATACGAATTCCACAATTGAATATTACATTATTATTCTTAGATTAGCAAGAATTTTTTCTGAAGCTGTGCTGATTTCCGGAAAATTTCAACATGCAATCCGGTCGGGAATATCATGATCGTTCTTATTTATTTTCATTTCAACGAGCTCTTTCTTGCGAAAATGGGAATTTGAACACTGAAATGAGTGGAAAACAGGCGATAATGTAATAAAATGAAGGAAATTAAGCACCAGAACCTATTGATGAATTGTGGGAATATTTCACGTCATCGAGAAGTTTCAGTTTGATTTTATGCTTTCGGAAATAAGTCAATAATATCTGACAGTATCGCGGTAGAAGGAAATCACTAATAGGTATACATATGGAATGTTCGCAGCATATGACTCTTCTGTTTACGAATTTCTATTTATTCAATCAGAATTTCATACTACTCACCCCACCAGTGGAATATGGATCCACTCCTCTTTTGGTTAGAAGGAGTTTCACAACATCTTCACGAGAATGCATAGAGGCTATGTGAAGTACGTTATAGTTATCCTGAAAGTAAGAAGTATTTACAAAATTTGAATATTCACTGCTCTGTAACGAAGAGTTTCATTGGTCAAAATTTTTGAAACAATTACTTCACAATCTAATATTTACCCGTCCAGGAGTAATACTACAAGAGGCATGTGATTAGATCAAATAATGTAAAAGGCATACAGAAGGATCGTCAAGTTAAATATATCAAAACAGTCAATCAACTCGAAGAGAAAAAGCATTTATTTTTTTCTTCGTCCATTTTCATGACAACCATTAGGACAACGATGATATTGAGTAGTACCTACTACATACGATATAAAATAGGTAGCTACATCAATGAACTATCTACATATAACAATGATATCTCCAAAGAGACATTTGTTGTTATTCTTATATTTTTCATGCATTTTTTATGTCGTCGTTAACTCTTCGTTATTTCATAAAGCAAATAAAATGCTTGAGGTTCTTTGCAATTTCGATCTGAGATAAGATCAAAAGAAGTTCCTTTCAGGGGTTACTGTGGAAAAATTCCCATTCCTATAATAATAGTAATTTCCTGCACAGACGATATTTAAGAGTCGTTTTAGATCTTATCGCGAAAAATCGCTTTTTCATCATTAAATGCGAGCCCTCAATATTCTCCGAATGGAACTCAACCTGGTAGTGACTTGGAAAATTAGAATAAATAGGATAATGGCCAACAATTCCCATTCCATGGCGGCCTAGGGTGAACACCAAGCACCTTATTGTTTATGTTCTTAATTCAACTGTTACGTGAACGTGGAAAATGGAAGATCATTGAAGGATAAAAGTGCACTTTTTAATGCCGGACGCCAATGTCAAGTTGCAGGAGGTATAAACACGCAAATCATGACAGATCCTTTACCTACGAGTTGTTATTTGTGTTTGACCTCATGGAATAATGGGGGTCCAGTAGGCTTGAAATTTATGACGCCTTCTCGTGAAGGCACGCAAGAATTTCAGAGCAAGGTTCCTATCAAAATTAAGAAGAGTGAAATTCGTAGGTTCACATCTCTAATGAAGTTTGTTTCACAGTTAAAGGCCAAATAGGAATGAAGCGACCAACTTGAACGAAACCGACGATTCGTCTGTGTATTTAGACTTTATCAGGACTACACCTAGAAAACAAATTAGTTTTCACTCGGAAAGCTCAAGAATTAGGTATAAATAAAATAGCAGCACGAGAAAAGAGAAATTTTCAACAATTTCATGAAGAATAACCTTCACTAGGGATTGAATTCGGGAATTCCAGGGAAACTGAACCAATAATTGCACGATTGCATATGTTTTCAGGGTGTAACTCTAAGATATAACACCTTTCCTGGTGCAGAAGAAGAGTAATTTTTGTGAGTATAAACCTAATAACAACCTTAAGCTTCATCATCTGCGATAATAAAAACTAAGTCTGCAGCAAGAATATAGATAAATAATCTAAAACGAGCCTGAAACCGATCCTTGAGCAACACCCCAATCGTTAGTTTACTTGTCAAATGAACTGACATTTAATCTTAAGTCTCCAATTGAGGACATTTGATACATCTCATCTTGAATGAAATTATGCACTATTCTCAACCAGCTACTATTGGTTTTAAGCATCCAGAAAATGCTGCAGGATAATCGAAACTTGACTGATATTTAATGAGACTGATATTAGATTCTATCTTCTATGTCTTCTAATAATGTGATGTATTACTTCTCATGTTTATTACCAATATTTTGCATTTCATGGATTTCGACCCCCATCCCATTTCCATAAAATTTCCATATTCTAGAAGAATACCTCCCCATAAACCGAAATAGGTAGGATGTGAATAGGCGTACAATATCTCATGTTTGAAGATATTTATGATCGACGAGATTTATGCGAACGAGTTAATGGGAAAATGGCTACCCCAAAAATGCACGATGGAGTCGGATAAATTAGTCACAAAGGGTGAAGGTATGTTTGCGTGACGCATTGTCCTAGATTTCCCAGGAAAATCCTGAACGCCCCGTCAATCTAACACCCCTACGCGCATTATGGTGTTTAATGAAGGATCATGATTGATAATTACAATATTTCGAGTTGATTCTGCACTTAAACGTGATTATGTTTTCATGTTCACAGTAAGAGATAATAATCATGGCGAGGAAGAAAATCTCATACTAATTGACAGGAAGGATTACCGAAATGACAACTCAGAATCCTTCCAATGGATAGTAAGGCCTCATATCCAGATCGATTGTCCAATGGATAGTTATATGAACCGCATTATATACAAATACACTTTTCTTTCCTCCACTATTTTCTAGAAAAATTTATCCAAGACGAGAGCATACGTCATGTTGTCAATAAATTATCAGATCTCTTATTGAGCCAAGCTGCTTACTCTACATGCTTCAACTTCACAAACTCTACACCTTCATTGAATCAAATTCAAATGAAAAATTGAAAATAGGTTCAGCATTCGGACGGCATTATGCCACAGTCGATTTTGAAAAGATTTTGTGGCGACGATATGGCCAGATGTATCCATCTGAGTGTTTTTTCTCAATTTTTCTGACCTGTTTCAGTAATGGCCATAGTCTCAGGCCTTTAAGAATCGGAAATATTGCGTTTCAGATGGTGCTCTCATCGCAGATCACTTATATGCAAACCTTTCTCCAATATGACGCAAGAATGTCGAAATAAGTAATATAAAGGATTGAAATATAGAGCGAAATAGAATATTAGAATATTTTCACAAACTATCTAATCGAATTGCATTTCAATTCAAATACATGTAACATTGGTATGAAAAGAGTCTTCCGGGCTTATTGGCCGTGGTCTATTAGGAATAATTTCACCTAACGTTTCGCCTACAACTTCGGTAGGCATCTTCAGAGGATTCTCGGTCTAAGGTTGTACCTCGAACGCTGAATTTCTGACACTGGCGCGTTCGAACCGGAAACGTCATCTGCGCGCCAGTTTATGGCGGGAAAAAGTGGCGCGTCTACGTGCGCGATGCTGATTGGCCCATCGCTCCCGCTTCGTGTCTTCGTGTCGGGTCTCCTCTTTTCTATAGAAAAGAGGAGACCCCTTTCTTGCATAGCGCCTGGTTACCGACCTTAGAAAAAACAAAGATCAAGCCGACACGAAGCGGGAGCGATGGGCCAATCAGCATCGCGCACGTAGACGCGCCACTTTTTCCCGCCATAAACTGGCGCGCAGATGACGTTTCCGGTTCGAACGCGCCAGTGTCAGAAATTCAGCGTTCGAGGTACAACCTTAGACCGAGAATCCTCTGAAGATGCCTACCGAAGTTGTAGGCGAAACGTTAGGTGAAATTATTCCTAATAGACCACGGCCAATAAGCCCGGAAGACTCTTTTCATACCAGTATATCCGGTCGTGAAAGCCTTAAACTATACATGTAACATTATCTATATATCGATTAATCTAATATAAATAAATATATAGATATATATTCTTTTGATTCAGAGAGATAACAATAATGCAATACATATAATAAGATATAGAACAGACCATATTCTCCTGGGAAGGTCAAAACCAGGAAATCTGATGGAAGGATCAGTAAAAAGATCTTTATTGAAAAAATTGCATACATTCCATTCAGATTGCCAAATTTCTTTGTCGCTTCTATTCATGTCAATTAGAAAATTCGACCAAAAAGTTTTACGCTACTTCAATGTGGGGACATTATTATCTGGAATATAGGTGAAAATAGAAATTTGGAAAGGAATTAGATTTGTTCCAAAAATTCTAAGTTCAAGCTAGCGCTGCCGTACGAAGTATTGTTGCACCAGAGCCATTGAAATTGCGAAACTGATTCACTTTTCAGGATAAGGGCCATAATAAATCATAATTCGAAAATAATATAAACGGATCGGGCATAACTTTTTCATCATAATAGAAAACGATAATAAATGGAAAAATGCAGAAAGGAAAAAGACAAAATATATTAATCTATAACATGAAAATGGCATAAATTACAATAAAAAATATTCGAAAAATATCAAAGCAGGAAATCAAAATAAAATCCAAATGTCATAATGATGATGATAATGTAGATAACTACACTTCATCCGAAAGAGAAAACCATAGTTTGTTGCCAAACTTCAATCAGGATTTACGATTAAACACAGATTATACGTAGATATCACAGTGACCAGTGACCCTAGTGACAGTGACATGTCACAGTTCCTTAATTCATTTGTTTTTAATAGATGGGTCTTTTCTTTAATGTTTATTTGTTTTTAAGCGGAACATCTGTTTTGTTATTTTGCTATTTTGTCATTGCCTTTCAATATAATTTCCGATATAGATTTTTCATGTTATGTTTGAATTCTATTGGGTCAACGTCCGTTAATGTGTAAATTTTTTTCGTCAGAGTTTGCATGTTTTTTTTTTATTTTCTGGTGCCTTTTATGTATTCGTGTGGGCACTCTTTACATATAATTAATTCTTTTTCATGGAAAAGCTCGCCTGAATTTCACGAATATCAAAAACGGTTGCGTCAAACAATTTTGCGTCGATACGCAGGGGTTGAATAAAAATAATAATGGCCAATAAAACCTCAACTCACGTTGTTCCTGGCGCTGACATCCGATCCTAATTCGATCATCCTGTCGACCAGGGAAGTCCTGTTGTCTTTTACGGCATACATCAAAGGTGTCATGCCCGTTACCTAGAAACAAATCATGTCAGTGTTTGCTCAATAGTCCTAGAAATGTTTTGTCATTCTCGTTCAGACCAATTCGTCTATGTTCGAAGGATTTCTAGCCGCTGGTTGTGAATTTGTCACGACATGATAGCTCGAGATTCGACGCTATGTTGGAACCTTCATCCATTTGACTCCGTTTGTTTTTGTTTATTATGTTCTCAACACAAATTGAGCAAAATTTTTTAGTTATGACTATGAATGTGTTAATGAATAAAAACTTATTTCAGAATGAAATCAACGGTGCTTTTCTCGAAACCTATACGGTTTTTCTCTCATCCTCATTTCTATACACTTCATTGTTTGTGAATTTTGTTTTTTCCTTTTCTTGAAATTGTTTTTTTTATTGATGCTACTCACCAAATCTATGACTCCGAGAAGTGGGAGAGTTGTGCTTGTTTCCTCCCCCGCGTTGGCAATAGCTTTCTCCATAGATTTGAGCACTTGCTCCACTGGACCCCATTCTGCTTTCTGGCAGAGGTTGAGCACCTTTTGGGCAGCATCCCGAACACTTGCTCCAGCACTTTGAGGTTTTGGAGGCGGAGCATCTTCAGCTTCGACTGGGGAATTACTGATGATGTCTTCTTTTTCCTTCTCCTTGGACTCCTTAGTGCTTCCTGAGAAAATTGATAAATCAGACACAAACTGTGGTGAAAACTTGTTGGTGACGCTTTGAAACACGCTTTTGTATTGCTTGAGACGTGATAACTAAAATTTGGAACACTTTGTTGACTCTAGAGTTGACTTGAAGAATATTAACTACGACAACCACTTGAAGAATGAAATCTTTGTAGAAAAAATATGAAAAACTCCCAGGTTCTCTTTTACAACCTGATTTCAAAGACCTATATTGTCCTTGTGAAAAAGACTGGATGACATAATGAAATGAGTAATTCATCACACTTTGAGTAATGGTATTTTTTGAATAACCTGAATAAAGATTCTTGAAATTTCTTAACCATCAATGGCAATGATTTGTAAAATCCATTGTCGGAACGCTCATGGGTTTTGTTTACTTAAGAAAGTTCATGCAGCACTGCCCACGATCATTGTAATCCTTAAAGGAAGGATATCTTCAGAAATGCGTAATATAAGATACAAATCAAGTTTTTAGAGAGCTTCAAAAAGTATAAACATGAAAAAAATAATAAATCCTCATTTATTTATTGATATTTAGGAATAATTACTGAACAGTCTTCAAAATTGAATGAAGGTTTGAATTTATTGATGAATCAATATTTCGTTCGCTTGTACTGATTTGAGTAATATTTTCGATTTGAAACAGTTTGAAGGACTTTCAATCTGTGCGGCCAGAGAATTATAAGTAATGATCATTATTCACGGCATTAGTTACAGGTGTAAATAATTATTCTTCTTCTGAAAGCTCATTCGAAATATTATATTGAATATAATAACATGGATAACTATATATGTTAGGTAAATCAAATATTACCGGGAGCCCAGAGGAGAATAATTATTGATCTGGCACAACAAGGCATTTCACAACCTCAGAGCTCGTCGAAACAATACTGGTAACACAGAACAAGTTGTAGAGGTAGTTTCAAAAGAATCGGCAAATATTTCCCCAGCCCAGAAGAAAGCAACAAACTGATAAATAGAATACCCCATTGAAAACGTGCTTGGTAAATGCTACAGATGGAAATTATTAAATTAGCATTATTTCCTGTTGAAGTATTAAACTCTTCTTCTAAAGTCTATCATGTTTATTTTGTATAATACTATTAAGACAACAGTTATAATTTTTATCACATTTTTGTGATGAACTTGATTTGTAAAACTGTGCAATATGATAACAATGATATTGAATTTGTTTGAACTGTTCCTGACTGGGTTCGAAAATGAATTTAGAACCTCAAAGAACTTGAGCTGGTTGATGCAAGAACGATGAAGGAATTTTGAAAAATTAACTATGAAAATTGGGCATTCAATAATTCTGCTTTTATATTATACCATATTAATTGTATGGGCATTTTCACAACGAAGTACGAAGACAAAAAGAATTGGATCGCTCGACACTTTCTTCAAAACTGAAAAAATTATCAACTGAGAAGAATTTGCGTTTACATATTAATTGCACTGACAAGGGCGGATTTCCGGGGGGGCGTAATTAGGGTAATTCCCCCCCCCCCATGAGTAGCGAAATCCTGAAAAAATGTACCTACGCAAAGTGATGCACATAAAAAATTTCATTCAGTAATTTTAAATTCGTAATTTCTCAAAAATTCTCAATATATACTACGTGCAACAATTAAAGAAACCTAAGTTTTCCCCCCAATATTGCCGATGATACAGTCCATTTACCGAAAAATGGCAATATATGACATATTTGTATCCTTTTGCATTCAAAACTGGATATCTCGAAGACAAATGGTCATATCCGAAAGTCGTAAGGAGCAAACTAGAGCTAAATAAACAGGTTAAGCGCCATTTGCATCGGTCCAGCTAGAAAAAAATTCTTCGTACGCGTAGAGTAACAAAAAAAAATTCGAAAAATTTTTAAAATCTTTTCTTCGTGCTTTATCCGAAAATTGCGTGGCTACCTGTACTCCGAAAAATTGTTAACCAATAATTTCAGAAACAAAAGTCTTCAAGCTTCAAAAGTTAGTTTTTTTATTTTCTATATGACTATTTTTCACTGAGATACAGCCTGCTGAAAACCAACAAAAAATTTTAAAAATTCTGTTTCCTTAACTTAATTATTTCGCGAAGTGTATTTTAGCAATTCTAAATATGTTGTAAGCAAATATCTTTCAAGCACAAATCGAACGCAAAAAACCGGAAGTCTCTAGTGATTGGTTCTCAATGGTTATTATCCCCCCAAGAAAAAAAAGCTATATTAGCCCTTGTGCACTGATATGTACCTATATGTTTATTGCTAGAAATTGATCCCAGACATAACCATAATGGCTGTTTACATTCCCGAAAATTACTGTCAGATATAAATAAATTTCAATGAAGAAAAAATGTAAACGTTGAACTTGATGACTTATTAATACTTCTTCACAAAATTTCATTCTTCAATCTTAATTGTCTTTACACCACAGCCGCACCATCTGGGTATTTCAAGAAATCTCTGCTGATCACACTTTTCAAACTAGAAAACACATCCAGAGTTCAGCAAACAACAACACATAAACTTTGTTTCTGGTAGTCTAGTAAAACGTCTCAAGCCAAATATATTTTGGGGAGTACGTACGCATCAAAAAAGGAAAATTAAAATTCAGTAATAATGGTAAACTAACAATTTCTGAATTTGAAGCCAAAAAGATGATAAAAATATATTTATTTCTCAAATATATTCTGTTTCAAATTTCATTTGTTAAATAATTAAATTTATATAAATGTGGTTTCGATGGTTTCGAAACCACGAACTACTGATATTTAAATACATAGCGAGAGAAATAACGAATAAATCAATGAAAAAGTGAATTAAATTGGACTATTGAAATACAGGAACAACGAATGGTAGAATAGAAAAAAATTTAATTTCAGACTCCAATTCATCTCGAAGGATTTCAGGATATCATTTCCTGAGAAGATTGATTTGTAAAGTGGGCGAATCATATATTTTCAAACTCTACCTCAATTTCAGAAATTACTTAATATTTAGTATACTACTAATAATTAATTTTCTGAAGGAATAGGTTTAAAAAATTGAGTAGATGAGACCTATTTTCCATGCATCATTTTTTTACCTGTATCATTCGAATCCTTCTTATCATTGCCGATCCTGGGGGGTCCTTTCCCTCCCTTTTTCCCCCCCGTAGAAGCCATTATTCAAGTTATTTCATCAACCATTTACTCGAGATCCTAAATTTCATGCATTCAAAGACACTCGATCAATTCGCCAAGATACAAAGTTAATGTTTTCGAAATCGCGAAAAACTACTTCACCGAAAGTTCGACCACAATAAAGTCCATCGTGATGGGATCCGATGGAATGCGTTCAGTCTGCGGAGACGGTCTGAGACTTCAGCGCACCAGCCCGGCTTTCAGACTGACTATTTCAGCGAATCTCGGAATTTCAAAGTTACCATAGAGCCCTCCCGTTCCTACCCCAGCTCGTCATGTGATTTGATTCAAAGAAGCTGAAATTCTCGATGTGACAAATGACCTGGGTACGACACGCGAACACAAAATCTCATTCGATGGCTGAATCAATTTTCTCATTTAACTTTCTGTTTTTTTATGTAAATAGTTAATCGGGCCCATTCGAATGGTAGCTATTATTGTTCCACTTTTTTTTCCGCGATGCAAAGATTACAGACTGTGATTACGTTTACGTTTCATGGCGGATTTAATGAGGTGAGTTGTAGGGATTGCTTAGAAAACGTGTTGTTAGGTCAGGGTATTTCCGCCTTCTTGAAGATCCTCGATATCATATAAAAATATTCAGGTCGAACCGCACACAGAAATGTCTATAAAAGAAAAAAGTATTCAAAAATTTATACCGGTCTGTTTATTCGAATATAAAGCTGAATATTTTTGTTGCAGGAAAGATTATGAATTGTGTGCACATCATAGGAATTATTCAGACTATCAAGGTTTGCTGTGAACGCTATTTCTTTCTTCGTTAGCGATATTTTATGACCTGAGAATCCTTTTCCTGAAATGCATTTTAAGAATTACTGGTCACAACAGCTTTCATCTTGGCTTCATCTCGAAGAAAAAAGTGAGATTGTCTTTACTCTCAATCATTTAATCCCTGATTGTCAGCTCTTGAATGAATAAATTAGTCTTATTAAGTTGATACAGGTATGATGTATCATACAGGATGATTCAGACTAAGTGTGAAAAACTTCGGATTTAAATTCAGAATTTGTTTTTGAAGAAGGGTCCTCAACCTCCTCGTTTCTGAAATAAAGGGTGTTGAACTTCAGTGGTCTTTATCTCATGATTTCCGGTGTTCAAAGATGTTTTGAAATTCATTAATATGTTTTCAATTGAATAAAAATTGAAAAATTTGAATATTTGTGCAATTTCACTTTCGCTAAGGTTGAAAATACATTTTACTTATGTTATATTATCCCAAAATACAAGAATCTAACGAAAGAAACCTAGAAATAGTTTTTTTTATAATTAGCAATTCCAATATAAAATATAAAACAATTTCTTCAAAATGAGTGGCGTAGAAGTAGGGGTTGTCAAAATGTATCTCTGCCACTGGATCAAAGTGCTGAACGAAAACAGCATTCTTTAAATCTGTTCCACACAAAAATTAACAATGAATTTGTAATGGAAAAACCAAACTTTTTCTTGAATTTTAACGTTCCGTATCTCAGTAAATATATGTTGAGGACCCTTCTTTAAAAACGAATTCTGTTTTAAATGTGTTGAATTTAAATCCGTAGTTTTTTAACCCTTAACTGTTATGGTAGGGTAAAAATTGACCCTACTCAAATCAAATTGTACCTTAACCAGATACGGAGTGATTCTAATTCCTCCCCCTTCAAGCTATTCTCCTAGTGTATTGATAAGACTAATATACGCTAGTAATTTTTTTGTTAGCGTCTGGCATAAAACCGTGATAGCGGGTTTGGGGTCAAATTTGACCCTGCCATACAATTAACGTCATAAAGCCAGTGGAATCAACCGAAGATTCTTTTAGACTCCAAAACGAAACTAGGTGTTTTCATGTCCATACAACGGTAATAAACATTTCAATTCATGTGCTGAATGTGAAAAAATTTTTTTTGCAACAATCATTGTTTGGTCAGAACACTGTGCCAAAATTCTGATCAACATGAACATATAAGGAAATAGTACCATATGTTTGTTAGAATTTTCCTAGTTTAGTTTTTTCCGAGATTTTTTCACATTTGATTTTCGGAAAAACTCATCCCAAAGCGAGATTTGAGTGAAAATTCATTATTTTCGTAGTTGTTTTTTCTCACAGACATACTATAGTATTTTTTCAAAGTTACCGAAAAATTTATTATTTATTCATTCATCATGTTTGGAATACAATAAATTCATTTTCACTGTGTAGTTTGATGACCAAAGAGAAATTCTTGATGTAGAAAATACTATATTTTTGATACAAAAAATACACAGGGTCAAAATTGACCCTACCATACCCTAAAAGTAAATTTAAAGCATTGATGATTCTTTCCAAATCATAATCAACTAATGTTTCTCTATTAAAAAAAACCATTTAATGATATATATCTCAGCAAGAAACCTATTGGGAAAATTCAGAGTATACTACTGGATTGCTATCAAAAATGTTTGTATTCCAACACTGTAACATAAACAGAAACGGAGACGCTGAAAAATTATTATTTGGGCTATTTGCCCAAATTTCAATTTTGGCCAAAACTCGAAAACAAAAGGAGATAGAGGATGTCATTATGAGTTTCTTGAAAATAGGGAGATCCTAAATGTGCCGTTCATTTAGCTCGATCTCTTATGGTTAAAAAGTTCTAATCCAGGGATCACCAATTCTGCTCACCCTGTACCTCTATTGGAATCGATTGAAAAAATCCATTCAATATTTCTTCCTCAGGTTGAAAATTATCATGGGAAATCCCCATTGGCCTATTTTTAAGACCTCCAGATTCTGTTATCATCGCCGAAAAATATAAAAGCTGTGGCGTCTCTTTCGGAAAATTAGTAGGTTTCCAGGTAACGAAGTAAATCAGGACGGCCGAGGCCATGATACGCGACCGGATGTGCCAAAACGGATATGGCGTGCTTTGTTCGGACACGCAGTCTCTCCGCTTACTAAAATCGGCGCCTTTATTTACATCAAGTCACTCTTGATTGAATAGCTACCTTAATAGCATCTGAGGCGATGGTCGATTATGCACTGGAAAATGAATAGGTGGAGGGCCAAAATTACAATTCGGCGATAAGGTTGAGTCCTTCAACTTTTCTTTCTTCTACGCCGAAGAGATCCGCCGAAATAATTGACCTTTTATGCTCTTGCTTCTTTGAGCCGAAGCGTCATCACTTCACTACTTTCAAATGACAGCTGTTAATACGAAAATTGATAGAGATACAGGTCGTATCATAGATTAATGGCGGTATTCTGCTTTTTCTCTGTAAGCTACGAATCTGTAGCGTACGATTGATCTGTAATTTATCTATGGATCTGTATGTGGCTGACTTACAGATTCGTAAATTATGACATTCTGGAAGTTTTTCTGTAACTCTCGTATTAGAAGTGTCAATTTTGAACTACTCCCTAATAAGATCGTAACTACTTCGTAATAAGATCATAGAATAGAATTTATTTTCCTATCATTTTGGCTCGTAAGTATTGATTATTGGATATATTTATGTTCAATTCGTGTTCGTTACAACGAGAAAGAGAAATTTACAATCGAAGTACAAAGACGAATTACAAAAGTAGTTGAGTTTAGTAAAGTATTTTATATTCTGTCACTAAAACAAATCATTCAACATTACCTCACAATATACCTTTCGATATGTTTCCGATCACCTGTAAGCTACAGATTTATAGAAAGCGTCGAGAATCGTAATTGTCCTGTAAACTTATGAAAAGTTACAGATTCGCTTAGAGATGAAAGCAGAATACCGCCATTTATCAAAAAATGTATGGCGGTATTCTGCTTTCATCTGTAAGCGAATCTGTAACTTTTCATAAGTTTACAAGACAATTAGGATTCTAGACGCTTTCTATAAATCTGTAGCTTACAGGTGATCGGAAACATATCGAAAGGTATATTGTGAGGTTACGTTGAATGATTTGTTTTAGTCACAACATATAAAATACTTTACTTAACTCAACTAATATGGTAATTCATCTTTGTACTTCGGTTGTTAATTTCCCTTTCTCGTTGTAACGAACATGAATTGAACATAAATATATCCAATAATCAATACTTACGAGCCAAAATGATAGGAAAATAAATTCTATTCTATGATCTTATTACGAAGTAGTTACGATCTTATTAGGGAGTAGTTCAAAACTGACACTTCTAATACGAGAGTTACAGAAAAACTTCCAGAATGTCATAATTTACGAATCTGTAAGTCAGCCACATACAGATCAATCGAACGCTACAGATTCGTAGCTTACAGAGAAAAAGCAGAATACCGCCATTAATTAAGCGAATTAAAAATAATGAAATATAGGAATACTATTGGATAAGCTCGACATCAACATATAATGATAATATTAATGGAATTTCTCTTAATTACTTAGAAATAACATGAGTTCAAATATATTCATGAATTCCTCAACTGTAGGACTATTCTCAAGCATGCCAATCGTGCTTCATTGTAGACTGCGCTTGAAGATATATTTATATTTCGACTTGAAAAGAACAAAACAATAAATTCATTAAGATGCCTTATTTTCACCAGAACCTCTGATCACCTATTTAGCTACGCCTCTGAATGAAATATAAATTAATGTTCCAATGAAATTCGTCTGTAGTCCAATGTTTTCTACTGAACGTCCTGCGCAAGCTCATAATTTTTGCTTAATACCCCGTTTTGATTTTTCTCTCATTACCCCATAGCACTTTATTTTAATCCATTAAAAAAAATCAATCAAGTTTGTTAACACTTATCCTAACTATTATATTACCCATGTAATAATGGAATAATGATTTGCAGAGAAAAGAATGAGTAAGTGAATATTATGGGACGCTATTGAAGAAGTCGTGTTGGAACGTTTTAACGATATTATATTATTATAACAATCAATTTTCATAGGCCAGTTATACTCATCATAAAAAATGTTGATAGGATATCACCACTATGATTTAACTTGTCATTCTATCAACGCATTGTATAGGTTTGTTTATAAAATATTATTCGAATCGATTTTTTTCTTGCAAAGTTTGCTGTTTTTTCTCATTGGAAATTTATTTCTGTTTTTTTTTTCTGAATGCCTATTACTAAAATGTAATTATTTAAATAACAAACGTTCTTCGGCCAACTTCCTCTTGAGGTTTCCTGCATGGTTTGAGATTTAAAGACATCATCCTTTTTATTATTATAATTCTTTTTGTTTCGATTACTACAGCACGCCTATTAATGAAGACGATGATGTTTTTCATCCTCAAGTTTGAAATAATTTCATTTATTATTAATTGGATAAAAAAAGTTCGAAAATGTGGACACCTCTCTGATAATTTTTTCTTGAGTCTAGGGGAAAAGGTCTATCACTTCGTGTTTTTATTTTTGAAGACCGTGGACCCACACAAATCGAAAGGTCAATTCAGCATTTCATAATATATTTTTCAATATTGATTTAAAGATATTGATGAAGATTTAAAGATTCAAGCGACTGAATGAAAAATGTGAAATGTGAAAAGAAGAAGAAACTTAGATACACTGACTTCCAGCTGAAATCATTCAAATATCACGTGTAAAGTCACTAGTTGACACAATTGATATGACGATATGACACGATTCTGACCATTCAAAATTTTGAGTATAAATGAATTGCTGTAAGCAAAGCAATGAGACATCTGCAAAGAATATACCTTTTCCTGTATCATCCGAATCAAAGCAATGGCTGACAATGATGAAATATATGCTTGATTGCGCTGAAAAATGCATAGAATTTCTGGACAGGATGAAGAATGAGCTGGATTTCAATGATGACGACTTGGAAAGATTCAGTGTTCTTTGCATCACTCTGGAACAAGCTCGACATCAAATGGCACTGTTAGGAAAAAATTTTTTCGAAGATAATTCTACAACGGATTTACTACAGAATCTTTCCATTCTAAGCCAACTCAAGGAGACGAAAAAGAGTGGGTTTACTCAGACCGGTCAGAAAGAAGAAAATAATGATAATTCAATAAATGTAGTTAAGAATAAAGAACCCACTAAGAAAGATGTTTGTTTATGCAATCATTTCAAACAGAAAGTTGTGCGAAAAAGTAATCGGAACCACATAGTGGTATGTTCAAGACTGAAAAGGTCTTCGTTGTTGAATGAAACGTGTCTCAAAGATGGACAACCAAGTAAAAGGAAAAAACCTCTAAGTCCTGAAGGTATTTCATCATCGAACCCAAACAAAAATTAGATACAGAAATTGATCAAAAAAATCAAAAGTAAATAACAATCATTTTCAAATTCCAGATTTTCCAAACAACGATGACCATCCTTACATCATAAAAGATGCACAATCCCTGGATATTCCAGAGACAGGTTTTGGGTACGAGTTGTTCTACGCAATGCATCGACATAGAGACAGAATAGCACAAGTCAGTTATCATTATGTCTAGGTAAACTCCAAACGGGATAGCTGAAATATGATCTCTCATACCAGCCTGTGTTTCTATTAGCAGTTATAATAAAGAAGAACACATTATAAAAATTAATCAGTATTTATACTTCCAGATCGTTGAAGTTACCGACGATTATCAAACCTTCGAAGAATTACTGCAAGATACAATAAGTGCAGCGGTAAATATGAAGAAAAAAGGGCTAGGTGAAGATAATTTGATATGCCTTTGTGTCACCAACACTAAATATGCCTGTATGCCGTATTTGGCCGGACTCTTCATAGGCTGCAAATTGTCTGCTCTGGACTTTTCATTCAACCACGATGACCTCGTTTTTCTCCTCAAACTCTCCACACCTGACATTATGTTCGTACAGAAGGAAAAGGTTTCGATGATAGACGCTGCTCTACAAGAAATCAGACTGGAAATACCCGTGGTTGTAATTGGAGGTGAAGTTGAAGGACACGAATCATTCCTGGACTATCTGGTTGCTCCCAATGAGGATGTCAAGAAATTTAGACCGTACAAAACTGATACGATGAGGAGACACTGTGTTATTCTCTTCAGTAGTGGAACGTCTGGTTTACCCAAAGCTATTTGTTTAAATCACCTTACTGTTCTAGGACAATCATTCTTCACTACGTGAGTTGGAAATTATGAAAGTTAGACTTCATTCTATTGCCACAAGAATTTCATAGTTATATGCATTTCTTAATTTAACTGACCCTACTTTTCAAAATAAAGTCAATCATGATTTAGTGAAAACTGAAGATAATTCGTCGTACGAGTAGGATTCAGGATCTAGTTACTGTGAAATGATATCGATATACTATTAGATTCCTTTTGTATCTAGTTCTACCAATGCTATTTAGCTACCAATGAGAGTCCTGAGAGTTTAAATTGCATTCTGCTCTTCATTCACTTTTCGATATATTCATTAGACTTCTATTCAGACTTACAGATGATCTTCAACGAGTTTTCATAAGTTTCACATCTTACTACTGGATTTCGGCTGTTATACTGCTAGGCTACACCACTCTTGCTGGAGTTACAAGAGTAGTTCCACAGCCCTTTGAAGCAACAAGATTTTTCGAACTCATCGACCGATATAAGGTAAATAATCAAAACGGATACAACTCGATATAATCTGATCTATTTCAGTAACTTTTTCTGAATTTTTCTACTTCACAGATCGAATCAGCCTTCCTCGGTCCATACGAATGCGTCAGCTTATTAAAAACTCCAAAAACACCTGATGTTGACACCTCCAGTTTGAAACGTTTAATGACAGGTGGAGCGTCTTCAAGAGAAATTGTATTGCTATCCTTGCGAAGAATTTTTCCAGGGTGTATAGTATTTCAAGGCTACGGCCAAACGGAAGTAGGAGGATTCGTGGTTAAATGGTCAACGGTGAATGATGAAGATTTGGCTCTTCTGAATGTTAAACCGCTGTCATCTGGTAGACCTTTTGGAGGATTTTGGTATAAAGTGAGTGAGAATGTGAAACTTCTATATTCGCGTATTTACCAATGATAATAGTTTGATATTGCGTCATATGGAGATACGTAGATTTCCCTAGAAAGAGTTTGACATCATGCAGATTGAGTTTTCTCTGAGGAAATCGACATGGCTGGCTACTGGTTTCATGAAAAAGATCTCTTCAATTCTAACTTCTTTTTCGTCATTTCCAAGGACTCAATTGAATCAAACTCATGAGTTGATTAACTCAAGTAAAACTTCAGTGAATGTTTTTTCAAGGTTGTTGACGAAGAAACTGATAAAATCGTTGGACCTAATAAACAAGGACAGCTTTACCTCAAATCGGACAAGTTGATGATGAGTGGTTACTTCAGAAGAGACTCCACAGATTGTTTCGATAAAACCGGGTGGCTTAAGACAGGAGATTTAGTCTACTATGATGAGTATCACTGTTTTTACGTTCTCGACAGAGTCAAGGAACTGATTAAATATAGAGGATGGCACGTTCCGCCAAATATCCTAGAAGAGGCTCTAATGACACATCCTTTGGTAGCAAGAGCAGTGGTTGTAGGTGAGAAATAGCTTAATGCATTTTCTCCCAATCGAAGTTTTTTCCACTTAGAATTTTATTGGACATAATTTTATTCAACAGAAACCTAGCAACTACGAATTTTTTACAGGTATTCCGCATCCTGAAGATGGTGAACATCCAATGGGACTGATAATTCCTAAAGATGGCGTAGATCCGGAAACTATCGACTTGGATGCAATCGCTGCATATGTTAACAGTAAAGTGGATGATAGAAAACATTTGAGGGGTGGAGTAAAGATCATTCAAACTATACCCTTGACAGCTACTGGAAAAATCAGAAGAAGATCATTGAGAGATTATATATTATTGAACCGAGAAATAGTTTAAAAGAAATTAATTTGAGGATTTCATGTTAGTTTCGATTGTATCCAATAAAAATCATATATGAGTACCTAGGTACAGAGTATAAATTTCTGTATTTCAGAATAATAAATCGTTCAAATTGTGCCTGGGAAAATTACATAAGTATGAACTGCACAATTTGGGAAGAGTCTGCACTATTAACTGTTTTCACTATTAACTTTCTGAAAAAAATCCTGGTATTGTCAGTTTAATTGAATGACTTGTAAAAAATTCGAAACTATTTCATATTGTTAAAATGAATAGATTGGTCGAACAGCTAGCCAAATTTGGTACTATTGCTCCAGATATTAGCTCTGATGAAGTAAAACGAAACAGATTATGAAACAATAAGATACGAATTTATCGAAATAATTCCGAAACATCCAAATACTAGTTTTATCGGCGGCTACAAAACTCAAAAAATGTATAATCTGTTAATACTTGTAATCTTGGGAGAGGGTGGCTGACTTTTTCAGGAAGAAGAAAGGAAGTGAAAACATCGAGTTTCAGCAGGCATTTGAATTTTCACTAGAGCAGATTTGTCAGATTAATGACAAAATGCTAAATATAATAGTTTCAAAATTCTCAGTATAGATGAGTCGCAGTAAAGAAAATAATGAGCTATCAACGCAAAGCATTCCTTTCCCAGTATCATCAGAATCGAAGCAATGGCTGATTATGATGAAATACATGCTTGATTGCGCCGAGAAATCTATGGAATTTCTGGACACGGTGAAAAATGAGCTGGACTTCAATGATGACGACTTGGAAAGATTCAGCGTACTTTGCATCGCTCTGGAGCAGGCTCGCCATCAGATGGCTCTCTTAGGAAAGAAATTTTTCGAAAATAATTCGACGACAGATTTTCTAGAGAATCTTTCCATCCTCAGCGAACCCACGGAGACGAAAAAAAGTGGGGGTACACAAACCGGCCAGAAAGGGGAATATATTCCTGCTGAAACAACTATTAATTCGAAAACTGCTGTTGAAAAGAAAGAACCCACTAAAAAGGATGCTTGTTTATGCAAAGTTTTCAAAGAAAAAGTGGTAAGAAAGAGTAATAAAAGCAAAATCGTCGTATGTTCACCTCTAGGAAGAAGTACGTTGATTAATGAAACTTGTATGAAGGACGGAAAACCGAGTACTAGGAAAAAAATTGTAAATCCTGAAGGTAATTATACGAAAAGTGAAACAAATTTGTCAAATTCAAACTTTCATCCATACTCCCAACATGAAAATGGGACATCAGCCATAAATATGTTAACTTTGTTGCATATCTGACCACCATGGCTCTCTTGCGATCCCTCAAAAGCTCAAAGGCTGTTGGGGACTATGTGAAATCTTGGGATATGTTAAACAAGCTACCAATTTCATTTTTTGAATACATTGAGTTTTCATTAAAATTTTAGATTTACCAAATGATGATGACCATCCTTTCATCATAAAAGACGCAGATGCTCTGCAATTACCACAGACTGGCTTTGGATACGAGTTATTTTATGCAATGCATAGACACAGAAACAGAATTGCACAAGTGAGTTTTTCATGTACGGTTAAGGTTCACAATTTGTACCTCTGATATCCATTGACAATGGCAATTCGAAATACATTGGAGATTATTCAATGATGTTACCATCATCCATCTTACGAACTTTTCATTTAATTATTATTTCTTCTCACCCAGTGTGTAGAAATCTTCGTCAGTGAGAATCATTACGACTATAATATATTTCATTGATCCCACCAGATTGTGGAAGCTAACGACGATAGCCAAACATTCGACGAATTGCTAAGAGATGCTATAAGTACAGCTTTGAATCTGCAGAAGAAAGGACTGGATGAAGATAGCATGATATGCCTCTGCGTCACGAACAATAAATACGCATGTATGCCATACTTGGGTGGCCTCTTCATTGGGTGCAAAATGAACGCGCTCGACATATCTTTTAACCACGCTGACGTAGTCTTCCTCCTCAAACTTGCAACTCCTGACATATTGTTCGTACAGAAAGAAAAGGTCCCGATGATAGAAGGAGCTCTAGAAGAAATGGACATGAAAATACCTATTGTGGTGATTGGTGGAGAAGTAGAAGGTCACGAACCTTTCCAAGAGTATCTGATAGCTTCCAATGAGGACATAAAAAAATTCAGACCGTACAAAGCTGATTCGATGAGAAGAAATTGCGTCATTCTGTTCAGCAGTGGGACATCTGGTTTGCCCAAGGCCATCTGTTTAAGCCACTATACCTTGCTGGGACAAGTGTTCTACGCTACGTAAGTGAAAAATACCATTCCAAATAGCAATCTATTCCATATATTCAATTCTAGATATTCGACAAATAATTTGTGTTCCTTCAGATTCGTCATTTCATCGGTATTTGTAAAGTCATACTTACTCTGTATTATTTCATGTTTATATCTGTAGTAGACAGATCCTTTCCACCAAAGAGGAGCAAGGCATAAAACATGTGGTAGTTTTAGTTTTGAAAGACAGTTCATAAACCTACCTCTGTCTAAAATTTCCCGAATATCGATTATCCTTCCAGTTCAAAATTGAGCAAATTATAAGCTTAGTTAAGCTGTCTTTGACCTCGGTATTCGTATTCAGAATTACAGACAACCTTCAACGAGTTTTCATAAGTTTCACATCTTACTACTGGATTTCTGCTGTTATTCTACTAGGCTATACCACAATTGCTGGAGTCACAAGAATAGTGCCACAGCAATTCGAACCAGTCAGGCTGTTCCAACTCATCGATAGGTACAAGGTAACACATCCGCGCTGATAAAAAAATCTATCCAAATTCAAATTGCCCTTCTTTGCAGATCGAATCTGCTTTTCTCGGACCTTACGAATGTGTCAGCTTGATCAGAACTCCAAAACCACCAGATGTTGACACCTCAAGTTTGAAATGTTTATGTACTGGTGGGGCAGCTTTGAGAGAAATAATATTTCTGGCCTTGCGAAGGGTATTTCCAGGATGTCTGGTGTTTCAAACCTACGGGCAGACTGAAGTAGGGGGATTGTTGGTCAAGTGGTCGACAAAAAATGCGGAAGATTTGGCTCTACTTTATGCCAAGCCAATGTCATGTGGAAGAGCGTTTGGAGGATTTTGGTACAAGGTTAATTGATGAAATAGCTTAGTTATAATTTCTTGGATCTGCGTTGTATTTTCCTTTTTCCTGTTTTATTTTGAAGATTAATATTTTCGAGAAACAAGGTTTTTTTCGGATGCTGAAAAACTTTAGAACACATCCACACGATTGTGAGAGATCTCTCTGTTTTTTCGCAGTTTGTTAACGAAGAAACTGATAAAATCGTTGGTCCTTTCCAACCAGGAGAGCTATGTGTGAGGTCCAATACAATGATGATGAACGGATATTACAAGAGAGACTCTTCAGAATGTTTCGACAGATCTGGTTGGCTTAAGACTGGAGACTTGGCTTACTACGATGATTATCACTGCATCTACGTAGTCGATAGGGTGAAAGAACTGATTAAATACAGGGGATGGCATGTGCCACCAATCATCATCGAAAGCATTTTGATGGCTCATCCAGCTGTGGCTAGAGCAGTTGTTGTAGGTGAGAAAGATTGTTCCAAGGAAGACTTGAATCCATTATATCGTTTTGGTGGACCTACAGAAACCTGGGATATAATTGTCAATATTTTCAAACAATGATATAACGATTTCGGTTTCAGGCGTCCCTCACCCTGATGATATTGAACATCCAATGGGGCTTATAATGCTAAAAGAAGGCGTAGATCCGACTACTATTAACCTGGAAGAAGTGGCTGAATTCGTGAACAGCAAACTCGACGAAAGAAAACATTTAAGGGCTGGAGTCAGAATCATTCATTCGATACCTCTAACGGCTACTGGAAAAGTCAGAAGAAGGTCATTGAGGGACTCCGTACTGCATGGAGATATTGTGTAACAGACACAGTCTCGGATAGCATGAAAATTTCGAATTTCATAATCCAATGAAGAGATTCATATGTTCGAATAAAATTGTCTTTTTCTAAACTCGTCAGTGATCCTGTTGAAATTTTGAAGGTGAGCTTCAAGTAAGAAGACGACTTCTCGTTTATTTTTTGGAGGTTCCAGGTTCCAGGACTTCCGGTTATTGCGAAAGTGACATCAACTCTTGTTTTTCAAATGGGAAGACCCATTTTTTATTGCTTGAATAGATTCTCCATTGAATTCTGCGTCTTTTTGATTCCAAAAGTTTGAATTTTGCCGAGAAAATTTTCTTTGAATGAGGAAATACAAAAAAAAATCTCAAAATTGAACTCTGTTAATATACAGACAACTTCGTGTTCATTCATTAAAAATTCTCATTTTTGGGAATCTCCGAGAAGAAAAGCTGATGCTTCTTTTTCGATAGCGTGATTTTCACAATATGATACAGGTCCAAATTCTGCTTTGTCAAAGTTAGGAGGGACGAAACGTCAAAAACTCGTTTTTTTCGGATTGGAACACCTTTTTTCGAAGATTTTCGAAATCTTCGTCAAAAAATAATAGGAGCATACATGGAAGACTTTTATCCCAAAATGAATATTTTTCGAGATATTCAGGAAAAACGATTTTGTCTTCAACTTTCAATCTCATTCTGAATGAAATTTTTACATGTTCTGTTAATTATTCTTTCAAAAGCATTAAAAATTGTTAAAAAATTATTTTTTTCTGCATTCCTGAGAATTTTTTATGTCGACTTCACTAATACTCACATTGAGAACTCTAAACCAATTGTTGCTCTCGCATTAGAGATGATAATTAAAGAATTTAACTCATCTGGACTATAGAAAATATTTTCTCGATAACAGAGAATTCCAAAAATTTCACTTGACCGCTAATTATTTTCCAGTAAAAAAACACATTCGGAATGAGATTGAAAATTGAAGACAAAATCCTTTTTCTTGAATATCTCGAAAAATATTCATTTTCGGATAAAAGTCTTGGACGTATGCTCCTATCATTTTTTGAGGAAGATTTCGAAAATGCTTCGTCACTTCTAACTTTGACAAAGAATTTGTGACCTCCTGTATCATATTCTGAAAATCACGCTATCGGAAAAGAAGCATCAGCCTTTCTTCTCGGAGATTCTCAAAAATGAGAATTTTCAATGGAAAAACCCCGAAGTTGTTTTGAGATTTTTTTTTTTCGTATTTCCTCATTTAAATGGAATTTTCTCGGGAAAATTCAAACTTTTTGATTCAAAAAGACTCAGAATTCAATGAAAAATTTATTTATGCAATACAAAATGGGTCTTTCCATTTGAAAAACTAAAGTTGATGTCACTTCCGGAAAAACCGGAAGTCCTAGAACCTTCAAAAAATATACGAGAAGTCGTCTTCTTACCTGAAGCTCATCTTTAGAATTTCAATCCTGAATCTTGTGTCTTTCCTATGAATATTCTATGGAGCCATATTCGTTAATAACCCTGTATATATATTTAAATTCTCTGAGGTCAATATCGAAACATTCCTGGGAAATGAATAATATACAGGGTGTTTCCTAAACATGCGGCAAAAATTCAGGGAGCTGTTACTTGGACTATTCTAAGAATATTTTGTCCTTTGATGTTTTTGGAAAAACCTCTTTGTTTCGAAGATACAGGGCGAACAACATTTTTCATATTTTTAAAATTGATAATAGTATAAATAAAAATGCGTACCGCACTGTGTTTACTAAGTAGGTACAATTTATTTTTAAATGTGTTTGACAACTATAAAAAACGGCCAGTTTTTTGACTTATACCACTCCAGTAGAAAATGTGGAAGACTTGCGAAATCGGATCATTGCTAGGTGTAACTTAATAAGAAATGATCCTGGTGTTTTTGAAAGGGTTCGGCAGTCAATGAGGAGAAGATTGGATGCTTGTATGCTGGCTGGAGGTGGTCATTTTCAACAGTTTTTGTAGGTTAAGTTAAATTTTCATGTAATTTTTCATAATAAAATGTTATTATCTAAAATTTTGTTTGCCCTGTATCTTCGAAACAAAGAGGTTTTTCAAAAATCATCAAAGGACAAAATATTCTTAGAATAGTCCAAGGAACAGCCCCCTGAATTTTTGCCGCATGTTAAGGAAACACCCTGTAGATTATTCATAACGAATCAACATTATTACCTACTTATTAGAATTATGGTGGTCCACTTTCTCCTCAGAGATTATTTCAAATATCATCATTCAGTTCATAATTCTTGTTGATCTAGAAGACCCTGATTGTCCAACGTGGTATAACAATTTGGCTATTTTTATCTTGTTTATACTGTACCGATACAGGACAAAAATTGAATTTTTTCATCCGAATTTTTGGTATAAGAATATTTATTTTCAGATAATATCTCAATTTTCATACATTAACGATGAAAACTACAATCTATCGAGTGAAAAATGGAAGTTTTCTTATAAAGATGAGGTTATAATAGTTCATCCAGCTTGATTTTCAACTTGGTCGTTATCTTCATCATCGTTTTCATCGTCATTCTCTGTAGTTGTCTCCTTAACTTCATCCATGTGGCCAATAAGGGCCCTGTATCTCTTCGCTATAACTTCCCAATCAGCTACGTTCTCGATTCTTGTCGTGGTTAAGCTGAAGCTTAACTGAGATCCAATACTAGCCCTTCCTACTGAGACTGTTAAAGATTGTTTAGGTGCTACCTGAGCTTTCTTGATTTTGGACAACCATTTCTGACCCGCTTTCGACCTTGGGCTCAGTTTGGGCTCTGGGCGTCTAAAACTTTGAACCAAATGAACCATACTCTGTTTCTTCTTTTTCTTAACTGAAAAAAGTTTTTCATTGTATTCCAAAATTTACTATAGTTTGGTATCCACTCACTTCTTGCTTTACACATGTCTACTATATAAAATAACCAAGTGGTTATCAGATTGATTGGACTTGGGGCTGTTGTGGTTCGGTGCATTGACCGAATCAATTTACTGAGTCCAAATTTCCATTCAATATCAGATTGGGCCTAAAAATGTGAAATTTCTGAATAATCACTCAGAACATACAATAATCGAAAATGAACTCCAGTAAATTCATTTTCAAGAAGTAAATCCAAAATTACTAGCAAAAATCAAACTACAAAAATCTGGCACAACAATCAAAGAGGTTATTAGTCAAAAATCAAACCATGCTCAGCAAAAATTCTCAAAAAGGTGTAAAAATGGTGTGAAAAATTCAAAATGCCACTTCGCAAAAAATTCTCCGAGGGTCCAACGTTTTCATTTCGTTCTTGTCTTCTAAATTGAAAAACACTATGCGAGAAAAGCATCTAGGTGGAATCTTCTAGTTGCCATAAGCTTGCTTCTAGATCTATATGGATCCATCCAGTCCAAAGGAACGTGAGCATGTCAGCGATAGCTCTGTGCGTCGATAGCCCTGGGACATGTACGAACATGCTTCAAAAATCTGCCTGGATCTCCGATACCATCAGCAATGAAATTATCCACTTTATTTTGATTTAACGTTGTACATTTCGCCTCTTCATGTCAACCATTTTTGTATCATAATTTGTTATATGACCACACGTAGCTGATATGAATTTATTTATATAAATTTTCTTCTCACACTCAAACAATCCTGAATACAATAAAATACACTGCAATAATTCACAGGCCAGCTGAAGGGAGACTTCATCGCCAATAAATTGATTCAAAATACACATATCGTGGTTTTTTTTTTGCTATCAACGATTCGAAAAAAAAGGAATATTAGGTTAAACCTCTGTTTGAGATACTTTAACAGGTAGATCATTTGAAAATGCTCATTCAATTGCGTCCCAGGGCTAAGACGCAATAAAAATGTTACCTGGATACGTTGGTATGTATCAGTCATCATAGCTATGAGAAGGTTAATCAGAACAACTACCGAAACCAACATATAGATACCAAAAACACACTTGAACAGATTCTCTGCCCATATCGGCTGGAAGTTGTGGTTCGCTGCAGTGAAACCATCAATTTTAAGGTGGGTAATGCTAGTCTGCCCAAAAACGGCGAAAAACAGCTTTTCGAAAGCAGATACTGGGTTCTTTTGGACTGGAATTACAAAACTGAATTAATTACCTGAATGCGTTGATATGTATCGGACATCATAGCAATGAGAAGATTGATCAAGACGACCACTGACACCAACATATAAATCCCAAATACAATTTTAAATAGATTTTCTGTCCATTCTGGTCGAGGTGGAGACGTCCTAGACCTAACAATCACGTCTTCCCAGGTTGTCTGTCCGAATACGGCGAAAAATAACCTTTCGAAGGCCAGAAGAGGACTCATTACCACTGAAGATACATACAGTTTTGAACAGATTAGTCAAATTTGGTGTCTTGGGGAATATTTTAGTTGCAATGTGTATTTACAGTATTAGAAAAAGCTATGTTTTTTATAGTATTCGGAACCATAATTCAACATTAATGCTGAATAATTACAGAGAAGAAAATTGGTAGCTCAAAAAATAATGTGGTTCAGTTTATGTATTGAGTTCTTTTTTATTTAAAAAAATGAGAACCATTCGACATTAACGTAGGTGGTCACATTATATCATTCATCATTCATGTAATAAGGGAGTTTTACAAAAGAATTTTGTACCGAGATTCACTCACCTTCATCGAAATAATGAATTTTCTTTTTCCTACTCAGTCTCAGAATTTCTTCCTCGGTTAACTTCTCTTGGAATTTCTGGTTCAGGGCTACGAATTGCATTGAGAATCCAAAAACGAAAATAGCCAGAACAGCCAAAAACCTCGCCAGGTCTTTCATCAAGTTGCCTATGATAATGGCCCAAGGACCGAAAAGGTGATGGAAGGATAGGAAGTCCAGAATTTGAACACAAGCAGCTACAAAAGACAGAGCGAATAGTTGATTCCTGCAGTACATGAGGGTTGGCCAATGTGCCTTCTGAACGAATAGTATCCCAAACAAGTGAACGGCTACTGCAAATATACTTAGGAGTAAAACGGATAATTTTATCCAACCCAGACCAGATTTATCGCTCGGGTTAGTCAATTCAAATAGAAGAAGGCCGCTCAACCAAATGAGGAGAATCCATTCATACCAATATGGTAGCAAATTATTCCTCACAACGGGATAAGGAGGAATGATAGCAACGAGAAGTAAAAATATCAAGAGATACACATGAGAAGTAAGATAGGACATGAATTTTATAATGGGAACTTTATAGTATTTGTGCCCTAATGGAAGAGTAAAAGCTATCCAAACAGGAGGACATATTATGAAGAGGAGGAAAAGGAGGAGTGTTCTCCATGCTGCCCAATTATGGCCACCTTTCCAGAGTTCCTGAAATGAAAAAGGAGTATCATCGACTTGATCAAAAAAATTGTTCTTAACACATTCAAATTCGTCAATTATTACCTGTAAGTACCTTTGGACAACCGTGTGTGCAATAACTTCTTTCTGCTCATTCTCAATAAGCACATCTAGGAATTCTACACTCCTCCTATCCACAGATGTCAAGATCTTTCCAGCTGAATCAGCTCCAGCAGCTAGAGCCAGGAGTTCTGTAGCCATATACTCACAATATTTCCCGGCAGCAATAAGATCTTTAGCTCTCTCTTTTTCCTTGTTTGATAAAACAATCAAAATATTGGACAGCTTTGCTGCTGTATCCACTGGTGCTGGTGATACAAGAACGAATTCTTCTAATGGTTTATTATCATGATTTTTCGAGCAAACCATGAGATTGTATACGAATCTTCTGTCCTCCATGAGAGCATATGTGTCATGTTCTTTCGTCATAAGATATTCTAAGACATCATGATGCCCCTCAGATGCAGCAAACCAAATGGGAACTGCTCCGAGATTTGTTTCAGATTTCGGAGAAGCTCCTGATTCGGTTAGGAGTTTTACAACTTCGAAGCAACCAGCTTTGGAGGCACAATGGAGTGGAGTCCAACCATTTTTATCAGGGGCATTGATTTCTGCTCCTTGCCCTATTTCAAAGATGAATGGTTAAATTTATTCTAAAAACTGAGGAAATACGTACCGAGTAATACTTCCACCATTTGATAATGACCCTGGGTTGCAGCAATATGCAAACCAGTTTTGCCATGTTTATCATGGCTCTGTAGCAAATCAGCCTGTCTACTCAACAGAAGTCCAACCACTGTCACATGCCCTCCAAAACAGGCTAAGTGCATGGGATTGTAACCCTTAAATATTTTCATAAATAAATGTGTGATTATATTAGGAGTAGGTACTCACATTTTCTGTTGTTGCAGCTTCTACTTGTACACCAGCAGAGTTGAGCAGGAGCCTCACGACGTTTTCATTCCCAGAAAATGATGCCAGATGTAATGGTGTCATACCAGATTCGTTTCCAAGAATTGGAACCAACGTTCCCCCGTTTGGAACTTCAGACTTTACCGTTCCAGGACTGTGTGATAATAGTTCTCTGACAGTATCAGCTTGGCCATAATATGCAGCGACGTGGAGAGGAGTAACTCCTAATTTCTTGCTCACTATTCTTAAAGTGTTGGAAGGTCTGAATACTTCTAGAACACTTCCATGGCCGTTCTGGGCTGCTAAATGAACAGCGGTGAAGCCAGCTTTATTTTCATCCGTTATATTGGCTCCAGCTCGAACAAGAGCCTTTACAACATCTGCATGACCCCCTTCTGCAGCTATTTGCAGAGGTGTGGCATCAGTCATTTTGTTCCTTGAATTTATCACTCCTTGTTTATCGAATTTCATGAGTTCTTCTATCACAGTCACGCTTCCTTGGGCCGCAGCTATATGAGCGCAAGTATTGCCATCCTTGGTCATGGCCATTACTAAACTAGGATGTTCTTGAAGAAATAACTTCGCCACTTCTGAATGGTTATTACTGCAAGCTGCATGAATTGGTTTTTGACCTAATTCATCTGTTGCATCGATGTCTGCTCCTAATTCTAGAAGTAATTTACAAACTTCTATCTGACCTGCAGCTGAAGCTAAATGTAACGGAGTTTGTTTCTTCAGGGTCAAAATATCCACAACGGCGTTATGTTCTTTTATCAGGAATCTTACCAAGTGAATGAAACCATATTTGGCAGCTAAATGCAAGGCAGTCTGTCCATTTCTTGATTTCGAGTTTATGAATGCTTTGTGGTCTAAGAGAGATCCGCAAACTTGGAGGTATCCATGTTCTGCAGCAAGGTGCAGCGCTGATTTGCCATCACTATCGAAAACATCCACTCTTGCAGCATTTGTGAGTAAATGATTCACCATTTTAGTATGTCCTTTGTTTGAAGCTATCATCAAAGGTGTCCATCCATTAGAGTTCTGTCTGTTTAATGCTTTTTGAGCATCCTGAGGGTCCATATGCGAAATCATCTCCATCAGAACGTCATTATTTCCAACTGTGGCCACATAATGAAATACGGATTCGTGTTGCTTGGCTTGTAGTTTTACGTCGGCTCCATTTTCTAGGAGAAGCTTCACAACATCCTTGTCAGCGTTTGGTGTTGGAACTTTTTCACTCGAAACGGAACAAATACAATGTAAGGCTGTTTCGTCGTTCTCATTCGTGGCGTTTACGTAATGAGTGGCTTTATCCTCGCCCTTCTTATCTTTTACGTATTTTATGAGTTGTTTCACCACTTCTGGTTGGCATCCTTTAGATGCAAGGTGGAGGGGTGTTTCTCCGTGCTACAGGTAGAAGAAGATGAGGTGTCAATTGATAATATTCAGTTGGATTTTAAAACTGACCTTGTTTTTGAATTCTGGATCACCCCCGTCTTCTAGTAGTAGAAGTAAAGTTTGTAAGTTGCCGTATTTAGCTGCTATGTGGACAGGTGTTTGGCCGTCATCGTCCAGCAAATTTGGGCCAGCTCCTGATTTGAGTAGCATCAAGGCACAACGTTCACCATCTTTCACTCTAGCTGCGATGTGTAGAGCAGTTTCCTTCAGTCTTCCCCCTTTTTGAATAAAGTTTCCAATGTTATATCATTCAATTTATCATTATTAGCATATTACCTCGTATATGAACATCTGCCCCGTAGCCTAGTAGGGTCTCAACTACGATAGGTTTACAGGATTCTACTGCTATGTGGAGGGCTGTGAAATTTTCCTGGAAAAAAATTAAATTGAATTACATAACCACGATTCTGATTCATGTCAGCCACGATCTTAGATCGGTGAGAGACGGAAGGGCTGTGAAATTTTCCTGGAAAAAAATTAAATTGAATTACATAACCACGATTCTGATTCATGTTCAGCCACGATCTTAGATCGGTGAGAGACAGAAAATCAGCATTTAAATAGAGGCCATTTTCAAAAGGATAACAGATAAGGTTTGTACCTACACAGAGTTCACATTTCCAATTTCACTTCTGAACTATACTCTGTTCAAATTTAAGCGAGAGCCATAAATACAAACAGAATCGTCTGGTTTGCGCACAATAAAGCTCGTATTGGTCAAAGGGTCATAACAACGCTCCCTTCGACCGTCCTAAAAGATTGCCAGGGTCGTACTCGGAACTATGCTCGAGATTGCGGCAAGGTTATTCCAGGAAACACCAGAGTTTTAGAGATTTGGGTCGGAAACTTGCAAGATTCCGAAAAAGTAATTCCGGGAAACACCAGATTTTGGTCCTTTCCATTCAGTCAAAACTGAACGATTGTATGAAATCTTCTCGATTCGACTCTGGACGGAAAGTAACTATCCGAAGGCTCTCCTACCGCTGCGCGACCCTAGTTTTATTGCTCTCGCTTAGGTTTGAACAGAATATAGATCTAATTTGTGTAGGGACAAACCAATAGATTCATCAAAATTGTTTACATACATTCGTTGTAACGTCAACTTTCTCACCCCTCTGAAGAAGGGTGTTGATGATTCCCACATGCCCATATCTAGCTGCAGTGTGGATACTTCTTGCTCCGTCCTGAAAACAATAAAGCAGTTCTAAAACTTTTGCAAATTTATTGAAACTTTTGTTTTCTAGTAATGTCATAATATCAACCATGTTCAACGAGGCTGTAACTTACAAGATCTACGAAAACAAATTCTCTTTCTCGAAATGAATACTCATTAAGATCCTGAATATAGGATTGTTTTAGACGCTTCTTAGATGAAGAAAGTTTAACGGTTTTGTTAAAAATAAGGATATGACTGCATCATCCACTGCCTCCCTATTTCCATTGATAAAATGGTGAAATCTTCGTTACATTCAATATTTGGATGAATTTCCTGATAGATGAATGAAGACTGATTTCCTCACCTTGTTTGGCATATGTACGTAGACCCCCTTCTTGAACAGCATCATCGCACAATCAGCGTGGCCGTTCAAAGATGCAATGTGCATCAAAGTCGACCCATCTTTGGTTCTCTCCAGTATGCTGGCTTTGAATTTATCACAGAGGAGTTCTATGATATTTGCATGGCCGTTTTCAGCTGCCAAATGCATTGGAGTACGATCCTGGTTGTCTGAAATATGCGCCGAAGCGCGAACACCATAAAAGTACTTCACGAGTACCTCGTCACCTTCTGCAGCTGCTATATGAAGAGGCGTTTGTCCCTCGACATTCTGAATATCTACTGGGGTACCATAGTCCACCAGAATTCTCACCTGGAACATACGCAAGTTTATTCCATTCAATTATATAGGAGAGTACTCTCTGAGTGGTTGAAAATTTTTCTCTTACCATATCTATATCCTTTTTTCGCACAGCAATATGTAAAGCAGCGTCTCCACTCGAAGATAACGCTTTCAGCTGTTCCAAAGGCATGACATGAAGAAGTTCTCTAACCATCGATTGGTTACCTGCTGCAACTGCTAAATGCAGGGGTATTTTTCCTTTCTGTAAAAAGTTCGGTGTTTTCAAAGGCATTCGATTGAAGGGGAATCATTTCTCGCGGCATTTGAAACTTTCCACCTTTTCTTCCTAATAACATATAAGTTGTTACTACACTTCAAATCTGCGTTGTTCTTTTCTGAGGACGACTTCAAAAACACTTTTTGAATTATTTGTTTCAAATATCTTCATTCGTTATTTTGAAATAACTTCATGAATATGTCCCTCTATATCCAAAAAATTTTGACAGCGGTGGGATTCGAACCCACGCCCTTTCGGACTGGTGCCTAAAACCAGCGCCTTAGACCGCTCGGCCACGCTGCCTGTTACACAGCGGAGAAATAATTTGGTATTCGTGTGGAACAGTGACAATTGTCCCATTCGAAAATTATAGTTTTGAAATTATTCGAGACTTACAACTCTTCCCATTCCATGATTCTCGGATAAAAATAATTATTGTCTTTTATTTATTTCCGTATGTTTGATTTTTCACAATCGAGTGATCTGGAAAATGTCTGATTTATCGAAAATTCTCAAGAAAAAAATTAGAGCCCTCTATCTACATAAAAAAAGCGTGTTTGAAGTGTAAAAGTGAAACTAACAAATTTCTCATTCATCAGCTATTTAAGAAACGCCCCCTCATGTCTCAATTCTAGTTTATGTCACTGAACAAAAGTAAATAATGATCAGAGTTTTTCTGCAAGAAAAATTTGGATGATATAATTCTTCTCATTTCTCATACATATATGTATCTACATCTTTTGGAATAAAAAGCTCCACTAGCAAATTCATAGTCTGGACTATCGCGACAATACCTAATGGAAAGAAAATGGTCAAATTATTTTCCCGTACGAGGAAAATGAGGCAGAAAATGAGCAGAGTGACGCAATCTAATTGCCTGGAATTGGTCAGTTCCCAGATTTCTTGTAATGCAAATATGTTATTGACCAAATAGCAGGGTGACTAATGTTACTGCAGCACTCACACCGTCGGTTTTCAACCGTATTTCTTTTCCAGCAGCATTAAGTAGAACTCGTAGAATAGCTGTAGCTGTGCCTGTTTGTCTTGAGGCTACAATGTGGACTGCCGTCTGATTTTTAGTCTGAAATATCATATTTATCATGTAGGAGTATTCTTGAAAGAGCAAAATACCTTGGAAATCATTTTTTTTTACTTACCCCACCTGTAGAATATGGATCGCACCCTTTCTTGCCCAGGAGGAGCTTTACAATGTCTTCCCTGGAGTGCATGGCTGCCAAATGTAGGACATTGAAATTTTCCTAGAATCGGGAATGACAAAATTCCAAATTATTCCCAAATAGTAAATGGGGACCAAGTATGTTCAAACCCAAGGCCTAAGGTACTTTGGTACGCTATTTTATGCAATTTATGCAGCATTCAATTTATAAAAATTAGAATCCATATTATCATATGTATGCCAGTTGGACACAATGCCTTCAATAAAAATTAATTTGTCAAGATTACCTACATTGAAAAAACTGCAGTGGAAACTGTAAGCCAGCTTCAAAAATCAAGTCGAAAAGGCTCAAAGCAACATCGTCGTCAAAAGATTATAGGTACTGTTCAAAATGAGTAAATAAACATTTATAATTAATTTTTGAATATTTTACTTCTCAGGAATTAAGTAATCACTACCAATCTCTAGGTAATAAAACACCAAGGTCCGTTACAATTTAACGATTCAATAAAATTTTAATTCGACATAGAATAGGAAATTCCATTGATGGTAGTCCTGTTTAGTTGAGGATTAAATTATAATCAACGTTATTGAATCTGGGGTCAATTCCTATAGGGATAAAAAGTACCGTGGAATTTCTGATTAAAACTACTAAATTGTGTATATAATCACCATAGGTATTTAGCTACATTAAATAACTTTGTTAATGTTTTGCAGCAACACAATCTGGCAGCAAATTATTCAGACGCCTCTAATAAACGGTCTTGAAGTGCGGCCAAATAATTTACATATTCAGTTATGTAAAGATCGATAAGCAGGATAATTCATCACTCTATTTTATCCGCATATGGTTCTATAAATTTTCTGCAAAATTTTTCGCTGGAGATGAACGAGATTCCAGAAAATTCGATAACACCGCAGGCAATGTATGAATGCCTGATATTGCAAATGTAATATTAGTGGCATTCCAGTTTATCCGGGAAGTAAAAAAAGGTTTCTGGATGTTACATTTCTCTAACAGTTTGATGAGTTAAATTCATTATGAAATCAAAGATTTGAGATTTACTGACAATGTTCGTTGTGGATTGAATTTGATGGTTTCTCTCTTGAAACTTTGGAGCTTCTTCAACAAAATTCATCGGTGGAATAATATTATATTGAGTATTCAATAATTTTAATCTGATCAGGTTTCGTTCGCGTAGTGTGTGGATGCAAAGGAACCTTTATCTTTGCCCGAGATTCAGGACATCAAATTTCGTCCGACAGTTCAGTGCTAATTATCGTTATCAGTAATAAAAGTAACATAATTATTTCTAATTCAATTATTAAGAAAGATTAGTGAATGTTGAAGTGCCCTGATAAGAGTTTGAATTATCATGAGAATGTACTTTTCCAAATTTCCAGAGGTATTTTCACCATACCCATACCTATATATCATTTTCTTTATCCCTCAACCCTTTCATTAAACGTCAAGGCAAAGAAAAATTTCAGATCTATATCTAAGTAAAATCCATAGCAATATATCTTTATATTTCAATTCTCAAGGTAAGAAAAAGTTAAAGTTAACCAATCGACTGCCCATGTTATTCTATAAAAATTATTATACAGGGTGAGTCTTTGACGTGTACATATATTTTAACGGGACATTCCTGAGGTCAAGAGAAACACTTTTTGTCTCTACCATTTCTTCCGATTCGGCACGGTTAGAAAGATACAGGCTGTTAAAAATCTATGAAAAAATTTAATTTTCGAATATATCTCGTGAACGATTTCATAGAATGAAATGATTTTCAGAATGAAGGTGTGGCAAATCTTTTACGAATACAAAATTTAACTCACATGTTTTATTTTTTTCGTTATGACCAATATATATCATTCCATTCCATAATTATAGCAGAAATTCTATGATCGCGACCCTTGGAAGTGAGTTGAATGACATTTAATGAATATTTGGCGATTTTGAAAAAGAAAAGTATTTTACGTGAATCTCGTGAAATGCGCACTCTTCGAGTAATTGATGATTTTGAAAAATCTATATCAGCGAAATTAAAAAATTTGGTTACTTTGGCTGAATATAATTCTGTTCAGAAGATTCGCAGAATTAAATTTCTGCTACATTTTCTCGAAGGTTCAGGTGGTAGATCTAATCCTCAGAAAAATTATAGTGTCATATTTCCAGGGGTGGCATAGCTCATTATGAAAGTTCAAGATGGCTATATCTTTTCATCTAGGCTGAATCAGAAAAAATGCTATACGAAAAAAGTATTTCTTTTGACCTCAACAATCTATAGTTTGAATATATGTACAAGTCAAAGACTCACCCTGTATAATAAAATGATTTTCTCTTGAAAAAATCTCAAGAACAATTAAGAAACCATGAGCTCCAAACTGTGTCACCCTATGGATTCAGAATACTATTATTCATCACTTTTCTGATCTTTAAATCGAATCCCACAATAAGTTATACAAGCTCAGATTATCTGATGCCGTCAAAATTATTACATTGGATGCGTTTCAGTAATGATGAATCTGAGTTATTGGAGAGCTTTTAAAGCTATTAGATTTTGTAGGGAGTGCCCACGATGAATAGATGGACTATAATACATCATCGAAACCTAATTCGATTTGCACCACAATCCTCCAAAGTAACCCCTCATTTCATTGATTACCTTGAAAACTATACAAACATCGTTGAAACCAAGCCACACTTTTTAATTCAGGTCTCAAGGATAAGAATTCAATGCCAAATATCAGGCGAGTTTGTGCCATTTTTTAATTCACTACTTTTTTTTCGACACGCGAATCATGACCTATTCAGAGTAGATGCTTATCAATTACACGGACGAAACAAAAATATGGATATTTCGAGAAAACTGCAAATCGTTAGTGACTGATGAGGGATATCTTTGAAAATATCAGCTGATAGTCCGCACGTGAAATAAATATGGAGAACTGGGAAATAAGAAATTTGCTTCAACGTTATATAAGGCACTCACGATTTCCGATACGGAATTAATGGCATAATGTTATGGGAAGTCAAGACCTAACACAAAACTGGGTTACTTATTTGCACCATTTTCGTCACTCAGATATGTATCAAGACATATTGCAAGGCCTATTTTTACCGATTCTACAAGTTCTGCTGTTTTTAAATTAGTTTTGAGCGCCACTCAACTAAACAGTGCTTCAAATGAGTTAGGAGGTATCAGAAGCACCTCCTGAGGCCTTGTCGCCAAAACTTAGATCTAAACTAAAGAGTAAATCCCTGGAAACTGCGAATGATCATTCCCTTAATATTTCTCAACCGATATATTCAGCCTAGCTGAAGAGATTGAATCTATTGAAAGGTAATTCCATTAAGAATTGTCCAACGAAGCTAATTCTATTTTAGACCCCCTGTTCTCTCAATCCCCGAATTCTTCACTCAAAGAAGATCAGGAAATGGCCAAAACGTCTTCTCAATCGTCGACCTTGCCTAAAAATTCTGCTACCAAACCCAAACGAGCTGATATCATGAAAGAAGTGCAACAATCATGCCGATTTTTTTTAGTTACCGCTTTTGTTCAACATCAAATTCATACGGTGCAGAAAATATATTTTCGTCTCGAAATAGACCGCTTGTTATTCCTCAGCAATTAACAGGCTAATAACTATGTTAATATATTCCATTCATCATTATCAAAAACATGTAAAAACCGCAGACGTATGGGGTAACTTAATACATGAATGTGTTTCATGAAACTTGAATATTTTGACCCATAAACAAGGACAACTAACATGTTTAACCGAACTCTTAGTTATTGTTGAAAAAACTTATGTGTATTTGAGATGAAATTTCATCACAGATCAAGTATTGGTAGAAGGTAGTCTAATAAGACTCATGGCGAAATTCTAAGTTGTTTCGAAATTTTATATTGAAATGCGTTGCTGCCATAGAAAAATACTTTTGAAATTTAAAATTTGAAAAGTAAATGTTCATTCGAGAATAGTTGAAATATTGTTTATATTTTCCCATTGATAATAGAAATAGTTATTCTAAATGATTGAATAATTAAATCCCTGTTAGCGAAGCGTCATGTGGCATGCAAATTCATTTTTGCTTTACCGAACTAATAAAGTAATGTTTTCTCTATGTACATATAAATGAAACCATATATATTCCTCTTCCTCGGTCAGTTTGACGAGACACAATTTCAAATGTAAATACCATAATTGTTTCACTTTGATAACTGCAGGTGTGGTCTGAATGTTTATCTGGGTGTTCCCAGAAAGTTGGATTAAATAATAATATACTTATTAAGGGAGATGTTCGCACATCAAAACTAGAGTAGGGATTCGCATAATGACATCATGACTTTCTTCTCTTGGTACGTCATCAACGTAGAGCCTTGAATTCGAATAAATTCATTATTGTAATGCAAACTTCTAAAAATACGTGATACGATATGCGAAAATTCTCACAGAATGATGAGTTTCAGGAAACCTCCCTCATTTATGAATTTTTTCAATACGGATTGTGAGTATATTATTCGATTTCAAAATCGTCTAATTTTATTGGATTCTAAATTCAATTATTCAAATATTTATCATTGTAATTCTACTTCCAATGGAAAAATATAATAATACATATCTACAGTTTATAATATGAGTTCACTTATATGATTCATTGACATAATATGAGATAATAAAATCCTAGATGCTTATATATTAATATAATTCAGTTATACCTCATATTTTCATGCAAGTTTGATACCTGCTGACAAAATATATATTTTCGGGAGGCTCAACCAAAATTACTAAATCCATATAGGTACAATATAGATGCTTAAGTTTCATCATATTTTGAAATATTCTTCAGAATATTATACCATCATTGTTGTCTTGAAATCATTGTGTGAAGAGGAAGAATTTACTTACATTATTTCTGGCAGTTACGTCAGATCCAAGTTCCAACATTCTTTCTACTAGGGAGGTTCTGTTATCTTTTACGGCATACATGAGGGGGGTCATTCCAGTCGCCTAGAAAAAAAAACGAATGAAAGGACTCCTGGAAGCACATAAAGGTATATCATACACGCAAAATCACAAACATTACGAAAATCGAAAAAAATAATTGAAACGCAACTAGAGTTATTTCTCACTCGAAGTAACTAACAGAGAAATTAAACAGTTCATGTTATTATACAGGGTGAGTCTTTGAATGTACCAATAGATTCTTAAGGTCAAAAGTAATACTTCTTCCTTATAGGTACCGCTTTTTTCGATTCAGCCTAGAAAAAATTCGAAGCTGCGGAGATTCGTTCAAATCGATGGATTCGATTGGTTCGAATTTACGTTTTTTGATAAGATGAACAGAATTTTGTGATTTAAACTTTCATAATGAGCTATACCACCTCTGGAAACATGGCCGAAGTTTTTCCGAGCATTAAAAATTCACCGCATAAACTTTCGAAAAATGTAGCAGAAATATTTTACTGTGAATCTTTTGGACAGGGTTGCATTAAGGCAAAGTATCCAATTTTTTTTCAATTTTGCCAATATAGATGTTTTAATTGATTTCCACGAGATGTTATGGTCATAATGAAGAAAATAAAACACGTAAGTGCAATTTTGTGTTCGTAGAAATTTAAATACGGAAAACCTACAATCCGAGAATCATTCGATAAAATTATTTACGAGAAATTAAATTTTTTATGGATTTTCAACAACCGATATTTTTTCATTCGTCAGGGTGTGGGGCCTAGCATTTTTTATTCATTATACTGTGAATAATTTTTTGTTTAGTTCATTTCTTCTTTTTTCTATTTTCAGATCTGAAAGAAGCTTCTCTGGTTTTTTTCAATGGTAATTTTTGGACAAGAGAAATCCTTCAAATTCAAGTATTTCAGCTCATTCCATAAACATTTGAATCACTTCACGTCTAACTGCACCCAAGCTGAGGTGAAATAGGTCAAAAGGACAGTGTCTTCATTCGAAGACTTTTTTTTTGCTCCAATATTTTTTCATATTGAAAATTTCGGGATATTTTTAAAGAGTATTAATAATTGAAGAGTGGAAATTCAAAAGGGTCTAAGTGCCAAAAAAATCGAACTGAAATATTACATAAAACATGTCTCAAACTCATGAAAAAAATTGGTTTTTTATCAGAAATGATGACTGCCTGAAGCGGATGGCACATGAACTGTTTCGTAGGCTATTGGCCTTGGCACATAGACCCCATAAAAAATGAAATCTAAAATTTCGTGAAAATGACACTTTGACCCTTTTGAATTTCCACTCTTTGATTATCGATCGATAAATTGAAAAAAACTCTTCTGGGTTTTTTTTGGAAAAACTAAACGTACGGTATCCAGAATTCCAGCTAAGGGGGCCACATGAACATCCTCAGCAGCGCCTGCAACAGTCCTTTCTATTGACTTCAGTATTTGGTCCACCGGGGACCATTCTCCCTTCTGACACAAGACGAGAATCCTGTTTGCAGCATCTCTTATATTTGCTCCAGCACTGTGAGGTTTGGAAGGAGTGGTGTGTACATCCTCGGCTTCTGTTGTCGTCTCCTCAGTCTCAGTTGGCAAGATACCTTTTGAGTCTTCCTCTTCCTTGATGGGGCTCTTTCCATCTGAAAAAAAAATTCTAAATTTTTGATCCATGGGTCAAACGAGTGTATGAAAATGGATGAGGTCAATTTTGTTTGAATGAAGCTACAGTAAGTCACTCCGATGAAATTGTTGTCTGTCCGAAAAAAAGAGAATTATGCAGAAACTTATATGAAAAGTTTGATGGAGTAAACAACCGAACATAACTTTATTATTCGATCTTATCACCAAAAACTTTTTTGTTTCAATGTTTGTTCGGATCAGTTTATTAAACTACAGTATCTATTAAGGTTGTCGTTTATAGAGATATAATGATGTAGATTTTGTAAGAAAACGAAGGGAGTTCTCTGATGATGAATAATTATATTTTATAGCTTCGATATTTTTATGTGCTGAACTTCGTTGTTGAGAATTTCACAAGATTTCACCGATTTTCCTGCAGGATATTCGAAAAATATGTTGAATTATTTTTAAATATACTTATGATCTTTCAATTCAATATTAATTTATGATTTATCATGTCGTATTTTTGGACACGCCGATAGATAAAGTTTCTATTTGAAAAGTCCCTACCCTGACACTGATTCCCTGAGCAATTGTTTCTCAATTACAAAGGACACAAATCGAACAGCTATTTCGCACGACAACTCAAGACCTATCCAAAGTTCGATTTTGAAATTTAAGTTCAAGTTGAATATTATCCTTCGACATGAAAATCAATTGAAATTGCAGTTGGAGTAATCGAAATTCTTTCAATAGAATTATTTTGATCTATATTATAGTTTCATAGAATCAATTTAACAGTTCTGCAACTATACCAAATAAAAGTTGAACTGGGCCTTAGAATTATGGAGGTTCGTGAACAATTTGAAAATATGGGCTCCGATTCAATTAACTGGTAAACATATCAATTCCACAAATTCATTTTGTAATCGAACGTTTGAAGTTATTGTCGATATTTATTTTATTTGTTATTTGATACTTATAGTATCAGATAATGGCTTGCCACATAATAATAATGTTATTTTTAGGATAGATAGTTCTCTCGATATAGTACGATAACGTGATGGGATTTACATCCAAATTCTCATTTGCTTTTTAAGTTCTGTTGATATAATCTATAATTTTTTTAATTCAAGTTGAAGAACGTCTCTATATGCGTCCACAATGAATTTTCGACACACAATTTGTCTAGTTTCATGAAATTCTTGTTGAATTTCCATGATATCTCTGTGAATTTTTGTTATATATGTATGAACATTTTAAGACATGGACAATCTCATGTTGCAAAATTTGCGATTTCTATATTTTTATTTGTCATCGTTATCTTTTTTAATTCCTATGAAATGAAGCTAAATGGCAAAGTTCGAGAATTATAAAAAGATCTATTACACGTTTCTCACATCATTTCGAAATTTATGTGAAAATCTGGAATACACTGTATTTTTTTTCAAAATTTTTTTTTCCCTCATTTTGATTCAATATAGGAAGAATATCTCAAGTTTCAATCGAAAAATATCACTTCATTAAAGGATTTTGCAGAAAAGATTATGAGCTTTTCGTTCGTTGAAATCTGTTCTTTTTGATAGTAATAAAAACATTAATGTTGTCAGAAAATGCAAAAAAATGCAAAAAAACTTTATTGCAGTGTAACTTTGGATTTAATTTTGTGGTTTTTCAAAGTAACATCACAAAATAAATTTTTGTAATAATAAAGACAAAATTTTTTGCATAGTAAATCATATTTTGGGCAGCCTTATTTTAAACTCTTACAACCAGTTTCCCAGCTGCATAAAAGTTTTTTGCATTATCTGAAGACATTTAACAGAGTCATGCACATTTTTTATCATCAAAAAGAGGAGATCCAACTAACAAAAGGCCCACCGATATTTTCCTATTGAAAATTTGGCTCTTTTCGAGTCAAAATAATGTGAAAAAATATTTTGAACCAAAAAACACAGTGTTTTTGGATAATAAAAAAATAAGTTTTCAGTAAATTCCATATGGTTTCGAAAGCGTTTTCAATGTAATGATGACGAATTCGACCTGATTCTTGGAACTGATGAATTATAAAAAAATTAAGTATGCAAAAAAATTATTTAAAAAAGGGTAAAACAATTGACTTCGGTGTAGAGCATGGAAGAAATTTGAGAAGAAATTGGATATTGCCGTTGGATGAAGAGATATCTAAATCTGTAATCAAAATTCAAAAGACATCCACGAAAATAGAAAGTTGGTAAAAGAAGGCGCTATGAATACAAAAACAATACTTTTGTTGAGTTCCTTGTCCTTGTCTTCATTCTTCTTCATTGGCGTCCCCTTTCCACCACCCTTCTTGCCCCCAGCACCACCACCACTCTGTTGACTCATTTTCAAAAAAAAAAAAAAATCACTTCACCTAAACCTCATTGTTAAACGCCTGAGATTCGAAAAAAACCCAACAACTCCCTTTCACAGATTTCGCATGTTCACCAGCAGTGTTCAACCCGGTCCGACTGTAGCGGCAAAGAGCTTGCTGTAAGTAAACATTCGAGGAATCTTGGTGGTGGTTTCCCCAATTCACCCCACGTTCTCTTTTCTGCGGAAAATTTCAAATCACCGCCGTGAAGTCGAACAGGCGACACGTTTACCGGCCAGTGGGTCACGCAACCATTTTCTTACTCTCCAGGTTTATGTCTTAACCGACTTGTTGATTTATTCTCAATTAAAATGGCCAAATAGCCCTCTTCTTGCTTCCTTGTGTTCAGTTTTAACATTGAAATGTTCCATTCCACTCATTACACTCCACTCATTACAAATATATGGCAGTTCTTGGAATAGTGTTGCAACACACAGTAATTGTCCCAAGTGGCACAATGTTATAATGTTCGAATACTGTCTCAACGACCCAACATTGTTGCCAATGAATTGGTTGATTGAAAGGCTTGCTGAAGAGAACTGGGTATATGGCTTCAAGCTTTTCTTTGATGATATATATTGTACATTGCAAATTGTTAACCCCAAATACATACATAGTAATCTTATGTTCCATCAGAACAATGTATATTTGGCGAGGAAAGAACACAATCAGCGAAATTCTAAAAAGAAAAGGAAACAAAACACAGTCAAGAGTATGACATTCTGGTGGATCCAAAAAGAAGGTCACTGTTGAGGATTTCATGTCCCGAAAAGATCAATCTCACATTCAGAATTAAAATTTGAAAAACAAACAAGAGAAGAAACAAAGAAACTGAACTCATACTTTTATCGCTTAGATATTCACCTAAACTATAATAATATATAGTCAAAAGTATACCTACTCTTTCTTTTCTTCGAGAATTCACACAAATTGAATGTAGTGAATGATTTGATATTTTGCAGCATATTTTGCTGTTCTTTGCAATCCATGTGAGAGAAAATTATTGGTATTTCAAGTATTATAGTTGCGGTGACTAGAAAGCTTAGTGTTGTTTTTTTTTCATTTTTCTTAACAAACAAGACACTTGCATACATGTATAAATACAGGGAGCAGTCAATATTGCACTATTGCATAGAAGGAGTCCTTGTAAATAAGACTGTCGAAGCCATAGTCGAGAGTTAAAGGACCTCTTTATCTTAATCTGAATTTAATCAGTACTGTTTTCTCTAAATTAAGAACTAGCGAATTCATTCAACAGCAGTTGGCATAATTCAATGAGATCATAAAGAATCTCTGCTACAAAAAAAGGATGTTATTGAAACATAGATGAATTCAAAATTGTATATAATCATCGAAATGAATACCATTTTTAATTCCCAGGCTCAAAGATCTTTTATCACGAGGTTGGAGAAATGATATTAGATTTTGTCACTGAGATGAGAGATATACCGGTTTCAGTGACAAAATCTAATATCATTTCTCCAACCTCAGGATAAAAGATCTCTGAGCCTAGGAATTGGAAATGGTATTCAATTCGATGATTGCTATTTTGGATTCATCATTGTTTCAAAAATGTTTTCAGTGTGGCCACCGTGAAGGAAAAGAATTTTTTTGTTCACCGTTTTATTCTTTTTCTCGAAGATGATGTGTCATCAACAAATATATTATATCCTTTATTTCAATATGGAATGTAATGTCTTTTATAAAAAGTATAAAAAGAAGCGAACCCAGTACCGATCCCTGGGGAACACCAAGATGAATTTCATACTCTCCAGAGTAAAATTTAGTTTTTCCGACTTGTAATTTCCTATTTTCGTTACATAGTCATTGATCCAATCAGGGAATATTCATCTAAACAAGATTATAGAGTTTATTCCTTAAAAACTCTGGTAAAATGGTATCAAATTCTGGCGATAAATCAAAAAATTATTCAGCGACAAAGAGCACTACATAGAATGCAAAAAGTCCAGAACAGCAGATTCAGTTGACCGTGAGTATTCCATATAATAATTTGAGCAATTGATTTTATATTTCATGATATTTCGAGAAGGAGTAGGGGAAAGGTATATACCCGTAACACATTCTCGTACAATCAGTCATCTTCAAATGTTGAAAGAAAAAATGTATTCAGCAACTCAGGACTCGGTAGAATAAAAAAATTCCTATTTTGCTTCATGGGTATAATTGTGAGAAGCGAACTATTTAGAGACTGAAGTATAAAACACTCGGAGCAGTTGAGCCGTGCCGTTTTTAAATTCACAACTGAAATATTTTGGGTTTCAAATGACTGAATCAGAGTGGTGCTCTTAGTGAACTGTTTAACTGAGAAACCAAGCAGGGATCAGTACTGATGGATTCCTTTAATCGGTGAATATATTCAATTTGACTAATGCAGAATGAATATGATCTCGGGTAGGACCGTGGAAGACACCTTCCGTCCTCTCGTGATCAAAATTTGAGTAGAATTTTTTTCGAATCTAAGAAAACTATAAATGTAATGTATAATCCGAACAGAAAGTTTGAAAGACCGTTCGGTTTATCAAATCATTCAGAGAACAGAAATCATATGGAATGATCATTTTACCAATTGGGGCCGTTCGGATTATAGGGTATATTTCGGATTATCGGGAGTTCAGATTATCCAAACATTACTGTATCTGATTGATCAATCGTAATACTATAATTCTTCGCCAATTAGTAGGTCCATTAAGGTCTGATTTAGGAACAGGCCGATACAAGATAATTTGGAGCCCTAGTTTCCGCGGTAGATTCCCTTCGTGCGAAGCAGCCTCAAGCATTCTTGTTAAGAACGCCTCCACCTTTACAAAGTACAGTCGCGGTATGCGGCAACTTGGTTCTCGATTAGATCTATATTTCCAGTGAAAGTAGGTGGTCATAGTGAACTCGAATAAATCTCAAGTCCAGTACAACAGGCCGGATGTATCAGAGGAAATAGCGTGCCCTTACCGGACACGCAGGAGGAAATTCAAAGACGCTATTGGCCGGGAAAATCTGAATTTCGATTACGGCGACTCGGCCGTAGATCCAAGAAACATAACCGTGCTGAAGAATTATTTTGCTCATTTCAAATTCGAGCTCCGCACAGAATGGAACACGCTACTCAGGAGACCGAATTCTGAGTTTGCATCTTTCTTCTTTCCAGTTTATCGTCTATTTTCATTCTGTCATTTTTCAATTATCTCGATGTGTAAGTTTTTTCTTGGCAAGTCCACTAGACATTACTTATTTTCAGTATAAATCAGTACCGAACTAGTATAGTATAGACCAACTTTTTAGATTGAGCCAAAGCCAGAAAATGCCGACATCAGAGCAGAGCAGTGACATACTCGCTCTCATTACAGATCATTGATGCTACTCACTCCATTCCAACGAAAAATACCACGAAGTAAAGATATGCTTCATTAGATGGCATACCTCTCACCTCTGTAGTAATACTCACAAATTGAATTGAATCTTGTGCTTCATTCTTGGCCTGCCTCATTATGTGGCGTTTCCATGAGAAACTATAGCAGCAGGATATTTTTTGCAGGCATTATCACTCAGAATGAGAATTAGACTCGTTTGTTTTTCACTCAATTTGAAGTCTGTCGAATTCATTATATGTATGAATTTTACAACAATTCCTCATAAAATGAATTCCTCATCCCATGAAACTCTTAAATTTTCTCAGGTAGTTATGATGGGACAAAAAAGAACCTACTGATCATTACATTTTATAAAAGCAGTGAAGAAGAAGAAATAAAAAAGCACGTCTCTTTATTCAAGATGTAGATTGATGAGTCTCTTAAATTTCTCGTAAATGTTTCAGTGTCAGTCTCTTTAGAAGAGAAAGGGGCAAAATTATAATAATTGCTCATAAAAAAATCCAGGGCTACACGTCAAAGCCTTTTCAACATGGTAAATTCATCATGTACATACTGATCAGAAACCAATAAATTTATTAAGAATTAAATAGGCGATCAGTTAAGAAATCTCTTTTTATGCAATCAATCAGCCAAGTAAGCTTCAAATTTGTGCCGTAAAATTCAAAAATTTGGAACACGTGGTATGGTTATTTTAAAGCCAGGGTTCCGGTGTAAACGCGATGGTTGTTCAGATGAAAAAGTGATAGAATGACTTGTGATTTCGAAAGAATGTTCACAGCGAAACGCTCACTTAACTTCAAACAAAATTTCCTAGCCTCTCATCAGAGGGGTGGCCACTGAGCTCTGGCGATCTAATACCATTTGACTTTGTCTGTGGGGGTATTTGAAGGTGAGGAATTAGGTCAACAAACTTTTTACGATTCAAGATCCGACATAAAACATCCAACATGTAATTCTTGAAATACATTCAAACAAGAAAGTTATGAAAAACTTCGCTATGAGGCAAACGAGGGCATTTTCCTGGCATTATATTTCAATTTTCTGCTTGAACTTAAGAACGGTAATCCAAACATTATTGAGAACCTCTATAATCTTTGGGCTTGTCCAAAGTTCAATTTGAATAGCTCTCTAGAAAATGAGAAGTCTGTGGTCGCTGACCGACTATCCGCACCAAAATAATCGCACACGTGTTATGTATTGTAGTTAGTTGTTAGTTACGTCGTAGGTAACTTCGTGAAAACTAAAACATCTCGTTAAATCAGTGTGATTTTCGTAAATATCTAATTCGTGCCTTCAATAGGAATCAAAAGATTTGTGGGAGGTCTATTTATCAGCACTTATCACGAATGGAGACCGGAAGAATTTATCTACTATCGTTACATCAAGAAACGCATCAATTAAATGGAGAATACCATGTGTACTCCTAGAAAACAACGTTCGATAATATATCCTTCTTATGTTTACCCAACAAATTGATTGTTCAAGCTGAAATCCTCCTCCGTGTTGATAAATGATTGCAGAATCCAAAAATTCCGTCAGTGCTTTTGATCAGTGAATGAAAGTATCGTCCTGCGAGTGATCATAAATGAAAAGTGCGGCATTAAACTACTCGTCGCGAAAAATAGGATGATGAATTGATGTGACCTTCATTTTCGAATGATCAACGAATCTGTATTTAAATATGTTCAGGTCCAAGATAGTGAATATTCTTAAAATAAGGTGAGTCCGTGAACCATCCTGTCTAGTTTAGATAAATACGGTTACGTTGCAATGTGGTACATAAGTCTTCGTCAATTATGTTCAGTTTAACTCAATGATTGAAGAGTTTTCCACCAAGGTGGTTGAATTATATGTGGAAGAGAAACTTAACCAAATAAAATTATGTCACGCCGAAGTAATTTATTTTCCAATGTTCCAACTGATTTGCGCTTGACAAATTAGTCAAGAATTTAGGAAGGAGCATTTCCATTATTAAAAATTTCCAAACCGAAAAAGTTGAAGAAAATTCTAAAGCAGACAATAAAAATGTATGTAATTGTTTTATTTCGAGCTGAAAATGACTTCGTGGTCAAATTGAACTGAACCTGCCTAATAAACAGCTGATAAACACAATATGGGATTTTCGAAAAAAGTTTACAGTTTTCAATATCAGTGTATGTTTTACGTTTGAATTCTGAATGCGCCTGTCCGTTACTTCCGATAATGAACGAAATCTGCCTAAGGTTTCCTTATATATAGCCAATAATAAAGTTCATAAAAATATACCTACATCACTGTTTTCATATCAGCACCCCAGAGGTAAAGTATGTTAAGTCACAATATCAAAATTAGAAAAAACAGCGATTTTTCAGTTCCATTATTGTTTCAAAATTTCAAAGAATGTTTACTGCCATTATTTGCTGACTTGATATACCCAGGGAGTCAAAAATGTGTTCCACTATAGCTAGAATTTACTAATGTGGATCCAAGATTGTAGATAGTTCGTGTGTGAAAAAATGTGACTTAACACACTTTACCTCTGAGGTGCTGATATGTTGTGCTTAAACGCCATAATTAATATAGTAATAAGTAATATATATATATATATATATATATATATATATATATATTCTTTTGAATAAGAGAGCTAAAATAATACAATAAATGTTGATACGAAAAGAACCTAAGTAATAAATTCTATTTAATCTTCATCACTGCAATTCAGCGAAACTGATGAAGACTAATTTGCCGAAAACCGGTCTGCCTGCAAAGCTCTTGTCCGGTAAGAACACGCTTCTACTGCAGTTTACTTCATGATGAAGATTTCCACTAGCCAATCTTCACTGTAATTTTACCTCGTCAAACTTGCCTTCGTTGTTCTATTTAAAATTCTTGATTTCAGCATTATCGTATTATATGTTTTAGTTCTAGTTCAAGATGCTACAGCTACCTCCACCATGCAGGGACCGAGCCCCTCAAATATATGACGCTGGGTCAACTGCTAGAGAAGACATCAACGAATTTCGGAGACCGGGACCTGATTAAATCAGTGCACCAAAACAAGAAATTTACCTATGCGGAAGCCTTGGAAGCATGTGATCGTTTTGCAGCTGGATTGTTAAAACTTGGGCTGAAGAAAGGAGATAAAGTTGGACTTTGGTGTCCGAGTATTATTGAATGGTTTACTGTACAGTTTGCTTGTGCCAGAGCGGGTTTGGTCCTTGTAAGGAATGGTTGATTAATTAGGTTTATTTTTGTGTAGAACTTTTTTTCTAGGTAGCTTTGAATCCAAGCTATCAAATACCTGAAATTGAGTATTCAATCAATAAAGTTGGCGTCAAGTGTATAATATGCCCTGACAAAGAGAAAAAAATGCACTATTACGAAATGCTCACCAAACTCATTCCTGAACTCGAGTCAAGTGAGGTTGGTAAGCTAGACTCCTCAAAAGTACCGTCTCTGAGAAGTGTTGTCACCATTTCTGAAGATAATCTCAAGTAAGATTCGATTGATTTAACTTCTGGTTTCGTCTATTGAAATTGAAGAATAGTCATCTTAAGTATCAAAACTTTTAATTTTCAGGGGAACCTTTAATTATTATGATATTGCTAGTTGTTCAGATCGAAACGTAATCGACAGTATTAAGAAAAACCAAAATCTCATTTCTCCAGATTCTGCATATTCGATATTGTTCAGTTCTGTAAGTCGAAATTCTCCACCTAAAATTATCTGAGATAACATCACAAATTTCTAGGGTACGACTGGTAAGCCGAAGGCAGCGGTTGTTTCTCATTTTTCACATGTAAACAATGCTTGGGTCATTGGAAAAAGAATGGAACTCGACAAAAAACAACATAGAATCTGTATGATGGTTCCTTTTTTCCATTCTTTCGGTATAAATATCACTATAGGATCTAGTGTTACTTATGGATCCACAGTGATTCTGCCGTCAGCAACCTATAATCCTGCAGCTAACTTGACAGCGTTAAGTGAAGAAAAGTGAGTACAGCATTTTTGTCCTTTCTTTGGTCATTTAGACCTTCCGATCTATGCCTCATAATAATTTTCGATAACGATATCGACGAATAAACATTTGGAGATAACAGTTTATTGAAATCACTTGTTTGGGATTGATTGCATACTCAAAAACTACTTTCATTTCGAATTAATCTATTATTTGATGACGATAAGTTCACTTCAATTCATTTTATCTCAATTCAGGGTCCGATTGCACAAATTTAATATATTTCTTGTTGATCTAATATTCAAGCTAAAAGTGAAAACATCAAACAGAATAATTTGAAGCATTCACATGTCAAACCGATAATGCGCGGAAATGGAGATATTCAGATTTAGGGTGAAGGGGCAACAATTTTTTATCATGTAATGAAAGCTGCCATTGAAAACTAACTAAAATTAGTGCCTCACATATCCCTTCTTATCCTATTTTAGTTGACTAGATGGCAAGCTGTAATTAGAGTCCCACTCAGGCTCAATTAAAAGATTAAAAAAAATATTCCCCATGATCTTTATAAGATACAGCATTTGATAATTAATTGGTTTCAAGGTGCACCATAATCCATGGAACACCAACAATGCACTTAGACCTCATAACCGAACAACGGAAACGGAATCTAGATATTTCCTCTGAAATTGCTGTAACTGGGGGTGCTCCAATTTCTCCCCACCAGTTCAAGACAATGATGGATGTGTTAAAAATAAGATCAGTGAAGGTGAGGCTATAATTCTCAAAGTTTAATTCAACGTGTTACTACACTTAAAATACTGTATCATACTTATACTATTTTATTCAGTGTTTTCCATTTCATGATTTGCATATAAACTCGCGTTCCAACTGTATTTTGTAGAGTATTTACGGATTGACAGAAACAACGTGTATGGTATTCACATCAAATCCAGGTGATGATTTGGAGAAATCCACTGCTACAGTTGGTTTGATTGGTGATCATACTGAAGTCAAAGTTGTCGACAGAGAGGGAAATGTAGTTCCTTTTGGCACACCAGGGGAGTTATGTGTGCGAGGTTACACTATCATGAAGGAATATTGGGGCGAGAAGGAGAAAACAGAGGAAACAATTGACAAAGATGGTTGGTTGAAAACAGGGTAAGTAACCATATTTAGACATTTATTGAACTATTTGCATTCTTGGACCCCTTTCTACTTCCAGAGATCAGTTTGTAATCGGCGAAGATGGCTATGGAAGGATAGTTGGAAGACTAAAAGACATGATTATAAGAGGAGGTGAAAATATTTTCCCCAAAGAAATTGAAGATGTCCTCATAAAACACTCGGATATCATCGAAGTTCATGTACGTTCACAAAATCAATTCCTTCAGGTTAACAATCTCTTCATTGCAGGTTGTAGGTTTACCTCATGAAAGGCTTGGAGAAGAGGTTTGCGCTTGCATAAGACTCAAGGAAAATTCCAAAATTTCTCCCACTGACGTAATCGAGTTCTGCAAAGATAAAATGGCGCATTTCAAGATACCCAAACATATCAAATTCGTCAATCAGTTCCCCCGGACAGCATCTGGCAAAGTACAAAAATATTTATTAGTCGAGCAATATTCAGGTCAAGCAGATGCTTAATGTCCTCCTTGTTGGATCATAAAAATGTATAGCCCACATGATTTTGTGGTTAAAATACAAAAATGTGTCAATTTTCGGACATCTGTATTTATAAGTTCATGTTTTATATGCATCATACGTCAACAGCTCCTAGATAAACTCCCATAATGCAATGTAATATGCAGCAAACTGATTACCAGCTATATTTGGTATGGGAAAATTATAGAAGTAATAAAATTTCAAGCTTTTAATCTATTGCAGGTAACATTAACAAAGACTCAATATCATACTTGCTCATCTATAAATATATGTAGGTATATTTTTGTAATACTTGTACATAATATCAATCATGATGTTAAAAAATACTATAGACAATAGAGTAAATAAAATGCTATCACCTCTAATTTGTAGTATACACTGAGTGACTTATCACAAATTTGATGGAGTTTTATGTTTAATATCTCTAGGAATGTTTACTTTTTTCAATTGCTTCTTGGAATTAGGTTCCTCTTCTCTGGTTCCAGAAATTCTTGAACAATTGCATTAACTTGCTCTGTCATAGTAGTCGCTATTTTTTCTCTATCCCTGAAAAGAAATATTCAAAACTGGAATTGATTTTGAACTTCATGCAATTCTCTAGTCTAAAATTCATACTTAGTATATGGAGGTTTCAGAGCCAAAGTGTAGAAATCCAAAATTCCAGATTTGAGCCTAGTTCAGCAAAAATTAGGTTCAATTATGATGGAGACAAATGCTGTAGATGGCGCTCATGTATGTTCTGAAGGTCTTAGCTTGAGCATGTGGTAGCTGGGTCCCTTACGAACACTCTGGTATGGTTTTCGTCGGAAAAACATGTTCACGCGCGTGATAGCGATCATGAGTGAACGTCAAGTGCCGACCGGCTTTGAGCAACGTATTGCCTTCGTTTTTTCGTGTAGGAAAGAGTTAAAAAACACGTAAATGTTTCTGCGTTTGCGAAATCAGTTCGGTAGTGATTGCCTGAGTAGGGCTGTTGCGTTTAAATGGGCCAAACCATTCAAGAACGGCCGTGAAACCGTCAAGAATGAGCCGCATGTTCGTCGACCAGCATCATACCGACAACATTCAGCGCGTAGAACGACTTTTTTGGAGGACCATTCTGCGCGCTAGACGTACCATCAAAACTGCCTACTACTGCAACCTTCTGAGAACACAGGTAAAATCCATTTATCGCTCGAAATGGAGGAACATTTCAGCAAAAAGTGCGATTCTTCACCAAGATAACGCGCGCCCTCATACCTCGCGTCACACGCATGATACAAGATCGGAATAGGGATAGTAAATAAATGTCTCACAGCATTTGTCTCGATCATATTTAAAGCACTCTCGTAGATTCATGAATTTCTTACAATGCCACAGCAAGTCTGAAAGACTGGAAGAAGTACACTTCAACACCGATTAATTCTTAATTTACTTTGTGGTTCTGGGCCCCCATATGTATGATTCAGACCGAAAAAATTGGGTAATCAAAATTTTTTGACACCCACAAAATACAAAAGTTACTCACGTTTGTTCGGGAGATGCGCACATTTCGGTGTAGTACTTAATTTTGGGTTCAGTACCGCTTGTTCTCAGGGTAACAACCAAGCCATTGGTGAAATAAAAGGTTATCATTTGACTAGATGGATCTACCGGAAGTATGGCTTTCTTGTCTGCCTGTGCATCATCATAACCTGTTGTTAAGTCTCGAATGTTCTTGATCGTATATTTGCCATTCAAAACACTCTTGGGATACTAAAATCATTTTTCAATGTTTACAATGCTCTCGAAAAAAAATTGAAAAATCAAATAGTAGACTAGATACTTCTAGTATGCATCAAACTTTTCCATTTAAATCAAAATTGCCTGATAACTGTACTAATTATACCATTTAATTTGCTTTTATCATATTATTATTTGACAGCTACGGAGATTATAGGTTAGAAAGGAGTCACTCATTGTTAATACTTACCATATTGGGGCCTATGTAATTTCTTATTCTGTCGAATATCGATTTGATGACATGGGAATAATAGCATATATAGTATGAATTCAATGAGACATGATATCCATAAGTGGAATAGATCTCGTCCAACTTATCAAGAAGTGTTTTGTTTTGACTCTTCAGAAAACTTCCTAAAGTTGTCATATGGCAAGCAGCACTGACGCCATCTTTGTCAACAACTTGCAAACCACACATGTAGCCTATAGCTTCTTCAAATCCGAATATGACGTGTTTTCCTTGTTTCTTCAGCTCTAATGCCTTGTTGCCTGTCAAATGAGTTTAGCTTTCATTTCATGCAGGTTTTTGCTAGAAATCGAAATCTTCTATTCAGTTCCATAGCTTGGTGGTAAACTTACCTATCCATTTGAAACCAGTAAGGGTATCAATGAAATTAAAGCCTTCTTTAGCTGCCATTGTCTTCAGAATCATCGAACTCACAGTACTTGATATCATGTAGACATCTTTCATGGGCACTTTGGGGTTATTCGATTTGAAGCATTGAAGCAGCCACCATCCAAAAAGGGCTCCAAGCTCGTTACCAGTGAAAACTTTCCACTTGCCAGTTTTACTATGGAAGGAAGTAATGAGCCAGAATGAAAACTACTTTAGCTGCAAAATGATTTAAATCACCAACCAGTCTTTTTCCGCGCATGCCATTCGGTCAGCATCTGGATCGTTTGCAATTATTATTGTGCTATTGATTTTCTCCGCCAACTTGAAAGATAGATCCAAACAGCTAGCTCCTTCTTCTGGGTTGGGATACCTGAAAAGTGTACAGTAGTTTGAATATGGTCGTACTCTTTGTTGATTCCTTGAAACTAGAAAATTAGGCAACTTACTTACACTACTGTTGGAAAGTCAGGATGCGGATCTTTCTGCTCTGGTGTTGCCTTAAATTGGATGTTGATGGATTCCAGAGCTTTCTTTACATAATTATAACCAACACCATGCATCGGAGTATAAGTGTACATGAGCTTAAATTTTTTATTCAGCTCTAGATGTTCCGGGAGGATGCTAGCCTTGACCCTCTGCGTGTAGTCCTGCATCACTTCTTCAAGGGGATCTATGACCAGGTCGTTGTTTTGGATGATATGCGTTTCCCAAGAATTTGGCCAGGGTTCCAAAGACCCTTTGATTTGCTCCTGTATGTATTTATCATTCGGGCTCAGTATTTGGGCACCATTAGAAGCATAAACCTGTAAAGTAATAAACAGCCATAATCATCAGAAAGCTTCAGTAGAAAGAGTGAAACTGAATAAAGTGTGAAAACAAAATTGAATCAAATGAAAGTCTTCATCATGGGTTTCGGCAGGTATATTTGAAATAGGACTTTTTACCTTATAGCCATTATCATCTTTAGGATTGTGAGAAGCTGTAATCATAACGCCGATAGCACAGTTGTATTTCTTCACGGAAAATGGAACGTAAGGCGTTGGAACCAGATTGCCGAACAGCCTGGCCCTATAACCTGCTTGTACGAATATCGTTGCCGTTATTTCCGCCCATCTGTAACAGCAAATTATACGGGTCACAAGTATCAACAAGTAATGAAGAAACTTCACTTATAAGATCATTTCTTCTTCTCCCAGATAATTATTTATCATTCAATATTGACATACGGAGCCATTTTTTTATCATCTCATTTCAAGTAACTTTTTCTAGCCTATAAATCAGTAGTTTTTTCGTAATAGTATTCAAAGACCTCACGAATATGGAATGATCTAAGTAGAAATGTAACATTTCAATCTTTTGATGTAATGGAGGCTACCGCCATACGGAGGGAGCGTAAAAATAACTGCAACGAACTTTGCAGACAATTTTTTCTATTTCGTCAGCTCGATTTTCGTTTCAAAGAAATTGTCTTTTCACAGGTTTTGGTGCAACAGAGTGTATACTCAAAATATCGTATATAGGTATCCCACTTTTCTAAAATGATAAAAACAAAAACACACACTGCTAGCATATAATGATGTGATAAAATGTATTTATTTGGGTTTTCACATGAAATGTTAAAAGTAGTTTTTCTTGATCTCGTATCTAACAATGTGACAAATCCTTATCTACCATTAATGATTCCCCAGAGCAGAGGTTATAATACAGTAAAAATTAAAAGAGATTCTACCTTTTACTGTTATGCCTGCCGTCATAACCTATTACAATCCCGTTCTTTTCCAACAGGTTCTTCTCCCTTTGCTCCAAATGCTTCAACAAACCTTGACCCGTTTGTATAATGACCAAATCGTTCATACCAGCATAACCTGCCTGCATTTTTCCTCTGAGGCCAGCAGTTCCGAATTTCATTCGGTTCAATAGCAACTTCGACAAATTCTCGTGGTCGTTTTCGGAAATCAGTTTTTTAATCTCATTTAGAGTATTCTCATTTTTATCCCACATCAGCCATTCGGCGATTTTCACTTTCAGGTCAGGATTATCCATGATTCGCTGCCTGAAATACAAGCGAAATATAAGTAACTAGCGACAATATAAAGAACTCACACAAATATAGTTCACCTTAAGATTTATATAGGGTCGAATTGAACGATGTTTATTTCGATATTGTGATCTCTCCCAATTTGAACTGCATTACTACCGAAACGATAATTGAAATAACATAGTTATGAAACTTCATATCAGTTTGGGATATGTGGGGTATTGAGAAATATAAACTCGCATATCGAAAGTCAAATAGTTTATCTAGATAGATTGATGATAGAATAAGCTCTGCGTTGTTTCGTACTCATAAAAAGCCGCCAATATAACAATTATAATAATCTATACATACAACATAGTATATCTAGTACAATTTGTATACACCGTCATAAACTCAACTCGTGGACTGACAAATCTACAGATTAAATACTTACTCAAAAAAATGAGTTGTTTTGGCCTGCATCTATTCCGCAAAATTTCCTTACCATGAAAAAACAAAGCTTTTCACTACGAGATATGGCATTTTATCAATATTCGTTGGAACTCCGCATATAAAACAATATATTTTTTATATAATGTTTCCACTCGAAGGTAAAATTAAAAAATATATTGAAGAATAAATTTAACCGTGACGTATTAATGGAATTCGACCACTTTAAGCTGGAAAAGTTTGATTTAGTTTTGAAATAATTGTATAATTTTTTTTATATGTACATATGTTATATGTACATTCCCCTCCGCTGTATTGTTAGTACTTTGGTAGTACCCTTAGTAGGAATTAGATAGTTTAAATAACTTAGATTTAGATTTTTTTCTTTTATTGCATCATTGAAAGATTCACTTGCACATTATCAATAGTTCTCAAAAACTGAATTCCATAAATTACGACCAGTCTGATTTTAACATAACTTAACTAATATTATGAAATTTCTCAACTTGTAGAAAATCAGATATACAGATGCTCGATATATCGTTGAAATAATTCAATAGTTCATTCTACGTCACAATATAGAGGACGAAAACCCAAGCAGTTGAGCGTGTACAATTCTGAGTCACTTTCCTTTAAATATTTTGAAGAAAATCACGAAATGCCATCTACTGGAAAATCTCATGAAGATTTTCACGTATAGAATATGCCACTAAATTATTTCAATTTCGGGGCACCCTGTATACATAATTTTCATGATTGACACACTTGATAATCTGAATATTTTCAACGTAAACGAAAGCAAGCAGCATTATTGTTTACAATAACAATTTTATGATCGTCATTCTCTCAACATAGGTAGAATTCAGACCAACATTCAAGGAAATAAATAATATTTGTGGAGTGTGGAAATTTCTTGAGTTGTTTGTTTTTAGCATGTAATACAATATTTTTCAAAGATAATTTCTCCCCGAGATTGGAAATCTTGTTGAAGTATCATTGGATTTTACACTTTAGGTAATGGAAACATATGTTCAACAGAAATGGAAAATTTCCTTAGTCGTTAGTGGATTTATGAAACTTCCACCTTAATTTTCTAGGCAATTTTGAATACACTAAGCAAAAAACTTTCCTTTTTTCATTTTTGTACCAAAAGTTAAGTTTATTTTGAATTCAATGAGTTATTTGATAATGACCAAGAAATTACTATAATAAATAAACCTGATGATCGTGTTTTTCAGAAGAATGAGTTGTAGAAATTACTTCATTTTCTGCAGTAACAAATGTGATATCAATGACGTGATTGGCGCATATAAAATTTCTTTTCCAATATTTCGTCATTCTTCTTTCTACGTCATTATGAGAAGAATACTTCTTATGACCTTGTTTATTGCCTTATTTCGAAAGTATTATTCAACCTTACACCATATACTGAAATTCAGCCATAAAAAAAACATTTTTCACTAGAAGGCTTCTGCAAGCGAAAAAAGATTTGTAGGTAAATCCGAAGTTCTGCAAATGTATTCGAAAAAATTTTGTGCAAATATTGATTGATGAATACAGGTTTTGAGCAAGAATTTAGCAAAATATCCACAATTTTCATGGTGTATTCATGGAACAATGTTTACTTACATTGATTCTCATTTCGATAGTTAATCGCTTAAAAATATTACTGCTACTCCACAGTAAGGATGTAAATCAATCAATCGAGTAAATATGCCTGCTTTGTTGGCCTAGTTTATTTGTTTGGGACTCTTATCAAAAGCTATAGAAATGACGGCTACCATTTGTAGATTACGGCAGGTAGTTTTGCCACAAAATCTCACCTCTGCCCATCTATCCAATACTTTATAGACCTCGCTATCTCGGAATTCAAATAGAGGACGGCAGTCTTATAAAAGGACATTTTCACAGCAGATTTCGGCCCATTAATCTCGTTGATGTTCGTCGATAAATTTTCAATCTGATCGAGGTCAATTAAGCTGTCAATTCACGTCATTTTCGAATGTAATGTTCAATTCGTAAAAGTTCACTTACGGAAATCGGTCTGGTTCTCTTCGGTGTCGGTGTTTCAGTGAAATTTAGTGGATCCCCAGTAGTCAGGTTATGGCAACACACAAATGTGTTGCTTCCAGTACGAGCGGCGAGACACGATTTAATCTTATCAGCGTGTTTTAACCCAATTTAATGCGCGAAACTTTTTGAAAATACATCCCTGGAAGGTTAGGAAATTGAAAGAAGAAAATTGGTTGAAATTGAAGTGATATTTTGTTTTTTTATTTGGAATTTACACTTGACTTATGTGAGTATTTTATATATTTTGTTAGAATCCTTTTCTGTATGTATGTGCATTTTCTTGAAATCTTATTAGTGAGCAAGTGAACTACAATTTTATAATATAATGTTCATCTTCTGAATTTTCCACTAAGATATTCGCAGGATTTAACAAACAAGAAAATTGTAGTTTCCAATAGTTCTACTTTATTAATTGTTGTACTATATATATTTGATACGGGGTATCCATAAGTTAAATTTTTCTCAGCAATTTCATTGAGACCGTATGGATATCGTCATGGGAGACAAATTCTGTAATTAAAACGCATCATATTACCATGTTGCTCATTGAAAAATTTACTCTATAGCTAATCTCTCGAAGATATAGTTTCAGGGATTGAGTAAGTTATTTACATAAAGAAAATTTGGAGGTTAACATGCACAAAATCTCTTAAATCGTGTGCTATACAGACCTAAATTGTTGATATTTCATATTGATCAGTGATCAGTTCCAGATATTTTCAGAAATATATAGGGTTTAAGTGAAATGAAACAAAAGTTATTTCAGAAGATCTCCAGAATTTTTAATCGTAATGATATGTTTACTAAATAGATGAATAAATATAGAATATATTTTTCAAAGTGTCAAGACGAATACTTGCAGAGAAAGCAGGATTCTTGTTTGAAAATCCATCAGGGTTGCAAAAAGTTGTTGTTTTTGTTTCTAGAATTTGGTTCTTTTAAACCCTGGAAGTTTAGAAATATAATGTTATATTTTCAAAATCTCTAATGGTCAATTAATCCATCCTGGTAAATGTTTTCATACAGCCATTTTCGATTCTCAGCGAAATAATTTTCGCCGATATTCTGTAAGAATGCCTAGAGCCTAGAGAAAATATTAAATTATTACACGAAAACTTCTGAATTTACAATATGGCACTAATTGCAGTTTCTACAAGTGCAGATCTTTATCGAGGTGAAATTCTCGAATTAGTTCTGTTAGATACAATTCGATCAATGAGTGAACAAGAAGAGAAACGAAAATGCAACGGGTATGGATATTGGACAATACAGTTATAGAGTAATAATTGAAATCCGCACACATGATGATTTCCATCATACACGTTGTATTTTTTGTTCATTCCGCTTGGCTGGTCAAGTAGTACATTTCAAATAATTCTAGACGATAGTCTTGGCTTAGGGTCAATGGCTTATATCGATGAAATAATTATAAAGGTACTCTAATAACCGAAGAGTTATTCTCAGACCTTAATTCCCTATATGGGGTGAACCTCTTTTTATGAATAAAAAGAGAATTTTCATGTTCAAGTATAACTTCATGACTAAGATTTTTTTTAGATTCTTCTCTTTCAACTCTTCTTCTTTCTATTCGAACATTAGACCAAGATTGTTATAAGTACGTTTTCGCACAGCTGTGGGACGTACGTAATAAAAACACTTGAATCATCGTGTACTGCTCCAAATAACTGACCTATTTTTTTTTATTCGAGTAGAAATAATTAATCACATTTTCACAATCATATCTTTTGGATTTTCGTTATTTCCACCGTTCATTTGAAGATTCTGATCATCAGTCTTAAAGGCAGATGGGAGCAAAAGATTTTTCTTCACATAATCAAATGGCGATTTACTTGAGTAAATCAATTCGTTTTGATCTGATATGAACTGTTCGCGATCTGTTTTTGCGGGCTTATCTTTCTTTGCTTTTTTCTTTATCTTTACTTTTTTTCCTTTTGAATTATAAAAACGGAAAAAGTAAAGAGAAAGGTTTTGGTCGACAGTTTCTGGTGAAATTTGTTTTTAAGAGTTCATTTTATTTTTCAGTCTATAACTCCAGTGTAGTGACGTTTTCTTAAGAAATTTGTTTTTCACTTGTAATAATAAATATTCTACCCATTCGGCTTTTGAATTAAGACACATTAATATTATTCAATATTCCCTTAGATGTCAAAGTGAGCATCAATTCATCAATATCTTCCATCAATATGAATTTGCTTCAATAAAGCGTCGAGATATTTATCAACAATATTGATCGAAGTCCTTCAGACTCAACAGATCTCTTTGAATATTTCTACTAGTTGGGCTTTAGTTTCGATTATTCTTTTCTGGTTGATCGAAGGAAATAGTTTCCAGACTTATGCTTATGTCGAGACTTGAGTACTCCTTTTTTTGAGGTTGCTGGTTTCGATGTTTCATCCCCTCAACAATAAAGGAATAGAATGCTTCTTCTGATACTTATGAGGTATCTTGTGAACGGCGTACAACTTCAAATTTCGTAGATAATGAAATTTCTTCTATTTCTTTCAATAAATACAAACCAAGACGAATGAAAGCGAAAAAGAACTTTATCAAAGAAGTTTTTTTTCCATGGGTTAAAGCATCCAAGTACCAAGCAGTGTACGAATTTTTATCGACAACTTTAGAAGAGGAATCCAACTCATTATTGAGTTTATATATAATTAGATATACATATATTATACATTCTATCTGTATCCACCTGATGTCACTATCATAGCGACACATGTGTCTTGGTTTTTTCAATTAATTTTACGTAATTTACTGTTCAAATTATCGGGCCTTATTATAGGTCAAGCTCTGATTAATGCAAACAAAGGGTTGTAAATCAAAGGAACAATATAACCTGACAGCACATTTTCGGAATTTATCATCGCAGCTTGAAATGATAAGGTAATTTGAAATAGTTCCTTTCTACATAGACGAAACTGTATATAAATACCACATGATTTAGGAAGATTTCCATGTTATACTGGGCGTTCATTATTGAAAATCCATCTGAATTTTTTGAGCTATTCTCAAATTGGAAAGAACGAACATTGTTCTGAATTGCATCGTATTCGAATCAGGAAATCAGGTATCTTCACCCTATAACACCTGTATTTCCTGTGTGATGATAAAACTAACAATGCCGCAAAATGCCACGGCGCAGCAAAAAGTCGCGAAATGACAATCCCTATCACTCCCCCCACGTGCATAAGGAACCCCAGTGACGTCTACCACCACCAAAATCGATAGTGATATCGTGAAGCGATATAAACATAACTAAATCGCTGTGACCTCTCGAAAAAATAATATGATAGTGAAGTTCCTGTCGCATGAAAAATGAGCTCGGTCAACCTGCCGTCTTCTTGTGATCTCTCCTTCACCCCCATAACCTCCTTCTTAACTAGTTACCATGAATTCTTATCATACCTTTCAGGAAATGAAGATCGGGGAGGTGAAAATAGCGGAGGACAGCGACTTCGTGGTCCTGAAGAACCTAATAGACGACCATTCGAACTGGAAACTGGCTTACGAGAAGGCAAATCACACTAAGGTATTGGCCACTTTTTCATGTATTTGTTTGAAGTTATCAAAGTTAGGTTAGGTTCAGGTAAATTAAATGGAATCGTAAATCGGACGGATCAATCGGTTTGATTCGTTAGAGCTGGCAGAGTCGGGAGAGAGAGACCGAGAGCTTTTTATTCATACATCAAACGGAGATGAACTATTCATGTCCACGCCACAGTTTAGAAATCATGATTTGTAAACTGTGCCTTTGACAACGAATAACAGTCTTCTTTTTCTTTATTCTCGATCTCGAGAGACAATCTTTCGACATCAGTGCTCTGAACAAATAAATATTAATTCAACACTTTAATGAAAATTGAACAGATTTTTTAAAATTAAAATAGTAATTTATAATATAAATGTAGAAGGCACTGATATTCTAACACAAGTACAAAATTCAAAAACGAGCCACGAAAAAGACGAGTCTTTGAATGCACTAGTGTTAAAATGACTCTTCTGCACGAGTATCATACATCATTTTCTATTTTCTCTAATTTGATGGAATGTTCATTCGCCATTTTGAATATAGCAAATTAGAGGCCCCTAATTTGTCTTAACTTCAGGGCTCCCAGTAGGGTTGATACGCCACTGCTTGATATAGGAAGATTTCCTATTTTATTTGTGTTAATGTCTGAACAGATTTTGAGATCTATCCTAAATATTATAATTTCTGATACATATTTTCATTCAATGAATCCATTGAATGTTTTTCGGTTTATAAAAAGGAAAAAGAATCCGTAGATTTGCCATACATCACTTGAAATGGCAACACAGGTCCTCAGAATCAAGCCATAGGCGTAACATGCATATGGAACTCCATACCTACTGAAATTCATTCCATGAATACGTTAATTCTCACAAATTTTTAAAATTTTGAACGGCCAACTTGCATGAATCAACATGAGAGGCCTTTGAGCAACAGATCGATTTTGTGAGCTTCCTTTTTCTCATTAACATCTATAAAGAACGTTTCAATATCCAATATTTGCAGGAAAATTTTCTTTCGTCCAAATAACATCTTAGTTTCAATTTTTTTCTTCTCAGGTATGGACTCAGCAAACGGACAATTGCAACTTCAGAATGGTTAAAATTCACACTACTTTCGAACACATTTCTGCGAACACAATGTTTGACGTACTTCACGATCCAGATTATAGAAAAGAATGGGACGAACACATGATATCTTCAGAAGAAATTGGATATCTAAATCCAAATAATGATGTGGGATACTACGCACGTGAGTTTTCGAATTTTATTATTCGAACTGCAGTTTGGTGATGTTGTGTAAAGATGAAATTAATTCAAATCCAATGAGAACATTTTTATACTAATCAAAGAAATCCTCATTCAAACTGTTTAGAAAAAATCTCCTCCCGATCGAAGCCATTGTTTCAACAATTTATCTTTCAGTATCTTGTCCAACGCCTGTGAAAAATAGGGATTTCGTTCTACAGAGGTCATGGCTAGATATGGGAAATGAAAAATTAATGTTCAATCATTCCGTAGAGCACAAAGATTTTCCGCCGAGAAAAGGTTTCATTAGGTATGGTATATCAATAATAATTAATTGAATGAAAACTTGTGAGATGTAAAAATTATCTGGTTAGATTCTTGTTTTTATTGATGCGTAATTCAGTTTTTTATTTGGTTCTTTTTCTGCTCAATGGCAATTCTATCAATTGATATTTCGGCTAGCCATGTTAGTTAGCACCGGACCGCTAATCCGGAGGTCGTAGGTTCGAGTCCTGTTCGGGGGGGACCTTTTTCTATTTTCTATAATATTTTCAGACAATAAAAACACTCATAAATTAAATTCTATCAACAACCATTCTTTATTTACAATTTTTTTAGTTTCAGTACTTTTGAGTTTTCGCCTCAAAATGAAGCATTTTGACATTTTCTACTCAATAAAACGATCAAAATGAGTTCAATTGTAATACTAATCATGGGACGATAACATCCACACAATCACGCTTCAATATTTTCAGAGCTACTTCATATTTGACCGGTTTTGTGATAAGAACCTTAGATAATGGCTGTTCCTTCGGATATGTGACACAAACAGACCCTCGGGGGAAATTACCTCCCTGGCTAGTGGACAAAATTTCCAAGAAATTCGCTCCAAAAATAATTACGAAATTGAAGAAGGCTGCTGAAAATTACGAACAATGGAAACTCAGTCAAAAGAATCCAGAATTCAAACCATGGGTCTACCCGGAATTAACCCTGGAATATAAAAAGAGGGTTCGAATAGAAGATGTAAGTATTGATTTTTTTTCAAGTTTCAAGATAACCTACTTTGGGGGACTGCATGTGAGAGCTATACCAAACGAGATTCTATCATTTTCGTAGGAGAAAACAATTAAAGAATATTATCTGTATAAAAATCCAATCAATTTAGAATTTATGTGTAAATTAGATTAAACTCGTGGATTCGCTCGTCTAATATTTCATTGTATACTATATTATACAAAAATTGGTGAAGGCGCTCTCTCTGGTCAACTGGAAATGATACCGCTAAGCTTAGCGTATCTAATATTTTCCGATTCCGATTGACAGAAGGACAAAACCTTGATAGAAATATCCATTATTCATATCAAGTATACTCATATGTTTCTCTCCATTTTTTAGAAGCCTTTAAAGAAAAAAAAGGTATATGCGTTGATTGATTCAGAAAGTACTCCTGTTTCAAAATTGATTACCTGTTCTTACGTAAGTAATCAAGCAACTTCGTCTCCTTTAATTTTTGTACCAGCTGATATTGCATCCGAAAAATTTTGAATGAAAACCAACATCTTTTTTTATTTCAGTGTCATTTGGAATGTAATCAGATTATTCATGAAGAACCTGGGGAGGACTGAAACATACTCATGGAATCCGTTTAAAAATCTACCAGCTTTAAGTGGCTCAGACAGATCTGCATTTCAGAACACCAACTTATTTTATAGAACTCAAATTTGTGAGAGTACATTTCTAGTCTCTTTATTGTAACATATAAAATGTATTATTACGCGAAAGTATTGTAAGAGATTATCGTTTTTTATGAAAATCTTTATGAATTCGAGAAAGAAAACACTTTCAAGCATGTCTCATATTTTCTATATTAATCTTCGAATTAAGATCATCTCGAAAATATATGGAATTCGATCGATCTGAAAAATATAAGATTCTTATATTATTGAATTCAACTGATCTGCCCTGCAAGATTGTCTAATAAGTGTTCTTGATGAAAAAAGATATAAAAATTCAATTTGGTCAAAATTCCTTTTTTCTTCTGCATTCAAGGACAGACACGATGAATGGAGTTGGTCCTGACAAGACCACAATTCTACTACTGTCAGAACATTTTGTTATTTATAACTGTCATTATCTCTTTTCACATTACTCTTCATTTTTTTTTTCTTTGCAATTTCGCTAGATTTTGTATGGGTACCAACCATTGTAACAATCAACATGTTCTGAACCTCAAATTCAATGTTCCGGATATACGTCAAGTCCGCACATTCCATATTTTCTGAGGAACCATGTAAAGAATTTCAATATCTCATCTTCAAAACTCCTCGGTCAAAAATATCGTTTTACTTTTCACGACTGCAGTCTACTCGCATATATATGTCATTATTTGACTTGAAAACCCTATAATAGGCCTAATAGGTAGGTAATTCCTGATAATTTTCATTATGTTTCCAACACGCAAGATCATTACAATAAAATGGACCGTACAAAAAACAAATGAAGGCTGCCAGTACTCTTGCAATAACATCTCTCGAATTATACAGAGTGATTCTCAAGAAATGTCAGGAGTTCAACTAGGTAGGTATTCTTAGACCTAAATCAGATTATGTAAGTGACATTTTGGATCAATTTGGTGCACCCTGTGTACGGTAAACAAAATTTGTCATCACATATAAATAATCAGCCTGTATTTATCTGGGTACAATTAGAGTACAAAGGAAATAACTAAAGTTAATTTGCGAATTAAGCAGCATTTTGTGATGTACTGAAGTATTCAAATAATTCTATTCATGTGAACATATTATTATCTAACAAGGTTAAACTATTATCTAATTTCGGACTAATTGATGGAGTGTTCGAATCTAGCGATTTCGAGATAAAGTGTCCTGTTCTTAAGAGTCGGAAGTTCTTGACAATCAAGATTGTTATGATTCTGGCTGACGTTTTGCTCGTTATTTTTCTTGCGGAGTGACGGGCAAATCGAGTCCTGTGATTATATATCATTTGCCTGTTTTTCTGCTTACAAAACACGAATTGCATGCATTTGTGGCAACAATATTTCAAGTATCAGATCATGAGATGTGTTTCGCCTTGAAATTCGAAATATTGTTTTTTGATCGAGATCGTTTGAAGTCTGGAAGTGAATCTGCTTTGTAGAAATGCAGTCATTATAGATAGATATCTTCATGTTCATCAGAGTTATAGATGAGACCTTCATATAGGGATAGCCCCCTAAGAAAATGAGTCATACATTTAGTAATTTAGTTGATGACATGTTCAAAGCTGATCTGACAGTTTGAGCGTTACAAAAAGGTAAATGGATGGCAACTAACTTGCAGAAAGACGACATTTCGAAAGACATGCTCCAGGAATAATGGAAAAAATATGATCTGACAGTTTACACAAGCCGAAACAACAACAATTCTCAGTTCATTGTCAGTCAAGAATTTTTTCTGACTCATCTGAACCTGACATATTCATAGGCGCATTCTCGTTATTTGAAATTTTTCAATTGGCTTTGTTTCGGAGACTGGTAATGAAAACTTTAAAAAGGTTCAAGAATTATTTTTCGAGACCGAACCTTTCGAAATTTTTTTTTTCCTTTACACAAAAACCCAAAGTTTCATTTTTCGTTTTAGTGTTACAAGAGTGGGCCTACAAGTTACTTCAGAACTCAATACAACTTTTCATATCGATTCGTACTTTTTTAATTATCATGATAAACAAAATTCAGACTTTCTTATCTTCGAAACCTTTTGGTGGATTTTCCCTATGGAGTAGATTTACCGGACCATTCTTACCACAAACACAACCCGAAGATGTGAATTAAGGATTTGGATGCACCAATTTTACAATATCCTTTAATTTGATCAAATCTCCATCGCTAATATTATTCCACAAACAGTCACCTATTATATTCTGTATGAAGACCGAAATATAGGATGAATCCTCGAGAAAGTAATAGATAAATAGGCTTATTACTAGTTCCAGATATGAGAAAGAACACACATTTTCGTCGATCTACCTTCACAATCATCTTTCGTATTATATTCTGAATAACTAGATGTAGATCTCCCACAAATTCTTCATCGTCTAATAGGAAAAATATTCCTCAAACTCCATATTCGCTATGATCTTGATTAACGACGATCTTAATCATTCGACTTTATCCTGCCTATTATTGATAGAACTGAAAGCCTCTGGGAAAAGATTGAACCTAATTATCATGTTACTGCTTCTCGCTGCCATCTCACTATTGGCCATCATTCTGCCAAAAAGGCTCAACTGTCCTTGATATTGAGGATTCGACATCATCATTTTGTCCTGATCCGTCATTGGGAATATATTCAATGTCACAACTAGAGGCTTATTTCTGTTTTTCATCACATCTCTCATAAGTGGTGGCTCTGAAAAATCCGGCTGATGGTTGGCATAATACTTTGGCTTGGATTTCGAGTGCATATTTTTCCATGGTGGTGGTGCAAACCGTACACTAGCCGTTGCCATAAGATTAATATCACTAGGGTCTTGAGGTTTGAAGGCGTAGAAAGGGTCATGGTTCGAAGCTAACTGGTTATAACCATACCGCTGACCCGACACTTGAAACTGGTTCTGAGGCATCGGATATTGGTTGTAGTTCGATGGGCCAAACTGATTCTGGTACTGCGCCATGTTCACTCTATCATAGCTCTTCGCGCTGATCATAGGTGCTGTGTATCTCAGGATATCCTGGATGTTTCGCGGCTGATAACTCTGTCTGTATCTGGCTAATTGAGGATAGCTGATTGTCGTGATTTTTTCTGTCGTCGAACTCATTCCGAAGGCTGCTGGTACTGGATCCTTGAAGTCCATTGCGAATGGTCGTGGTGCTTCCTTTTCTCCCTCAGCATCTGACATGGGTCGGATGAGTTTCTCCGCTTGGAAACTTTCGAACAATGCCGAATCGTTCGATGATTTATTATCTGAGTATGCTCGAAGTATACTAAGGAGACTCTGGAAATGAAAGATGAATTCTCAGTCAAAATTTCATCTCGAAATGAATCTATGAAATCGTTCGGACAAGATATAAATTAATGTACCAAAATTTCTACGTTTATCTGTCGAATAACTTAAGTAGAATAATTGAAAAAAGGTGATTCGTCTAATTGAAAAACATCTGATCCTCAAGTTGAATAAATATATAGGTACGATAAGGAATATCTCTCATTTTTGAATAAGGAAAAGGGGTCGAGCAGCTCCTTGTTGGAAAAGCAATTGAATTGCCTGCATGAGTGTATTTTTTTTCATCACTTTATTATTATAGAGTGAATCAGTATTCCATCAATAACATTCACACGCCGAATTTGGATCTTTTAGATGGAAAAAATGCTCGGACGGGTCAAAAAATGAATTCGATATCACTACTGTTGGGGTAGCGGCTAGAGGGGTAGTGATATCGAATTAATTTTTTTACCGGTCCGAGCGTTTTTTCCATCTCAAAGATCCCAATTCGGCGAGTGAATGTTATTGATGGAATACTGAGTATATAATAATAAAGCGATGAAAAAAATACCTACTCTCATGCATAAAATTTAATTCCCTTTCCAACAAGGAGCTGCTCGACCAATGAAAAATGTGTGAGGGAGTCGTAATTCTTCTTGAGTCATTATGTCAATATGAATGCACTTCAAGAAATATTTTTTACCGATATCGTCTGCTTTTTTATTGGCCAAAATATTATCGAAAAACTATTCATATTCACGTTATTCGCTAGAGTGTTTCTCAAATACATATATCAAACCCACCCTGATACTTCTCAATAATTTATTCTTGCTATTTCTATCTTTGAAACTTACCACGAGAAAAAGGATAAGTAATGCACATAAACCACAAAATTTCAACCATCTCCTCCCTTCGTCTTTTCTCCACTCAGAAGTGTACAATCCAAAATCTGAAGATGTCTTGCACGACATCCTAACTCAAGAACTATAGCTGCTCACTCCGAATATTCGCCACAATAATCAACAATGATTATTCAGAAGAAAGCGCAATGTTCTTGACATGTCGGGTGAAATATACCGTGAACAATTAGCCTTCATGACCGATTTCAAATTTCGAACAATTATACGCCGCTCGCAACTAATCTCAAGTGCATTAAGACACAGTAGGGAAAAATAAAGAGTTGTCTTCAATGGAAGTCTCTTTCACTGTCATTATAGGGACAATTAAGTATGGAACTTTCTTGAGGTGATGGATCATCTCAGTGATATACTGACGTCAATCCATTTTACTCAAAATATAGTTTTATCAGGATGATTCTTCTACATATTGAAGCATCTTCTCTGATCCTGTTTTCCATAATTTCGCTTTAATTTTAAATTTGACAGAACTAAAAACGATAACTTCTGGAAGAGGCTCAAAGTTTCCAATGATATACCTAACTATTTAAATTTTCTTCGACAATCACGAATATGATTAAACTCAAACACTACAATTTACTTTAAAATACGACAATTTGTGAGAATTGTATGATTGGAAGATCAAAAGAAAATAGGTGGGTATTTTCTTAACTAGATTTACCATATTCTACTGAATGAAGTATAAATTTTCAGCTCTCAAGCTTTTCTATGTGAAAAGAAAATAACACATATCGTTTTTGGCTTCATAGAATACTGAGCAAAGCTGCTGTAGGTATACATAGGACCTACGTCTTCAGTACCTGAGTGTGTTGCTTCTCAGTAAATAACTCTTAACTAACACTCCAAATTTACTTTAGTGAATGATTGAGAATGCAATCGATTCTGTCAAATTTTTCATTCATGAAATTTATGATGAAAGAAATCCCTCGTTTAAATAATAGATATTGATTAATCAACAACATCAATTAAAGTTCAAAACCTAGTAATTACCTTTCAACATCCTTAACTCTCCTTTTCAAATCAAAAAACTCAATGCAATCTCGTTTAAGCATGCTTCGAAAAAATTGCTCTGATTGAGGTATTTTGTCAACGATGGAGTAAAATGAGTTAGGTAGTAAAATAGGTAACTCTTTGTCGTGCACCAGGTCCAATTGACCGAGAAGTTCCTATCACGTGGGGCCCCCTCCAAAAGATATTGGGGGAATTAAATAGACTTATGAAATAAACCATGTAGTTCTGATAGTGACTCAACCCAAAGCATGCAGAAAATCCATTTAAAACAATGTGGAACTCCACCAGGGTTCTTCTCCTGAAAACGTCTGAATGTTATAACCGATGAGGCACAACAAGTCGAGGATCATACAGAAATGAGGGGTAGTGTAGTTGAAGCCACTCAAGTATTCCGAGAAAAAGACAAGATGTACGATTTTTTTCTGGCTGTGCTGGATTTTCTTTTCTCTGCATGTGTGATCACTCCTTGTGTTGTGGGATGTTGGAGAAGCCAGTGGCAGCTCATGGACATATATTGTTATCCCAATGATGCAGTTTTGAGTGCATCGATTTCAACAGCGATTGGATTCTGTGGAAACTTACTTTTAAATTTTATTCAGGAACCAATGGACCAGACCTTCCATCCTGACACGAATAGAGTTTTGTATTATGTTGTGTCAAGAACATATTCAACGTTTTACGCTTTTGTTTGTGTTAACTGGTTCAGAGGAGTATGGCAGTTGCTCGATCTTTTAACACCTGGCGATCTTTTGCCGGTGTCTGCAACCACCGCTGGTGCTATGCTGATTTTGGCTGTGTTCAGAAGTTTGAGGAACATTTCTTCACCACCACTCGTATTGGCAACAGATGAAAGACAAGGATATTTTCAAGTGTTAACCATGTTCAGAATCTCGGTAAGTTCAAATTTCATACCACGCATTTAGAGATATCTGTTTGCATGTGTGCCATATTTTTTGTGTGTTGTGTGAATTCATTCAAATCAATAAAAACATCTGAATGATGTGAACAAAAATATTCTATATATATCTCATTTCTTACAAGTCAAGTGAAAAGAAGAAACTTTATGTACTGGATTGCATATTTTCTACTGCTGGTATTGGGACACTAGTTGTTACTGCCTGGAGAGGAGGATTTCAGTTACTAGATTTACTAGTTTTCCCAGAAAACAAACTACTCTCCTATTGGGTTACTTTGGTAAGAAATTATTCTCTAATTCTCTTCAATTACTCTCTATTTCCTTCAAGAACATGGTTTAATTGTGTCTACTTCAAAACTTAGTTTAGATTATTTCCTCATCATTTTGCCCAAAAAAATTCACATTGTGTTATAATTCGTTGTTATTATTGTAAGTACGAATAGATTGAAAATTGAATTCCTTAAAATGCATCAAGTTGATTGAATTATTCCTTGATTTATATAATAAATTCGATGCACGATATTTTTCTAATAGTAGTAGTACACAGTATGAAACTGAATAGATGCAGAACTCTATTAAATAGATTTTTTCCAGTTATCTTCACTGAAAGTTCTTGATATGAAAGATCTAACAATTCCCTCAATGTTTCGTAGTGTCTGGGCTACATCATAGTCATCATTGCATTTTTATTACAAACTACTATAAGATGGATTTGCAATCACTTGAAAATAGTTCTGAGGCTTATAGTTGGAGATATATTCATCCTTTTTTCTGCAATTGGAACAATTAACATTTGGAGAGGAATGTGGGATTTATTGGATCACTACTTTTTACCAGGTATGTCAAATAATCGTAATTAGTTTTGATAACGATCACACAAGAACAATGAGGTGTTAGAGTTCTTAGTGGAACTCAACTGCATTCGGGAATCTAGAATATTTTGCTGATAAAAGCTGTTATGACTAACCCGTTTCATTAATATATTGAATGGTAGAACCAATTGTTCATTTTTGGTGATAAAAAGTATTATGGATGGATTCTAAAAAAAATTCAGTCTTGCAGTTTTGTAGTATCGAAGGCTTTCGTTCGAAAAATAAAAAAGTTAATAGCAGAAATAATGTCACGAAAAGAGTATATGATCATTATTGTTAGAGTTTCGTGGTCTGATTTCATCTTTCATGGAAAAAAAAACTAGCTACATCAGTAACACCTGATCTTTATTTGTTATTCGACTTATAAAGTTTTTAAAAACAGTAAAATATGATATACATATTACCAGGAAAAAGTACTGAAAAATCCCGAAATACCCATTCAAATTGAGTTTTAAACAGACAACTTCTATGCTAGACTCTGTCTTATGTAGGAAATATCAATGAAGATGAGGTTACCATAGGCGTAACGAGGGGGGGGGTGTTTAGGGAAGTGCATAGAAGAATTGAAAAAAATTAACAAAATTTAAAAAAAAATTATTAAAGCTTAAAAGATTTTCTTGACTGGTGGGGGTTAACCCCTCATAATTCAGCTCTAGTTACGCCAATGGGGATTACATCTGAAAAGCCTGGAGCCATGTCTGTATATTTGGATTTATATTTATTTCAGAAACAACTTCAATATTCATTGTTCTCTAATTTGAACATTTTTTTTCTAGATCAACAAGAATTAAGCTGCTGGTTAGTCTACTGGGTTTCCCTCATTGTTCTCGTTTTGCTGGGATGTTCGAATTCGTTGTTGGTTAGAGGAGTGTTCATTGATGCCGAAGAACCAGGAGGTGACAGTATGATTTTCCCATGCCATTACATAAGGAACAAATTATCCCAGCAGAGAAACAAGAAAAATTTAGCCCTTCATCAGGCTGCTAGGGTTAACGCAGAATTTGAGGACAAATCTAAAAAGGACAATCATAATTTGAATTATGTTCACAGTGCACAAATAAAAGAATATACTGCTTAGTGGCAACGATAGCTTTCAGTGTTCAAAACATAAGGAAGTCTAGTCATTATGTAACTGAATTCGTAAAAAAATCCTGTTATATGTTTTAAGAGTGATATGTGCTATATGTATTAAAAGAGTGTATTGAACAATTGTATCTGAGAATGTATATTGAAGAAATAAACTTTCAAGAACCAGAGTGATAAGCACAATATAGATTTGTTCCTATCCTGAAGCAATTTTCTACTCTTGCCCTTTCTATGTCTAAAATGCGGTATTAGTTGTTTACCTATAAAAAAAAACAAAGGATAAACTTGATCTATAGTTTGTTTCGGTTTTTTCTCCACTTTAATGGAATTTAGTATCAGGTATCACATTTCGCATCCACCATAATGATTGCTCAATCGATTACTATGATTTAATAAAAAGATTGGTGGACTAGGTCCAATTTTCCATTTGTATTTTGATAATTGTGTTTTTAGAAAAAGTCAACCCTAAACTAATGTAAAAATAACATCTGAAGAACCAACATTTTAAAATTGGAAAACCTTTGCATTCAATCTTAGCAGTGAAAAATTCCTCCAACCCAACGATTCATCAATAATTAGTATATTCAGTTTCCTTCTGAAATGAACGAGGTCAGTGATATTTCCCGTATCAGCTGGTATCTTATTATACATTTTTATACCCATCATTTTGAGGGTGTTATCAGGATCTTGTATTAAAATTATGATTATACCCATTAGCGGCAAATCTCTACTTATTCTTGTCCACATACCAGCACCTCAGAGCTAAGGTGTGTTAAGTCACATTTTTTTTCAGACACGAGTTATCCACACCATTGGCTTTACATTATTAAATTTTATCTAGTGGAAAACAGATTTAACTACCTGGGTACATCAACTCGCCCAAAGATGGCGGTGAACATTCTTCGAAACAATAATTGAACTGAAAAATCTCTTTTCTGACTAATTTTGATTTTGTGACTTAACACACTTTACCTCCGAGGTGCTGATATACACCACACTCGATAATATATAAACCAGGAAGTGTGGCTATTGATAACCGTCTAAGAAGGGCCTTTGTGCCCTAAACACGCACTGCCTGATTTGTAGATATTCCCGAAAAGCAGACGCCATAAGTCTCAACAGAGTATGGAAAAGATCCGGAACACTCCGAAGGCTGCGAAAGAGGTGATATTAATATTGGACGCAAGCTTTTCGCATAATAATGGGATTTCCACGTAAAAGAATTATCTATATTCCAGGAGGAAACATATCATCTATGAATATCCCCATGTTCAAATCTTCTGTTTGCTGATGATTATGGAAAACCATATGGGTAATTCGTTTTGGACAGATTCAGAAAAAGGCTATTGTCACTGCACCACTTCATAAGGTTGATTAACTAGGTATTCGATACTCGCTCAAGAATATTATTCAGCGATCGATCATTAGCAATGAATGCAGAAACGTCTGCATACGCCGTAAAATGTAAACCGATCCTAGCATCCACGTCATTAATGTAGATGCGGAAGAGGAACGGACCCAGAATGGAGCCCTGTGGAACCCCCATATTGTTTCGTTACTATATTTGAGCACACATGCTTCATTATCTTATTGCTTTCTCTGCCAATGGAAGTATATTATGGAGCCTATCTTCGAGAAAACAAGCAGATCTTGATAAACTTTTGACAATTATAAAAAGAGGAAAAAAAATTTTGAAAAAACTCGGAACTCTAGCTATGGTGTTTTTACAGCCATCCGGACGAAATCGCTTTCGTTCATTGCAAGGATGATCTCTTTTTCAAATTGGTTTACATCTACTTATTAATTTGTCTAATACGAAACGGAAAGATTTATTTTAATAATTGACCACATGTTTGATCTAATTTGCTACAATGTAATTTTATTAAATCATTAGCTAAAATATCCTTATCCAGCGAGTCCGCGGAGCGGATGCGAGTTTTTGTTAATTTTAATTTGCTAATTGATAAATTTCATCTCGCTAATCGAATCAAAGAGTCTGTTGAAAACATGTTTTAAATAGAGGAAGTTGCCGAGTGTTGAATCAAAATGATTTAGTTCCAAAATCTTGAATGTTTATGAAGGTTCTTTCAGAACGCAAAATGATTTCATTGAATAGTTATAGAAGAGAAAAAAATGTAAAAGATCAAATATTTCTGAGAACACTTATGAGTGTTCGAGATCTCGAAAAAAGGAAATATATATACCGTTAGCTAGAATATTTTAAGGAGGGCATCGAAATTCAAATATTCTCCATATTTTACGATAAATAAAGATCCCTTATAGAATTTTGAGTTATTTCGATGTCCAATTTTCGAATTTCCGTCAGAAAGAGTGAACAAAGTTACGAAAAGAAATTTCAAAATGAAGCTCTGCTGAAACATGGCAAATATCTTCAAGGTTTTTCATTCAAAAAATGTTTTATTTAAGCTTCTGCAAGAAGTAAGAATAATGCTTCTGTCACAATAATAGTCAGAATTAAAAGGGATAAGAGAAGGTCACAAAAGCGTTTTCAAAGTTGGCAATTTCAAAAACGTAAAGACCCAATATTTCGAAAATTGAACCAAATTTTTTCATAGAGACTTCTTGTCTGCCACACACAAATTCATTAAAATCATGTAGATGCGATTCACTAATCAGAAGAGGAAATAATAAATCTTCATGTCACTGAAAGATGTAACTTTTTCGAATGAACGCGTTCTTTTGTATTCAAATCAGTGAATATTATAATGCTGCCAGCAATAAATATTAATCCAGATTGATATCACGATGAAAATCCTTGGCACCTTCTTCAGACGGGAAAACCTATTGCGTATATGTTGATTAATCTTCTGTCTAAGCCTTTTTCCATATACATATCAGTCTGATTTTCCGAATTGAAATGAATTTTTTCTAAGCATTCAAATCAGATTGCTCAGCGGATAAGCAGAAAACTAAAGATATATTCAAGATCAACGAGCGAACAACCAAAATTTTCCATTACGTTTGTTTTATTAAAATGAGGTATTAATTAATTATTCTTCTGTACCTGTCCAATCGCAGTATTATCTGGCGCCTTTCAGTGTTTCTAAATATTGGCTCACGAAGCGACCGACTCTTAAACTTATGGTTTTTCCGAAGAACATCGAAATGACATAATGATAAAAATTTTAATTGTAGTACCCGTACAGAGCATTCAGTGGAAAATTATGTAAACTAAAAGTGTACGGTTAGTCAAGGTAAAAGGTATCATTCTTATTTCAGATATTTTAAGACCAACTTCCTGGAGGTGTGAATCTGATAGTGGTACTTGTACTTGTGATACCTACCCATTCTTGTCTTGTCGCGAGTGTTGTTATAGTGTAAATTGATCTTCAGGAATGATCTGAACTCTATTTCAAAATGTGAGTAGACAATGCACATTCAAGTTTAATTTACAGTCAATAATTTGGCAAGTATTTACGTACCTAATATCTGATGTATTTACCAATGCAGTTCCATAAATTAAATTCGTTATTTTTAAATTTCAAGTAGAGAAGGGAATGTATTTTTTTCTTTCGTTTCGGAAGTAGACAATAAATATATTATGCTACCAAACATCCCTGTCGCCCACCCAACATTGATTGATTTCCCTTCTTAAATTTCCCAAAATGTCCCCTTCGATACAATCAAAATGTTCGATGGATGTCATACCAAACTGAATTTTTTATTCACAAAATTTCATCTCTGAAATAATTATCTACGTGATTAAGATGAAAGAATACTATTTGATCCAGTCATACACTGAGTCGCCCATTTTTTTGCAACGCAGATGAATTCAAACGAAATTCGGATCAATCAAAATTAAATCATACTTTCCGTTTCCTGAATTCGAAGATAGGATATTAGGTTTTACCTGTGTTATTGAAGAGAGCATGCAGGAGGACAATTATTTCACAATTTCCGAAATAATTATCAACAATAAACTCGTATTTCAAAGCCACCGACTCATTGTGGAATCCAATAAATTACTTAATATTTATTAGGTAGTACCTTGAACTAATACATCTTCTAACAATACAACACCATGAGAAATTTTCTTAAAATACAGTCGATTGTGTTGAAGTATCGACAGACTACGAACTCCAAATCTTAAATGAGCATGCATCATAATCACTGATAAACTAATGTATATTTTGACTGATTTATCTGTTTTTTTCTCCATGTATCTTTATCAAAAACTTCGAATATCAATAACAGTATTTAAATCATCTTGAATTTTAGGACTGTTCATGTCAGGATGTTCAAAGTATTTGTATGTTGGAGTTTTTTTCTTTTCCAATTGATAGCGTGCCAGGATATAAGATTTCCAATAGACTCAGGAGAGTCAAGAAGTAGACCGATATATTCCCGAATCAGAAGTACAACTTATATTCCATCAACAACAGAACTACTGGTCAGTCCTTATGATTAATTTATATTAATAATATTCAACCGCAGTGGTTGTCGAATGAAATCAAGTAACTCGACGTACCATATTATTGTATCATTTTTTGTGAATATCTGGAAAATGTGCCGGTATTCAGACCATCCCTAATGAGGGGCCTTGATTGATATGGAGTATATATATATATATATTCTTATGAAAATAGAGAGCTAAAATAATACAATAAATGTTGAAACAAAAAGTACTTATATATGGAGTAGAAAATTAGTATTTATATTTAATTATTTTCAGAGGCGAACAACAGAAAAACCAAAACCAGTCGTGAATCAAGAAAAATGCCCTGGAAATCAATTATATTACCCTGGAGAACCATGGTTCTGCGACTGCGGGCCAAGTAAGTCGACGATTATTTTAAACATACCGTTTTCTAGAAGATTTCAAGTAGGCGAAGTGTTCAATACTCAAAATTTTAATTTTCTACGAGATGTGCAGCAATTAAAAAAGAATGACAACCTTTCTCAAATAACTCTAAATTATATAATTTTAATTGTTGTAATTTTTTCAGAGTTTGTTTACTATAAGCCCACGGATCAATGTTACAGGGCATATATGAAAGGTCCTTGCTCTGAAGGACAGCATCTTATTGTGAAAAATAGAAAAGTACAGTGTGTGATGAATCCATGCCCAGAAGGTCATGTTAGGTAAGTATGGGGGGTTCAATATAGTACTTTCATACTAGAAGAAAAACGAGAAGAAAACATTCCAAGACTGTATTGCTCGCTGCATAGACATATTTCCCAACAATCTAGTATCGAAATTTCATAATAGAAATTTGTTATCGAAAAAATTATGAATGGCAGATTGCTAAGCATATTCAATTAATCTTTTATGCTCAGTTTAATCCAGGAATTCAAAAATGATTTGATATAGCATGGATACATATTGACGATATTTCAATTGAGACCTTATTATATGAAATTTTGCATAGAAGCGTTAATAATTGCAGTTATCGCATCATGGTAATTTTTTTCAGATACAATGGAATATGTTTTGAATTGGAGAAATCAGATGGACCTTGTGGAAAAATTAACGGTACTGCTGCTATCTTGAAAATAAATCCAGATACCTTGGTGGTGGAATGTACAGAAGCAGATGCTAGTACCCTGACTTTGTTCAATTTTCCAGAAAGATGTCCACCAGGTAGCAAAAGAGACGCAAATAACAAGTGTAGAGAAAATTGGAATGTTGACTGACAGATCTCTTTTCATCTTTATTTATTAGCTCAATATAACATATTTGATATTAAATTCTCAAATGAAATTTTTCATATCATGTTTCCTCACATTTATATTTTGAATAAAAAAAACAATAAACTGAAGATAATTAACTGTAACAACAATGCGTCTAAAAAACTTGAGAACTTCCCATCAATTATGAATGAATTTATTTCAATTAATTATTTTTTTCTTGTGATAAATACTTTGAATATCAATTATAACACTTCATTCAGCAATGATTACAAGTCAAGAGCTTAGTCTTGACTTGACATGCAGGATTGTTTAATTCAGTAGGATATTCTAGTAAAAGTGGAAAAATTGTTCATATAATATAACATTTATTTAAAAAACTATAAAAAAATCCCAATTGTAACAAGTTGAAATATAAGTCAAATATTTCTACAACCTCATATAATTTAAAATACGAATATTACAGTGTCAAATTATGCCAGATCATGCTCTATAATGAGTCTCTAGATTATTATCCTCGTAAAATTTTCTAAGTTTTTCAACACAGCCGTCAATTTTTTCAGTGAGGATTCTCATATCTCTGATAACATGTTCAACTTTATTATGTTTATCTAAAGCGAAGGTGTAGTAAAGGCAGTGAATTGTTGGAGCAAATCTCGACATCACCTATGGAAAGTTTCAATTATTTGTTATTCCTCAACATATTTGAATAAAGAAATTGTGTAATGGACTCTTAGAATAGGATGCAATATTTGAATATGTTCAATCAATATTGCATGCATCCTTGCACCTACATTGAATAATTGAGTTCCTAACCAACCATGGTATGGTTCTAATGTTTCCGAATATGCTCGTTTAAGCATTGGGGTCAAATCTGAAGTAATAGATCCATTGTCATGGTTATCCAGAATATGATGAAATAACCTTGATATGAAATGTAAAGCCCTTCAACAAAGCACAAGTTACTCATATACACCACCCATAAACAGAGGATTTTCTCACCGTCTTAACCATTGTAAGGCATCGGTGACAACTATACCATCATTTTGCTTTTCTGCAAGTATCATGTCTTCAACATATTCGAAATTTTGTTCATCATCTTTGTACTTAGCATTGATTTTCTACAAAATATCCTCAAGTTCTACTGAAAGTACCCATATATAACAAATTTAAAACTCACATCAATATTTCTATTCATATCAAACACAACCGGTGCAAATACTTTTCCGAAACGTTCTGGAAACAAACACAAAATCAATTTTCAATAAAAATAGTGTTATGTTAAACATAAATCCAACTTTCACCTATCACTTTTACTACTCCTTGTGACCCTTCAATCAATTCCATTGTTTTTATTTTTTCGGTATCATACTGAGGAAACGTTTCTTTTAATTCAGTGAACACGGTGGAGCTGTCTTCAGATGGTAAAAATCCGTTCGAAACTGACATCACTTCAAAATCTCTCGAAGAAAATTAACGACACGATCTCAACAAACCCCAATGAATTGATTTGACAAGTTTACAAACATAACCTGCAACTGAAAATTTGTCCGGTCTATTTTCATTTTCATTCACTGCATAGAGGAAAGGACGAAAGGATGAGGGATCTATGGAAAGAAAATCACTCATTTTATTGATCAAAAGGAAATCATCATTATTCGTGAGCAATTGTTGCCTTTCCCTGAATCTCTTAAAACTAAAAAAAATCCTATTGAAAGGTGAAAAGATGGAATATCTATAAAAACTATGGTATGTCATCAATGATGACCAAGAATTGTGCAAGAAGGTGCAATAAAAATACCACAACCGGTTATTTCGAAGTTTTCAAACAGATTTTCTGTGAACAGTAGAGTTCCTTTCTTCCAGTGCAATGGACCTCTCGTTAAAATTTTAAACTATTATTATTTTTAGACATCTTATGACCTCAACTAGGAGACTAATCAATTGGTGTTATGTTTATATGCATTGAAAATATAATTTTTGATCAACCAATCCAGTATTCCACAAAAGAAAACCATGTGTCTATATTAATTTGCAAAGTATTTAGTTGAAACTAGATTTGATCCTGCTTACAATTTTTTAACCGAAAAATTTGAGTTTAATTTATCCAATGGAAATTGTTGTTGGAGGCTTTGCTGCAGTAGCTGCAGGCATATTCACGAATCCTCTAGAAGTTTTAAAAATTCGAATGCAATTGCAAGGAGAACTCCAAAAGAAAGGACATCATGTGGTTCATTATAAAAATATTTTCCATGCAAGCTATGTTATTGTAAAAAACGAAGGAGTTATTTCACTCCAGAAAGGACTGGTTCCAGCACTTTGGGTACAGTTCATTATGAATGGATTCAGATTTGGTATAGTATTTCTATATTAGAAACAACACCTTTGATAAATCAAAATTTTGAACTCCAGGTACTTATCATTATGCAGACACAAATGGATATTTGAGGGATCAAAAAGGTAACTTAGTTTTGTACAAAAATATACTTGTTAGTGGAATGGGTGGGGTGATTGGACATTACTTATCGAACCCCTTTTTCATGGTAAAGACCCACTTACAGTCTCAAGCAGCAAAATCCATAGCTGTAGGTTACCAACATCAAAGAAAAGGCACATTTTTTGCATTAAGAGATATCTTGAAAGAACAAGGGGTGAGGAAAATGATAGCATTTAATGTTGGGTTATTCAAAACAAAAGAGGCTCATGCTGATCAAATCCTACTAATTTTCATAGGTTATGCTGAGTATAGATGACAGCACATAACAAGCAGTGATAATGATACAATAAAAATTATAATTAAACTTATTGAACTTTTAGGAACTTTCTGTCATCACTTCATAACTAATTAGTAAAAGCTGTCATATGTACTCGGAATTAGGGTGTTTGGAGCAGTGACATATATACCTAATTTCCTTAATTTTCCAACAAGTCAATCTCATTTCATCATTTTTTCCAGGTAAAGGGATTCTTCAGAGGAGGTGTAGCAGTTTTTCCAAGAGCCTTTGTAGCTTCTGTATCCCAGTTGACATCTTTTACATATACAAAACGGTATTTGGTTAAAAATGAGTATCTTCAAGATAGAAAACTACTCACTTCCTTCATAGCTAGTATGATTGGAGGAATCGCCATAAGTGTTTTCGTAACACCCTTCGATTTGATACTGACCAGACTTTATAATCAACGTAAGTATACTTCATAACCATACTAGATTTATAAGAATTTTTCCCGAATGGAATTTTGCAAGTTTTCGCATATTTTTTCAGCTATTGATCCATTGGGACGTGGTTTGTTATACAACAATTATTTAGACTGTGTCCTCAAAATATATAGAACAGAAGGAATATCTGCATTCTATAAAGGAGTAGGTCCAATGTACTTTCGATTAGGACCTCATTCTGTGTTATGCTTGATGTTTTGGGATAAATTCAAGGATTGGTATGAATATTTGAGGTCTGAGAATGGAACCTTTTGACAATTTTTAATACTCTCTCGAGTCTATATAGTGAATTTATCAATAATTATTTTTATGAAAGGACCAGTAAGTCATTTGACCTTTAAATTGATTTCACTTCTTATATTATATACAGATCTCACTATTTTTCATTAAACATTCATATTATGCAGCTCTGGAATTAATTTCTCTTCCTTTTCATTTTTTCCATTCAATGGCTACTGCATTAGTGCATAATGATAACTTTCAAAGATCATAGAGAAGAAAGATTAGAAATGAAGCGGCTGCACTTACGTCAGCGCCATCTAGTTATTTATGAAAATGTCTGAATGCGCTACGCTAGGCGGCATATTTCATATTTGTCATTTCATTTATGTTACAATGCGCGGGTTGGAGCGATCAGCTTGGGACCCTTTTCCTTCTGCATCGATCTAAGTAATGATATGGAACTTCCAGCTGAAAAGAATGGCAGATGCACTGGTTTTTAATTAACATTTGTCATTGTTACTTCAATCCGATGATTGTAGTGGATCAAATCAAGTTCACCGATACCATTACTTACAGACAAGTCAAGCTGATGAAAGGCTTGAAAAGGGGCTCTAATATTGAAGAAATACATGAAAAAAACTATATTTTTCATTTATATTTAATAGTCATTTTCAGAAACAATTAATGTTTACAGTCCTCGATTCTAAAAATAACCACAAATCAGCCGGTGTATATTCATCATAAATAACCTATATTTGTACTAATTATATGAGTACCTATATAAAAATACAATCTACACACAGAGACATCCTATATGATGTTTTCTATTAAGTTTTACTGTGATGCTGATACAGATCAGAATGATTCATGGTTCAATCATTTGGAAATAATTGTGGGTGTAAACTTAAACAATGTTACGGGTTGTAGAATTTGAGAATGGATCATTTCAAAAATTTAAACAAGAAAAAATACTGATACACTAACACAGAATTAGGATATTGGAGCAAAAAAGCTATACAACGTTTAATTCTCCTTTAATATTTCGAGAGATGAGGTCACCCTGTAACTTCAAAAGATGAAATTTGACATGAATTTATTTAGACTACCCAAGTATTTCACATAAACATCACCAGTAAAATTTCAAGATACAACGGCACATCAAGATCTTTCCTTTCAAAATTTACAATATATCACAAAGTACAAACAATATGTACTACACATAATTCGTTTGAGTTATCTAGATAAAAAGTTATCCCCCAAAACTGGGAAAAATCTTAATAAAAATAATATATATTTACAGCCTTAATACTAAGCTCGTTCTAATAATATATGTTATAGTTTTATTTGTCTGATATCAATAGACTTGAAAAAAATAAATATGACGAACCTTAACATTATAAAATTTACATATGAACAATAAATAAATAACTTGAAATTAGCGTAATACTAATTTTGCATTGATTGTTGTGACAAATTAAATTTCAATTAGTTCGAGATAGTGTTGATGAAAAGACGTGGTTTCAATGATAAGATCAGGGATGATTTGCGAAACTTCCAAAACTCGAAACAAAACTGAAAATTTTCGAAGATGGTAGTATAAATACATTTTTATGAAGATGGATTTTAATTATAATTGATAAGCATTACTTCAAAAAATTTCAGATTATTGAAATGTTAAATGAATATATTTCTCTGGAAACTATAATTCAGGATATTTAATTCCATTATTAAATCATAAAGATTGGACAAGTTTGAATGACTAAATAAAAAATGAACCAGATTGATTCTAGTATTGGCTGAAAAAGTTCTGACGTATTTTCACAATTTGCTTCGTTCATCAGGTGTATTATATTACGTTCGGATTAATTAAACCTGTGTTATTCGAAACTTCATCATAAAATCCCCATTACTTTTGATATCCTCATCCAATTGTTCATCTAAGGAGCAACTTAAGGAACTCTCACTAGTGCTCAAATTATCCAAGAAATCAAAACTAGCGACAGCTTCTTTCTCCTTCTCCCCATATCTAACGAAAAAGTCCGTTCTGCCGATGATGGTAGGTCTGGATACGGCCTGCGATGCTCTCACCACAGCCATTTCTGGTCTGATCGCGTTGGCTGCAAGAAGATTGGTTTCAGACTGCCGTCTCGGTGATGGGAGTGCAGGGTGCCGATGCAGAAGCTTGAAATCCCCAACATTTTACAGATCGCTCAGCCAAGTCTTTTAGGAGAGCTTGTTTACTGATTTCAGGTGAGCAAGAAAGCGAGCAAAGCGTTTGTTCATGGCGTTGGCGAGATAAAAACTTTCAGTCAAAGTCCAAAGCAGGAATTCTCCTCAGAGAAGGAAATGGTTGGGGAACAAGTAATTTTGTATTTCGCGTTTTTTTTTACACTAAGTATATCTCGTTACTCATTGTTATCTTATGAACAAAAATTGTACTGAGTAATGAATAAGGGATCACACTATACAAACACTTTTTTGACAGTATTGCCCTTTGTAGGTTCAGTAGAGGTTTCTTTTTACCTAACTGAATATTTGAAGAATTTTTCTAGTAGACGACATTTAACTGTCCATTCAACACGTCCGTAGGATTAGTACAAAAAAAAAATCATTGTGATGATAAAATTCCTACGAGCTTATTGAATGAAATCATTAGCTTTCAATTAGAATTAAATGAAGATGTATTCTACTGGGTGGGGGAAAGTAGTGAAGGGCAGTTGCATATTCACTTGTCATTTTAAACACAATGGATTGAGTAAAAGAAACAACACATTATATCACTGCTAACCAACATCAAATAGTGCAGAAGCAAAACAATCAGTAAACAAACTTGTGAAGATAGAAATATTTGCACCAACAAAAAATGTATTTGGAGGACAGAAATTCAAATAAAAGAGCTTCATCTACTAAGATGCCAGAAGAAGAAGAGAATATTAAAAAAAAACTGAAGCTTATTTCAAGATATTAACAGCTGAACGTTGCTGTAGAATGTTTGAGAAATCTCACAAAATGGATAACTAATTTTGAAAACTAAATGAATGTGCTCTTTCAAATGTGATGAACTGCATCAAGGGTAGAAAGAGGACCTTTTTGTGGTGCAATACGATAATGAGTTGGAAGAAATTTGAAATTTCAATAACTAAATATTGTTAAGGATATAAACATTGAAGTTTTGACACTTAATAAGTGAAAATTTCAAATTTCCTTCCAGATGAAACTCTGATTGCCTGAATCAGGAAACACATGATTAACATACCTTTCTTCTGCCTGTGACACCGATGTATTCTATGTAGGTGTCCATAATCTGGGGGATCTTCTGTGGTTTCGCTAGTAACACTTCCACCACAAGATGATGTTGGCGATGAATCACTGGAAACTGAAGCCATCATAACGTCTAAAAGATTAGCTCTGGCCTAAAAAAAATTATAACTTCATCTGTAAGCACTCATTTATATTGTTACTGCAATATTGAAATATGTTGAATTTGGTAACTTCTCTAAAATAATGGTTGAAATAATATAAGTGCATTGAACTTGAAAAGAACCAGAAATACACATAGGCTGTGATAATATAGAAATTTGTATTTGTTTATCATTAGTTCATGCACATAATACTGATAAAATCAATTGTTACACAGAATGAATGTAATTTCAATACTTAAAACATAAATATTTTCTTATGCACAATTTATCTCATTTGAATTCAAAGCATTCATAATGAGTCAATGAGTTTAATGGGTATTTTGGAGAGAAAGCTTTGTTTGGGATCGAGACTGCAATTTTGCAAAGAATTCATGTTGCGTTTCCTTGTCACCTTATCTATATCAAAATTATCCCATTGACAATTTTATTAAAATCACTTAGCCATTAACAATAAAAATTTAATGAAATATAAACTTTAAGAGCTCTATAGTTTTCAAATACATTTTTCATCCTCTTATTTCCTTGAAAAATTGTTGTGGTTGCTATTGATAAAATGCAGGGATGTAAAATGGTATTTTTGCAAATTGTACTTTAACAAATGTCAAAACCATAGCTTGTCCATATTTTTTGGTTATATATTTTTGGAATGTAAAATAAATTTCGAATAATGTCAGCATACTAAAATAATTTTGTACTTGTTCTAATGAAATCACTTACCTTTGGATCTGTTAGATCTATATCTCTCTCAACATGCACCCATCCTGTTGGCTTGCAACTCTGGTCTAATCTGACGTTCACCACTGGTTCAACTTGTTCCTGCGCAACAACATTTTCTTCTCCATTCTTGATCATTCTATTCAGTTCATCAATAACATCTTTTGATGTAGCTCTCTCATGGAAACTGACAGCTCTGTGTGGTGGACCATCGATGATGTTGGTGATAGTACCTGCTGTACTTGGTGGAAGCCTTTCTGAAGTAATCACATGCGTGGTAGGAGGTTTAGGTTTAACATGAATAATTTTTTGTTTTTGAGGTGAGGGTTTCAATTTTGGAGATTTTTGTGGAACTTTAATCTTTGGTATTTTTGTTTCGTTATTATTATAAACAGTCTTTGAAGGGCTGACTGGAAGTTTTGAAGAAGTTAACTTTCTTCGCGGTATTTTAGAAATTATCGTTTCCGGAGTACTAACGCTTGAAGTTAAAGATTCACTGCCATTATTCACAGATATATCACTTGATGTAGTATCACTAGATTTGGTCAAATCACTTTCCAATGATTCATTTATCTTATTATTGTCTTGATTTAATTTTGTATCACTTTCGTTTATGGAATCATGATTTGGAAAGTCGGAAGTTAGTTCTATGTTTACACTACAAATATCTACAGGTTGATCACAAATGTTTGAACAGTTCTCACTTTCGACGTCTATGGGTGTCACAAGGCAGACTTCATGGGCGTAAGCTATGTTTTGCTTTATATCCAGAAAAATCTCCCCCGATTCCCGTTTTTCTTTCAGATTCTGCTCGTTCATAGAAGCTTCCTCGCATAGCTGTTTGAGAGTGACGTAGTTTTCGTCCCTGAACTCGTTCTTGAGGTGACTCTCACTATTTTTGGAATCTTCAGAAGATAATACTGGACAATCAATGTAATCTTTGGTGATTATTTCATTCGCAGAGCAGGGACGGGAATCTTTGGAGTGCACATACTTTTGTTGTTCAGCTAGGAAAGTGAGAACATTTTGGAGGGTCATCTCGCGATCAGTATTCTCGCCTTGAACACTTCTGGAAGACGTAGATGCTAGGCTTTTGGTACTTTCGAATTTGACCAGTCTGAAAAGAGTCATCAGAATAATCCTTAGTCTGGTTTGGATTGCTAGATAAATCAGGATTGAAATTTTATTTCACTTTCCACTTACCTGTAAAAATCTCTAGTGAAATCAGTACCAATAGCAGGTATTTCCCCTGTGTCATCACTACAACCACTTAACGCAGCTGAAGACCTCTTAGAGCAAGTCTCAGGCTCGTAAGATTGGGAGTCAGATCCCCCACTAGACCAGCTATTGTCAGGGGAAGCTTGGGGATTCAGAGGAGTAGCTAGAGCATAAGGCCATGATTTTCCATTTTGAGAATGAGAAGTATCCATCAGGAATGTGACGAGTTCTCTTCCTTCTCTATCCATCATGTAGCTTGAATTGTTCCACAAGCATTCATTAGAGTCCTCTTCTAGTTCCAAAGCATTATTTTCCTGAATGCTTGGAAGGGTTGATATGGATATTTGACCTGGAGTTGTTGCTTCTGAAAAATCATGGTGATGAATATCAAGCAATATTGGATAATTTAGATTAATTGAAATATACCTAATCTACTTGTATTTTTATTTCCCACCTGATTTCTTCCACGTTTCTCTGAGATCGTCATTAGAAAGGCTCAAACTCCAGTCCTCTAACTCTGTTCGATCATATTCTAATTCAAAAAGATCCCTGTGCTGCTGTAGGGCAGTTCTTGTTTCGTCCAACTTCAACCAATGTTGAATATATTCGGTATCCCAAGAAGCGCACTCTAACCTCTCTTCTATAGCACTTGACCATGATGCTTGAGACGATTTTTCGTCAAAAGCATCAAAATTACCGTTACCTGCAAGAGAAAACACTACCATATAGGTAACTCAGTAATGTTCTTGGGTGTGATGACTTTAGAGTGTATTATGTATTTTATGTCATTTCTGAGACCAGTTTAAAAACTGCTATTTGCAAACCCCTGTTCAGATCATAACAGTTCTTTGAAAAGAGAAACTCTACACAATTGCATTGCCTGTAACTTTTACAAATTTAGGCTTGCAGATCCTGCAGTCTTAAATCGATCCAATATCGAGTGAATAAATTTGCTCACCCCATAGAGTACTTGTTCCTCTTGCTCTCCTCAAAGCGTTTTTCTTCCTTTCTGTGATGTCTACTAGAAATATGGATGGACTACTTGAGATTGGAGAACTGAATGTGTAGCATGGACTAGGAGCAGTTGTAATTTTGATGCAGAGGTGAGAATCCGAGAAGCTTCTCATGATGTGTTGAAAAGGGAGCATGTCTCTGCCAGGAGGAAAACTGTTCCTAAGAAATGAAAAATCCTGTAGTTAGATACCTATATTGATATAGGCCTTTTTGCATAAAAGCATTTGACATATGTAATTGACATCACTTATAACCTGAATTCAGTCCGATTTTACTGCAAATTGCAGTTCTCTAATAGTTCTTACTTGCCCTATTAGACAAGACAACACAGTCGACTATTGGAAAATTCCATGAAAAACTGCAATTAGTTATGTTTCCTCATGACATTCAAATTTTGAATATAAATCCGCGCTCCAGTTTAGGTTCATAGCCAGCGCTGTTATCCATCCAGTTTTTACACTGGAGGGCTTCAGATCACATAAAACTCAGTCTGATGAATGTCATTTTACTCTATCGACTCTCAAGACATAGAATTATTTTCTTGAATAGGTCTTTAAATAGAGAATACAAACCTTGATTTCAAGTTCAGCAAGTTCAAAGGTATATAAAGAATATCTGGATCTTTACTGTCAGTAACCAACAATCTTGTATCAGAAGCTTCAGCTGTTTCATCGGTGGCTTCTTTCAAATCTTCTAAGCCCCTTCCACTACCATTATACAAGGAAGGGCCGTCATTGGAGCTCCTTGTTACATCAGTTTGTACATCTGAAGACATAGTAGAGTATCCTTCATCTCTGTTTCCACTCTCGGGTGACTCATTCCCAGTAGTTTCTTCTTCGCTTTTCGAACTCGATTGTGCTGTGAACAAAGACAACAAAAATATCACTAGAGAACTCACCATCTTGAAAACTAAGGGAGTGCCTTCAGAATCTCGATAGTCGAGAACGAAAAGAAGCATTGAAAACCTCAAAAGAGGTTTATGTTCAAGGATAAAAATTAATTCGCCATTGACATTTTCTTTCATTTATTCTCAATCAGTTGTCAAGTGCACTAGTCAATTTTTTCATATCACAGATTTACCTAAAATGGGCCTAGATCTTCTGTACTTTGAGGATGCAATGATGGGCAATTGCAAATTGAGTGACACAGGCCTTTGAGGAGGTACCCAAAGGGCAGAATCAACAGCAGTTAAAGCTTCCAGAAGTTTTTTAGGTGTTACTTCTGCGCCTTTGAGTTCAGTCCACAGCTTCGTAAGAACTTGATGACGTTTTTTATCTTCTAGTGAAAATTTTGTATCTGGAAAAATCATTGCGACTTATTTGACAACCTGGATGTAAATCACTTCTGGGCATCTCATTGACATTCAAAATTCACTGACAAAAATGCATGCAAACACGTGGACAGATCTGAATGACATCAAAATTAACTAATACACCTGCAGCCACACTCAACAAACACTCAATACTCACCCAAATTGTTCGAGAGAGTCGTCAAATTCTTATTGTTCGTTTTGAGTTCGTTATTTTCGATTGGACTTTCATCCAAAACAGCGGAGTTGAAGGAATTATAGTGTTTTATAGGAATAGTTTCAACTATATTGATAGGTGAGTTATCAGATGAATTCGTGTTATCTTGAAGAGCAAGCTGTAAGTTACAATTCGCCTCGTAGCTGTCGCTTTTCAACTGGTGGACCAACATTGAAGTTAGTGCTCTGTTCTGGTCCTCCAATTCTTGGATCCTGTTGTTCAAAGTGCCAACTTCTTCCCGTAAGTTCTGTAAATATGTTGAGGTGAGTGCCACTTTTAGGGAAGCAGATGAATACTCCACCTTTTGCGCTAGAAGTGCTTTGACAACCTGGTTAGCTACGTCGTCCAAACATTTCTCGTACTGTTTTCTAGATTCTTCAGCGTGCCGTTGTAATGCAGCAGTATGAGCTTCTAATAAACTTTCAGGGTCGTGATCGTATCCTATCTGCTCGAGTTGATGTCGCAGAGCTTCAACTTCTTGGTTCAGTCTTGATATTGTATTCTGATATTGGTGGCAACGGTTCTGCAAGCAGAAATGAAGAATATAGTGAAGACGAACTCGAATATCTGCTACTATGTCGAAATGGTTAAGTGGTTTTGCGTTCATTTTCATGAAAAGCTAAAAAATGTTGGAGAAGAGTAAACATTTTTATTATAACGCTTCAGCTACTGTATCGTGTGAAACAGTTTCATGATATGCATATTTGTGTCAGAATCCTAGCATTATTATATATTTTTTTCAGCAAGGAATTGAAATTGAAGGAGAAGCGCCTTGGGTTGAATAAAATATTCTATTGGGACCTTTCGATGCTTAACGTAGTTATTTCAATTTCATTTCCCTCATTGATTGTCCCTAATCAAATCGCAAATCACCCATGAAAATAACTGAAAATGCTAATATCAATTCATTATTTTAATTAGCCAGCTTTAATTGGCAACCTCTCTCGCAACAGTTCGAGTTAGGAAGTGCTAATTTTCCTGAATATTCAATGGGATGGGGACCCCTTGCGAACTTGCGTTACCACCGATCCTAATCCAAGTTTGAATTGTAAATAGCTTTGGAACTGGCAAAACAGTGATAAAATTACACTTCCTATGTTTAGCAGAATTGTTATAACCACTATTTTCACATGATTATTTCCAAAACATTCCGAAACCGGATGAAGAAACAAAATATAGAAAATTAAGTTCACTGTGCTCGAAGAAATACAACCACCCACCATATGAATTTGTGCGTTTATTATTCATCAACACAGAGTTATTTTAGATCTTCCATCAATTAAAAGAAATTAGAATGAATATCTATAAAGAGCCTGGCAATATCTTTTTGTGGCCTTCTAATATCTGGATCCTGTATTCACTCAAAGCCACCTCTGAGGGGCTTATTGAAATCTGTTTTTCTTGCTCGAAGGAGAATCAACGTGAAATAAATTCAAATCCTCCCCTTCTAAATTTTTGCCGGTTATAGAATTTCAGATTTGCCTGTAGCGAATCAACAAACAGCACAGCAAAACCTAATTAGGCAGACCCAGCACATATCTGAGCTGATTTTATCTAATGGCGGGCATATTAGCCATTGTTTGGGTTTGTCCCTTTATTAATTACCGAAACTCGAGCTAACAACTATGTTTATCTGTTTTCCAGTTAAGCTTAATGACATTTTAGGTGTGTTAAGTCAAGTTGAACGTTCAATTCTGTCATCCAACTCTAATTTAACGTAAGGCGACGTAGCTTCAAATGATCCAAGCCATTATAATTAGTTTAATCTGCGTAAACTATTTCTATATAATAGATATGGAAATGCTCACACTATAAACTGAATGAAACGAATTAGATAATGAAGTTTTGTCATTATGCATGAAAATGTTTATTTAGTTCAGTTTTGACCGCTGGGACCAAGAAACGAGTCTTCGCTCTTTCTTCAATGTTAACCCTAAATTTGATTAGGAAAATGAGAAAACTTAGGACAAGGCAGAATTTTTCTGAAAGTGGACGCCTGTAAATTATACTCCCAACTTGTCGACGAAAGTTGGATATATCGAAAATTAGATGAATATTTGAGATGCACGTTTGCCAGAGAAAAATACGTAAGATCAAGTATGGTTCATTCGTGCAAATTTCGAGAAAATAAACTTTTTTGAGACAGAAGAAGCAGATGGAAAATTCTGCGAACTGTTGCTGAATTTACACCCAACTGGCTCCAGTTTGTGATGATTTTGTCCTAAATCCCCCAATTTGAAATTGAATTAGGCTAGAACTTTAAAATAACAAGAGATTGAGTGAAAATAGAAAGCAGAATACACGCATAGTTCAAAAAAGTAATTATGATTCAATAACATGTTTTCGTCTACCTTTTCTATTCATTTGCCCAGTATTTACAGTGCACGGAATTTCCCTCATTATTAATTGCTTATGTTGGGATATTGCGTGAATAATAAAGAGCCTCTGCGGCATACCAACAAGTTTTTATGAATTGCCTAATTTGAACCCCCTGCAAACAAAATTTCTAGCGGTTTCCTTTGGGATATCTCTGAATTGTTAAATTAGTCCAAATGAAAGGACCTCTCGTAGGTAGGAAAATGGAAAATGAATCTCCCTCTCTTTAGATTTTCATTCTCATAACTGATCCTACGTAATTGAATTTTCAACATTGATTTCGCGACATTAGTATTTGCGCATTCACTGCCCTCTATCTTAAAAACAGTTCGAAGTACAAAAAAACTTCTATATAAAAAGTTCTAGACAATTTCTCCTTCTACAATATTTATAATAGATGAAAAAGCGAAAATCTGATAGAAACCGAGATATTTGAGAATAATATGCCAAAAGTAGTTTTTTGGAACTTTGATCCTTTGAGTTTTATAGACCCGGACATCCTACAGTCGGTAGTGTTTGAGACAACTTCAGAGATGACAAAATGAAGGCTTTCACGAGTTTATAGCCACTTATTTCGAATTCCAAGGTGAAAACCCTGAAATGACTTGACTACATATAAATCGAATTTAGATGAATGAAGAAGCTGATGCATTCTGAAGAAGTGTAGTAATGACACAGCAAACATTTGGGGCTTCACTGATTGTGATTACTGTATCATCCGAACCATATTTTTATACCTGGAATATTCTTTTCACTGCTTGGAACAGGAGATAGTCACTGAGAGCCAAATTTGAAAAAAAAACTGTGGATGCTGAAGCGATTCCTAGTCTAATTCAACCATCGTTTTCATAGATTTGAGAAACAACACCTTTTTATGTTTCAAAGGCGCCAGTATACTATCTATTTCATTCTTCAAACTCACCAACAACGCCCCTAACAGTTATGTTGATAATATAGGTTGAGCTGTAGACCAGGTATTGGCAAGAAGACCTCTGGTGAGGTGCACAATAAAAATTTAAGACCTAGTGCAATGCAACTCCACTCTGATCTAAATGCAATCTGAAATCTAGTTCTCTCAGCACTGGGTTTCGCTCTGCAGCTTCCCATATCTCAGTAGAACTCACAGTTCTCGAAAATACCCGGGATATCTCAAGACTTCCAGCCCATTGGCGAAATGGGCCTTAATTTTATCGTTCACTTTTCGACACATAACCGCACCAACATAAACTATATCGAGTTTATGGAGTCCCTTTCACATATCAGCATGAACTACCAACCCTCCGATGTCTCTGAATAATTCAGTGGCTCTTTCAGGGATTTGCTATTCCATGGGCATTCGCAGGCACAGATAAAGCTCGAATCGCGGCGCCGTATTCAATGGCGAATTACGCTGATAAGCTCCCGCAGATAAATATTGTTCATTCATCTGGATCGCGCTGTTTTCACAGCAGGGTTTTGTTTTCCTCCGAAGCATCGCAGTTCTATTGATGCATGTGAGGCTGCCAGGGAAATTAGCGCGTAGGTGGAGGCGTCACGGAAACCTGTACAGGGTGTTACTGAATCAGTGCGACAAACTAACTGCATGAAAAAATAATGAGAGTATGTTATTTGAACAGCTCCACAAGAGTTAGGGATATCGTATTCAATCGTTTTGAAAAGTATGTATTCTTCGAGAAAATCGCTGTAAAATCATTTAAAACTCAATAACAACTTGAATCGATCTAATTAAACTCAGTATGAGACATTTCGTCAATCCTGTCGCCTTTTTTCTGAAATTTGGTTCTTTGCATATGCTTCATGAATGTTTTTATTTTGAAATGGAGTCAGTTTATCAACGGCTTCGATTTGAAACGAGTTTTCTGAAAATGCCAAGACGTGAATTAACAAACGCTGGGGCTAATAGGGCTTTCGGAATGCTACAGGGTGGCCTAACTCAGGTTGTTGTAGCGGAAAGGCTCCAAGTCAGCCAAAGTGTGCTCTCGTCTTTGGAATAGGTTCAGGTGTTGGAAAAACCAAGGCTTGATGGGCGACGAACAACAAGACCTGCTCAGGATCGTTTCATCACCGTTTCGGCGAGAAGAAAGCCTACATCTACGTGAAAAATTCTACGGAATACTCTTCAAAATACAGATGGGGTCCAAGTTTCCATCGAAACCATCAGACGACGTTTGAGAGAGGTGAATCTAGGTTCTAGACGTCCATTAAGAGGAGTTTCATTAACACGTAACCATAAGCGTCAAAGACTAGAATGGGCAAGGCAACATATCAATTGGAACGATCAATGGCGTAGTGTCCTTTTCACTGATGAATCCAGATATGGACGATTTTCAGATTTTCGAAGAATAAGGGTATGGATCCCACGCATACCCCGTAATCGTCGCTGTGTCCAAGAAGTCCATCCATTCCGAGGGGCTTGTGTTATGGTATAGGCCGGGATATGTTACAACGGGCGCAGAGATCTACATATTTGTCCTGGGAATATGACCGCTTTACACTATAGGGAGCATGTCATTGACAATGTTTTGCCAAATTTTCACGCTGCTATTGGTTTAAATTTTCAATTTCTAGATGATAACGCTAGACCGCACCAATAGTTGAGAATGCGCGCGAGGAGCTAGGTATTCCACATTTACCTCCGCACTCACCAGATTTGAATTGCACAGAACATGCATGGGATATGCTCCAAAGAAAATTAGATAAGCATCAACCTACTCCAGAATCCTCAAATGATCTGAGAGAGCTTCTGCTCCTTTTATGGAACCAAATTCCTCAAGAAATGTTAAACAACCTCGTGTGTGGTATGCAAAGAAGATGTCAAGCTGTTATTGATGCCTGTGGGGGCCATACATTGTATTGATAGTCTTAAAATGCTCGAATTCTCTGGAAATAAAATTTCGTTATTATACAGGGTCTTAAACACCCTGTATACGCTGCAGACCTAAAGGCTAAAATTAATTTTATTTCCTGCAACTTAAAATCATATTAATATGAAATTTCATATCAAAATGTCATTTAAACTTTATTTTTTGCAATTAAAGACAATATCCCTAACTCATGTGGAGCAGTTTAGTTAGTTTAAAAAGAGCGACCTTATGTTCTCTATTGCCTTTAATGCTCGCCTTCCAGTTACAGAGATCTAATGAGAACTAATATTTGGGAAGGCTTTAGCGAGGCAAATTCTCCACTCCTACGAGTTTCTTGACCAAGGCATTGGTTTCTTTGGCTTACAATGGCAAAGCATTCCGTGCCTAGGTGAACAGGAGTTTCTTCTTCCTCCCAACATAATTTACACTCGTCAGTGTCCGATAAGCCCATTCTCAACAGATGCTTTCTGAGTCGACAATGCAACGTAAGGAAGCCATTAAGGAGGTTAGGTACCTTTTGGACTTGTAGTTTCAAAGTTCCGAAGGAACTTTTCCGCAAGTGTTTCCCTATCGGCTTTCTCTTCTCCAGAAACTCCTTCTTATAGGTACATTTTTCTATACTACAGAAAAGTTCTGGGCCATTGATCGGAAAATTTTCAGAATCATGGATTTTCGATGTGACCGATTATTCCGCTAATGAAACAATTTCTAGATGAATCACACACAACAAACGGTTAATCCGAATAATTGGATGCCAATCTAGGATGTTCATCTGATCTATATTTCAAGAAAAAAATATCGTTGAGGAAAAGAGGGAGTGTAAATGTCGAATTTGTCTCTGCCTTCTTTATAACTCGAATCCCAAAAGGCGATTGATTCATCTCTCCAGATATAACAACCCAATTCCACAAGGACAAGTCCACGAGAGGCTCATCAAAGTCGACATCCTGGCGTATGCGTAGATCTCAGCGGATGGTTTAATCTCTCAGCGGATATGTTTACTTTGAGTATCTGGGAGAGGAACCTGGTCCACATCAATCGATTCCCTACAGTACCTCAATTTGCGCTTCTTAGTCTAGACATCAACGAGCGTATTATCCGAACCTGCCTTCGTCAATTAATTAAATTAATTTGGCTTTTAGTCCTCCAAAATTTCCCTCAAGGCGAAACATCGACAAATCTCCAAACTTGTATCGGTAATAACGTAATCCGGACAGTCTTAACCCCGTATGTCTTCCATTCCTCCCCCGCTACCCTTGCGGTTTCATGCAAACAAGGGGAGAGCTCGCCCCCGCACCCCCTATCAAGGGGCCGTGCTTTTTTATTAATGCGTATTACTGTTCGGTTCAGTGGCGGAGAAAAACTGGTAAAATAAGAATAATACAGGAGGTTGAGCTATAATCTGGTATGAAAGTAATATTTTTCAACCAATAACTCGCAATGAAAGGCCTGGAACTAGACAGCTGATTTTTAATTATCTTAATTCTTGGAGTAATGAGATATTCTCTTCAACCCCTTGACTGCATTCCTACCCTACTAAACGCTGAAAATACCACTTTTTGTCAAGTTCGCCTTCTAGAAATAATTTCGCCAGGTTTTTATGGATGGAATAATAATTCATAATTGAACTGGTCTCAATTTACAAGTGGAATGATTCTTCTTGGTTGAATTTAATTTCTGAAGAAAACTATGCAATTTTGTAACAATATACCTTCTTATACATGTAGAGTAAAAAAAATTAAGATAATCTTGTTGGCATTTAATACCACACCTATCAAAGTACTATCAAAGTACTAAATTTCAACATCGGGAAGTTAAGACTCAAGGTTAATAAATAAAATCAGAATGACGACAGTCATTTTGTAAAACCTATACTATAAAATGACACTGTTAGTTTTGAAAAACTCCTTTATTTTAGCAGAAGATATAATGGTTTGAGGAAGATTTTCTTCTTATTTTTCTCACAAGAAGAATAAAAAGAAAATAATATAATTCATATGATCTTCCAAAAAAGATTCATGTCCTAAAATTCGTTTGACGACTATTTGGATAAACGCTTTTTAAAACAAACAAAAAAATTCCAAACGTGAAATATCCTGCTTACTGATAGACAAAATTAATTTATGTTTGGTCCATTTCAGACTGAGAATTCGAAAAGCACAGAAATTTAGATAGAAAGATACCATTCCATTCATAGGAACAAACTCAGAAAACCGAATTTTTCCTTTTTTTTCTTTTTGCTTGAATCATTTATTCACTGGAGAATTCCGTTAATTTTCTTTTATTTTAGTAGGACAGAAGTTCATTTCACTTGTATACACCTTTCATTTTATTATCTAACATTGTGTAGGATTTTGTGAAATTAACTCAACAGAAGAAAGTCAATTCAGAAACATTCTTTTCATTCCCTTTTTATCATTTTTGACCTTTACCAATAATTAGTGTCTGCAACGAGATTAAACCTAAAATTTCTCTGAAATTATGGTTTTATGGGTTTTTAGATGAATACTATTAAACCCCACCGAATCTAACTTAACCTACTAGTTTTCCAAATTTTTTAATATTTATAATAATTAATAATACGTCGTATATAACACGCATCGGCTCCTATGATATTGTTGGAAGTTAAAAAAGTTTAGGTTAACTAATTTTTGCACCTTATCTGACCCGCCACTGAGTTCCAACCCCCAGCACACAACCTTGTTACTGCTAACTCGGTTTAGTCGCTTCATTTGACTTTCTCAAGCAGATTCACCACCGTAGGAAGTCCAACTTCCGTAGCTAGTTTCCCCCCAGCTAGATTTTCGGCAGTAGGAGTCAGATAAAGTGGATTTCATTCATTATTTCCCGTTTTTACCCTTCTCTGATCTGTGGAGAGAGAGCTGAGTCGTTCCTCCGCATATTCATCCTTATTACGGCCTTATTTTGTCGGTTTTTCATTTGAAGGTATTTGCCTGCGGGGTTTCTCAGGATTGAGAAGCTGTAGTAAGGAAAACATGAGGGGCGAGATAAGTAATTTCAACAACGAAGTTTTGTTTTCTTTCAATCAATTTCCTTCGAAGTTCAGATGGCATCAGGAGTTGATGCAACTGTTTATACAATTCATGAGTTGATTTCATTAGGATGCTTTTGACGCCAAATCGACGGTCTCTCTATATTTAACTTCATACCCCGAAAGATTAATCAAATGAAAAATATTACACCAATGAAAAGTCAATCGAATTATGACGATAATATAATGGTCGTCTTTTTTAGATAAACTAATAACGCCATCAACTGAATTCTTGTATCTTCTTTTGTTTTCGAGTTAAAGGCCAAAATTGAAATTTGGTCATCTCCGTTTCTGTTTGTGATAGAATGCTGAAATTAGAACGTATGGCAATCCAGTGGCGTACTATGTTTTTTAACAAAAGGTTTCCTTGCTGAGCTTTAACATAAAGTTGTGTTTTTCTTATGGAAACAATAGTTTATTATCACCCAGGAAGAATCATCACTTTTTACTGTTTCAAAAAGATATACATTACACAGGGTGGCCTGGACATGAAACGGACTATCATCAGTGGACAACTTTTCTTTGCTGTTAAAATTGTTATTTTTCAAATAGTTTCAAGAAGTTTCGTTTAAACTTCATTAAATCGATCAGACTTTTCGAAACATGAATCTATTATTGCTAGGATTTTTTTCCGTTGCTAACACTGTGCCAGACGCTAATTTCCATGTTGAATATTGAATCATAAAATATTGACATTTATCTGTCCGCTAATCATAAAATTTTGATGTCTCTATAAGCTACGAAATGTAATGTCTCTATGCGCATAAAATTTTTGCTAATGTCAGTATAAAGAGGAAAACTCTTCGTGAAAGTGTTTCATTCATGCTAGTAGGAAAACTACTGTCAGCCAGATAGCCCGATTAATGTCCAGAAGAGTGAGAGAAATAGCATATCTGAAAACTGGCCAACCTAAAATGGTCACTCCAAAACGTTGCTAGCTATTAGATTAAATGGTGAGTAGATTATATTATCGTAATAATTTGATTGACTGTTCAGTTTTTCATTTAATTTTCTCAGGAGAACTCATTGTTCGTTATTCATTGATAGTTGTTGATTTAGATTTGAAATTGGTAGGTAGGGGAGGGTTGGACAAAATAGGATAGTTCGGTAAAACGGGATACATGGGAATCTTCGAAAATAATCAAAACCATCTGGCGACTGATGGTATAACTCGCAATAATAAGGCGAGTAAGGAAAGTAGGTGATAATTCAGATGAATTGCGAATATATGGTGCGTGACATGCGAGAGTTCATAAAAAAGGGTTTTACTATTTAGTTTTACTGGTGTTTAGTGAAGAATATACTGCTCCACAAGAGTTAGGTATATCGTATTCAATCGTTTTGAAAAGTATGTAATCTTCGAGAAAATCGCTGTAAAATCATCTAAAACTCAATAACAACTTGAATCGATCCAATAAAAATCAGTATGAGACATTTCGTCAATCTGGTCGCCTATTTTCTGAAGTTTGGTTTTTTGCATATGCTTCATGAATGTTCTTATTTTGTAATAGAGTCCGTTTATCAACGGCTTCGATTTGAAACGAGTTTTCTGAAAATGCCAAGACCTAAATCAACAACTGCTGAGGCTGATAGGGCTATCGGAATGCTACTGGGTGGCGTAACTCAGGTTGTTGTATCGGAAAGGCTCCAAGTCAGACAAAGTGTGATATCTCGACTTTGGAATAGCTTCAAGGAGACAGGTTCCATGTTGGAAAGACCAAGGCTTGATGGGCGACGAAAAATAATACCTACTCAGGATAGTTTCATCACCGTTTCGGCGAGAAGAAAGCCTACATCTACGTGTAGACTACGGAATGCAGATGAGTCCAAGTTTCAATCGAAACCATCAAACGATGTTTGAGAGAGGTGAATCTAGGTTCTAGACATATCAATTGGAACGATCAATGGCGCAGTGTCCTTTTCACTGATGAATCCAGATATGGATGATTTTCAGATTGTCGAAGAATAAGGGTATGGACAATCCCACGCATACCCCGTAATCGTCGCTATGTCCAAGAAGTCCATCCATTCCGAGGGGTTAGTGTTATGGTATGAGCCGGGATATGTTTCAACGGGTGCACAGATCTACACATTTGTCCTGGGAATATAAACGCCTTACACTAGAGGGAGCATGTCATTGACAATGTTTTGCCAAATTTTCAAACTTCTATTGGTGAAACTTCTCAATATCTAGACGATAACGCTAAACCGCACCATGCAGCTATAGTTGCGTATGCGCACGAGGAGCTTGGTGTGGAATACCAAGCTCCTCGTGCGCATACGAATACCTCCGCACTCACCAGATTTGAATTGCATAGAACATGCCTGGAATATGCTCCAAATAAGATTAGATAATCATCAACCTACCCCAGAATCCTCAAATGATCTGAGAGAGCTTCTAGTCCGTTTATGGAACTAAATTCCTCAAGAAATGTTCAACAACCTCGTGTGTAGCATACAAAGAAGATGTCAAGCTGTTATTGATGCCCGTGGAGGCCATACATTGTATTGATAGTCCTAAAATGCTTGAATTCTCTTGGAATAAAATTTTATTTCCTGCAACTTGAAATCATATTAATATGAAGTTTCATCCCAAAATCTCATTTAGACTATTTTTTTTGTAATCTAAGTCAATATCCCTAACTCATGTGGAGCAGTTCATTTCATATTATAGGAGAAAAATAAATATCGGTGAGTATTATTGTTTTCTCTTTGGAAAACAAGAAAACGATTGCAATCAGATGTGGCTCATAAGAGGGCTGTCCGAAATCTGCGTTTGGGAAATCAGCAGGATGTTCACATGCCCTTTGAGCACCGCTCTCATCCTTCAAATTGTCGCCGGTTCAAACCGGAAAATCCGCCGTTTATAAATCAACTCAACCCCTTACGATTTCCCCAATATTCCTGACCATAACTTTATGAACGGCCGAGTTAGGTAACTAACGACAGGCCATGTGTGCATGATTTCCCGCTTTTCGGGGGGGAACAGCCGAATCGATATCCCCAAAGAGGGAAAGACAGGGGGAATTGGCCGACTGTAAAGTAGTAAATTCCTCCCTTTCGCTGTTTGTGTACGGGGGCTTCTAATCTGTCCGGTGTAAAGCCGTGTCGCTCGCAGCTATTTTGTCAGACTCAATTTGAGCCGGCCTTCGGGGGACGGTTTTGTGTCAATAGGCGATCCTAAAACGAATGATCCGCCGATTTTGGAAGTCATGTTTTTCTGCGGGCATAATGAGAGGTTCTGATGGGATCACGTGATATGAGAGACGTTGTAGAGACTAACCATTAATCAGAGAAAATGAAGATCCCTCTAGACAAACATGGATCGTCGGCGTTCATCTATCTTGGTCGAGAGAGTCGGTGGGTACTTCAAACTCAATTATCGAATGATTCTCTGGATTCGCATTCTCGTTAAGGACCTGGATCATCCTTATCTAACATTGAGAACAGACGCAGCATTCTTTGGTTTTTGTATAGCATACAAGTTTGAAAAAATGGATTAATTTATAAACCCCATATTCATTTAAAATGTGGTAAAATGGTCGGATATGCTATCCGACAGAAGGTTTCGTATTTTTGTGGATAATGATAGCAGTAATTTTCGAAACTTTGAATAATTGTCTTTCACCAGGTTCAGTTTTAGCACCTCTTTTTTAAATTCGTGTGATATTCCAACTATTTCTTCCGAAAAATTCATTTATTCCGATGATATTGCTCTGGCTTTCTATCATTATAATTTCAAGACAATAGAAAATACCGTTTCCGCAGATCTGGAAATCATGAAAAAATATTTTTCAAAGTGACGTTTGTGCCCTTATGTAATAAAACCATGTTTTTATTTAAATAATCATGAGATATATAGAAAATTGAGTGTCACTTTCGGTTCTTCTTCCTTAAAACATGAGTTTAATCCTAGATATCTCGGAGTCAAACTTGACTCCTCCCTAAATTTCAATACCCATTTAGATGGTCTACGTTTGAAGCTTGAAAAACGTATTCGTTGATATACTCTGATTATTTTTTTGTTGTTGTTTCATTTATGATTTCATTTAGTAATTTTCGATTGAATTATATTTAAATGTACTTCTTGTAGTTACAAGGGTTGAGTGGTAAAGCACCTTTTAGGTGAACTTCCCCTTGAGATTTCTGGTGAAATAAAGACATTTACTATTATTACAAGCTCATACTTCGTTTTATTTCAATTTAAAACGGTACTGATAGGTCCGCAACCCCACATTCATAACCTAGTATCGAAGGAGAGACAGCACGTGTATACATGACAAAACGATGTCGCGTATAGATTCAATAATTTCTTGCTCAAATTCACACTCGTTCAACCTACAGTAACTTTACTTACAGTATCCATTAGAAAACTATACTGTAAAAAGCATTTTTCATCAGGAATAAATGCCGCAGATGACAGTCACATTAATTTTTATATTGATTCATTCTATGCTAGTCGAAACCCCTTTTTAAATTGACCATTATTTTGGATCGAATTGAAAATGTTAAAAATGGCCAGCGTGGGTTTTCTTCGGCAGTTATACATATGCCGTCGCGGATTTTTTGTAGAACTTTTCGAGCACTAAAAAATTGTCTTTGACCATGTTTCTCTATCTCTCATAGTTTACGCAGTGTCGCTCGTAAAAGCTGGAAAGTACCAGGATTTTTCATGAAAACTAGATATTTTTTCTTATTTCTTCGTTATATAGGGATGAACCCTACATGAAAACCTCCCAAAAAAAATTCTCTACTATATAGTGAAAGTTTCATCAAAATCGATCATCTAGTTCCTGAGTCCATAGAGAACAAACAAACACACAAACAAACACACGGACATTCACGTTTATAATATTAGTATGGATGAGTATGGAAGTATGGATAGTATGAATTATTATTATTAACACTCGGAATAACATCCTGGTACTTCATGGGGCGCTGTTGCAACAACCTAGCCTTGGTTTTTTTCTGCTGCTGAATATTGTTGCCCTGTTTGGTTGAACAGTGCTCATGTGAAAAAAATTGATGGTCAACAAAATTTTTCTATGAGGATTATCACTGAAACTATCACCTACTTCTTGGTTATCAGTCCTCTCAAATATTGTACCTCTCCATATTCACAGGGAGACAACAACTTTGAATTTCTGTTACAAATTAAATTCCTATTCCCCATTTCCCATACTCTCCCATATTCCAGAAAATAAGGTCCCCAGATTGAAGTCGCGTGAACAATTTTGGTCAAATTTTTTAATCGATATGAATAGAAGCGTCAGAGAAATTTGGCAATCTGAATTGAATGTATGAAATTTTTTTAATAAAGATCTTATTACTGACCCTTCCATCAGAGCTCCTGGATTTGACCTTCCCAGGAGAATATGGTCTGTTCTTAATCGTATTAGGACAGGCCATGGACGATGCAACAGCATGCTTTTCAGATGGAATTCGGTTGAGAGCCCTAGTTGTGAGTGTGTGGAAGTTGAGGAGACAATAGAACATCCTATAAATTGTTGTCCCATTTATTAATTTCAAGTTGGTTTCTGGGCTATACACGAACTTACGAATGTATTTCTGAAATGGGTGGTTAATTTGACATCAATTTAATTTATTATAAATAGTTCAAGCCTTTCATGACCATTTACCACCTAACTGTGGTAGGCATCTTCTTGAAGATGTTATTATATATAATTGGAGACAGATAATGTCGGTTTTTCAATTTACAGTCAATAGATGACGATATAGAAGAAACCTGAACTTCAACCAAAATTTTCATTTTCTTAATTATTGTTGCAACGCACATCGTCTCTTCGAGAGAAGTTTAAACCCTTCGAGTTGAACGATAAATTTGAGCCTGTACTCCAGGTTCCATTACCAGAAATGCAAATGGCTTATTGGAGTCCTACAACAGCATGTTACAAGAGTAACCCGAGTAGAATACGAAAGTTTGAAGCAACTTCTCATTAGTACCTTTTCAGTCGCATATCATTCTCTCATTTCACCCCACCCTAAAGAGGCGGTTGTGTTTTCCCCCCAAAATTTCACCACTTTACGATTTCGGCGGAGAAAATGTCAATTAAAGGTGTAATTGTGATTAATGCCTTTCAGGATCGATATATTCTAGTTACCAAATTATCATCAACCACTAATGGTTATGTTTCATTTTCATCAGACGATTCTTTAAAGAGTGCCTTTTCCATGGACCCCTATGGGGTGAGGTAGGGTTAGGTTCATCAATCTTATCTTCGGGACAAGATGGGCGATTTGTTTGATTTATGGTTCACGAAGATTTTATACGAAGCTGGTCGAGAATGGTAGGTCATCGTGATATTCAGTTTTTCTTAGTGAAATTATGTAGTTCAATATGCAAATGGCTATTTATCCTTGATGAAGTAGTGATAATAGCAGATATTCATTGACATAGAGAAGCCTCAGCCATGAAATTTGGTTATTATTATGGGTATTATCTGGGACGGTGTACTGGCTAATTTCTGAATGCAGAATCATTAGGTAAATGAAAAAGAGAAGAATATGGGAAAAAAGATGAAACTTCAAAATCTTTCATAAAGAAGGATAAATGGAATAGTGTAGTCACAAATATGAATTTTACACATTCCAGTAGGAGTTCATGAGATGTTTTGAGAAAACTAGGTGAAGCTGCACCTCTCGCGATATCATCCTCGAAAATTAACCCCAAATTGATTGCTCGTCTTCTTGTTAATATCTCTAATTCAGTAAAAATATCGAAATCCCAAATCAAAGATATGAAGTTGAAATTACATAAATTTAGGACATCAAAACATACCGTGAATGTTATTTCTAACCCATTCAATATGGATGAATTAATTTCAGCGTTCAAATCTAGAAAAGCAGCCGGTTTTGATGGAATTTATCCAGTTTTTGAAACATAGATGAATTCAAAATAGTAATCATCGAAATGAATACCATTTTCAATTCCCAGGCTCAGAGATCTTTTATCATGAGGTTGGAGAAATGATATTAGATTTTGTCACTGAGATGAGAGATATACCGGTCTCGGCCTTGTTTGGCCTCATCAGTATCCCACACATAGGTTCTTCTCCCTTAAAACATAATTTCAATCCTAGATACCTGGGAATCAAACTTGATTCCTCTCTAAATTTCAACGCCCATTTAGATGATCTATGTTTGACGCTTAAAACTCGAAACAATATTTTTCAGAACCTAGTTTGTTCCTCATGGGGCGCTGATGCAACAATACTTCGTACGGCAGCGCTTGCTTTGGTTTTTTCTGCTGCTGAATATTGTTGCCCTGTTTGGATGAACAGTGTTCATGTAAAAAAAATTGATGACCAACAAAATTTTTCTATAAGGATTATTTCTGGTACTATCAAGTCTACACCTACTCCTTGGTTACCAGTCCTCTCAAATATTGTCCCTCCCCATATTCGCAGAGAGACAACAGCTTTGAATTTTTGGAACAAATTCAATTTCTTTCCAAATTCATTTCCCATACTCACCTATATTCCAGATAATGTCCCCCGATTGGAGTCGCGTAAACCTTTTTGGTCATATTTTCTGATTGATATGAATAGAAGCGACAAAGAAATTTGGCAATCTGAATGGAATGTATCCAATTTTTTCAATAAAGATCTTATTTCTGATACTTTCATCAGAGTTCCTGGTTTTGACCTTGCAAGGAGAATATGGTCTGTTCTAAATCGCATTAGAACAGGCCATGTACGATGCAACAGCATGCTCTTCCTATGGAATTCGGTTTAGAGCCCGAGGAGACTATAGAACATCTTATGAATAGTTGTCCCATTTATAAATTTCAAGATGATTTCGAGGTTATACACAAAGTAACAAATGCATTTCTGAAATGAGTGGTTAATTTCAAAATAATTTAGTTTATTCTAAATACTTGGAATATCAAAAATATTTCATAATAAATGACCTCCGATTCGCCTCAATGAGTTCAATATTGAGGTGAACGCAGGTCAAACTGAACACCTGCCATGAACAACTCCATTTTCATCAGTCGAGGCAGCATCGTTCCAGCATCTGAATTATTCAACTTGGAATCGATATTCAGAAAGTTGGTCTAAATATGCCTCTTCCCTATGGAAGTTTAATAGGCGCGGTCTATAAGAGCAACCCCCCAGACTGAGGGAACGTAATCAAGGGCACTCTTACAAGTACTGTAATTAACTCCTTATAAATAGTAGAGGAATGAGGAGAGGGAGGCAACACAGGGAACAACTCCCGACTACATATCTATTAAGTCTCCAAATGGATACCCAGTAACAGTTAAGCATTAAACCGCTATTGCTAGGTATTTAGGAAGCCCACATCTTTCCCCCCCTCTCGCCCCCTGGCACGCAAGTCCACGTCGTTAGGGGGCTCAGCTTAGATTACCGTAGGGGGTGGATTAATGACGGTGATGCGTGCCAACGCACCTAAATTTCGTATTTGCGCTGGCGATTCTATTGTTTCATCCAACCTGGGAACTGGGAATAGATATTGGATCAACGGTGAGATGGACGAGCCTCATTCAATTTAATCATTTGGTTGTTACATAAAACATTGGTGAATATTGGGAAGAAATTGTTACCACCTTTTTCTTGCATTCAAAATAATAATGGGACACCTTTATTTTATTCTACCATGTAATTGTATTTGAAATAATATGAAACACTTGGCATCTAAAAATAATTTTGACGATTGAAATGTTTAGGACATTGGTAATGGACAATTCCATTAGGTCACAAAATCTGTGGTTGAAGATTGTTGAAAAGATTGTTATAAACCTTGTTTATTTCTTGTTTTTGAAACAAAATCAATTTAAGTACAAAATTCGAGTTTTAATATGTTGTATAAATATGTTATTTCAATCAGAAAAAAATATGTAATTGAATTGTGAAATAAGATAAAGGAGTGTCTCATCAAAACATATTATAAGTTTCGGTTCTGACTCAAAATCTATGGCCTAAAAAATGTTCAGTGTACGCCGATGAATTTTGAGTAAAGGTATCTATTAGATACAGATTTTATCTTGAAAATATCATGAGTGATACAGAGTATTCCGAAAAACTCAATACTTTCCAAATCACCCTGTAACTTATAAAGTTTAATATAAAGGGTGTACCAAGTTCGACGGCCTATTAGGTGTTTCTGGAGAACTAGACCTATTTGAAATCTGAAAATTCGGATTATGATATCGCTTCGACATTATCTACCGAGCTAAAATATTCTTGCAGTTATACTTTCAGTTATACAGGGAATGAAAAAAAAAATTCAAAAATTTTTTGATATCTTAGCACAAACCGTTTTCACATTTTTTGAAGTCGAAGACTGTGGAAATATTGTACAATTTTGAAAAACTCGTCACAGGGTGTTCCAAATGTTCTGTAAAAAATTGGGATCAAGATTGGACCATAACTTTCGTTTTTCATATTAGAACCCTATTTTTTTATGATTGCGTTGGATTGTGCGAAGAAAAATGATGATAATGTTCTCACATGTTAATGCTCCTAAAATTAATAATTTTTGAGTTATTCAGGATTTTCTGATTTCATGTCGTGCGTAGCGTCAAATTCATAGAATCTGTTTCATATCAACAATGACCTTGGTCATAGGAGATAAATTATTCCAATAACTCACTAGTTACGCACCTTTTTTCTGAATTAATTTATCATTGTTGATATGAAACAGATTTCATTAATTTGACGCTACGTACGACATAAAATCAGAAAATCCTAAATAACTCAAGATTTATTAATTTAAGGAGCATCAACATTTTTTAACATTATCATCATTTTTCTTGGCAGAATCCAACGCAATCATAAAAAAATTGGGTTCTGATTTGAAATACGAAAGTTATGAGCAAATCTTGTTCCCAATTTTCAGATTTTAAATAGGCCCAGTTCTCCAGAAACGCCTAATAGGCCGTCGAACTTGGTTCACCCTGTATATCAAAAATCTGAGAGCACCTTTGAATTTGTCATGAAAAGGTAGAACACAACGGTAATAGAATTACCCTTGAAATGAACTGTATACAACTCTACCAATGGGTTGCTATCAGAATTCAATAATCATATATATTCTCTATCGATAATTTATTGAAAAAATTAGGCTTTGACAAACAAGAAATCAGAAAACCTCTCGGTGAACCCTATCTTTATTGACATATCTTGAAATTTTCATATATTCATCCCAGAAATAGACAGAAACATCATGGAAATTCGATCGCTTCTCCAGTTTTTTATGAAATTATTGCTGAATATACGAAATTGTAAGGTTTTATCGAAAAGAGCGAATGCAGCGATTTCGACTATATGCAACGATTTCAAGATGTCTAGTTTTATGCCCGAAAAAATCCAAAAACATAAAATGAAAAACTCCCATCACAAACTTTTCGCTTCCCTTTCACTCTGTAAAGATTGTATCAGTAAGGGAGCCCTTTCACCCTTTTCCCCTAAGCAGCATCACCGTTTCTTCAACGGTGGGCTTAGCGAATTTAATTACGTATTTTATGGAGTCCAGAGTTCTTTCACTTCCTTCAGGAGCTCAACCAAACCCGAAGACAAAGATACGCAGGATTAGAGGAACCGATTTTAATTATAAAAGCCGACGAGAAATCTAAGGAGGCTTACAATTATCTCTGGGAATCACTGGAGCATGCAAAGTTGTGATTATTCTTCCGCTACGGTCTGAATCAGAAAGGTTTTTTTCATGAATGAATAAATGTCTCAGGAGGGATCCAAACCCATCAAACTTGTGATGCATTTTTGGACGAAATGCGAGTAACATCCAGGAAATATAATTGAGAATATATTCGAGTAACAACAGTATCATCCGGATGAACACCAAACAGTTACCTGAATATGTTGTAGATTTATAAAAAAAAGTCACCCGGCCGAAAATATTGTTTATTTTCAAAATTAATTAGTTTGCACCAGTTGTTCTGAACTCAATTACAGCTCACCTATAGTTTCGACCAAGGTATTTGTTTTATTCAAACCAATTATATGCCGCAAAACTTCTTTTGGAAACAAAATGTTAAATGAGATACAAGTGTTTCATCATGTATCTTTTTTACGCTCTAGAAAACATTTCAACTTGATCTGTTTGATCACAATGTGAAAAATGAACAAAATATACTCTCCCGTTTTTCCATCTCAGTTCAAAACATAGGAATGAGGATAAGGTCGTTTATAAAAATACAGACCTGAAAAATGTGTACCTGCACAAAACATATTCGCAGGACGAGAATCTAATGGAAAACAAATATTTGCGAGTTCCGTCCCCGCTTTCTTCCGCATACCAAATACGGCAATTTTTAATACAGTCGGAAAAGTCATACGGAAAAACAAATAAACCCGAAGTTAATACACAATAAACCAATATTAGCACAGCGTCGAAGAAACGTATCGATATAATCCTATGATCAAGGATTCCCTTTATTTCCGAATAGGTATATCAGATAGTATTTGCCACATTAATATTCAATTTGGTTGAAAAAACAGTATTATGCATTCCGTCCGAATATGTCGCAGCTTGCCATGGAAATTGATGTTGATTCACTGTCAATAGGAGGAGCTGGTTCGGCATGTTATTCAATCTGTGTTTACTCACCTCAAAAGCTAGAGTGAGTGTTGTTTTTTCCTGTCTGAGTTGCTCGGCCTGCTTTTTGTAGACTAGCATGGATCTGACGGTCTCCTCCATTCTGAAAGCAAGAAATAAATCATTTTTTCATATTTGAGGGAGCGAGTATCATGTTACTCTTCTGAGTACTATGTGGAGGGATGCGAATTTATGTTTGTTAGAGAAAAACAACGATGGTGCAGAGGTTCTAGATTCTCTTAAGTGACTAACTATGTTTTTAGGCGGAAAACTTTACATATAAAAGCTTTTTCGTATTAGGCGTATTAGCAAATTGGCTTCAAAAATGGTGTGCCTGGAAATGATTGGTGGAGTCCGTGAAACTGTTTTAATCATTTCGTTAGGCCTCTAATAATAGTACTTTGAGCTTTGCTTCAATTTCCCAGTGGAGCGTATGTCGTGATGTTCGAAAAACCTCGACGAACGAAACACTTTATCAAAAAAATTGTTATATTCAAAAGTGTTCAGCGTTAAATTCTACTTCTAAAAGATACTACGACATTATATTTTGAACAATTAGTTTCATTGAAATCGAACGTCGAAATATAGCAAATTTTTACACTTTTTGAAAAAACACATTTTTCTACTATAAAACGTTAAATATCTATGGAACTAGGAGCTTTAGAACAAAATGTCAGAGAATGAGAGTTGTTGACTATCATATTGTGGTAAAAACGTAACCCCACCCCTCCAAACCACAATGTTTAATATTGCAATAGCTCATACTGCTGAGGATGTTGATCATTTAATCGTAGCTAGTGCTGTTGCTCAGCAGTGCCATAAGTGGGTGGTTATTCTTGGGGACTACACTGACCTTGACATTTTGACTGCTCTTGAACCTTTGTACCAACATTTTTTTACTAAAGCCTGGCAAAGGCAAGCAAGAAGATGTTGTCCCAGGCACTACAAGTGTTCCCTTGTTTCGAAAAACAACATATTATTCCTTCATGCTTTCAATGGCTGCGACACTAAGTCATCAATTCTCGGTAAAGGACAACTGAAATTCCTAAAGACGTTGGAAATGAACTCAAACCTGGTAAAAGCAGCAGAACTGTTTAGCAAATTTAATGTTTCTGCCGATAAGATCTACGAGGCAGGGAAGAAATGCATAGCAGCCTTTTATATAAATGATTTCAAGCAATTGTATGTATTGCGGTACGAGATGTTTGAAAAATTATTAATCAAAAACTCATTAAATCTTGCGTCTTTGCGTCCAACTGAAGCAGCGCTAAGAACGTATTTACAGGTAATAACAATATGTAATATATTGTTCTTAGTTAATAATGAGTCGTATTGTAAATTATTAGTTCATGAGTCCCACGTTTGTTATTATAATTAATTTAGTTGATTTCTAACGTCTTTAGGAATTTCAGAGAGATGATGACTTAATGTCGCAGCCACTAAAACATGAAGGAATAATATGTTGTTTTTCTAAACAGACGGGAACTTGTAGTGTAAGGGAGAATAGACAATATCATCTTACTTGCCTTTGCCAGGCTTTAGTAAGAAGATGTTGATACACATAGGGGCTGGAGCAGTCAAAATTCAACAGCAGTAGCTACGATTAAATGATCAGCATCCTCAGCAGGATGAGCTACTGCGAGATTAAACATTGTGGTTTGAAGGGGTCTGGTTACGTTTTTACCACAATATGATGGTCTACAACTGTCATTCTATGACATTTCATTCTTAAGCTCTTAGTTCCATAGATATTTCAGGTTTTATAGTCTGGACATCAACTTAGAGAGAAACTATCAGAAGTGCCATCTAGTTATTCACTCAGATAGTCAAGCTGCTATCAAAGCCTTCCCAGATATTTGATTTCATTAGATCTCTGGAACTGGAAGGCGAGCTGTAAAGCGTTCGGTGAGAACAGTTTTGTCAGGGAACTATAGCAGTGGACTGTAATCCCATTTAAATTAACTGTAGACCAAGCAAATTAGCTTCAAAAAATGGTGTGCCTGGAAAAAATTGGTGGAGTTCAGGAAACTGTTTCAATAATTCTTTTAGGTCTCTAATAAGAGTAGTTTGAGCTTTGCCCCATTTTGCCAGTGGAGCGTATGTCGTCACGTTCGAAATACCTCGACATTTTCGGACTATTTTAGGTTTTTCTCGAATAGCTCCTAAAACAAACACTTTATCAAAAACTTTGTAATATTCAAAAGTGTTAAGCTTTAAACTCTGCTTCTGAAAAAAACTACGGCATTGTATTTGAACAAGTATTTATATAGAAATCATACGTCGAAATATGGCAAATTTTTACACTTTTCGAAAAAGCATATTTTTTCACTATAAAACGCAAATACCCATGAAACTACGGACTTTAGAACGAAATGTCATAGGATAAGAGTTGTGTAGACCATCCTATTGTGATAAACGCTAAGAATGCAGATCATTTCATCGTAGCTAGTGCTGTTGAATTTGCTCAGCAGTCTCATGAATGTGTGGATAATGTCCTTTACTAAGCCACTAAAAATATGAAGGAATAATATGTTGTTCTTCGAAACAGAGAAGAACTTGTAGTGCAAGGGAGAATAGACAATTTATCGTCTTGCTTGCCTTTGCCAGGCTTCAGTAAAAAAAGTTTGGTGAACATAGGGACTGGAGCACTCAAAATTACAAGAAGGTCAGTGTCCTCCCCAACAGAAACCACACACTCATGGGACTGCTGAGCAACTTCAACAGCACTAGCTACGATTAAATGATCAGCATCCTCAGTAGGATGATCTACTGCGCGATTTTACATTGTGGATGAGAGGAGGCAGGTGACGTTTTTATCACAATTTGATGATCTACAACTCTCATTCTATAACATTTCGTTCTGAAGCTCGTCGTTTCAAAGATATTATACGTTTCATAATGATGTGCCATTTTTTGACATGTAACTTGTATAAAACTTCTCGTTCAACATATAATATCGTAATACTTTTTAGAAGCAAAATTTAATGCTGAACACTTTCGAATACAACAATGTTATTGATTAAGTGCTTAGTTTGGGAGCTATTCGAGAAAAACCTAAAATAGTCTTAAAATTTCGAGGTTTTTCGAACGTCACGACATACGCTCCACTGGGAAATTGGGGCAAAACTCAAACTACTTTTATTAGAGGCCTACATAAATGATTAAAACTGTTGCCAAAGCTCCACACATTATTTTCAGGCAAAAGTCTAATATGCTTGGCCTACTGGTCGTTTAGTGATTTTTGCATTGAATAATATCGATTGGTAGAACTGTCTTCTCTCTCACAAATTTGACAGATAAATGAATGAATCTATGGCAGGGTGCCAACATATAAGGAATAAATATCACCATGAAAACTAAGATATTCATCTTGTAGTAGGCAAACACGTTGTAGTGTAGAAAAATGGAAATCCATCAATCCTACAACCAATGCCTCTTCAGGGGCCTGCAGAGTTTCCCCAAAATCCGTAGACAATACGTTCAACACCCCGTTAATAACGCAATCTAATTATCGAGTGGAACGGCGCAGGGACTGAACTGAAATTTGATCTTTTTCCAGCTAATCTAAAATTCATCCCCCGTCAAAACGGGCCCGTGGAAAGATCCATCATGGCCGTCATCCCCCCGTTGTCGAAGATTTGCGAACTTAATAAGACGTTGTTGAGGAGCGCAAAGTGGTGGAGGGGGGCGTAGCGCCGGTGTTGCAAAAGGAGGGCCGGTGCTCCTCTCACGTCGATGGAGAATATTGTGTTTAATAAGAACGAGCCGAGTGTGGCGACTTGAGATTTCTTTGTTATCGAGGAGATGCAGAAAGGAAGGGAGGTGGGTATTGATTTGGTTATGAGATGGGAGACAGTTTTTATTGTGATTCTTCGGGGGAGTTGGCGACATTTCGTTTATTATAACATTTCAATATCCGCTGTGAGTTTTGAAACGACTTGCAGATGACTTTATGGGGAGGTTTTCGTTTTGTAGATTTCATGGGCTCTTATACAGGTGTATTCTTCTTCTGAAAATAATTTATATGATAGGATCTTTGGAATGTGAATCGTTTAATATACATATATTTGTGATATAGGGTAAAATATGAGTGAGTATGTATAACAAATAATAGATGAAATACAGCAATTTATGAGATTTTCTATAATTCTGCGTCAAATCTGTTCATCTTGCCACATCTTGTAGAGAAAAATTGTGCTAGAATATCTCATTGCTTCCATTCCTTGATGACATGTTGGCCTCCTGCCACGGATTTATTCATTACATGTTAATCAGTTCTGCCAATCAATATTTTTAATACAAAACTCACTAAGCGATATTTATTGAAATATTCCATTAATTTGAATGAAAATTCCACATCTGTGATTTTTTAACCAATCAAAACGTCTATTTCTGACAAATTACCATCGCAACAGACGAATGCTAGCGGAAATTTTTCATCGTGGGTACCCAACAGTGAATCATACTGGACTTTTTTTTGACGTTAATAATGACAGAATATTGTTGTGACAATCTATCTATTTTATGTTTTGCAAGTACTAATCAAGACGAAAATTGACGTAGTTGTTCATCGAAACAGTATATTCTAAAACAAGTTTCAGAATGGGCTCCTATCCCAACACGAATACGAAATTGAGCATGAGTGTTGGAATTGCCTTCTGCCTCGAGAATTAGACGATATTTTCCCTATTTCAGTCAAGTTTTGTGAAATACTCTCGATTTTCAAATGGATATTCAGATTGGTGACTTTTGTATTGTATCTTGGCAGTTAGTGTAACTTACGAAATTTGACAGAATACGCAATTTGAATTGATTTGAGACTTGATAGGATCGGAAGTCAGTGCTAACAACCACGAAACGAAAAATGTAACTGAAAAAAATGCGTAATGAGTTCATTACAGCACTACTTTTAGTACTGTAATGTACTCATTACGATACTGAAATAGAGAAAATGAATATTATCTATTCAATCACGATTATTTTGTGTAGAATTTTTTTACCGAATACTACACGAGGTCAAATTTAGATCCGGACATTTTTTCTCGCTCACGAATATTTCATGAAATGTGTTGAACAAAAGACAAGGCGTGTGTTCATTCAACACATTTTGTGAAAATTCTTGAGAACCTTACGGAATAAAAAAAAATCAACGGCACAAAGCAACACGAACCAAGCACGCGTCAGCACCACAATTTTTTTCTGGAAATCCAATAGTTTTGGCCAAGATCATACACATTGTCGTCAATTTTCCTACAATCTACTGTTTTCATATTTTCTCCATATGAACAACCTGTTGATTTTTTCTGAAAATTCTACTGGCACAACCATATTAAACAATTCTGGACGGCCAATAGAAGAAATCTGCAGAAATTTCTCGAAAATATTTACGGCACGAGTCAGCACAAATGATAATAATGATAATAGAGGCTAATGACCCTGGCAGTCGAGGCAGTAGTGTAGCAAAAAATAACAGACTTTATTCATGTAGCAACATTGTCGCATTCATTGGTAAAAAGAAAAGCCCAAAGTGTTCGACTTTCTTTTTTTTCAAATTTCGATTTTTCAATTCTGAATTTCGGAAAAATTCAACTGATAATGCCATCAACTGCATTCCTCTATCTTCTTTTGTTTTCGAGTTATAGGCCAAAATTGAAATTTGGGCGATTTCAACATTGGTCATTATCTCCGTTTCTGTTTGTGCTAGGATGTTGATATGAAAACATTATTGGGACACTTTTTTCATAGCAATCCAGTAGCATACTATGTTTTTTCCCAAGAGATTTCCTTACTGAGCTATAACTATAACAAAAAGTCGTGTTTTTTTCTTACTCTTGGGAAAGAACATACGTACGCTACTGGATTGCTATGAAAAAATGTCTGTAAAATGTTTTCATTTCAACGTCGTAGCACAAACAGAAACGAAGATAATGACCAAAGTTGAAATAGTCAAAATTTCAATTTTGGCCAATAACTCGAAAACAAAAGAAGATAGAGGAATGCAGTTGAAGGCATTATCAGTTTCTCTTAAAAAGACGACCGTAATGTGTCAATCATTTTCCTCTATCTCTTTCGGTTAAAAAGTTGTAGTTCAGGTATCACCAATTTTGCCAACCTGTACATGTGTAGAACAACTTTTTTCAGTCATTGGAACCCAATTTTTCGAAAAAGTGGTGAGCTGGCTCATTTTTTCGGTTTTAGAAATGTCTTGAGAATTACATGGAAAAAGCGCAACAAAAAAAAAAAAAATTTGAAAATCCAACACACATACACGTGGGTGGTGTTAAGAAGGAGCTCTACAGCCTGGTGTGCTCCAAGATTCAAACAGGGGGATAATGGATTCCCAAGGAACCCGAACTCGAGTTCAACGTTGAAAATATCCGAAAAGTCCTTTTCGTATCAGTTATTTACGAACGACAGATTTCCGCAGCCCCCGGGGCCTATCTTATCTCCATTCTTGGATGAACCCACTCCCCGACACACTTCAATTCCGAACATTTACATTCACCGGAGCCAGTGTTTGCCAAAATTCGAATTCCTGAAGAGATTATTACGGGCCGAATTCCCCAGCGAGGACCCGGAAGAATTTCGAGCCAGAAATCAATATGAGATGGTGCCGATGCCGTGAAAATCTGAAAACCGAGGCAAGACAGTTTTCCCGAATATTATGGCGGCGGATATTGGGGAAATAACCGGCTCGCAGATCGTGGCTGCGGCTGCTCTTTGGGGCCAGTCAGCGTTTTATCGCTTCAGAAATCTGTCGTATATTAGAAAATGACAGATTCGGTTTATGGCATTCAATTTCGCGTGTGAAATGCTGCGCCGCAGTAGAAGCGGACACCAGGAGGTCGTACATCAAGGTCTATCCATAAAGAACGCTCTTTGGATGTGAGAATGACCCGAACATTTTCGGGTCTCTTGCTTTCGTGAGAAGACGATTTCTCTTTTGCAGAATTCCTTAAGACTTTCAGTTTATATCAAGGAACATTGAAGGGGATCACAAGAAAATTCGATTGTTCTTCCTAATTTTCCTGCTCATGATTTAGACAATATTGTAGGGACGTGTAGTTTCAACGTGAAATATACAGCTCCACAATTTCCGAAACAAAAATTTTATATTCTTAAGGCAATCTAGAAAAAACCTATATAGATAGCAACAAAATAAAATTTCAATTTGATTATTTATAACCCTGAATATCTCGTTTGGGATGGAACCAAAATTTGAACCATATCAAGTGCTTGATCTTCCTTTAAGGTAATACAGTAGAAATCAAGTGAAAACTATTAGAAAGTATACTGCTCCACAAGAATTAGGGCTATCGTATTCAATCGTTTTGAAAAGTATGTAATCTTCGAGAATATCGCTGTAACATAATTTGAAACTCAATAACAACTTGAATCGATTCAATAAAAATCAGTATGAGACATTTCGTCAATCTGGTCGATTTTTTTCCTAAGTTTGGTTCTTTGCATATGCTTAATGAATGTTGTTATTTCGAAATGGAGTCAGTTTATCAACGGCTTCGATTTGAAACGAGTTTTCTGGCTTGGTGGGTGACCAAAAACAACACCTGCTCAGGATCGTTTCATCACCGTTTCGGCGAGAAGAAAGCCTACATCTACGTGTAGAATGCTACGGAATACTCTTCAAAATGCAGATGGGGTCCAAGTTTCCATCGAAACCATGAGACGAACATTGTGAGAAGTGAATCTAGGTTCCAGACGTCCATTAAGAGGAGTTCCATCAACACGTGACCATAAGCGTCAAAGACTGGAATGGGTAAGGAAACATATCAATTGGAACGATCAATGGCGTAGTTTCCTTTCCACTGATGAATTCAGATATATACGATTTTCAGATTCTCGAAGAAAAAGGGTATGGACAATCCTACGCATACCCCGTAATCGGCGCTATGTCCAAGAAGTCCATCAATTCCAAGGGGTAGTTTTATGGTATGGGCCGGGATATGTTTCAACGGCGCACAGATCTACACATTTGTCCTGGAAATACGACCGCCTTACACTATTATAGAAATTGAAAAGTTTCACCAACAGCAGCGTCAAACTTTTCAATTTCTAGACGATACCTCTAGACCGCACCGTGCAGCCATAGTTGAGAATGCGCATGGTAAATTTACCAATACCTCCGCACTCACCAGATTTGAATTGCATAGAACATGCATGGGATATGCTCCAAAGAAGATTAGATAATCATAAACCTACCCCAGAATCCATAAATGATCTAAGAGAGCTTTTGCCCCGTTTATGGAACCAAATTCCTCAAGAAATGTTCAACCTCGTGTGTAGTTTGCAAAGAAGATGTCAAGCTGTTATTGATGCCCGTGGAGGCCATATATTTGATTGATAGTCTCAAAATGCTTGAATTCTCTGGCAATAAAATTTCGTTATTCTACTCGATTTTTCTTAACCACCCTGTATACGCTACAGACCTACAGGCTGAAATTAATTTTATTTCCTGCAATTTGAAATCATATTAATATGCATTTTCATCACAAAATCTCATTCAAACTATATTTTTTTGCAATTTAAGTCAAATTCTCTATCTCATGTGGAGCAGTCAGAAATGAGAACCATAACGATATATTCTATATTTATTCTCCGAATCGCCTTTCATTTTCTTTTGTGAGGTGGAAAACGAAAACCAACCATTCTTGAAGACCTCATAAATAATATCCCTGCCTCTTCAAGAACCGATGCTCTCGAATGGTATATCTCATGTGCTAAGGACTCGTCCAACAAAAAACTAGCAATAAATCACTTCCGTCCACGATGCCGCCGATAAAAAATCAATGTCCGTCCAGGAATGAAACAGCCTCCCCCAGGAACATCATAAACGACAGGACGTGAATTCCCATAAATCGGGATCCTTGGCAACAGACGACGTCTCCTTGTACTTCAAATGTCGCATTGGAGTAAATGGCTGACAGGAATATTTCAAGAGCACTAGACGGCCATGGAGTCAGCTACTCGACTTACATCTTTCAGAAGGGATCCAGAAACACCGGAGAGTATACTCGAGATGACAGAAGCTCTCGACTTTAATACATAGGTCCAATTTATGAGTTTAACAAAGAGAGGGCCAGATGTATAAGGAAAGAACAATAAGGGATGGGCTGCTTTGAAGAAGGAACCCAGGGGTTGGAAGGAAGTTTGGGCAATTTAATTAATGAGATGCCGTCGAACTGACTAAATGCAGCGCGGATGCTTGAATGTTTATATGAATAATGAAAAATACTTCAATTTTATCCGGGTAATAATAATGCGGGGAAATATCACGACTTGGGGCCAGCAGAATTGAAGCATGCATAATTATTTTCTTATCTCTTGGAAACTGAAATGTGAAATCAGGCTAAGGCTCAAGGCACAAAAAGATTATTGACATCTTACAAATTCATCATTTACTGTCTTATTTTACCTTGCAAGGACTCCTTTTTAAATTAAAATTACCATGCCAATCCGTATTTCATGTAGTTCTCGGCTGTTTCAGGCATTTTGAATTATTGCCGCCTGTATTTCTCTAATTTAAACGTTATTTTGCCACATACATCCACATTAACGTTATACTATTCCTCTATACAGGGTGATCCACGGTCGATGGTTTGTTAGACGTTTACGGAGAACAGAAAGCAGGCATTCATTGAAAATTTGGTTTCTTAGACAAGAACAGATGCTCTATCGATCTAAAATATTTTCAATGATGTGGTGTTGCCGCTTATGTAAAAAAGTAGTAACTACTTTGTTATTTCAAATGGCACACCCTTTATACTATTGGCCTTTTATTTTCATCGTAGTAACACTTTTATTTTGGTATCACTTTCTAATACTTATCTTCACCGGTTTCTGAGTAATTAAATGATTACCTCTTTTTTGTGCAAAACAAAGCTTTGGTTAAACATTCATAACTTCCATACTATAAATCTTAGAAAGCTGAAATTTCGTATGCAGAATGCTAAGATTCTATGCATCATGCAAGTGTTACGAAATATACCTCTTCTCATACAGGGTCATTCAAAATTCTATGGTTTATTGAGACATACAAAAACGGTTGAAAGTGCATTTGTTCAAATGCAAATTTTAAGAAATACTGAAAGAAAATTGAATTTCCTTTCGAATGAAATATCATATTCCTATACCTAGATTGTAAGATTCTGCATTGAACCATTGATTATAAATATATTAATTATATTATATTAATACTAAATGGTTGAACTGAAATTAGATACTGAAATAGATAATAGTATATCCTAAAACAAGTTGCAGAATGAGCTCCTAATCCAACACGAATGAGAAATGCATGAGTGTTGGAATTGCCTTCTGCATCGAGTATTAGATGATATTCTCTCTATTTCAGTCAAGTTTTGGGAAATACTCTCTAAAATCAAATAAATGATTAGTGACTTTGGTATTGTATTTTGGTAGTTGGTGTTACTTACGACATTTGACAGATTACGGAAATTGATTTGATTTGAAAATTGAGAGGATCTGAGGTAATACTGACAACCACAAAACGAAAAATATACCTAACTGAAAACATTGCTGTAATGAGTTTCATTACAGCATTGCTTTCAGTACTGTAATGAACTCATCACGATACTGAAATAAAGAATAGTATATTCTAAAACAAGTTGCAGAATGAGCTCCTATTCCAACACGAATGCGAAGTTCGAAAACGAGCGACGAAGGAGCGAGTTTTCGATAGCATGAGTGTTGGAATTGCCTTCTGCAACGAGTATTAGACGGTCTTTTCTCTATTTCAGTCAATCAATTTTTGTGAAAACCTCTCGAAATTCAAATGAAAATTCAGATTAGTGACTTTTGTTTTGTATCTTGGCAGTTGGTGTGACATACGAAATTTGACAGATCATGGAATTTGAATTGATTTGATTCGAAACTTGATTCGATCGGAGGTCAGTACTGACAACCAAAAAACGAAAAATATAACCGAAAACAATGCTGTAATGAGTTTCATTACAGCATTACTTTTAGTACTGTAATGAACTCATTACGATACTGAAGTAGAGAAAATATATTTGTCTATTTGTTTTTTTCCGAAATTTTCATTCTCAGACATAGGACGAAATTGTGTGTTCAAAATACCATAAAGTTCCAACAGGAGTAAAATAAAGTATTTAACTCCCGACTGTTGTCATCCAAAGTTTCGCTTATTCGCTTGCACCCGTTTTGGAAATGATTGAAATAACCATCTTCCTTCAAAAGTGAGTATTAATTATTCTGATTTTAGGTTCACTTTTTTTAGCACATTTCGTGGCGTAGAATTACATTTTTTCGACATTCCGTTTGAGTAAATACCGCTTCTGACTCCAACCTCAACGATGTTTTCATCAATCCCATTGGCGAATCCTCAATTAAATCTTGGTACGTCATAAAAACATCCGGATTGTCGTCCAGAGAGGAAAAATGTCTCCTTCTGATCCATTAAGGGATATATCCACACTAATCACAATCCAATCTATCAGAATTTCCCATTTAGGGACACTAAAGTTGTCTGCTGCTGACGGATCCACCCCAAATTTGCTTTTTTGGTACGTCCGTTCCATTTCTGCGGAGATCGTTACGAATATGGCTGCCCTAATGAGTTCTGCCCCCCTCGGTCCCCCACAGATCTTGCTCTCGTCATTAAGGAGAGCCTTCAGCCTCCGATGGAGGAAGTCGGCGGCAAACCGTTTAAAGAATTCGTGCGTTAAAATGGTCCAGGGGTCGCGAAGATGTTCGAGGGATTCTGGAGCTCATCCGGCGTTATAGTCGCCAGGAGATGAGCTCTTTGGTCCAGAAAACGGAGCAATTCCTCGATATATACCTACTCAAGTGGCGAGTTTGCGACTAATGAGTCCGAGAAATTCAGTTAGACGGAAGTAAATTGTAAATTAATTAAAAGATTAATTTAATTTGATGTGGAAAAAATCCATTGCGTTTGAGAGAAGGTGTTGTCTAGCATATGATTCTTTCTTGCTTGCTTTACACTTGAAGACATTTTACCAGGAAGAAGTGAAAGAGACCGAGAAATCAAACTGAAATTAATCATATCTTTCTCGAAAACAAAGTTTATATAGAGTTCAAAAAAATGTTAGATGATTTAATTCTATCAATTAAATTCAGTTTTCATTGCACCCCCATTAGGGAAAAACCACAGCAGAAAAAAAACATGCCTCCCTCGTGAAAAAAATAACACTAAAAATATTATATTTACAGTAGAATCCGCTTATAATGACATCGAGGGGAAATGAAAAATACGTCATAATAACCGGAAGTCACATAAAGCAGAATTTCATCAAAACTGATGGTATTTTTTCGGATTCAGTTAAAGAAAAGAACGACAAATTCAGATTTTGCTTTACTGAAAAAATTAAAAATAGCTCCTCATACAAAAAAAATTAAATAGAAAGAACTTTTTCATTTTTTAGAAAAATGATCTGAAATTTTAGTTTGCGTTTGGTTTTTTTTTCGACTTGAAATAATAGCTTCTTACACCATTGTACAACTCAGAAATGGCTTCAATGGATGTCATTTTGTCCACAAAACAACAATAATCTCTTCAAGGAACTAGATTATACTAAAAAGCATGTCGGCAAGCGTATGTCTCGTATCGTATCAAACCTCATCGCATTAAAAAGGGTAGGGGGCTTGAGAAAACGATCAAGCGGTCACTATAACCAGAAAAATTTTCGAAAAATCATGTTGTTGTATCCGAAATCGTGTCATTGTAAGCGACATGTCATTCATTATAAGCGAACACATTAAATCCGGACCCTATTGTAAGGAGTTTTGAATGAAACCAAACTTAGACTGCATTTGCGTCATTATAAGCGATTGGTCAGTATAGACGGCGTCATAATAAACGGATTCTACTGTATGTCAAAGAATCTTGAAGGACTTTAACGTGATCTAGAAGAATATCTTCATATAATTCTTCTATGGACAGAGAAAAACAGATTCTTCACCAATATACCCAAAATTCTTAATCTGAAATAAAAAAGACAAAAGCAGAGAAAAACAATTATTTATAATAAATTGAATTGTTTTCAAATTAACCACCTATTTCAAAAATGCATAGGTTACTTCATGTGTAGCCTCAAAACCACCTTGGAATTCAAAAATGGGGAAACTATTTATAAGATCTTCTATTGTCTCCTCAACTTCCCCACATTTACAACTAGGGCTCTCAACCGAATTCCATCTCAAAATCATGCTGTTGCATCGTCCATGGCCTGTTCTTAAACGATTTAGAACAGACCATAATCTTCTGGGAAGGTCAAAACCAGAAATCCTGATGGAAGGATCAGTAATAAAATCTTTGTTGAGAAAATTGTATGCATTCTATTCAGATTGACGAATTTTCCTGTCGCTTCTATTCATTTTGATTAAAATTTTTTAGCAAAATGGTTTACGCGACTTCAGTCTGGGAACCTTATTATCTGGAAATTGGAAGAGTATGGGAAGTGAATTTCGAAAGGAATTAAATTTGTTCCAAAAATTCACAGCTGTTGTCTCTCTGCGAATATGGGGGGGTACAATATTTGAGAGGACTGGTAACCAAGCAATGTTTCAACCTGCCGAATTTTGATTCGCAGGATACACATAAATTGAGTCAACCCCTAATTAACACTACCCATTCCGGATACATATGGTACAGCCTTCTGCAATTGGCACTTAATCCGGACATTTTGTTTTATTATGGAGGGACTTGTTATAGCCTTCAATTAAGTTGTAAGTTAGACGATGGGTGCCAGTGCTTGCTTAGGGGGTTGTTTCGAGTTTATATGCATCTGGGTCCTTCCTAATGGGTAGGGAGTCATGAATGTACCTTCACCATAAATATACTGTGATAGGCGTATTCAATGAAAATATGTATTTATGGCATTTTTAAGGCCATATGAGCTTCCTTCTAGATATAAAATGTACTCGGGAATGCCTGCAGGATTTGGAATTTTAGGGGTGAGTGAAAGTTTGGATGAAATGGCCCCATATTAAAAATAACCCCTGGAAAGCATACTCCATAAAAAAATCAATATCTTGGTCTTATTCAAGACAGAATTACTGGAAAAGCCATACAGAAATAATGTGCACTCTCTATAAGAGTAAATCAGGTGTGTTTAGATGTGTACTTAATAGAATGAACAAAAAACGACATTAACTTATTCATGAAAATATCAAAAAAAAGGTTTTGATACCATTTCAAACGAGCAAGACTATCTAACGCCAGATTACACCGATTTGCTGCAAGCAAAAGAGGTACATATTCAAACTTTGACGAGGTTTAAACCCCTTAATATGAAACAATTAGATAAATTGATTCAATAGAAATGTACATCATAATCTCCCAGTGGAATGATTAAAACAAGTGTTGTGAGTATTTTTGAATTATTGATTGCTGAATAATTGAATGAGATTGGAGTAGTATTCAAGAATAACCTCATAACCTCTTTTTTTCTTCAGTTGGCTCAATCAATATACCTCGATTCTCATAATTAACATAATTAATAATGTAATTTTGATATTATTATTCTTTAAGGCTCATAGGTGAGCATGAACATAAAAGTAAAAAGAAATACAGTGAGATGTAACACATCACAAGACGTTTTTTGCTCATATCTACTTTCGGATGCATGATGTATCATCGATTTTAGGTAGGCAGTGTTGGCGTGCTATCAGTTTCGACACATCGGACACATTGATTAATGTTCTTCTCTAGTAATTCAATTTTTCGTTAGTGTGGACAACGCCTTTCATCAACTCATCTGTGAAGAGCGCGATAACAACATTACGAATAGGAATATACGCTCGTATGTTGCTGATGATTATGATGGCCGAATAGAATGTTGCTCTTCATAATTGAAAATCTAGAAAAGAGGTGCAGTTTCTGAACCTACCCAAGGTTATTTCACCTCAAGTTGCATTAATGCTAAGATTTCTAAAAATATGGTGTATGCACTGATTCGATTATGTTCCGCCAATTTGAGAATATGAGGAATATTTCGATTAATCAACTGTAGGTGACGCTTTCAACGAATTATGACAGATTTTGGGTAATTTATTCCAATATTTGAAAAGGTATATTCTTCTTTGTGAATGAAAGACTCCATGAGTGTGTTTGATAACAAATAGAAGAGAGAAGTAAAGACACACTTAATAAAATAATTATATTCTCTGACGATCGATTTCGGCTCTAGGCCATCATCAGGTCAGCTGAAAATAGTAGTCAAGTTATAAAATATGATGACAAAAACAACTTTCCGATGACCCCTGTACTCGTGTAAATTGTTCCTAAGATGACTGACAGCTGACGCAAATATTTCCACGCAAGACAGATAACTCGATTGATAAATATCGACACTGACCACCCAAAAATAAATACGACCAAATTCGTAACATCGTAACAAAACTTGAATACTGAAACTTTAAAAGAAAACTAAAATTCATGAAAGTTGAAGGTACATATTCCTTTGACGGTGAGTGAATAATAACAAAGTCTGTCACGCTTGTTCACTTTTATTGTTATTCTAAAGATTATTATGTGAAAGAAATTTTAATTTGTACCTGTTTTTGTCATCATATTTTATAACTTGACTACTATTTTCAGCTGACCTGATGATGGCCTAGAGCCGAAATCGATCGTCAGAGAATATAATTATTTTATTAAGTGTGTCTTTACTTCTCTCTTCTATTTGTATATTCTTCTTTTCAAACAAGAATTTTTGGTGTTCTTGACATTTTCATGCTTATTGGTTGGTTGAAAAAGTATAACACATTCATTTCGCCAGGATACTCTATATTTTTTGTGTGTGAACAGTCTAGGGATACATACCAAAAGAATATCCGTAGTTTTTTATACTGAATGTAAGTTATCGGTATTCTCGTCCGGGGAATGAATTTAGTGTTCTACACATATTGAAACTAGAACTATAAGGAAATTAAGTTTCGATATAAAATGGACTGCTTCTTGAAAATATATTTTTCAATGTGAATCCTCGAATCTTGTCTTTTGCTATACATTATCTTGTCTTTTGCTATACGAATACGATACAAGGTGTACCAAGTTTGATGGCCTATTAGGCGTTTCTGGAGAACTGGGGGTATTTGAAATCTGAAAATTGGGATTATGTTATGGTTTGACATAATCTTTATTATTTTCCAAAAATTTTTTTTCTGTTTTTTGTTTTAGAATTTGATAGAAGTATGCAATTCTGAATGCATTCGTTTTCAAATCGTTGCATTCGTCAAAATACTTTCCAAAATATCGAGAAAAAACTGGAGAAAAAAGGGAGATGAGTCTATTCGGTATCATGCTTGTTGTTCCTATTCTTAATATCTTAAGCACAAACCATTCTCACATTTTTGAAGTCGAAGATTGTGGAAATATTGTACATTTCTAGAATTTTGAAAAATTTGTCACAGGGTGTTCCAAATGTTGGGTCAAAAATTGGGATCAAGATTGGAACATGACTTTCGTTTTTCAAATTAAAACCCTATTTTTTTATGATTGCGTTGGATTCCGCGAGGAAAAATTATGATAATGTTCTAACATGTTGATGCTCCTCAAGAATTATTAATTTTAGGAGCATCAACATGTTAGAACATTATCATCTTTTTTCTCCGCGCAATCCAACGCAATCATAAAAAATAGGGTTTTAATTTGAAAAACGAAAGTTATGGGCCAATCTTGATCCCAATTTTCGACCCAACATTTGGAACAACCAGTGACCAGTTTTTGAAAATTCTAAAAAAGTACAATATTTTCACAGTTTTCGACTTCAAAAATGTGAAAACGGTTTGTGCTTCAGATATCTAGGTTAGGAATAACAAAGATAATACCGAATACTCATTATCTTTTTTCTTTAGTTTTTTTCTAGATATTTTAGGAAATATTATGCGAAGATTCGAATACGAATGTATTCACAATTGAATACTTTATCGAATTGGAAAAAAAAAAATTGAAAAAAAAATTTTTATATTTTTTTATTCCCTGTATAAGTGTCAGGCTGCAAGAATATTTCAGCTCGGTGGATAATGTCAAACAATATCATAATCCGAAATTTCAGATATCAAATAGGTCCAGTTCTCCAGAAACTTCTTATGGACCGTCGAACTTGGTACATCCTGTATATTCCTTAGGCTCTTAGTTTCGTTTGAAAAACGACATGTCAAAAAATTTACGAAAGGTTTCATTGGCACCTGAAGAAAAATGCTCCTGGCAATTCATCTGTTCGGACAACAATCAAATTGACCATTTATTATTAGTTATCCTCACAAAATGTTGAGAATCAACAATCAATATTTTCACAAGAGTGAACGTTTCTTGAAAAAGATTCAAACACGAAATACCACATCAAAAAATGGACAATTTAAAACTGTTGTCCTCAAGCCACTAATTCATCAAATGAGAAGAGATCAAAATTCGTATATTTCGTACAATTTCAACCCCATTATCTCCAGAATACCTCACATTAATGTGAATAATTCCGAGAATTATCGATCCAGCATGAGTCAATTTATTTTCCGCTCATTGCTAGTCGCGAACCCGCCCCTCACAGTCCCTCAAGTCTACTAAAGCTTTTCCTCATTGATTTGACCGTATTGTTGAATATTTACCAGGGTGCCTCTTCCGTCTTCTGTTACGCACAAAGCAGGAAGGCAAATATTTAAATCCAACATTTAAATTCTTTCTTATCTTATTAGGGTTGTTTGTATACGATCTGGTAGTGGAGTTTTCTGTCAGAAAGGTCCGGAAATTTGTGTGCGCTCTCCAGTTCTGTTTGCCTTTCGAGCTAACGATGGCGAACGTTGAAATTTATTTACTTTTATGCGTCAACTGAACCCCGGATTTGAGGTGAAGATCTGTCAGTCAGGGGAGGACGAAGTGCGAAATTCAATCTTACTAGCAGATCTTGTCAGCGCGAGAAAATTATTGTGTAAACACAACCAGCTGATGCCTCTTCCTAACGGAAAATCATTTTGAAGCGCTTTTCTTTGTTCCTCTTGGTTTGTCCATTTATTTTCAATGATGAGGAAATATTTAACAATGCACATTAAAATTCACAATTTTGTTTTTCTGACAGTTCGTCATTAGGGATTTTTGATAATATTTTCAGAAGAATTAATAATATAATTCGTTTACTTTCTGAAAGTCGATCAGCTCACTTTTTTTTAACTCAATTTGCTATTACTGCTCACATGTTGCTTCTTGTCGTTAATGTTTTTTCTTTTTTTCACAACTCAATCTGATTTAAGTAAGGTAGTAATTCTACTGTCTTCACGTTCGGAATTTTTTATATATATTGACTTGATTTTTTTTTATTGGAGTTGAACAATGTCTGCAAAGGTATCCAGTTTTTTTAGCTAAAATGGCTTTCTCACTTGAGAACATTAGGTTGATCTTTGAATACAAGAAAAGTGTGTTCATGATGTTTTTCTACAGTTGCCTATCATATTTCGAGAGGATTTTAATTGAAGTGAACTATGAACTATCTGAAATTCCAACAGGATACTGCATGACATTATAATGTCAAGAATGACAAGAGATTTCAACACTGAGAATTTCACCATGAAATTTCCAAGGTTTTCTTACAAAAATTAAAACAGAAAATTATATGAAGGATTCTGGGATATAAGCTCATAAATTGTTGAACCCCTCGTATATTCTTCTCCCATAGAAATCACATTTTCAAAAAAAAAATTAATTAATTGCTTGAAATCGAAAAAAAAAAATAGATATGCGTTTTTGAATCAAATTTCCTCCATTGACTTCCATAAAATAATCTTGACTAAAAACCGTCTCCAATATGGTTTAGCATAATTGGAGTTATTTGACGACACTCATTTACAATTCTTTGGCGTAAATCGTCCAAAATTTGAGTTAATAAATTGATTTTTGGCGAAAATAGTTCATACTTAACTTATGTCGTATGGCCAACATTTTCTCTCAACTAGTGTGCTTCGTTTCGTTCATAGATGTTAAAACCCCTTCATAGCTCTACCAGCTGGAGGCTTCACATTCAATTAAAACTCCCGCTATTCGAAAAACTGAAGTAACCGCGTTTGGCAAAGTTCCCACATTAATTAGTGAAATCTGCATATACTTGTACGCCTTCTTGAATAATCGAATCTGGTAGGTATTATGAAATATCTTCCGCCTTCTCCACGTAGCTACGACATGAAGTTGCTATTAACGTTAGCGCATAGAGACATTCAGTTTTCATACTCGTACGTTCTCGAGGCTGGAAAGTTTGAAACTTGAATAGTCTGTGGTTCCGAGACGAAGCCATAGAGTTTGTGGGAGTGGAGGAGAGGAAAGTTGTTATGGTTACATCATCTAGGAAGCCTCAAATGGGATAAATCAACACTGTTAGTGGAAATTATTCGATGAATATTCATTGAAATACATGATGAATATGTGAACATATGGATTTGAATAACAAATGTTGTATTTTCTGGATAAAGACTGATGATTCCAGATGGATATAAGACCAGTTTTTGATTGTTTTTTTCCTAAAACTGTATTAAAACTTCATACGGCAGCGCTAGCCTTGGTTTTTCTCTGCTGCTGAATATTGTTTTCCTGTTTGGTTGAACATTTGGATGCCCATCTACAGTTTTCTATAATGATTATCACTGGTACTATCAGATCTTAACCAACTCTTTGGTTACCAGTTCTCTAAAAATTGTACCTCCCCATAGTCGCAGATTATCAACAACTTTGAATTTTTAGAACAAATTTGATTCCTTTCCAAATTCATTCCCCATACTCTCCTATATTCCAGATAATACGGTCCCCAGATCAATCAACACTGTTAGTGGAAATTATTCGATGAATATTCATTGAAATACATGATGAATATGTGAACATATGGATTTGAATAACAAATGTTGTATTTTCTGGATGAAGACTGATGATTCCAGATGGATATAAGACCAGTTTTTGATTGTTTTTTTTCCTAAAACTGTATTAAAACTTCATACGGCAGCGCTAGCCTTGGTTTTTTTCTGCTGCTGAATATTGTTTTCCTGTTTGGTTGAACATTTGGATGCCCATCTACAGTTTTCTATAAGGATTATCACTGGTACTATCAGATCTTAACCAACTCTTTGGTTACCAGTTCTCTTAAAAATTGTACCTCCCCATAGTCGCAGATTATCAACAACTTTGAATTTTTAGAACAAATTTGATTCCTTTCCAAATTCATTCCCCATACTCTCCTATATTCCAGATAATACGGTCCCCAGATTGAACTCGCGTCAACCATTTTCGTCAATTTTTTAATCGATATAAATAGAAGCTACAAGGAAATTCAGCAATTTGAATGTGATGCATGCAATCCATTCAACAAAGACATTATTTCTGATTCTTCAATCAAAGTTCCTGGTTTTGACCTTCCCAGGAGAATATGGTCTGTTCTAAATCGTTTTAGAACAGGCCGTGGTCGATGCAACAGCATGTTCTTCTGATGGAATTCTGTTGAGAGCCCTAGTTGTGAGTGTGGGAAAGTTGAGGAGACAATTGAACATCTAATAAATAGTTTTCCGATTTTTAAATTTCCTAATGGTTTCGAGGCTATACATAAAGTAACAGATGCATTCCTGAAATGGGTGGATAACTTGAAAATAATTTAATTTATTCTAAATAATAGGTTTTTTCTGCTTCTGTCGTTTTTCATTTCAGATTAAGAAATGCGGTAGATTGGTGAAGAATCTATTTTTCTCTGTCCATAGAGGGATTACATGAAGATGTTCTCCTAGATCACGTTAATGTCCTTCAAGATCCTCCGATACTTAATACACTGCGCAAAAAAATTAACGCACATTCTGAAAATCTCAATTTTAATGAAAGTTAACTCTACATTGACTTTATAACTTATTTTTTATGTTCTCTCGGGAAGGTTTTGAACGATTCAAGACACATTAAATGGAAGAAAAATTCAGGATTTCACCGAATCTTATGTGAAAGAAGAGAAATGAACAATTTTCAAAATACTGATAAGTGATTTAATACTTGGTATTTCCATCCCTTGCGTTAATTTCAGCTCGGCAACGACGGTTCATACTCAAAATGGGTGATCTTAAAATGTTCTGATCTAATCCTTCCCAGATTTCTCCTAGTTGGATTCCTAAGTCATTAAGAGTAGCTGGATGATTTTCTGAACTTCTCAGCCTTCCATTTAGGTTGTCCCAAACCTGCTCAATTGGGTCAAATTGCGTGTTTCGCGTTGCATAGCGATCGAATGTAGAAAATCAAACGAAAGAAAAACTATTGATCACTAGAATTGATCGAAAACATCTGATTTCAGAATGGAGCCAATACATTCAAAATCTGATAATATCATCTTTTTTTATTCCTGTTGGGAAAAAACATATGCATGCATAATTCTGATGAAAATAATTATCATTGAGAATACCTTCAGTTGTAGAATAAATTTGAGATTTCCATAATGTGTAGGAATTTTTTTTTCCAGGGCGAGGTCAGGGTTTTTCCCTTTCTTCAGTTCATACGCAGAATTTATTGGTTTTTCTCGTGTTGCACTAACCTCAGCTAGGTACTTCTTTGTTTCAATATGTTTTGTATTATTTTAGCTCTCTCAATCGAAAATATATATATTTTTTTCTCATATGCTACACAAATTTTTTTATATGAATGTTGTTACGTCCTAGCATGTTATATTGTATTATATTTTCTCCTTCTTTCTAAAACCTACATTGCTCAGACAGCAAAAAGAAATAAGTGGGAGTCCTGAAAACTCAACCGGACCAATTTATATCCAGCGAAATTCAATTTTCTCCCCGGAATATCAATTTTCCCAACCGATTGTAAACCATAACTATCGGGAGTGGTAGATCTCTCAGATAATACAAAATATACCCGGGACGATGCTGGCTGGGCCGGATTTCGCTCTGGAAGCTGGAGCAAGTGATGCTGAACTGTCGAACCTCCTCCCCTCGATGTTATTTTATGATACCTATACGCCGTAAATCATACAAATATTGGCTGGATAAGAACGTTTCACGCCGGGTACTATGGCCTGGCGCATAAATTTTTAACAATTTCCTGCTGGCGATGAGCTGAAATACACCGAGTCCATATCGGCTGCGGTGTTATGAAGTGCGCAACCATCTGCCATTGCCAGTTTATCAACCCCTTTTTCTTCGATAAATCAGCAGCTGGAATCATTCCGAACAATCTGTACGTAATTGATGGAAATTTAAGTCTGACAATAACTTTCTATTGCACAGACAATTTCGAATAACGATTGAGCGACGAAATCGAATGCAGTTCGTTCACCATTTTGTTATCGATTGCAATATATAATGGGAGAAATTTTTTCAAATGATAAAAGAAGGGACCCTGTAAATAAAAACCTTGTGCTTATTTGGGCCAATTCCTGTCAACAAATTGTTACTCAACATTGGAAAAACTAATAACACTTCGAACTTTGTGACGTTTCGGAGACAAATGCAAAAATTAATGAAAAATTTCAGAATCTTAAAAATTGTTGTTTCTATCAATTGACATTTTTTTAAAGTTGAATAGTAGTTGGATACAAATTGCCTTTCTCTGATGAACAAAAAATGCTTTCAAGAATTCTGACTAGTGTCAAACTGCTATATAAAGGATGTCTAAAGAGGGTGAGAGGTTTTTGTATATTTAATAAAAACATATCAACAAATCAGAAGAAAAGTTTGTCTCTATTAACATTTAGATAAGGTTTCGGAAAATTGAGTGGCAAAGATTATGTTGTCCAAATGTCACTTGATCGCTTATTATTTTCCAGTAAAAAAACACAGTCGGAATGAGATTGAAAATTGAAGACAAAATCGTTTTTTCTGAATATCTTGAAAAATATTCATTTTGGGATAAGGGTCTTGGACGTATGCTCCTATTATTTTTTGACGAAGATTTTGAAAATGCTTCGAAAAAATGGGGTTCCAATTTGAAAAAACGATTTTTTGATGTTTTGTCACTTCTAACTTTGACAAAGAATTTGTGACTCGATTTGTGACCTCCTGTATCATATTTTGAAAATCACGCTATCGGAAAAGAAGCATCAGCCTTTCTTCTCGGAGATTCTCAAAAATGGAAAAAAATTCGAAGTTGTCTGTATTTCAACAGATTTCAATTTAAAATTTTTTTTCGTATTTCCTCATTTAGAGAGAATTTTCTCGGGAAAATTCAAACTTTTGGAATCAAAAAGACTCAGAATTCGATGGAGAATCTATTTATGCAATAAAAAAATGGGTCTTTCCATTTGAAAAATGAAAGTTGATGTCACTTCCGGAAAAACCGGAAGTACACAACCTTCAACAAATATACGAGAAGTCGTCGTCTCACTTGAAACTCATCTTAAGAAAATTCAATCCTGAATCTTGTGTATTTCCTAAAAATATTTTATAGAGCCATATTCGTGGATAACCCCGTATAAGTCTAATGGAAAACAGATTATACCTATATTGAAAGCAAGTCTGCAACAGAATCAATTTTGTGACGGAAAAAGAAACGGTTGCAAGATCATGAAAGAAAAAACAACAGAAGTTAACCCTTTTGTGAATTATGCAGTATTAATGATCAATCAATAATTCATTTTTTTTAGATTAATCTAAGAAAAATCTTAAGAACGTCAATAATTTCACTCGAGTTCATCATATTCCTTCATGTTTGTTTACAGTTGGGAGAGATCTCAAGTCTCAAAAGTGGAGTTTCGGTAATAGTATATTTTGTTTATTTGTTTCATTTTATAGTTTTCGAATGAAGTTTCTTTTGAATGCCACAAATGATTAGAGACTTGTGAATTTTTGGTTAGTTTCTGATATATTTTGTATGATCAATTCAGGCTGTTTTTACAATATATTGAATTCTCAACTGTCTAATAGGAAATTCGTCAGATTGTAAATATAGCGTTTGCTCTATTGAATTCGTGACAATTCCACAATCGAGGAATGAAAGAGGTAGATGTTCGTATATGAACAAAGGACGTAGAGTTTCCGCTTAATTATCCGTCACCTGTCAGGCGTCTGGTTGCACAGTTAGATCCTAATCATTAATTAGAATTCAACGTCTGGATGCAGAAAGGTATAGGGGGTTTTCCTAAACAATGGCCGCTGACATTCCGAGCAACGCTCATTTTCTCTCTCCGGAATGCCGCTTTCCTTTGTTTCTGCCTATGTATCAAATGACAACCTGACACCGACGGAAATTAACAAGTATACCCTGGTTCGGATGCCACAAAGAAACAAATGGAAATACGAGTATTGCGAAAGAGACAACATTGGAGAGAGCTCTAGGAATGTATTTCCTCAGATAATTGTTTGAGCGACACTGATAGAGGAGGGTGTCCCAATAGAGGCAACACATAACTCGTAGCTGAAAATTTAACACTGTCATATCAATTTGTGATAATATGAATGTCACTTATGTCTTCAGTTTGTTTCGATAGTTTACAAGGTACTCTTAATTATAAAAGCTATCCAAGATCGATATTATAGTATAAGCATAAAACAAGCTGTCTGTTAGATGATAGTAACGTTCACAATGAACAGCACTTTCATGATCTGGTTGATATATTTTTGTAATCTTAAGTTTTATCTTCAGATAGCGATTGTCAATTTTCTTCATGTTATGGTCATGAAGAAACTTTGATCCTTTTTTAATTCGATTTAGATAACGAACACAATAATGACCACAGAATGAGCGGAATTGGACCTGTTGTTCAAACGTGATGCTGTGGCTAAAACAAAAAGGAATGCTTTTTTTACACAAGGTAGTCAAAACGATGGCTCTAAAAAAATGTTTTGCTCTATCATTCCGAGTTGCTCTGATTGTGGAGTAGCTCATGCACTAGTTATTTGATTATAGATAAATACTAGATAAATTTCAAACCTTCTGCATATTGAATATACACTTTTTCGACATGAAATTATAATTCCAGGATTTCTCACATGAAAAGAGTACTCCTGTTCAAATTGGATACGCAGCATCATTTCCTATTAAAATCAATTTTCACAATTGAATTTATCATTGCTTCAAGGAATCAACTTTATTGTTTCGTATTGAGATTAAATGCATAAAACCTACAAATTTTCACAATTTGAATATGGATATGTTAATTTGCTTTTAATAAAGAAAAGCAGTGTAATGACAATGACTTTTCATTATCAGGGGTATTGAGGATAATAAATATTTTTTGTAGCCATCGTTGGAGATTTACAGAGAAAAATTTCAAAGGATTTTTATCATGTTTTGAGTTGCTGTATACGCTAATAAAAATATGACCTATGAAATGAATAGGTATTTCTTTTGGTTACAGCATCCCGCTTTAACGACTGGACAAATATTTTTGTGTCCATAATCGTCATAAGAAGGTTCCTATGGAAAAAAAATTTAAAGTTGCGCGGAACATAAGAAATTTCGAGAAAACTAAACAGCGCCCCGCGCATTCGCCAATCTGCAACCTGGGCAGTTTGAATTCATCCATATAAATTTGAATAAAGGTTCAACTTTGATGAGTTGGTTCAATCGAATATCGAGAAACCATTTTTTATTGTGAATTGCATCCATCGTTTCGTTTACCAAAAAAAAAACGTTCAAATTGCATTAATTTTGGTTGTGACACACTGTATTATATACTCCCCGTCAATAAATTCCGGACAGGAAAAATTTTTGTCAAATTCAACACCCTGTATCTTTTTTCGATGTTCTCCGATTTTGTTGAAATTTTCACCAGGTATAGTATTGGGTCTTGTAATATTAACCTGAAATTTACTTTGCGAAAATACCTGTAGTTTATCCGTTATACAGGGTGAAACAAAACCTTTTTTAATACCCCCCATTTCTGAACACCCTGTGGTGAATTTGAGGCGGAAAATTTGATATCATTAAGTTTTAATTCGAAATGTGACCCTTTTTTAACGAATTTTTTTTTGATTTACGTCAGTATCTGCTTAAAAAAAAGATACACATTCTCAAATAAAGTGTTGCATTTTTTCAATTTTCATAACAATTTGAAACATTACAATACCTTTTCGACTAGCAAACATAAACAAACATCTGAAAATTAGTAGCGTGTATTTCCACCTCGCTCTCTCATCACTTCTACCATACGACGTGGCATACTTTCAATGCAGTTCCGAATTTCTATTGGGGGAATTTTTCCCCAACAATTTCTGTTAATGCAGGACAATGCTAGGCCTCACGTTGCACGGGTTGTAACAGAATACTTGGAAGAGGCGAATAATCAACGATTGGTGTGGCCAGCCAGAGTCCGGATTTAAATCCAATAGAACATCTATGGGATATGCTAGGTAGACGTGTTCGAAATCGGCAGCCCAACACCTTGCCCGATTTACGAAAGGGTAAATATTTCCCCAGGAGCAATTCGAAAATGCATTGAAAGTATGCCACGTCGTATGGTAGAAGTGATGAGAAAGCGAGGTGGAAATACATATTATTAATTTTCAGATGTTTGTTTATGTTCGCTAGTCGATAAGGTATTGTAATGTTTTAAATTGTTATTAAAATTGAAAAAACGCAACACTTTCTTTGAAAATGTGTATCTTTTTTTTAAAAGCAGATACTGACGGAAATCGAAAAACATTTTGTTAAGAAAGAGTCACACTTCAAATTAAAACTTAATGATATCAAATTTTCCGCCTCAAATTCAGCAAAGGGTGTTTAGAAATGGATGATATAAAACAAGGTTTTATTTCTCCCTGTATAACGGATAAACTACAGATATTTTTGCGAAGTAAATTTCAGGTTTTTATTACAAGACCCAATACTATACCTGGTGAAAATTTCAACTAAATCGCAGCACCACAAAAAAAGATGCAGGATGTTTAATTTGATAAAAATTTTGCCTGTCCGGAATTTATTGACGGGGAGTGTATGTATAGAAATTCGAGAGAGGAACTTAACCTTTAATATTATTTGTAGAATCATGTACGACAGTACGATATCAGAACGAATAATCAATCTGTAACACACTTTGATCGAATATTAGAACTGATATAATTTAAATAGGTCTAAAATCACAGTATGAACTATACTCGTACAACAACGAATCCAGTCGCTTGATGCACTCTTCTCTGTGTGTCACGCCCCCGTTCCCCTTATTTCCGCCTGTGTCTGAGGTACGAAACACGTTTTCAAGCTTAGGTTAATTTTTTCAAGTCATTTCACCTTCGACACTCGAATCCGGATCCGCTCTCTTTCCGGACACTAACGCAATTTCGACCATGTCGAATAACCGGAATCGAGTTACCGGACAACGATGCCATTCCGTCCTGATTGTGACAATAAAACGAGAGAACTGCGCGTCGAAAATGGAAATGACGTTCCTCGCTGCAAGAGGACACTCATAAAACAAATTCGGAATCATTCGAATCGCCCGCCCGTCCTCATTTTCGCCTCGCGCTTTTGTACTGATTTAATATACGGAATTTTACCGACGCCGAACCGGTTTCGTCGTCGGAATTAGCATGGAGAGACGCTCGAAACTTTGATTTGATCCCGAATTAAGTTAGGAGGGATCTCGATTTTGTTCGGTTATATCGTGTCTGAATCCGGCGGTGTTTCAAATTGAATTTTTTATAGGTGATGTTCTCTCTTCAGTTTTCACATGGATTTTCCAATTTCATTATAAGATATAATATTCAAATCGTGGAAGTTTGCGGGTTTTACGTCATTTAATTTCAATACGAAGCGATAAAGTTGATTCCTTCAAAGTAATGATGATTAAAATGTAAAAATTGATTTGACTAGAAAATGATGCAAGGTATCCGATTCGAATATAAGTATTCTTTTCATATTCCTGAAAACTTTATCTGGGTTTTTTCTCCCAGTCTCTGCAACAAGAATTTCCGAAACGTTACGCTCCATAGTTCAAAGTGTTTTCTTTTTGTTCATTGTTAGGCAACAATTTCTTCTTGTAAAGTTGCGGCCCCTGATAACAAATTAGTGCTCAAATTTTCACGCAGGGTAATTTCTTCTATCAGGTAATTAAAAAAATTGTTTCTTGTTTCAGAGACTGGGAGAGAAAACCCAAATAAAGTTTTCAGGAATATGCAAGAACCTCCCAGATAATATTTCAATAGAAACTCTTTTCATGTGAGAAATCCTGAAATATCATAATTTCATGTCGATAGAGTAAATATTCAATATGCCCACCACCCTATTTTGTTACTCCCTCAAATTGAAATTAGTGATTATTAGATTGAAAAATCGCATTCAAATTAGGATTGAACAATTTCAAAATGAAACTAAGCAACTTCAAAATGGTAAACACAATCGAATTGGGAATAAACACATTCAAAATGTGACTAAACAATCTCATATTGAGAAATGACATTTTTTTTCGATATATCAGAAAATTTTCACGATTCTGAAGACTTTCATGAATAGAATTTGCTACAACACCTGAAAGTTTGAAGTGTAATTTCTTTTTCTATTGTAAGGCAACAAGTTTTTGAATGGATTGTCCTTTAACCAATTCATGCACAAATTTTACAAAGTGGTCTTTCTTCTATCATGTATTTGAACATTTTTTGATTGATTTTTGATCCACAGACTGGGAGAGAAATTCAGAAGAATGTAAAGTATTGATTCTCACATTTTTCAACGAAATCATTATATAGACCTCTGCATTGTTAAATAAATTTTTTCCTCATTTTGATTCTCAGTTACTTCAGAACAGTCCTCTCGAAACATGAAATGAAACAGAAAACGACCTTTTTCAATGTGGAATTTTTTAGAGACAATATGAATATGTTCGATCCCAATTCGATTGTGATAACCATTTTGAAATTGTTTAATGCCATTTTGTGTTTACTCCCAATTCGATTGTGTTAACCATTCATTTTGAAGTTGCTTATTCTCATTTTGAATTTGTTCAATCCCAATTTGAATGTGATAAGTCTCAATTTGAAATTGAAAAGGTATAGTATCAAATAACTGGTGTATGAACTATTTCATAATCGTAAAAAATAAAAACAATTCTAGAGCCACTGTTTAAACCACCTGTTTCAGAATCACCTTTACTAACAAACATTCCCGTTCATCTTGGTGACAGCATCACATTTGAATAGCTAGAGCAATTCCGCCAATTTGATCTGTTGTCTTCGTCATTATAAGGAGAAAATTTGTATAGAAGAGAAAAAATAAAGAAACTGAGAAAAATTTGAAAATATACTGGGTTTACCTGAAAAACTCTAAAAAATTTAAAGGGTTGAGTCTGGGATGAAATTGAAGGTGGTATTTGGTATGAAATTGTCCTGAAAACCTTCCTCCCCCGAAAAGTTACACCCTTTCAAAGATAAACAATAAGATTGTTTCTATTTTTGAGCTTTCTCTTTTTTTTAAGCTGAAGTCACTAAACTGTGAATATTATGTGTCAATAATACTAGACATTTTGGAATTTTTGCTACCTTTAAGTATGCTTAGTACTCGTATAGGTTGAAATAGTCAACCCTTAAGTTTTCGCAAATATTTGTAGCGATAAAAAGTTTGTAAATGAATTGTCCTTTTGATGTTTCTTTCAAAAGAAAATTTTCATCCAAAACAGAAGTTGTAAGAAATGTGTAGTTTTATTATCAAATAATATTCACCAAGATTCGTGTCTTCAGCTCAATGACACGAAAAGACAAGAAAAATAAAATTGATGAAAAATTTTTATGTTAATCTTCTGAGGTTTATAACTTATCCAGGTAAGATTTTTGAATAAAACTTTATACCAACTACCCACCTCAATTTTCGTCAAAGACTCAACCCTTACATTTTGTCGGTGTTATTAAGATACACTGTAAGATAACTTAAACGATGACCTGGCGCCTTCACCAATTAGTTACCTCTGCATTTTGGACACTCACCGACCAATTTTTTCGATTAAAAAAAATCCCGAGAATCTTAGAGAGCGTCTAGACCAATTCATATCGTTTCCCTCTCGAATTGTCGTTTTCTTTCAGCTAATCAAACTGTTATAAATCATAAACTTCTGTAATTCAATCACTTGAAGTGTCGATTTTGTTAAATGCTACTAGAGTTTGAATTTCAATGGATTGTGAAAAACGCAAGATTCATGCAGGGGAAAGTTTCGAAACAGAACATGAATGAAAATAAAGAAATTGAATCATATGATGAATATTCAAAAATCGCAATGGAAAGGAATTGGAACGAAAAATTATGAGAGAGAGAAATGGTTATTTCAAATTCAAACGGTGAACAATCAGAAGATACAAGATTTCTAATGAAAATGCTTGTGGAAATTTCCACAACCATGTTCAGTTTTGAACACCTGCCCTATCCCAAATCATTTTTACGGCACAATTTCGTTCGGAGATAGTCGAGAATTATGATCACAGGCAGTGAAAAAATAATTTGTGCAAAACCAGACCACGCATAATTCCGCCTTACTCTGACAGTGCCCAAAGTCATTTTTTCCAGCTCCCGGGTCCAGAGATCCGCATCAATTTCGTTTAGAGCGAAGAACCGACGAAACGCGAAGCGTCGAATAAAGCTACGAGCGTCGCTCATAAAAAAGACGCTAAAAACTCTTTATGAACGGCGTAAAGAACGTTATAAAACAAAATAAAGGCAAATCTTGCAATAGATAAAAGTGAAAAGTGTAATAATACCCCTGAGGGGGTTTTACATCATGCCAGCGTCGAGGATCAGGCATTGTTTATCTTTCTGCGTATGCTGCCAACTTTTGGGGGGTTCGTCTTAGCTAATAGGATTTAGGAACGAGTTTCCTGGATTGGGGCTTTAGTCGGGGGCAGGATGGGATTTGCCGGTCCAGAGATTGGGGTCGCGCTTTTCTAATTGGAAATTTGTGTAAGCGAATACTCTTTATCTATTTTATCAGCTAATCGATCTATCGTGTTTTTCCGACAATACTCTCTCATACGATTTTGTCAGTGAGGAAATCTCAAGAGGTCTTTGAATATCAGAAATCCCGAAAATTTGAGCAGAAAACCCCTTAAGTCCAGAGACCAGTTCAAACTATTCTGATTCTTTCAAATTTGGATAATTTTCAATTTCAAGAAAACTCTCGATCTTTTATCCTTTCCAAAGGCGAATCATAAACATGCCTCCGATGTCGATCATCACAATTGTCAGAATGACAATTCTCGGAATATGTCGTAGTTTTTGGTCCTGGAAAATATTTTGTTTTCTTGTGTTATAACATGTTTGGTTGATCTATGGGAGATGATTGCCTTTCATTGGGGTCCCGTAGCGGTCTGAAGTGCCGAAAAATCATCACCTGGAAGGTCGTATCCGGCTTGAAAAACCCTCACGACCAGAGAGCAAGAATTTGTGGATTTTGAATTTGAATATCGAAGGAATTTGTTTATCGAAGGAATTTCGAAGGACAAGTGTGATTACGTCTCCAAATTAGCTGATGAACATGGTATCGAAGAGAAAAAAATCCTCGTGAAAGAGGACAGTTGAAAGTTATGTATTAATTGATTTTTTACAAGTTTAGCTTGTTATGTTAAAAAATTATCAGTTCGTAATTTTCAACAGATTCGGAAAGGGGAAATTGATGGAGTTTTTTTTCATTTCTTTCAAATTTTGTGACATTTCTGTCATGAATATTTATAAACCTCCGAACATTATTTGGCCAAGAAATCTGAATGTTGATGTTTTTTTAAGTAGCAAATGCATTTCTAAAATGCATTTGATTTATTCTGAATAATCGGTTTCTTTTCTGCTTTTTTCTTTTTTCATTTCAGATTAAGAATTGCGAGTCGTTTTGGGGAGAATCTGTTTATCCGAGCCCATCGACGGATAACATAAAGATGATCACACTGATGTCTTTCAAGATTTTCCTGATATTTGATATTTTATGTTATTTTTTATACTGGGAGACAGGTTTTTTCGGCTGAGGTTTTTTCCCCTGGCTGTATAGTATCGTATGATACGAGTGATGATAGTATCGTATGATTCTATAGTATCATACGAAGAATGTTGTGATAAACCGTTCTTTTCTTACCTCAGCTTAGGTATTTTTTGTTTCAACATTTATTGTATTATTTTAGCTCTCTTTTCATATATATATATATATATATATATATATATAATTACATAATATGGCCCCATACTAATTAGATACATTGTTTATCTATATACCATTGATTCGATATATTATTATGTTATATTTTGCAGACTAAGCAGTGAACACCTGCAGTCAATACGCAGGAAGAATAAGATAAGAGAATGTTATAAGTATCTGTGGATGACAATTTCTAGTTAGTTAATTAATCGATCTAGTAGCTCTACCAAGTATTAACGTTGTATTGTATTGAATAAAGTAAAGTAGTTTTTTTTTAAAAAACGAAGTCTTCCTCCCGAAAAACATAATTATATATATATATATATATATATATATATATATATATATATATATATATATATATATATATATAATTGTCAATTTCAAGAAAACTCTTGATCTTTTATCTTTTCCAAAAGGCGAATTCATAAACATGTCTCCGATGTCGATCATCACAATTTTTTTGCGAACGCATCCTCACACTCGCAGAACGAAATCTTTAGTTGAAAATGAACGAGTTGAAGTAAACATCGATTTATTATCTTTCAATGTTCATTCTTTCAGTGTTATGCTCAAAATGAAGTTTCGAAAGAAAATAACAAATTTTGAAGTTGGTCCAACAGAAAATGGCGCAGATACTAATGCAATTAATTAGTCTAATATCAAATATACTAACGAAGATACTGATATACCTAGAAGGAGCTCTTAAATTTTAGTTTTTTTTTGGTAAAACTTAGACACTGAAGCAAGGAGTGAATGATTAAAATTTTGAAAAAAACAAAATGAGGGGTTTACAATTCTTTTCATCAAATTTGTTAATAATGGCGACCGTGAAGCCAAGTGTTTTTAAGAAAAAGAATAAAAAGAAGTTTTTTATGAAGATTTTGTCCTTGAGGTGTATGGGATACCGATAATGCCAATTAAGGCTGAAACCGGTGCATCTCAGTGACAAAATATAAAATCATTTGTCCAACCTCATGATAAATGTTTTCGGTGTGGCCTCCTTAAAGGCAAAAAATTTTTTTTGTTTACCGTTTTATTCTTTTTCCTAAAAAAATGTTTACATGGAACAACCTTAACGATTTTTTTCCAGATGTTAATAATTTACACCTTGCTGTACTATCTATGTTCTACCAACAAAAATTTTAAATTTAAACAGCTCCTTTTGGGTGTTCCAGTTTCTTTTTCATAATAATAATGATACCAAGCCTTTATAATAATAATTGGTGCATTTTGCACATTTCAGATGAGATATTTTGTTAATAATTTTTTTAACGAGTGTGAGAATTAAGGGTGGGTCGATGGAAACAAAAGCAAACCCCCAAATTTTCACGGTCGATCAACCACCCATTTAGCCAGGATCTTGAATGAATTATTTATCTGTTTCGCATAACCGCCGACCGAGGGATGTCTACAAGGGGAGACAAAATATAATTTCCGGTAAACATGAAGAGAAAAAGGGGCATGATTGCGTATTGAGTATTATCTGTCGAGTGTAGCAGGGGGTTTATATGAAGTATAGACGGACAAATATGATTGAATCAAACCCCTCGCTTTAAATACTAACAAGCTGTTTATCTTTCACATGAGTCAGTAGGTTTTTCGACCGAGATAAAAGTTTGTCCAACAGTCTGTGATAAATAATGCATTCTCGGGTCTGGTTAAAAAGGGTTTCCGAGCCAGTTGGTAACAGAATAGCACCAATGGTCAGGAAGAATAGGGGAAGATATTAATATTCTGTGAACACCAGGCAGAATTATCATGAAAGTTTCTACAAGTAGGCTGTGATCAGCATAATAATGAGTTTTCTTCTGTAAATTACGCTGAGTGTACAAAACGGCTGCTTGTTTCGGATTGGGTTGACATATTCTCAAACATTGCATGATTATATTTCAATTACTTCATTTAATGAATTATTCAAGAGAGATATTGAGAAGAAAGATGAGAAAGTAAATAGCTTCCGCCCTTGATTTGTTTGAATTTTTTTCTGAATGAAATCTGCATTGGAATGAAAAAGAACAGTGCCAATTCCTCCATTTCATTTCTTTTTTCTTCATGGTCAATTCTCTCCATCACCACTCTGCAAGTCATTAGCGTCTTCTCTCCCCTAGTTGGCATAATGGCCACTGTTGAAGACACAGGCCGAAAATAATTCAGAAAAATTAAATGAAAAAAGGAGATTAGCGTTTACGTAATGAACGCCTCTTTGCAGTTGACAGCATTATCCGGAATAATTTGATCGTTAGGTTTTCTGCGCCAAGTTGGATTCGAATGGAATGAGAAATTTAACAAATGGAAGGAACACGTTAAAGGGAATATTGGAAATCCAAACCCTCGCCTGTATTCATCGTAAAATAGCTACCCTAAAATTCCAACACTTCTTGTGAATGTTTAAGCGAAGGCCACATACTTGAACGATCTCGAATATTTCTAGATCATTGAACAAAACGATATAATCATGGCAGATTCAGTTATGGGAAATCATTGAAAATGGAGAGATGAGCAGGTTTCAGGAAATTAAATATTCATTCCTTGCAGTCGAATTGTTTGATCAATGCCGAAAGATTTAAAACTAAACTATGCACAGTTCACCCAAAATTTGCTTATAATCATAACTCTAAAACGATAAACCGGAAAAATTTTCAGTGAGCGCCATTGAATTCTACGTAAAATTATCTACCCAAAAACAGTTTCAATCTTGAAAATATCATAACAGGTCAAAGTATTTGCGAAAACGCAAAAATTTCAATAATATCAAAAAACTGAAGCACCTTTGTTTTTGTTATGAAAAAGTATCCCATAAATTTCTAACTGAAAATTTTATATCTCCAAAAGTTGAAACACCCTTAGGGGACAGTAAAATCGGGATGCACTGTAAATCGATGATTTTATTTCGTTTGTATCTTTATTGGGAACAATCAATCCATGTCTGAAGTGCCACGATGGTGAGGATTATCCTGAACCATTGTAAATTTGTTCTAGCTCACCCGCTAGAGGGTGACTGCGAAAAAACATTTCTCACTCGGATCAATTGAAGATACAATCGATGTCATTCATCATGGAAACTTTTCGCTTTTTTCCTATTGGAAGAATAATGACCCCTGTTGTATCGCAACAGAGAACCTATCGGGAAACAGGAACAAAAAGGAATGGGGGATCTTATTTGACTTGTTATCTCGATATATTGGCGAGTTGAATCTTTTGTTTCCAAGGGATGGATATTTGTTTTGCTTTAGATCTAAGGTACTTTAACATCGAACTCATTTCTCAACTTATCCCCCGAAATTCTAACTATAATGTCATCCGATTCTTTTCGGTATATCATTTGTATACTAAAATTTCCATTTTTCAATTTGAATTTATTCTTAGTCGGTTATGATTTATGGTACTGGAATGAGTGGAATTTTCCTTCTATTCATTTTTATCTTGAAGAATATTAGATTAGAAATGGTTTTGAAAATTTATCATTGTCTTAGCTCAAATAATATTAATACAAACTGAAAATCCCTCGAAATCTTCTAAATGGAAAAATTAGGATCATTCAATAGGTAGCGAATAAAATAACCTCAGTGGATGAAGATTAATTTACATTCCTATTATTTGTTTTAGACTTTATCATCAGCTGTAAGATATAAACTGAAGACGTAGAAATCAACAAATGATGTTTGTACTTGAAAATACCAAAAACCTTTTTTCTGAAACATTTTTGGTTTTTTCTCTCCTAGCTTCCAGAAAAAAATCAATAAGAAAAATTTCATGAATAATAGAAGAAAGGTCTCTCCGTAAACTCGTGTACTTATTTGTCAGTGGCCAAATCCTATAAAAAAATTGTTGCCTAACAGTGGAACAAAAAGTAACACTTAAAAATATTGAACTTTGTAACGTTTATTTTTGTTTCATTGTCAGGCAAGGATTTTTTCCCTGACAAATTACGCAGGGCCTTCTCTTATATAATTTATGAATTTTTCTCATTGATTTTACTTTAGGGACTTGGAAAAATGCAGAACCCTCCCATTATAGCTATATTTCAATCGATATAACAAAACTTACTTTGCGAATTCAGTGGTGAGGAGCTTAAGTCTAGATCTGCACCTCGTGGCTTCTTGGATGGCCTGCTTGGCACGGGTTTCGCTTTCAATGCGAAGTCTCCGCTCACGATCTGCATCCCTGTGAGCTGATTCTCTCTGAAAAAAAAAAGAAATTGTTACAGCATAACTCCTTCATTACTAGTTACTTAACAGAGAGTTTTAGGTGAAGAAGATTGATTTAACAGTATGAACTGTGTACAAAAAGGTTTCATAGAAGAAAAAAAGTCACTTTACTTGATTATGCTTGATAATTTCGTGAACTATTATTTCCGAACGACAGTTTGTACCTAATATGAATAGAAATAAAACTGCGAAAACTTCGACAATATTTTCAGAAAGTTTTACGAGGTCGACAACTCATAATACATTCAAACTAGGTCGAGTACAAAACTTCCATGCTTTCACTGTGAATAAACCTTATCACAAGAGCCATAAAATATGCTTTCCGAATAAAAAAGTTGTGAGCATAACTTATTCAGCCACGCTCCATTTGTCATGTCAAAGTTTTACCTCTCTATCATGGTACCTCCTTTCGTACAAGTCTTGTTTGGACTTCCCCCAAAACGCCATCGTCTGTCATATTGTTGTTATTACATTTCCTCATCAAATTCACCACATCACGTTTCACTTTATTGTGTAAACAGAATCAATTCGAGATACACTCGAACGGAATTGGATTCTGGATCTGAGCACTTGTAAGATAGTTGAACAACTACTGATCTGTGAATTGTGACTCGGAGCAGATCAATTAAAACAATTAAGAAATGATGCTCCGCATTGATGGATACGAATGACCCACTGCATGTACTAAACTAGATTTCAATGAAGCATTCTTTATTTTAGAACCTAATGAGAGGGCTGAACTTTTTATATTCAATATTATCAGTTGAAGTTGAATCGAAAATTATATTCCAGAAATACTCACATTTTTGACGAAATAAATTCTATGAGGTACCAAAATTAATATGCTAATTGTTCAGATCTTTGCTCCACTAGCCCAAATGAAATGTACTCCTATAATAATAAACCAATCCAAGTCTGTTGCCAAGACGAGACCATAAAACGGCTCACATGGACTAAAAAATATCAGATCTCATGTAGAGCCATGTGACTAAATCAGGGGGTTTTTAGATGTCAATAAAATCTAAAGTGTAGAAGCTATGCAATTGACACTTTGTATGTTGGATGAGTCGACTATTGGCATCACATCGATAGAATTTTGCTCATCTGGTATATTCCAAACTCGAGTTTTAACAGAAGCATAACCGAGTCCCCGAATAAAGGATTGTTCAGTGTCGTATGAGATTTTTAGTTCCCTTTTTAAACTAACAGGGGGATCAAGAACGAGCACATTACGATGATACAACACATCAACGAAAATTCGTAAAAATTCTGCTGATACCAGCTTTTGCCATTTGCTTAATGCCCCTCGGAAAGGAAACTGGCAATGATGGCACATTATTTAAGTATGATTGATACAAGGAAGACATTAGCAAGGCAAAGGGGGAACTTCTTTTGAATGTTATGATTTGGAATGGGGGTAATTCGCTATGACTAATGACTTCAATACCACTCGCCCTAAGAGGTGGATATGCATATAGTGCGGAGAAGGGATGGAGTTCATTCAGGGGCTTGAAAATACCCTGATCAGGTATCCAAGAGATACTTACTTTCTATGAGTAAATAAAAAATGATAGAGGTAATAAGATACGTAACAGGTTGTTATGAATATTTGAGTGGAACAAAGGTCCACTGAATAGGTGATCCAAATTCGTGAGTATGAAGAGCAAAATTAAACCTATGACAAAAATTTTTCTCTAAACTAAACGATGCTGCCTCTGTAAATATTCATTAGTTATGTGATATTGAATAAAATGAAAATAAAATCACCCTTATATTCAATTTAGTGGTGTATCAAACAGGGGTGGAATGAGTCGAAAATATACACGAAAGATTTTCGAACATTCAAAATTACTGAATACATCAGAAGAAAAAAATCTTTGTTGTCAGAAAATTGTTGCCTAACAATAAAAAAAAAATAATGCTTCGAAAAATTTATTATTATTATTATTTTTTGTTTAATTTTCAGGCAACAATTTTTTGGAGGGAATTGTCTTCTGACAACTTGGCGTACAAGTTTTATTATGTATTTAAAAAACTTTTAATTGTTTTTTGTTTAGGAAACTTGGGAAAAAACCCTAAAAAAATTCAGAAAAATGCAGAGACGTACTAAAATATATCACAATCGATATCTAAAATTTAGGCTATTCAATTTATCAAATTTTATCAATTGATTTAATTGAAAATGCATTCGATATTTCTTTGTTTTATTTTCTGTGTTACTCATTTTAGGAGCACCTGTTCAAGTCTATGGACGACTGCTTATGTTCCTTAGGTAAAAGGGGAGGGGGTATGGACAATACAAGTGTGATTGTGAGGGATTGCTAAAATTATATCCTTCTTTGAGGCTATATCGAATATTCTTCTTCAATTCCTAAAGTGAAGTTCCGACTGCATTCAAGAATCTATTTAGTTTATTTTCCTTTATTGTAACATTTCAAATGATAAGACATTCAGTGCACTCCATCGATCAATTTCCGAATATTAATTTACACATCAATTTTTTTCCTACAATTACAGTGGGTATTTTGAAATGACATTATTCTTAATACAATGTGTTCCAACAAAAACACCCCGATTTTTCGGTTGTGAGCCAAACCCCTTGATTTTTAATAGGAAAAAGGAAATGGTTAATAATATTGTCAATTTTCGATTCACTCGATTCACTCGATACACTATCACTGTCAGATACACTCCCCATCAATAAATTCCGGAGAGGCAAAATTCTTGTCAAATTCAACACCCTGTATCTTTTTTCGTGGTTCTCCGATTTTGTTGAAATTTTCACCAGGTGAAGTATTGGGACCAGTTATATCAACCTGAAATTAACCTGTAAGTACCTCCTTTATACAGGGAGAAACAAAACCTCGATTTATACCCTCCATTTCTAAACACCCTGTGGTGAATTTGAGCCGGAAAATTTGAAATCATTGAGTTTCAATTTGAAGTCTGACCCTTTCTCAACAAATTTTTTTTCAATTCACGTCAGTCTCCGCTTTTTAAAAAAAGATACACATTTTCAAAGAAAGTGTTGCATTTTTTCAATTTTAATAACAATTTAAAACATGACAATACCTTAACGACTAGCAATCATAAACAAACATCTGAAAATAATTAGCGTGTATTTTCACCTCGCTTTCTCTTCACTTCTACCATACAACGTGGCATACTTTCAATGAATTTACGAATTGCTTTTGGGTTAATATTTCCCCACCAATTTCTGTTAATGCAGAACAATGCTAGGTCTCGCGTTGCACGGGTTGTAACAGAATACTTAGAAGAGGCGAATATTCAACGATTGGTGTGGCCAGCCAGAAGTCCGGATTTAAATCCAATTGAACATGAATGGGATATGCTAGGTAGACATGTTCGAAATCGGCAGTCCAACACCTTACCCGATTTACGAACAGCCCTTCTTGAAAAACGGGAAAATATTCCCCCAGAAGCAATTCGGAAATGCATTGAAACTATGCCACGTCGTATGGAAGAAGCGATGAGAAATCGAGATGGAAATACACGCTATTAATTTTTTATGCTTGTGTATGTTTGCTAGTCGATAAGGTATTTTAATGTTTGGTATTGTTATAAAAATTGAAAAAATGCAACACTTTCTTTGGAAATGTGTATCTTTTTTTTAAAAGCAGATACTGACGTAAATCAAAAAGCATTCTGTTAAGAAAGGATTACACTTCAAATTAAAATTTAATGATATGAAATTGTCCGTCTCAAATTCGCCACAGGGTGTTTAAAAATGGAGGGTATAAGACAATGTTGTGTTTATCCCTGTATAAGGGATAAACTACAGACATTTTTGCAAAGTAAATTTCAGGATAATATAACAAGACCCGATATTACACTTGGTGAAAATTTCAACAAAATCCCAGCACCACGAAAAAAAATATAGGGTGTTGAATGTGACAAAAAATTTTCCTGTCCGGAATTTATTGACGGGGAGTATACTTTGCCCACTGTTTTGTCTAAGGGTCGAAATCCTAACTAATTGAACTCTAAGATTGAGGGAAAAAGGAAATCCCTTATTTTTTTTCTTCTACGTGTTTTTTCTGAAATATCACATTGTCGAAACTTTGTCCGGACTATAAAGGACTATAAAGACCACAACAAAAAAATAATCATCTAATTTGGTGCAATCATTTGGAATTGATGCCGCGTCGAACGTAAACCATAGACCGTTTTTAATTATATAGATTTATTTAATCTTATCACGCTGCTCTTCTTGCAAAACTTCCTATCTACGTATAGTGGAACACCAATAAACCATTCTTTCTCCCGAAGCAATCCATGATGTCTTCATGACAAACCATCCCGAAATTAAAAAAATGTCGAGGCCGTCAACATACTCCCCTAGATTTCGATTACATCTCGAAGCGTCAGCGCGAAGAAACTCATTCCCAATCTGTCGGCCCGATCGTTTTCGACAAATTGCCCCAAAATTGACGTGGGAAAAAGAGATACAGTTTCATTCGACATCAACACCGGCCAACGGGAGCCGATGGAGTTGTACGTCGGTGACGTAATCCATTGTCGTAGGCCGCCGAAATTGAATTTGTCAATCGGGGGTGGTTGGCGGGACGTGACCAGTTTCGCAGCCGCCGTCGACCTACGTGAAGGGAATGACGAAAGGTGCATCGGACAGCACGTTTCCCAGAGACCTTGACTTTTTTTATTGGTTTTTTTATGTGGCGGCTGCAGGCTGAAAGGTCCACGGGGAGGAAAATTGGCGCAATGTAGGATTTAATGGAGTTTGAACATCAGAGGAGGCCGAAAATTGTTTTGAAACGGTTGGGAACTAGTTCGGAACTGACTGAGCGAGGACAAATCGGATTAATGGTTTATGAAAAAAAATTACCCTTGCTCAGATTACGACGCCGTCATGAGTTAGAGTACTTAATTATTTTCGAATAATACTAACCTTTTTTCATTAAATATTAGCTAAATATAAATACAATATATACTTTTCGCAACAATTAAAGGAACAGAAAAATGTTCCAATTTTGTTGGTGTTTTTCAACAGGCTGTATCCCAGTGAAAAAAGGTCGTATGAGAAAAGGGAAAATCAACCTTTAAAGCTTGAAGACTCTAGTTTCTGAATCTATTGGTTAACAATTTTTCAGAGTACCGCCAGCCATGCAATCCTAGGATAAAGCACGAACAAATTTTTTTCTATTTTTCAAATTTTTATTATTGCTCTACGGGCATGGAAAAATTTGTTTGAGCTAGACTGATCATTCAGGTCTTATTTGTTTTTCACCAACCTCGGAAATTCTTATGTTATTTAATTGTTGCGAGAAGTGTATTTTTCATTAGACAATATTGTCAGAATGACAATTCTCGTAATATGTCTTAGTTTTTGTTCCTGAAAAATATTCTGTTTTCTTGTGTTATAACATGTTTGGTTTATCTATGGGAGATGATTGCCTTTCATTGGGGTCCCGTAGCGGTCTTCAAACATCTGAAGTGCCGGAAAATCATCACCTGGAAGGTCGTATCTGGTTTGAAAAAACCCTCACGACCAGAGAGCAACAATGTGTGGATTTTGAGTTTGAATATCGAAGGAATTTCGAAAGACAAGTGTGATTACGTCTCCAAATTAGCTGATGAACATGGTATCAAAGAGATTCTTCTGCAAGAAACCCACACGGCAACAGAATCGTCGTGAAAGAGGACAGTTGAAAGTTATGTATTAATTGATTTTTTACAAGTTTAGCTTGTTATGTTGAAAAATTATCAGTTACGTAACTTTCAACAGATTCGGAAAGGGGAAATTGATGGAGTTTTTTTTTCATTTCTTTCAAATTTTGTGACATTTCTGTCATAAATATTTATAAATCTCCGAACATTATTTGGCCAAGAAATCTTAATGTTGATGTTTTTTAAAGTAGCAAATGCTTTTCCGAAATGCCTTCGATTTATTCTGAATAATCGGTTTCTTTTCTGCTTTTGTCTTTTTTCATTTCAGATTAAGAATTACGAGTCGTTTTGGGAAGAATCTGTGTATCCGAGACCATCGACGGATATCATGAAGATGATCACACTGATGTCTTTCAAGATTTTCCTGATATTTTATGTTATTTTGTTTACGGGGAGGCAGGTTTTTTCGGCTGAGGTTTTTTCCCCTGGCTGTATAGTATCGTATGATACAAGTGTTGATAGTATCGTATGATTCTATAGTATCATACAAAGAATGTTATGATACCCCGTTCTTTTTTTACCTCAGCTTAGGTACTTTTTGTTTCAACATTTATTGTATTATTTTAGCTCTCTTTTTCATAAGAATATATATATATATATATTAGACAATAATTAAACAGAAAAATTCTTTATGTGTGTACAGTTGGCCCCCTACTTAGATTTTCGAAACAAATTGTTTTATATCTGGCCGAAGTTGTTTCTACTTGTGCCAGTCCGATTTTCAGAAAATAATAACGAGTTTTTTCTCTTATGGAGAAAATGAAAGAATTGGTGAATTGTAGAAAAATCAGCATATCTCAACAATGTGTGAAGTTGGATCATGACATCTGGATTTTCGAGTGAATTTTTGTTGTGCTAGGTTTGTGCTGCTTTATGCCTGTGAAATTTTGTTTTTATCCCATACGGTTCACTCGTACAACAAACACATTTTGTGGAATATCTGGAGAATCGTATGAAATAAAAAATCCAATCCAGCACAATGAAAATTTTTTCGAAAATTCAAAGTGCTGGGCCAGCTTTCGCACACACTGTTACCAGGTAGGTATATTGATTTTCCTACAATTTTCTCCATATGATGGATGAATCTCTTGATTTTGTTAAAAATAAAATAAATGAGAAAGATTCATAAATGAATAGAAATCAACATTCATATTATTTATCTAATCCAAAGATCATAAAAAATATTAAACAGGTTTCAGAAACTGGGTATACAGGGTGTACCAAGTTCGACGGCGTTTCTGGAGAAATGGACCTATTTGAAATCTGAAAATTGGTTCAAAAATTGGGATCAAGATTGGCCCATAACTTTCTTTTTTCAAATAAGAACCCTATTTTTTAATGATTGCGTTGGATTGTCCGAAGAAAAATGATGATAATGTTCCAACATGATAATGCTCCTAAAATTAATAATTCTTGAGTTATTCGCTATTTCCTAATTTCATGTCGTACGTACCGTCAAATTCGTAGAATCTGTTTCATATCAACAATGACCTTGGTCTTAGAAGATGAATTGTTCAAATAACTCACTAGTGGAACAGATTTTATGATTTTGATGCTACGTACGACATAAAATCAGACAATCCTAAATAACTCAACAATTATTAATTTTAGGAGCATCAATATGTTAGACCATTATCATCATTTCTCTTCGCAGAATCCAAGGCAATCAAAAAAAAATTGGGTTCTAATTTGAAAAACGAAAGTTATGAGACAATCTTGATCCCAATTTTCGTACATTTGGAACACCCAGTGACGGGTTATTCAAAATTCTGAAAATGTACAATATTTCCAGTCTTCGTTTTCAAAAGGTGAAAACGGTTTGTGCTCACGATATCAAGGTTAGGAATAACAAACATAATACCGAATACTCTTATCTCCCTTTTTCCTACAGTTTTTTTTCGATATTTTGGAAAGGGTTTCGACGAATGCAAAGATTTGAGTACGAATGGATTCAGAATTGCATACTCTATCAAGTTCGAAAACAAAACAAAAAAATTTCAGATCGGTAGATAATGTCAAACAATAACATAATCTCAATTTTCAGATTTCAAATAGGTCCAGTTCTCCAGAAACCCCTAATAGGCCGTCAAACTTGGAACACCCTGTAGACCGATTTTGACTCCTGTTCAATAAAATGGAAAAATTGAAATGATATCCCGAACGATTCTTCGACTCTGAGAAGAACTTATTACGAAAAATAACACAAATAACATAAGAAAATTGAATTGAAAACCAAGAAGAAAAAAAAATATATTACTTTTTTGTTATTAAATTTTTTCGTATTTCCATCTCGAATGAAAATATTCAGTGAAAAGGAGGAATTGAAATCAATTTTTTTTGCTTTGTATATGAGAAAGTAGGTAAAAATATCAAAATCCGTTTCACTCAGAAATTACAATTTGATCCATGCTTATGATCGAATACTAGGATATATTCTACCTCGTTATGTTCCTACATGTTCTGTTGGCTCATTTACTAGTGCTGTGTGAAGTTGCATCATTTGATGAACAGCCAAAATCACATTACAACACCAACACTTTGCACTTCGACGTCGCAGTATCGCCAACCCTACAAACATCCCTCGTGTTTCCCCTGCACTAATTTATATCCACTTTGAAATTTCCAATTACACGTCCAAACTGCCCAGCCACCAGACAGGCGATGTTTATCCAGTTTGAACAGCACAGTCAGGCTATAAACGTTTGTGCCTACCTGATATTATTGTACCACAATATTCTATTGGAATTTTGCATTTTCCAATAGACAACTTCAAATTGAATTTCGATTGTGTGTTAGGTTAAGGTAAACTGGTAGCTAAATTGTTGATTGCGATTCGCATATTTACAGACTATGTACCTATCACAGTTGGAAGCAATATCGTTAGCGTGGTAGCTATTAGATTTATTCATCGAAATAAAATGAATCCCACTTTCAGGAATAGTTCCACAAATTTCTGAAATAAGCTCTAACAAAGTGGAATATAATATCAACTGCAAGTTGTGGTATTGGGAATTCGACAATGGATTAGGTCGTTAACACTACTTCTGAATGGATTTAAAGTTGAATTTAAAAATTCTTAACTTTTCTGTTGGTCAAGAAAACCAGAAACGTTAAGAATACAAATATGATCTTCTGAAAATGATATCATATAAGGCTCACTGTGAGAATACTTTTTTCACTTTTCACTTCACAGTACAGAAATCATGACTTCTCTGAAAAAAATACTTTTGAATAGATCTTGGTCAATCTTCGGTCAGATTAAGCAAACAAATTTTTTTACTGAATTAAAGACAATTTATTTTGCTTCAAAAACAAATTCAACGAAATGCATTAAAAAAGAACAATTATTCATACTTCTTCAAAACAAAACAAAATCAAAAAACTTGTCACGAAAATATCATTAACTTAGTGTTAACAGGAGTGAACCCGTGTAAAGAAAATATCTACATAAAACATAATTCACAAGAAATCAATTCGCAAGCTCCATCTCTTCCCTCAGAACAATCAACCACACAACGTCAATTCTGCGTTGGTAGGATCAGCTGTATCTGTGATAAATTCCTTCTGCATCCTCTCGCGAATGTCACCCTAAGCAATTCCTCAATCTGTACACTCCCTGATTTATTGTCCCCATGCTCCCATTATGCAATTTCTATTCGGATATTTAGAGGAATAAATCTTGAAGTTTTATGCGAGACAGCGTGCTGACTTGGTCGCTATAAATAAAATCAGACGCCGAGCCAAAGAAAACAGGTACAGAATGCAAGGACTTCCGCAAATCTCACGAGAATGCATATTTTGGGATGTCACACTAGAAAGGGGGCATTCAATCTGGTTGCGGGAATTCTGGAAAGAACTGTAGTAAAGGATTTTCTCTATTTCAGTATCGTAATGAGTTCAATACAATACTAGAAGTAGTGCTGTAATGAAACTCATTACAGCATTGTTTTCAGTTATATTTTTCGTTCTGTGGTTGTCAGTACTGACCTCCGATCTTATCAATTTTCAAATCAAATCAATTCAAATTCCGTAATCTGTCAAATTTCGTAAGTCACACCAACTGCCAAGATACAATACAAGAGTCACTAGGATGAATTTTTATTCAAAAGTCTAAAGTATTTCACAAAACTTAACTGAAATAGAAAAAATATCGTCTAATACTCGTTGTAGAAGGCAATTCCAACACTCATGCTTTCGTGTCGCAACTTGTTTTAGAATATACTATTTCATATTTTATCTATATTCGAGAGGATGAATGGGACACTCATATAAAGCAGTAGTAGAGTTTCTTCGATGACAGAAGACGTCATCATTTATCCAAAAGAGTGAAGGGTACCCTCAAGGATCAATCCTGGGACCTCTCATTCTTCTTAGTTATACAGGAGTCATATAAATCTCAGAAGTTTAAGGTTTATTATTTATTCAATACCTAGATAGAAGTGTGGAAATGGTTCGTGAGCTTGACACTCACCTAATGGTGATTTTTTTCAGAATCGTAGCAGAAAAATAAAGAGTATCAAGCATTCACCTCCTGGGAGATTATTGTGAATAATCCCAACATGAACCACCGTTAAGGTCATTCGATTGCTCCTAAAGCGTTCTCCAAGGAATCACTTCCAAGATTACATTGTATTTCATTCCACCGTAAAATCATTCGACGGGAAAAAAAAAACGTACAAAGACAGCTTCCTGACCCGAGAGCTCGGGACCGTTTTGAAAAGCCACTAAATTTTCCCCGAACGCACAGGTCGGTCTATATTTTCCAACGTTACAATGGTTAAATGTTTCGAGAAACGTTCTAAGAACCGCTAAAAGCTTTCGGATAAATTGTTGCTTCCAACCGATGCGATTCCCTCCTCACTTGTCCGAGATTTATGCGTTTCTAGAATTTGGGAGGAAGGTTGAGATCGCACCAGAATTGGGACTGCAAATTTAAACTGATATCCTGCACGAGTTATTCGAGAAATGGCGTTTTATTCAATTCGTGTCAGACATTTCGATGTATATGCTATACAAAACAATATTCCAATAATCAGAAGATTGTTGTGAATGGCAAACGTTGCCAACGTTATGATTACTAACAGATGAGAAAAGACGCTGTCATTTGAATTTCGCTCCTGTCCAATTTCCGTCTTGGGTTTTTACCTGCTTAATATGTTTGTCCAAATATTAATAAAAGTGACGATTTCGTTGTTCCTCTGGATATTGAAGAGTTTTCATGAAGAGCAAATCTGGAACTCCTACCTAAAAAATCTGTTCAGCAGTGCGATATTGCATATAACAATTTCCTGGCCTGGTGTAAATTGAAAAATGTAGAAGGGAACTTCAGTGGAACTGTTTTCCTGACATACTTAGAAGAAAAATCAAGAATATGGAGTTCATCAACTTTGTGGAGCAAATTTTCAATGATAAAGTCAAGCGCCTTTGTTAAAAATTGTGTGCATGTTAGTAAATATATTAAGGTAATAGCATATTTGAAACGGAAAAGTGAAGGATATCGTCCCAAAAAATTCTCACTCGTGAACGAGTTGAAAAGTTTGTGAAGGAGGCACCAGATAAGAAATACTTGATGGTTAAGGTTGCAACTATTTACGGATTATTTGGAGATTGTTGGCGTCAAGAATTGTGTAATTTATCAGTGGAAGACTTCGAAATAACAAATATCATTGGTTATACAACTTCCAAATATAAAAACGAAAGTCAGTCGTTTTTTCAGCATTATTGGGAAGTATGAAGACTACTTTGCACTGCGCCCTTCTGTCATCAAACATCGTCGTTTTTTCCTGAAATACATGAATAATAAATGCACTGCCAATACAGTTGGTATTAATACATTTGGGAAAATTTCATCAATTGTTGCCGAATTCCTCAAACTGCCAGAACCAAAGCAATATACAGGACACTGTTTTCGAAGATCCTCCGCTTCATTGCTAGCAGAATCAGGAGCAAATATTACGGATATAAAAAAACATGGTGGACTACGACGGTAGCCGAGGGCTATGTTGATCATTCCATTGCATATAGAAATGTCATTGCTGAAAAAATTCTCCCAACCTCAACAGATTTTGGATCATCATCATCCAATATTGTACTTCCGGCTTCTATAAGTAGTGATGGTGCTGAGGATTCTAATAATGTGTTGCGAAGCTCCCTAACGTCACAGGGCATTAATGTTAGTAATTGTTCTAGTTTTACTATTAATATTAATGTTCATAAGTAATTATTGTTAAATATTGATAATAAAAATTTGCAATTGCTGAATTTTTCGCAGTGGTAGTTTATTTCAACTACCACCTACCGTTGCAGCCAGCTATTGCAAAACGGCGGAGTCAAAGTTGTGCATTTAATAAAATTACCAAATTTTCCTTTGATTCTGGAGTGCTGGTGATAAATTTCGAAATTTTCTCCATAAGTTTCCAAATGATATACTTAACGCTTGTCAACTATGAGCTTTCGACACTCCTGAAACGATTTATCCCCTTTTGAATCTCTGCAGACTTGATGAATTCGAGTCCTTCCCAACATTGGGACAGATTTCTCCAACAAATGCCCTCATTTATATTGAAGAAACTCATATTATTCAGCCGGCATCATAAAAGGGGTCGATATTATTATAATAAACGAGCATGTCAAACGCAAGCATGGGGGTGCTATATTTTAGGCAATTAGTTTGTATGAAGGGTAGATTCATCATCGTTTAAGAGACAGGGTGAGGAGTGACGTCGATTTTTTGATTCAGTTTTGATTGATCCCTATTTGATTTAATGTTTTTGGAGAGAAAGTAGCGATTCTAACAGTGTTATTTCATTATCCTCGAGCCTTGTTTCCTGTCTGGTTTGAAGCCTGGCAGTATAGGGGAACCTTCCTCGGATGTCTTGCTGCTTTTTCAATTATAACGATAAGAGCAGGAAATATTTCGTTACTCCCAAACGATGAATCATCTTCCATGAAACAGACTCCCAAGCTTCCCCTTTGCAATATCCTCAAACTTGACATCTGTAACGAGATCCAGATAAGGCAAGTTCATGTAACTGCCAATCGGTCTTCAGCCAATAATCCCAGCAGGTATTTTGTACACCCTCTATTTGTACATTTAACGTTCGACAGAGAACAATTTCCTCCGATAAATGAAATTTTATTCAGGTTAGGATCAGGTGGGGTCTCGACGGAGAAAAACTGGATGAAACATTTTATTTTAGGAAGTTGCTGAAGTATAAAAATAGATAAATAAAGTTGAAAGAGAGTGCTCAAGAATTTGAAATAACGTAACACCTACTCATATTACACACCATAGACATATTATTCTTCGATTCTGCCTACTTAATACCCTATAATTCAAATTTCAAATACAAACTATATTCTTCATGATAACTGAATGAATCTGAGGACGATGTATGATGTATGATATATTTCTGAAACGGAAAAAAATGGTGATTCTTTGTAAGCCATTTCATATTTCCATGAGAAAAATCACTTTATGTAATAGCTCTTGGGAAAAAACAAAGTACTCTACTGGATTGATATGAAAAACGTGCCTGTATAATATTTTCATTTCAACATCCTAGCACAAACAGAAATGGAGATAATGGCCCAAATTTCAATTTTGGCCTATAACTCGAAAACAAAAGAAGATAGAGGAATGGCATAATCAGTTTCTCTAAAAAAGACCACCGTAACGTGTCATTTATTTTACTCCATCCCTCACGGATAAATAGTTGAAGTTCAGGTATCACCAATTTGCCCACCCTGTACGTACCTATATCAATGCAACTAAATTTTTTTAAATTTTGTACTTTTGTATGTTTTTTGTATTTCAACTAATATATTTCCTTTAAAAAAAAACCAATGGTAAGTAAAATTTTATTCATCTCTAAGGCGAAACAAAGTTTGCCGGGTCAGCTAATAGCTTATCTAATTGCCAATTGTCACAATTGGTCCCACCACCAGATCCCTTACGCTCTTAAGTCTCTGGGACAGGAAATGATTCTAAACACTTCTTGGCCAACATTCAACAATATAAACAGCTGTTTCCAGACGACATCATTTGGTGCAGCACATATTGTATGGGACAATTTTATGCCCCCTCTCAAGGTATTATACCATAATAGTTTATTATAATATTAAAGTTGCTTTTTTATTTATCGATTGAGGCAGCACGGGTCAGCTAGTAATGACTATGGGTCGGTTCAACAAAACTTTAATTGTGTGACTAAAAAACCTTACGTGAATTCGAACCAATCGAATCACTCGTTTTAGAATTTGAACGAATCGCGGTGGCTCCAATTAATTTAACGGTACAAAGTTTTGTGAAATCGACCCTATAACTGTCGAAATAAGCTTAACTTTGAAAACACCCAGTTTATATAGTAGTTCATCAACTTTTAATCTTGGAAATTCAGTGACAGAGTTTTATACTTCATTACAAATATTCATTTCTAATTGTTTTCGGTCAGAGAACTCTGATTGTAAGCACTCGAAAAAATATTTTTTTAACATACCTCTGTCAGAACAAATCAGTTCTGCGGGGAAATTGGAGAATAGAGTATTTAATGCATATGCATTAAAACTCCCATTCAATAACCCGGATCAAAATACCGTAACGGAAACAAATGCTGCAATCCATTCGTGAAATCCTGCCATTCCACAATTCCCTAATTACAATATTTCCATCAGGTGAATCACCCCACGAATTCCACAAACCAGTGCTCATATCCTTCCATTCACAAAAACCCCTACACTCTCTCATGTCTCTGTTGAAACTCGCGAAAAACGTCTGGCATTTTTCGGAGTGAAGGAAAATGAAACATTTCCAGCAACCTTAGTGCCTCTAAATATGCCAGATAAAAAGGACGTCAGAGTTCCGTATGAATTCCATCCATTTCGCGCTCTTTTGTCAGCCAAGACTGCCGCTTTCTGAAACGGCAATATGGCGTCTCATTAAGGGATGATGTATCACGTTGCCGTTATTTTCGGGCTGACAGCTGAACAATTCAGATTCGTCCAGTGGCGTGGAAATTCCGTTAAATTGGAAATTCCAGCTGCCAGTGATGAATCGATGACGTGAGGTAAAATGGGAAGTTCAACTGGTTATTCCACTGAGGCTTCTAATGAAATATGACTGGATTGTGATTGGAGCACAGAGAGATACCGCTACGTAACATTTATTGACGTTAATATCATTTCTAGCTCACTTGTTGAAGGGAATAGATTCGCAGAGTCATTGTGTATACCCTTCTCCTGCTTTAATTCACCAATAATTATTTTTCTAAAATTTAGAGCCTCGCATCAAATGGTGTTCAATTAGTGTCGTTTAAATTATTTTGCGTGCAGTTCAGGAAATGATTTCATTGACATCTGAATATAATTGGAAAATTTGTTTTCTCTTTCCCCATACCTCAAACTGAAAGACAATGTCACAAATGCTCCTACACATCTTGTCATCAACGTAAGAGGCCCCTATATCCTTTTTCTTTGATTACAGTCTTCTCCTTTGTAAGAAATAAAACTGCAACATTGCGTTATGAATGCACGTTATTATTTCTTGAGAGGAAGTGCACCTGAAGCTGGGTCCAGACGGTTGTGATGTAACACGTCTGGACTCGGCTTAACTATCTAAAATGCGCTGTCTTATTTATGATTGAATTCCGTGATTTTTTGAAATTGACACCTAAAATTTCGTCTACACCATTTCCGATTGTAATTCAGAAATTGTCAAGTGTATTTCAGAATAGCCACTTTAATTTCTGAAAGCGTCAATTGAATTACAGATTAGTCAATTGAATTTCAGAAAACATCAAATGTATTTCAGATAAGTCAACTGAATTTCATTTGATATTCTCTGAAATTCATTTGACAAATCTGAAAAACATTCGATGTTTTCTGAAATACAATTGACTACTATAAAATACAAGTGATGTTTTCTGAATGTCAATTGACTATTTCTGAATTACAATTAGAAATGGTGTAGTGTAGGGAAATAATTAAAATATAAATGGAAATTTCACGATAAATGAAAAATTCCATTTTGAAGAATATATTTTCTGCCATTTTCATGTTTGTCGAGCTGAAATTGGCCGATCCTAAAATTTCCATACCTATATCTCAAAAATTGACTCAAATTTCGTGTAATTTCGCTCTGTAGTCCCTGGTGAAGGATTTTTGTACAACTGCCATTGAAAGTGACACTTTTAATGACAGCAAACAATGTTAAAATTGATTGTTTACGTGGAAACGTGTTAAAAATATTTTTAACATTATTGTTAAAAATATTTTTAGCACTCCATTTTCTTATGATGTAATCAGGTGAAAAAAATTCAGCAATTGCAAATTTTTATTATCGATATTTAATAATCATTACTTATGAACATTAATATTGATCGTGAAACTAGGACAATTACTAACATTAATGCCCTGTGACGTTAGGGAGCTTCGCAACACATTATTAGAATCCTCAGCACCATCAGTACTTGTAGAAAGTGCAATATTGGATGATGATGATCCAAAATCTGTTGAGGTTGGGAGAATTTTTTTAGCAATGACATTTTTATATGCAATGGAATGATCAACATAGCCCTCGGCTACCGTCGTAGACTTCCATCCATAAAGTGCCAAAGGAACTTTTTGGAGTGATACATCCCAGGTATATTCCACCAGAATCTTTCTTTCTTTTTCTCCAGAAACAACTTATAGGTACATTTTTCTTGATAAGTTGTATCTCTTGTCCGAAGTAATTTTGAGAATATGTATACTTCAAATTCGCAGCTAGCTGTCCGGGTAAGTAGTTATAATAATGCATCGTAATTTCGGCAAAACTGAGGCCTTAACTGTTCCTGTAAAATATAAGTAACTCTAAGAGTCAGCGCCCTTATCCCATTTCCTCATCATCCAATGAAATTTGCAGCGTCGAATCCGATTTGCCGATGTTGTGAAGTTCGCCTGAAGAGACGGGACTAAACTCCCGAACTGATGAACTTCCACTCAATTGAATTAATTTCAACTAACAAATAAAAAGTGAAGATTAAGAAAACTGAACGGCAGAGCGGGTCTTCCAGATAATGGAGAGAAAGTGAGGGCCCTCATTCCCTCATCTTAGGGGAGTTAGGAGTTTATAAGCTTCCGGAATACCTTCTTCCGAATGGGGCCTTTAAATTAAACTCGAGAACAATGGTCTCGGGGCAGACTAATGAATGTAATTGTCAAGGAAACAAAGCAATTATGGGGTGTGTATGATTTCAGAGAGGGGCCACTTCAATGTTGAGATTCTTGACGGAGAGGTGTATCGCTGAACTCCGGAGTGCTAGAAACTCTTGGATGGCTGTTAAGGGAGATCCGTTACAGAGTGATGCCCACATTCCGATGATTCTGGTAATGGTACTCGAGGTTCGGAGCGGGTTTAATCGGAACAATGAATAGGAATGAATTTATTTGATGAAAACAGTACGAGAAATACCCCTAACTTAGCCAATCGAATGAAAAAATTTAAATCAGGGTTACGAGAGTAGTCGAAATTCTTTTCTGAGAGTTGTTGATTTGCTCGAAGTCTCGAACGTAAAAAACCATTTCGGTAGGCCGATTCCCACAATATTCGATGAACCAATTTCGTCAACAAGAATCCAATTCCAAATTTTAAGCGTACGCCCGGGATTCATTCCCTCAGTTTTTCCAACATTTCATTCAGGAACGTATTCAAATTCCTTTCCTTTGATCCTGGCCACGCCGTTTTCTCGTTACTCAACGAAAAAGTTTTTTCTGCCTTTTGACAAACCACCAGCCCTCCTGGTGGGATATCCGCCCTTGACATCCGAACAAACGCGGGGGTTTCTATATAGGTTTCTCCAAGTGAGACAGCGAACTCGAAGAGAGCGTAAGTTGGAAAAGTAAATGGGGAGATTTTTAATCAAATTTGGCGAGTATTCAGATTAGATGCTCTGTAAAGTTCTACACATGAATAATTAAAAACAGAATTAATATGAAACCACGCAGTAATTTCGATAAATGGAATTTATTTCGAAAGAGGTTAGATGGAAGAACAGACGCATTATTTTGGGTATACTTTTGTTTCATTAATTTTTTTCTTTGTAAAATTATTTCATACTTACTTGAGATTATGCGAACTGAATCTCGCCCTTTCATATGTTGTAAATTTTTGTAACAAGATGTTTCTAAATTATTGAATAAAGACCTTTATTATTATTATTATTATTATTAAAGAAAGTTATGGAGGATTGAAAAAAAAAAAAGTTAAATAGAATTTTTCACAAATTTCTTTATAATAGAAATACAATAGGAAGTGAAAATTCCTTCATTATCTATCGAGTTGTTATTTTTTCTGGGGGTCATTTGCCTATTCCTTCAAATTTTGTTGTATAATAATAATAATATTTATTTTAGTTCCTACAATTATTGTGATACAATAATGGGGACTGAGTCAATTTGATAACAGATTACATTATTGATATACAGGGTGTTTCATTGGTAAATGAACATACGGTAACTTGAGGTAGAGCTACCCTAGGCGAGTCCAAGAAACCGATATATGATAGGTCTAATCAATTCCTTAACCGAGATACTGGGTGGTTCATGTATTCACCAAAAAATTCAATTGCTAATAACTATTGAACCAACCGGTATTTCCAGTTGATACTTGGAAGGTATCATAAGTTTCCACGAGTCGATCGATTTACATTAAATTCCTGAAAAATTCCAGGTCCGTATTTGAAAAATTTGGGACTGCTTCCAAACTGAGATTCAACACCTTGTATATTGGAATTTTGGCATTTGATTGAGATATATGAAAAGAGCAGAAAATTTTATTTGAGCTTCACGGAAAGATTCAATTGAATATTGAAATTCGACTAAATTCTCAGAAAAATCGTACATTTTGCTCGAATTGAATTTTTTCGTCCTAGTAATTGCACATTCGTATTTCATAATATTCTGAAAAATCATTTCAATGTATTTTCGGAAGAACATTATTGATTGAGAAAAATTTATTTGAAGTCAACAACGATGAACACTAAACGTGATTTCAGAATGTTTTCGAAAGTAACACCGTTTTTCTCAATACACATACTTTTCTGCTTCAAAACATGTCTGATATTTTTCTGATCCTAAATATCTCAAGTTGGTGGGCAAGAAAACCACTCTAAAACTGTAACATCTTCGTTCCTAAAAATTTTTTGGACTTTGCTCTTAATGATCTAAAAGTTTTGAAATATTACCTTCGACTTCGACTCACTTCTGATTTTGTCTTCACGTTTGCTTCATGTTTGTGACCGGATTTTTCAAATGAGAAAATATGTGTCAACGGGACATAGTTTTTACTATGACGCAGTTAATACTATCCCATTACTTTGGCTGCACGTAATTTTATTTAACAGATTCAAAGAAAATTTTTGTTTCATTATTCCCAAAGTTCTAACGGTACATCGAATGCTTGAAAAACCCTTGTGGAAATGATACCAGTGGGTTGCTCAGCCCATTTTGAGAATATATATCTTTTCATTTAGGCTGAATGAAAAAAAATGGTTCTCAAAAAAAATGGTTGCTGAATTGGACTAACGAATGTTGAATCGGTATCTCGATAGGAAATCTATCACGTTTTCTTCCATTGCCTATCATCTGGCGCACCCCTCGTGTTTCTGAATTTGCAAGTACGTTGATTGGCATCGTTTATTGAACAGAGTTCGCATGGATGAATAGGACCAAAGGCTTATCGTAACACGACAAACGCACAGAGTGACCAGTCATGTAGAAAACGGCCACAAAGGCACCCCCAATATACGGAACATTAGGAAAATTGCGTGACTACAATCAGGACGAAATTCATTTAATATGGTTCGAGCCCCGTTCAGAGTAATTTCGAAGATGAAAAACAGATATTACTTTCGGTGGGATATTAAAGGAATTGTTCGTGTTGAGGAAATGAGGTTCTGGTGATAACTCGAGTTTAAGAATGGAAGTCGATAGAGTATTATCATATCATGAAAAATACGAGGAGTCTACCAACATAAATTCATTAAAATTGTGTGTTCACATAAAATATTAGACTCAACTTGAAAGTTATGAAAATTCACTACAGTATTTGTTTTCCAACAGCTGGTCATCATATTATCAGAATTATCATTAGAGGAACGTCAGCAAAGCAGTTCTACATACATTCCAAAAAAGTTTATGTGGATTTATGTTCGAATACAACGCCGAAATCAAAGAAATATACTAACTGACAATGAAACTGCAATACCCAGAAGGAACTGTTTGAATTTTGAATTTTCTTGATGAAACATTGGTATAGCAAGGAGTAAATGATCAAAAATAAAGACTAAAGGTGACCTATTCACATGTGCAATAGCAGAAAGTAAATGGTGAATTAGTAACTGCAGTTTTCGAAAGATAATAATAATCCTTAATTAAACTCCACAGTCCTATGAATTATTTCACAGTGAATGATGAGAGTGAATGGTGTCAATGAAGGTTTCATTAAACTCCTAATTAAACTTCACGTATATCTCCTCACTCTGACAGTATCCCCCGATTAAAATATCACCCTTTGCTTGGCTTCATTCACATGAGGAGCAGACTCGTCTCGCTGCTTTCAGTTCATTGAAACCTTAAAAACAAAAAACGACGGTCAAGAGCTTGAAATGCTGTCTGCGTGGAATTTTCCCCATTCAAACTGCTCTCGTGCAGATGAGGGGGTCACCAAGTTGAAAATTCATCAGGGGAGGCTATGCCGTCGACCCCAGTTGCCAAGATCCTTGATATTGTTCACCGGAATGATGTCCATTATCCTTAGGAGGAATTGCTGGATCGGGATACGGAATTCTTTATCGGAATGAAAAAAGTTCAGTGAAATAAAGTGGAGGAATTCGTAAAAGAGGGATATGAATTGGAGAAGATCGAAAAGTGTTCTTTTGAGGATTTCCGATAATTGTGAGAAGTATTCGAAATTTTCGTTTAGGACGTTCAAAATTGTGAGGCAGACAGACAACCCATATTTGAAGGAAGCAGAAATACCTACTTCAGAATTCTTTTCGATAAATCATGGGATTCTCTGGAAATTATTCTCGGTTGATATCACTTTTAATGGAGGTTAGATACACAAATAAAGCAAAGCAAATCCATATTCCAGAAAAAAGGTTTCCAAAAAGCGTATAAGGTTCATAGACCTGTTACATGGCCATGAAAGATTAAAAATAAATAACAATAGGAGATGCAGACTCAATAAAATTCAAACAGGCCACATCGAATTAATAACTGCGTTATTAAATAATTTCAAGAAAAAACACCAGGTCACATAAATTTTGGTATTTAATAGAACACAGTATCACTTGAAAATTCTAGTCATGACGTTATTTTTTTCTACAGAATCATTTCCTAATGACTACCCCAAATTTTATACGTTGCTTGGTGTAACTCAACTAAATGACAATTCGAACATTTGTGCTTATTTGTTTTTTTCGTTTAAATGAAAGTTTTATTCAACAAAGTTTGATTTACAGTAACTGCCAGTTTTACGAAGGCCCATTTGAATATAATGATTTAAAATTTTAATCTTCCGTTAAAAAAGATAACATTAAAGGTAGCCATGGATAAGATGTTTAATGGAGGAGTAATATTTTAATGGATCACTAAACTCTCATGAAACTTCCTGAAAAAGTATATGTCTTCTTTTCTTACAGAGATTGTTATCTACGTTAACAATTCCATCATTTAAAGCAGCAGAGTTGGAGTTGTCATATGAAAAAAATGATTAATTTAATTTCTCACTTCATCCACAAAATATGTTTTTTTCGCAAAAAGAAGAATGAAAATTTTCAGAATCAAACGTAACAACTGTTCTCGTTATTAAAGCCATAACAAGTATCAGCAAGTCATGGCAGATATGTCATTAGATACAATAGTAAAGATATTTTTTTCTCATGTCTTTGGATTTTTCTCCAAAATCAACATACCGAGTGATAAATTGAAATGGCCCTTATCCAACAAATATTTCCAGATTAAGCGGTATTCCACCGTCTGGATTTAACCACAAGACGACCCAGATATCATTCGCTATAAATCACTGATCTGAACTAACGATATCATCCCCCATGTTTATCAAGATAAGCAATCTCTAATCTCCTGCATTAGGCTCAAGGTATTGGAATCATTTTTTATCCCCCATGATATCACTAATAGCTTTTAATCTTCCTAAGGCTGGTAGACACGGACCGACTCATAGGGGCTGGAATTCCATCCAATGCGGCATCCTTTGTCTCCTGTCAAGACCAACCAGTGCTATCAGAAGTGTTATAGTTGTCGCAATAAAGCGGTTATTAGCAGCAAGGACTCACAGAGCCTGTCCACATCAGTCCGCGACCGTTAAATTGGATGACTGATGTGGCTTGTATCGAGTGCCAGGCCATTTTTCCGCAGATAAGGACCACAAATTGGAAATTTATTGTTTCTGATACTACCGTCGTCGGTTCCTAGGATACGGAGGATTTATGATGGAGCGGTCACCTGTTCGTTGCTCTTAATTGGATGCTTGTGTCGTTTTGGGGATTTACCGTAGCGTGGAAATAATGGCTCCAGAGTGCGGATAGTGCACGGTGCAGAAGTTTTCATGATATACAACGTTGTGCAGGTGACTGACCAAAATATGGTGCTCGTTCGTTGGGAAAAGTCGACTAAATGGACTTTAATTGCGACGTCTTGTAGCGGTATAATTGTCGCTAAGCAGATCGATGACTTTTAGAACCCTCTATATATCGCTGAGGCCGACAAATAGTACCTGCGCTAGCAGTAGGTAGCTACGTATATTTTCGCTTCAGAGCATCTCTTGATTCAACGTTAGGAAGTAACTATAATTCAAGTCTTTAAAGTTCTAGGCGATTGATATGAGTAAGTACCTGATATGTTGAACAGAAAATGTTACTGATTTAATTATCGATTTATTTGTTTTAAGTGAAAGAAACGAACAAAAATGCGTTTCGATAAAATGGGGTAACTTTGAACCGTGGAAAAACTTTGAACAAAAAATTAATTTTGTTATATCGACTTATGGTGAAAAAATCATTAGATTTAGCGACATCTGGTTTTCACTACTCAATTCGTTACGCATTCAAGAATTGCACGTCAGCATTTACATGAAAATAAGTTCAGAGAGTTAGCAATCCTGACATGTTACTTCGAACCTAAAATATCCACGTTCGATATGGTCTGCAATTTTTTGTTGCTGTAACCGTAAGTATTTGCACTACATGCTCGCAAAATATATCTGCTACAAAAATACATTATCCTAGCAACAGTATAGCAAAGAAATTTTAAATACTTCAACACATTTTGTTGTATTTATTTTTTCAGAGAACAATATGCTTAGTCATCGGTTTCGGGGTAACTTTGAACGTGTTCAATGAAGCTCAAGGTTTGGAACTAACTCGGTTTTTTCTTGTAAAAAGTGTTCCGCTCTTACAAAAGAAAATATGGTGCAGGAAAATATGCTACTTATAGTTCAGGTTCAGAAATCTCAGGGAAAGCTCCCGGTGAAATAAATTGGAAAAAAATTTCTCTGCGTGAGTTTTACTGGCAATAAGTACCCGTCGAGGGAATTATATCGATCGAGGTAGGCAGAAAGTTAGGACTAAATAGTTCAGTCCTATTTATTGTTTTCTGATACCTATTATTGCAAAATATTAGTTTAATTCAGTTTATACCAACTTTTTTTTGATTCATTTTTCAAGATAATGAATTCCTGATACTATTTCGAAAAAAAAATTATTTGTAGTATATTATGTACATATTTCTATTATACATAAATTTTTCGAGTAATTTCAGGTATTTTCAGTATTGAGGTGTTCAAAGAAACTCTCTCAGGGAGGATGAATTGAAATCGCGTGGTTTCTTCATAGTCGTTCAAAGTATCCCTGATCGTAGGGTAACTTTGAGCACTCATAATTTAATAAAAAGCAAGCAGCAAGCTGATGCCCGGGATATATATTTTTTTGGGATTTCTCATTCGTTTCCTTACCCGAGATATATAGCTTTGAAAGAAAAAATCGTTCAAAGTTACCCGTTTTACGATAAGTTTTTCGATCGCCATTTTCCTGTTATCACGTACCTTGTCGTATGCTGTCTAAAAATGCCTTGAGAATGGAAATGCTTTCTTAGATGCTCTCATATACCTTCTTAATTATCCTAGCTACTCTTCGATTCATGTAATATAATACTTACACGAAAACGCTATCAACCGTAGCGACATCTACTGGCGTTATTCGCAAGAAGGAAAATGATTTCCTATTTTTTTTTCCATTTCATCAAATTTTTCAGAGTTTTAATGTATTTTATGTTAACCTCACCGTAGAAGAATCCAACACGAAATCTTTCATAACAAACAGTTCATCCAATCTTGAGTTATAAATGGTGCAACCAAAAATATATCCGACTTAATTTTATATATTAAGATATTAATTATAGTAATTGGCATACGAGTGGAATAATATCTCACTGTTCAGAATAGATTATCATTGTCTAGAATAGCAGCATTTATCTAAATACTTATCTAAACAGAACTGTAAGGTAGTCTCATGCTTTTTAACTAGCCGGAACTTCCGAAAGTAACTCTAATTTTATATAATCAGCACTCTAGTAGGACTTTAACCTTACAGTTTATAGCAACCTCCAGATCATCTCTTCTTTGTCATAGCTCTGACTATGAATTATTCGTTTTTTCATGGGTTCAGTTAAAAAAACTTCATCTACAAACAGTTCCATAAAAACCACAGTACCTGCACATGTTACAACAGTTTACTCGTGTTTCCTGAAATGTTACGTTCCTGTTATGACCATCCCCCTCCCCTACGTGACCCCGCATTTATATTTTGACGAAAACGTTTACGTCCTGACGCAGTAAACGCCTTATTTATGTGATGTACGCCACTGAATTTAATTAACTGAGGTTCATGACGCCAGCCGTGGAACATCCAGCGTAATTCTGCGCCGTTGATGCCGCAGAATAAACGATGTGGAAACGGCGTACGTGAATATCCCGGGGTAATTCTCTGTGTGATTTTGTTGATATAGCGCCTGGACGTTTATTCCTGTCACCTGGGGCCAAAAACATCCTCTACACCTTATATTTCCCCCTTTACGAGAACACCTACGGCGCGGAGAACGTTTTGACACGTCTTCAGGGCGAAGCAATTGACCTACATGAGAGAATCCACCGGCGGAATCGGATGATGATGTCGGCATAAAAAACAAAACCGTGCAATAAATGTTTTATGTATCAACTCTTCACGCACGTACCTTTCGAATTCAACTGTACGTAAGAAAATACAAGAAAGTTACAGAGTAGAAATCAGCAGAACCTCGTTAATCCGTACCTAGGCTAATACGAATGTCGCTATAATCCGATTGTCCTTATGATTTCATTCACGAACATTAGTGCTTAAAATATGTGCATAATTCATAAACTATTTTATAGTTGGTGCGAACAGGGGTTTGTCTTTGTTTGTTCGTATTAATGAGATTCTACAGCATTCAAAACGTCAGTGTTCGGATTACCAGAAGGTCTGGTCTAGCGACTATCGAAACTATGGACCTTAAATTGAAATTATTCAAATCACATTGAGGAGACCTTTTCGAATATTCAGTGTCCCTGCTGTACGAAAATTAAAGATATCAACGTGCACGGTTCAACTTCAGTATCCAGCTATGTAACTACCAGATCCACAATGGTTAATATTCCCCGAATTCCCATATCAAAGAGGATTAAAATAGTCGCTGCGGAGGACATTGAATGCAAAACGTTAAATCTGACTGGCTTAGCATAGAATGCCCATTACATATTTCACGTAATCGCACATAGCCTGTCCTCCTTTGTTCCCGATGAAAATGTTTCATCCCAAATGAACGGATCCGATTTCGAGAGCAGGGTCGGTATTTTGGAAAAGTGCAAATGGGGAATAAAACCGCTTAAATTCATATAGCGCGTCGGGTCGTTTCAGACTGACAGCGAAAGGGTATAAATTATCGTTCATTGCTGTTTGAACAGTAGATTTATAGGTATTGGTTTTTTCGCTGTTTTAATTGATAAGTTCTGTGTGGGGTGAATGTGTTCAACAATTCTTGTTTCTTTTTGAAATCGAACAGTGTTTCTATCTGAAGTTTCAAAGTACAAAATTTCATCTCTCATTTGAGATTGCGCTATTTTTATCGAATCATCCCAAAGTTCTCAATGGATGTCCTGAAGAAGTATTTTAGCGAGACCGCTTTGGACAATTCGAATTAAAAACTATGTAAGGCTATGTGAGTTTCCTTCTTATTTTTTCAGCAATCCCAATTTCAGATTATAGGCTCAACCTGTGGTTATCAATCTTCTTGAGGTTCCATCCAGATATCTCTCATTTCTGTAATGTTGATATTGTTGTGTATTATTAATGTTAACTCTTCTTTAACGTCCTCTTCGTTATAACTTATTTCTACTGGTGGCAATTGAACTGTCCTTCATCTAACTGCAGTCAAATTTTGACAGGATGTTCTTCAACATGTTTCAAAACTTCCAGTGATTTTCATATGAGATTAAGATATTCTCAAGTTCGGACGATGTGTTTGAAACGTAAGGAAAATCTAATATCGAATTTTGTCTACCGCTGCCATAACTACATCCTTGGAGAGCGCTATGAACGAAATTCCCATTCAATAATGGGAATTTTGTACATAGCGCTCTCCAAGGATATACAGGGTGGCCATTTGAAAACGAAACAGACGAGATTACAGACGAAATAAATTTTTTCGATAGAAATGCTCGGACAGGTCGATTTCTGTTTCGAGGGGGACAACTTAAGATGTAGGTTACGGACGCATAGCGCTTCAACCCTTGCTACTACATCCCTCACCCCCAATTTTTGAATAGGGAAGATGGGGTGAGTGATACCTCATTTGAAATGTATTTTTATACTGATTTCAGCACAGTAATTGTTTTTTCATTTTATGCATTAGTTCTCGAAATACAGGGTGGCCATTTGAAAACGAAACAGACGAGATTACAGACGAAATAAATTTTTTCGATAGAAATGCTCGGACAGATCGATTTCTGTTTCGAGGGGGACAACTTAAGATGTAGGTTACGGACGCATAGCGCTTCAACCCTTGCTACTACAACCCTCACCCCCAATTTTTGAATAGGGAAGATGAGGTGAGTGATACCTCATTCGAAAAGTTTTTCACAAAAAAACACAACAAGTGCCATGAAAACACCACTTCATTTTCAAATGCTTAGTCAAGAATATTTCGAGAACTAATGCATAAAATGAAAAAACAATTACTGTGCTGAAATCAGTATAAAAATTACCTTTCAAATGAGGTATCACTCACCCCATCTTCCCTATTCAAAAATTGGGGGTGAGGGTTGTAGAAGCAAGGGTTGAAGCGCTATGCGTCCGTAACCTACATCTTAAGTTGTCCCCCTCGAAACAGAAATCGACCTGTCCGAGCATTTCTATTGAAAAAATTTATTTCGTCTGTAATCTCGTCTGTTTCGTTTTCAAATGGCCACCCTGTATTGCGACTAGTAGCATTAAGAAACGCTATGGTGTTGGAAAACGCTGTACTGCAACGGCGCCAGCAGTCGTCGAAAGGATGCGTCACCGATTGGAAAGAAATGCTTCTCAGGTGCCTTGAAATGAGATAAGAAACATTCCTCAAAATTGAGCCTATCGAATGGATGTCGACATGAGGTTTCCGAGAGTAAATCACGGCTGAGCTACACAAACTAAAACTGCCTTCATTGCGAGCTTCATTGTCCATTAAGTCCGGCACCACAGATGAGGTCGGCGTAAATATTCCTCTCGTGAGTAATTAAATATGCAAAGACAAATCCACCTCCATATACGAAACCGCATAGTGCCGAATATGCAGCATTACGATTATTCCACGTGACTCCGCGTTTTCCTCTGAGATTAGGGATTAAACCGTATTCCCATGGAATAATTGATAGTGTTAGGACCCGGCTAATTCCCCATAATCCTCGGATACGCCCCACCTTTTGCAATATTTATATATTATTCCCCCATTTCGGTTTTCGATTCATTTCGTTGAATATGCGTAGGTGGAGAGGAACCACGGAAACCGATGTAATTTCCTGTGATGCGTACCACTCTGTGGATTCGGAGATCGATGGTGTTCGAAATAAAAAATTTAGCATGTTTCGCGAAAAAGGTTATTATTTCCTGGCCACTGCTGATTCTTTTAGCCTTTGAAAATTTTAGGAGATATGCCAAATCTTTTACAATTTTTTTTACACATTATCTACATTTCAATTGGAAAATACCTACGTAGCTATAAGCAAAATTCTAATTGTGAGGAATAAAGCATTTTTGTTCAATTCGTATGGATTTCTGTAGAGAGAATATATGTTCCGAAAAAAGGTGACCACGTCTTTAGAATAGGTAGTCAAGTGGAAAATAATTGGGGTTTGCCTAGTAAAAAAATTTCGTAACGCAATCCGATTTCGAGATGAAGAGCGTTGAAGAGAAATATTTATAAAATGTTTCAACGATATTTTCAACTTCATCGATGAGATCTCATCTACACGACAAGCAATTCCTAATTCACAAAATGTATACGGATTAAATAGAATTATTAATAACCTTATTTAAACATTAGGTGTACAACTTTGCTGATGGTTGAAATAAATAGATCTTAGATGTCATACAATAAGCTTGAGTATTGGTTAACATAACGCCACTGAAATATTAGTCGATTTGTGTCTGCATCATAATAGTTTATTCTAAAACAAGTTGCAGAATGGTCCACTATTCCAACACGAATGCGAACGAAGGAGCAAGTTTTCGAAAGCATGTGTGTTGGAATTGCCTTCTGCCACCAGTTTCAGACGATATTTTCTCTATTTCAGTCAAGTTTTGTGAAATACTCTCGATTTTCAAATAAAAATTCAGATTAGTGACTTTTGTATTGTATCTTGACAGTTGGTGTGACTTACGAAATTTGACAGATTACGAAATTTGAATTAATTTGATTTGAGAATTGATGGGATTGTCAGTACTGACAACCAAAAAACGAGAAATATAACTGAAAACAATGCTGTAATAAATTCATTACAGCACTACTTTCAGTACTATAATGAACTCATTACGATACTGAAATAGAGAAAGTTTTTTACTTGATCAAGACGATCACAGGTGATCGTTATCGAACCCAATGAATGCGTTTGAGCCAAGCATTGAAAGATAAATGATATATTTAATATCTCTCTTTTAATATCTTTATTAATATCGGTTTATATTTCTCCTAACTGAAAATATTTTCACAGAGACATTACCTTCAATCGCCCCTTATTTAAATCCTCTGAACCCCCAGAGCAGGATCGTTGAAAGGTGAATTTTTAAAGGGATTCAACCGCAGACCTCTCAAGATCGATAGTGAGCGCCTTAGTCTCTCGTAGTGGAAAAGCGATAAAAGAGAAGGTCTTCAGTCGGATTTATTGTCAAGGTGCACTTGATTCTGTACTGTTCGAAAGGAAACGTGGTTGAATTGAACGAGCTATCGCATTAAGGCTTGTGAGGATAAAACTAAGGTTTTATTGTAGGGAGAAAAGCGCATGAAGTTTAGTGCGACAAGTGTGCAGATTGATTCGAGGAAAGGTTCAGGTTATTGAGATCTATCTTCGTCGAAGTTCTTTGTTCTTGTGAGAGATTAAAGTGGTTTTTACCTCGCGAATGTTCGTTTCATTTGCGAAATTATGGTTGGAAGGAAGTTGAATAAAAGTTAGAAACATTTATGAAAGTCATAATGTAATTATGTAGCTATACAGGGTTGATAGCGCATATGGCTCTATAGAATATTTTTAGGAAAGATACAAGATTCAGGATTGAAATTCTAAAGGTGAGCTCCAAGTAGGAAGACAACTTCTCGTATATTTTTTGAAGGTTCTAGGACCAGTTGACATCAACTTTCGTTTTTTAAATGGGAAGACCCATTTTTTATTTCATAAATAGATTCTCCATTGAATTCTGAGACTTTTTCATTCCAAAAGTTTGAATTTTACCGAGGAAATTCTCTTCAAATGAGGAAATACGAAAAAAAATCTCAAAATTGAACTCTGTTGAAATACAGACAACTTCGAGGTTTTTTCATTAAAAATTCTCATTTTTGAGAATCTCCAAGAAGAAAGGCTGATGCTTCTCATCCGATAGCGTGATTATCAGAATATAATACACCAGAACACAAATTCTTTGTCAAAGTTGGAAGTGACGAAACATCAAACAATCTATTTTTCAAATTGAAACCCCATTTTTTTGAAGCATTTTCGAAATCTTCGTCAAAAAATAATAGGAACATACGTCCAAGACTTTTATCCCAAAATGAATATTTTTGGAGATATTCAGGAAAAACGATTTTGTCTTCAATTTTCAATTTCATTCCGAATGTGTTTTTTTACTTGAAAATAATTAGAAGTGAAGTCAAGTGAAATGGAAATCTCTGTTATCGAGAAAATATTTTCTTATAGTTCAGACGGGTTTAGTTTTTCTTCACTTTTCAAAGCTTAGGATGATTTCCGCAAATTCTTAATTCTGGAGAATTTCTTTTTTATCATGGTATGGAAATTTGAATTTTCAGTACTGAAATTGTTACATATTCTGTTAATTATTCTTTCAAAAGCATTAAAAATTATTACAAATTATTTTTTTCTGCATTCCTGAGAATTTTTCAAGTTGACTCCACTAATAGTAACATTGAGAACTTTAATACAATTGTTGCTCTCGCATTACAGATGATAATTCAAGAACTTAACTCGTCTGAACTATTTTCTCGATAACAGAGATTTCCAAAAATTTCACTTGACCGCTAATTATTTTCCAGTAAAAAACACATTCGGAATGAGATTGAAAACTGAAGACAAAATCGTTTTTCCTGAATATCTCGAAAAATATCATTTTGGGATAAAAGTCTTGGACGTATGCTCCTATTATTTTTTTGACGAAGATTTCGTAAATGCTTCGAAAAAATGGGGTTCTAATTTGAAAAAAAAAACGATTTTTTTGATGTTTCGTCACTTCTAACTTTGACAAAGAATTTGTGACCTCGCAAATTTGTACACCCAATAGAAATATGTTATCAATGAATTCTTGTATCATAAATAATTACCTATTCTGTCGATCTCAGAATTCACCATTAGATCTTATATAGATGGTCTAGTTTAAGGGTCTAGTTTAAGGGTGAACAAAAAAAATGTACCTTAATTCATTATCTCATCATGTGAAGCGGTTGCTGAGATTTATAGGGATAAAAAATCTCGAAACTTCGTATGATGTCGGAACAGATACTCGTTCAACCTAACGAGGTGGATTTAAAAAAAAGTCCCGAAGGATTCCTCGCGGAATTCGTCCAAAACTCTTCGTCCCTTTAAAACAAACAGGATTGGATTCATTCGGAAAACCATTACTTTGCTGAATGAAACCAATATAGACTTGTATACTCTTCTCCGGCAACTTCTCCTCTGCATTGTCTGAAACGGAGTTTTTTCTTTCTGGCCCGGGCAGTGATCGATGCGAGACGAAATTGGAAGTTGGCAATCTGAACCTTTTTCTCCTAGCGAACAGAAGTGTCCCTTTCGAACGAATTGAGCGATATATTTCGATGAATGAGGAAGAACGTTTGGAATTAGCTTCGCACGAGCTCTGATTTGATAGGATGGCGGAATTTGGAAACAGCATACTTGTAGGCGTCCAATAAACCGAAATATATTGTACGACAAAATGGTTTTTGTCTCCTCTTTACGTTGTAAACGACGCATTTTGACACTCATTTTTTTTCAGCAACGACAGACAGGCGATATCGGCTGATTCTTCTATATCCACTTAGCTATCATACAAATCAATTTTTTCATTTTTTGATAATGAACTATCAACTTGAGTTTATAAAATGACAATGCCAGACACTTTGTGTCTAAGATCTGCATTCATATCAACATTTTCACATAAAGAATTTCAAAGTTTATAGGTTTGTCCTCAACTGTTCGCTTTGATATAATAATATTAAAAAAATCTGGCTCGTTTAAATCTATAGCACTCAGTCTCTAACAACCTACGTGAAAAAGCTGTAGTCATCTTCCACAATTAATATTTCATATAAAAATTTAAGAAGTTTTGATAGTTTATAATAATTTTCTCTATTTCAGTGTCGTGATGAGATCATAACAGTACTAAAAGCAACTCGTCACAGGGTGTTCCAAATGTTGGGACTAAAATTGGGATCAAGATTGGCTCATAACTTTCGTTTTTTGAATTGGAACCTTATTTTTTTTATGTTTGCATTATATTCTGCAGAGAAAAATAATGATAGTGTTCTAACATGTCAATGCGCCTAAGATGAATAATTTTTGAGTTAATTGGGTTTTTTTGATTTTATGTCGTGCGTAGAGTAAAATTCATGAAATCTGATTCATATCATCAATGATAAATAAATTCAAGTGAATTATTGGAATAAGAATAGATTATTGTTGATATGAAACAGATTTTATGAATTTGACTCGACGTACGACATAAAATCAGAAAACCCTGAATACCTCAAGAAGTATTCATTTTAGAGTTAGATTTTAGTGTTAGAACACTATCATTATTTTTCTTCGCAGAATCCAACGTAATTATAAAAAATACTGTTTCCTATTTTTGACCCAACATTTCGAACACCCTGTGACCCTGTGAGTTTTCCAAATTCTAGGAAAACATAATATTTCCGCAGTCTCTGACTTCGAAAATGTGAAAACGGTTTGTGCATAAGAGTTTTAGAAAAGAATTAACAATCATGATACGGAATAATCTTGTCTCCCTTTTTCTTCATATTTTAAAAGCATTTTGGCGAATGCAACGATTCTAATAGGAATGTATTCAGAATTGAATACTCTATAAAAATTTGAAACGAAAAAAAATTTTTAATTTTTTTTACTTTTTTTATACCTTGTTTGAGTGAAAGTGGTCAGGCGTCAAGAATATTTTAGCTCGGTAGATAATGTCGAACAATATCACAATCCCAACTAGGTATCAGATTTCAAATAGGTCCTGTTCTCCAGAAACGTCTAATAGGCCGTCGAACTTGGTACACCCTATATATATAATCTGATTTTTTCATTGAATTTCGACAGTATTTCATAAAACTTTACTCCTTCGTCGCTCGATTTCGAATTTCGCATTCGTGTTGGAATAGGAGCCCATTCTGCAACTTGTGTTAAAATATACAATTTTTTTTCCTCGTTTGAGTACATACTACATTAACGAATTATGCTTCAAACTGAAATTTTAGTAGCGTCAGTTTAGGGTGTCTATAGTGGACACCCTAAAAAAATGTTCCAACAGCTGAGATAAGAATTGCAATATTATTTTTTCCCAAAAACTCACCCCTCTAAATTGTGTAGAAACAGTTGGTTGGCTTGTCAATGGTTTTTACAGTCTTGAATCTCTTTCACTGATAATTTTCTAATTAGTACTGATGTGAGAAAAACATATTTGTTTTCTAGTATAATACTATGAAGGGTGATCCAATAGGACGGTACGAGTAGACACCGATTTAGAGCTTTTATTTGGGATTGAAATTGAGTCAAAAACGGTTATAAACATATTATTATATGTTTATTATGGATATAATATTCATGATTTTATCCATATCCTCGACCTCGAATGACATCATCGTCTTAAATAATATGACATAGTTATGAATCCTGAATATGAATGTAATTCTTTGGAATACGAATTAACCCAAATAAACTAAAAGATTGAGTGTGGTGGACCTATTAGAAATGACTGCAAAAACATGGTAAGAATACCCCTAGAAGAAGTGTCGGATAATATGTTCAATATTCATAGTATTATGATGAAGCATCTTGATTCAGTCAAGGTATGAAGAATTTCCAAAAATTCAAAAGTTCATGCAATGCAAACTATGATAAAACAATAATAGAATGCCACAAAGATTTGTTATAATTTCTATTCCCAAACAAATTCTGAGGAATGAAAAATATATCCAAAACAAGTGGTAGAAATTCATTATACTGCAGCAAGCCTTAAAATTATTGGTGAAAGCACAACTCGAGAAAGATAATTCACAAAATCACTTGACATCAAACTTACACGACTAGTCTTGGTTAAATTGGATCCCATTCATTCCAGCTCTACCAGAGCCTCCTATCCATTGAAAGAAACGTAACCTTGCGGTGAAACAGAAGAACACCGAAGCAGACCGGCGATAGAGGTGGTTATTTTTAACCTAAAGTCAGGAACTGTAATGAACTGGCGTTATCACAACGCAATTTACAACCCCCAAAAGGCACAGGTCTCTCATTAAAATGTATCGCACATAAATATACTGTAGCACAACAGAAATGTCACCTTCCCCTGCACGAATAAAACCGGTCCCTTCCGGATTAAATAAGTTTGTTTAGTGACCTCAGGAATTGAATTTGGTGTTTGTTCTTGTCGTGAAAGTTTTATGAGGCATTGAGAAAATCATCCACTTCTCACGAGTTTGTTACGTAAAAGTTTGTGATATTCAAACGCGAACTGGTGAACACTTAAGGGTTGGTTCGTCTTTGGCAGAGCTCACACTTCAGAATGCTGTCATCCAACTGGAAAATGTTATGCAGAAACTGTTCGCACAAAGTGTACCTCTCGCTCACCTTCACCTTTTCGCTACAACCTTGTCCTCGCACCCTCTTTCAAGGCCTGCTCGAAGGCAACAGACGACGCGAATGTTGTGGGGTGTTCAACCCCTTTTTGGAGAGGCGCCAGCTGAGCGTGCGCATGGACTTTGGCCGTACGAAACACATCATAGTGCCTCGATGCAAATAGTTTTTCAGGTTTGTTTTTTGCCGTTTCGGTATTCGCTAGTGTTTGAATTATATCGAAATGGTTTTTTTTACGTCTGCGTTTCTTGTAGTCTGAATACTGGTGAATGTGGTGGAGTCGGCGGACTGTATAATTAAAATAGCGGTGTTCATAGCGACGTCTCTTCCTCTTATACGAGCACAGCTGTTCTGGATATTCACGGTTAAATTGGAGCCTTATTCGAAGAATTCAGGAAGTATGCTGAGGACATATTTCATGGCATTTTAAAACATTAGAAATACAGATAGACCTTTCGGTGAACACATGTCATAATTTGTCAATCTCCCCCGAGTCGTATAAACTGCTTGAACCGAAATATATTAAAGCGGTAATTGCTCAGAAAGAAATGGTTGAAAGATTTATATGTTGACGATGGTTTTGAGAGGAGGGCCTTTTATTTATTTTATTTGTCACAGGTTACCGCTTTTGATGCCATCTCGGTGAGATCAAACCAAAATAAGATACTATATACATATAAAATATACGGGGTGTTTCAAAATAAAAGGTTCCGTAAATTAGGGATCTTAATCCTCAGATGATTTCATGATATAAAGTTCATATGAACTATGGGTCTCTGACGCACTGTTTCTGAGATACAAGGTGTTGAAATTGAAAAAAAAATTGGTTGTATGAAATTATTTTTTACACCGTTCACGATCTCATTTTGTGCATAGGCACGTTATGAGTACGTATTAAGACACATTTTTTCCGATACGAAACTATGTTCAATATTCACCAGTGGAGTCCGTACAGACTTCTGTTCGAACAAATTCGGTGGAAAAATTGGGAGGCTAATGATTTTTTTTCAAATTTTAAATTATTTTCGGAATCACCACATATTTAACAGTAACAACCGTCCCTTGAGTTTTTTACCTGCGACGAATACTTTCTGAGAAAAAAAAATTAAATGCAATTTCATCTAGGAAAATTACGGAATTCTTTGATTACTTCCAAAATCATCTGGACACATATTAAGGACAAAAGTGTCTCAAGGCGTACTCATAACGTGCTAGAACGCGAAAAAAAGAGATCGTGTACGGTGTAGAAAATAATTTCATAAAACCATTTTTTTTTAATTTCAACACCCTGTATCTCAGAGACCCACAGTTCATAGGAACTTAATATCATGAAATCATCTGAGGATTCAGATCCCGAATTTACGGAACCTTAATTTGGAACCCCCCTTCTGATTGAGAGGGCAAAATTAATACAATACATATTGAAACACAGAAGTAGCTTGTTGAGGGAAGTACAACGGGATACCATAGAGTCCTGCGTATGATTCAAGAGGAAAGGAAAAAACCTCAACAGAAAAAACTCTTACCTCGTCCTCGAAGATAATAAATATCAGAGGATCTAGGAGAACATCTTCATGTTATACTTCTAGAGACAGAGAAAAACAGATTCTTCACCAATCTACCCATAATCCTCAATCTGAAATGAATAAAGATAAAAGCAGGGAAAAACAATTATTTAGAATAAAATAAATTATTTCCAAATTAACCACCCAATACAGAAATGCACTCGTTACTTCATGTATAGCCTCGAAACCATCTTGAAATTCATACATGTGACAACTATTTATAAGAAGTTCTATTATCTCCTCAACTTCCCCACACTCACAACTAGGACTCTCAACCGAATTCCATCGGAAGAGCATGCTGTTGCATCGTCCATGGCCTGTTCTAAAACGGTTTAGAACAATGATATGCTCCTGGGAAGGTCAAAACCAGGACCTCTGATGAAAGGATCAGTAATAAGATCTTTGGTAAAAAAATTGCATTCATTCGATTCAGATTGCCAAATTTTCTTGTCGCTCCTATTCATATCGTTAAGAAAATTTGACCAAAATGATTTACGTGACTTCAATCTGGAGAACTCATTATCTGTACTATAGGAGAAGAGTATGAGATATGAATTTGGAACGGAATTAAATTTGTTCCAAGAATTCAAAGTTGTTGTTTCTCTGCGAATAAGGGGCGGGCAATATTTGAGAGGACTGGTAACCAAGGAATAGGTGTAGATCTGATAGTGACAGTGATAATCCTCATAGAAAAATTTAGTTGGCATCAATTTAACATTACATAAACACTGTTCAACCAAACAGGGCAACAATATTCATCAGCAGAAAAAAACCATACGAAGTGTTGTAGTATCAGCGTCCCATGAAGTACCAGCTAGTTTCTGAAGTATGTTATTCCGATTTTAACTTTCAAACGACGATCCTCTAAATGGGCATTGAAATTTAGAGAAGAATCTTGAATGTAATGAAATCTGAAGAATTTGCTGATACGATAAAGACTGATAAAATGAAATATAATGGAGGCGTTTAACCATTCCAATATTTATTGTATTACGTCGATAGAATTTTCTTCCGAATAATCACGAACTCATGAATCAGTCTGCAACTGATTCGGCGTCTGCCCTATCTTATCGAGGACGCAATGCTTTTCGGGTTCCTTCTACTTGCCGCAAAATATGTGGAAACCAGACTTTAAAACAATCGGCCGGAACAAGGGAAAATGAATGCAACTGCAAACCTTTGGCAGGTTTCCCGCCACGATTACAGGGATAACGCGTAGCAACGTCTCTTAGTGAATGTTCGGTGACCTATTTTCCGAATGTGAAAGCAGCGTCCGGAAGAAAAACAGGAAAATTCGGCGAAAGCCGTGATAAATTCGAAACTATTGTCGTTGTGCCTTTTTTCGAGGTCTCCCGAAATAGATTTGTCAGGGAAACGCTGTTTTGCAGATTTGTTGTGAGAAATGAGGGAGGGGGGAGGTGAATGAGCGGAAAAACTGTTTCGTAACTGGAAATTTCCTTGAATATGGACCACGAGGGTGTGCCTGGGTGTTATGAGAATAAACTTTTGCGATTTTCGTAATATAACTGGATTGGGAGTTTTTTCTTCCTGGAATGGATACTGAATTTGATGAGACTGAAGTATATCAAAGATTCTTCTTGCTGCAACGATTCATTTCAGATCGAAAATTCAAAAGTTATTGCATCATTTAATTTTCATTTTAACGGTTTTCTAACTTTCACCAATGTTTTCTAGATTTATTCATCGGAGTTCATCTTTCTGAATCGTCACATATTCAAGAAATGCATGTTAACCGTAGCTAAGGAATGTTACACATTCCAAAATCAACTTGATTCTTTAGGAAACACAAAGTCTTTCCTTAGGCCACCAGAAATCTGAACTGAAACTAGGCTTTTACGATCAAAAGAGGTAGCAACACACCATGTTTCAGGAATATTTTCCGTTCTAGGTCTCTTGACGAGAAATCAACACAATATCATGAATGTATTTGCTCTTTGTCTTTCGGAATTTCTTCAATTGAAATTTAAAACTTTTAATTTTTCTCAGTAAATTAATAATGCTTTTTGACAGAGAGGGTCTTCATCCCTCTAATGAATCTTTCATGCAGCCAAGATCACTACAGCAAGCTCATAGATTTCTCGAAGATGAATCAGTTTTCGCTCTAGAATTGCCACATTGACAAAAAAAATTCAAATTGTGAAATGCAGAAATTTTTTTTCTGAAAACTGAAAGACTATCAAATATTCTGCAAGATTTAATTATTTAATTATGATTTAAACTGCTCACAATGTCTAAACGCGGTTACTGTGAATCTTAAGTATTCTTTAACGTATTTTCTGAAATTGATAATGTACCTACAAGTTTCAAGATCGGTTAGATATATGAGACCGACTTAACTCATTCGTATCTCCATTAATTTAGAAGTATATACATTATTATTACTTCCTTTTTTCGAAAATTTATCTTTGAAACGAAAAATATTGCACCACCTCGTGTATGTATACATGGGAGTCTAAATTATTCATGAGTCTACTAGATGTTCTTCGTTTAAGTCAAGCCATGATATCCTCATATCTCCTCGAGGACAAGAATGAAATCATCAAAAGTTTTTGTCAACGAATTCTCGAAGAATGAACTCAGATATATCGTACTCATGGAAATATCCGCCAGTTCCTTCGAACATCATGGAAAGAGACTGTCCGACACAATCAGTAAAACAAGCATTTTGGCATGCATAGCATAAAATTATCGTCCGTCTTCGTTCAAGATTTTGGCATCTCCGAATTCAAGAGCAGAGAGCAGTGAAATCTGTCTGCCTCAAATAGATAATGAAACATCAGACTTCCTCGTTAAGCATTTAACGTTCAGACAGCTCCGTTGTACTGATAAGAGTTGTGCAAAGGCTCTCAGCTTTTTATGACAGTCGTCGTAAAGTGAGACAATTATTTTCTCGGCTTTCATAAAACTCCAAATAGAGGAAGTTGTCTTTCAGGAGACTATACTATTTCTCAGAACATGCAAGTTTGCTACATCCCCTTGGATAAGGTAGAAATGGAGGATTTACATTCCAAGTTGGGACAAGAATGGTTCACATGGTGCGAAAAATGAACCTGCAATTTTTTATGCCTGTGAGTCTATCAGGAAATATGTTGATTTCATCAAGTTTCTAAGGACTTGAGGTCAATGCAAGAAAAAGCCAACATAAATTGAAAAATAATTTTTTTTGTCTATTTCAGTATCGTAATGAGTTCATTACAGTACTAAAAGTAGTGCTGTAATGAAAATCATTACAGCATTGTTTTCAGTTATATTTTTCATTTTGTGGTTGTCAGTACTGACCTCAGATCCTCTCAATTTTCAAATCAAATCAATTCAAATTTCGTAAGTCACATCAACTACCAAGATACAATACAAAAGTCACTAGCACCTGTTCTGATTTGAATTTCGAGAGTATTTCACAGATCTTGTCTGAAATAGAGAAAATATCGTGTAATACTTGCTGCAGAAGGCAATTCCAACACTCATGCTTCCGAAAACTCGCTCCTTCGTCGCTTGTTTTTGAATTTCGCATTCGTGCTTGAATAGGAGCTCATTCTGCAACTTGTTTTAGAATATACTATTCTCTATTTCAGTATCGTAATGAGTTCATTACAATACTAAAAGTTGTGTTGTAATGAAACTCATTACAGCATTGTTTTCAGTTATATGTTTCGTTTTGTTGTTGTCAGTACTGACCACCGCTCCACCCAATTTTCGAATCAAATCAATTCAAATTTCGTTAGTGACACCAACTGCCAAGATACAATACAAAAATGACTAATCTGAATTTTTATTTGAATTTCGAGAGTTGTCCACAAAACATTACTGAAATAGAGAAAATATCGTCTAAAACTCGTTGCAGAAGGCAATTCCAACACTCATGCTATCGAAAACTCGCTCCTTCGTTGCTCGTTTTCGAACTTCGCATTCGTGTTGGAATAGGAGCTCATTCTTCAACTTGTTTTAGAATATACTATTAATGCTCTCAACGCTGACTACTATCTCTATGGGAATATTTTGAGTTTTCATCATCCTGAAAATGAGTTAAAATTTTTCGATTGTATCTTTCTCGGACATCCTGGTATTCAATACTCTTTCATTAATTTATAAACAGAGTATTCTTCGGACTTAAATTGCCTCAGAACAATTTATTATTGGGTCCATATTATTGTTGTTGATCTATCTAATTTGAAATTCCATGTTAATTTTTGGTTGTTTGTAGTCTAGAGAGGGCCCAATAAAGGAATAAAACGTTGGCAAAAGAACAACTGTAGTATCGAGAGATGGAATTTGTGTTTGTAGAATATTCACCACATTAATGAAAACATATATTCCGAAAACCACTTCATTTGATAAAATAATCTGCGAGATATATTCGAAAATTACATTTTTTCAATGGATCTTCAACACTGTGTATCTTTTCAATAGAGCCAAATCAAAAAAAAAAAAAATGGTAAAGAAAAAAAGTGTTGCTTTTCACCTCAGGAATGTATAGTTAAAATATACTAACTGACAAAGAAACTGCGAAACTCAGAAGGAGCTGATTAAATCTTAAATTTTTTTTGGTAAAACAATGATAGTATAGCAAATGAGGTAATGATTAAAATTTGTAGAAAAAACTATCTATAAAATGGTCTATTGCTTCTCGAGGGATGATATAGCAAGCTACCTGTACTTCATGTCTCAGAGCTGCCAACATCAATGGGAGCTGGACTAAATTTCCAAGCCTACTACCCATGATGTCCCCAACATGCTCTACGGGAGAAAGATCGGGGGATCTTTCGCATGGGTCGCTTCAAAAAAGTTTAAATTGACTTTGGCAACATGAGGTCTATCATTATCTTGCTGAAATATTTGATTCGAGCCGGTTAAGGCAAGGGAGAACATATGGCTCCACTATTTCTTGAAGGTAACGCAGCGCTGTTATGTTACCTCGAATACTGCCGTCATGTGCACCCAAGGAGAATCGAGATTCATCAGAAAAAACGACCTGATGCCATTCCACATTCCAATGTTGTCGTTCTCTGCCTAACCACTCATCAGCCAAACATCGAGTTGTCTCAAATCGGTCTCTAATGGCTATAAGTCTTAGACGTCGATCTTGAACTTCATTTGTGCCTCTTTGACGTTCAGTGCCTACTGTTCTTCGAGTTTAGGCATAAATCGATTTCAAGCGAATAACCGGTAAATATCGCAGTTATTGTTGGTTATGCCCTTGGTTATAGCCCTCACCCATTCTCTTGAATGGTCTGAATGACCAGAAGCGCTTGAATGCAGTTGGTAATTACCAATGATAACCGGTTATTCGCTTGAAATCGATCATTATCAAACCACGCTTGACAACATCTAATAACAGTAGTTGGATTCCTGTTCCCGTAGTCCCATAATTCGGTCTCCTTCAAATTCACTTAGCTGGCGATAAATTAATGAATAGGTTGAGAGTTTCACGACCATATATACTTATATTGAGAGGCTTCCGGACTTATTGGCAGTTTTATATTAAGAATTATTTCACCCAACGTTTCGCCTACATCTGCGGCAAACATGGTCTTAGATTGTAACCCGACCGTTGTGTTATTGACCGCTCTGTGTCAGGGTTTAATCCTGATTGATCAGGATTTTTTATTGCATATTTTCAAGAATAACCAGATTGGTTATTTCGATGAACCACTATGCGAACCGGATTCCCACACACATTTCAGGCAAACCAACACGTCCAAACTCCACATAATTCCGCTTCTATCGGGGAACAATCCCACGTCCCAGCTGCAGCATAATATTTCTCCGACGCTTGCATTCACATCGCCTAAAACCGGCGCATTTCGGCTTTATTTATGTCCGAGACAGGCATTGTAAATATTCATACCGGAGGGCTGGATTAATAGCAATTAGCGATGACCACAGTGTGTGTCCTGCCGCGGAACGAAGGGTCGCACCCTTTATGTCGATTCGGAGAAGAACCAAAGCACCCCAAACACACAGAAATCAGCTCTGCGCCAAGCGAAGTTGCAGGCGGACGTTTGCCGGTTCGGATGCTTATCTGCGACACGAAAAAGTGGGAGATCTGCATAGGGGAGGAATTTTGCTATGGGAACATGGATCAGAACACCATCTGGCTGATCGTCAACAAGTGGCAGCACGTTCGTTGGTTTTAAAAGTGGATCATGGATTTCTTCACACGAACTCGTTCTACGACAAATGTTGATTTGTAATTTCGCAAAAAGTAAACTAGCTTTATTCGGTTATTTCAAAGTAATTCAATTATTGTATGAGTAGTTGTCTCATTTATAAATTTCAAGAAGGTTTCGAGGCTACACATGAAGTATCGAATGCATTTCTGAAAGAGGTGGTTAACTTGAAAACAATTTAATTTATTAGAAATAATTAATTTTTACTGTTTTCGTAGTTTTTAATTTCAAATTAAGAATTTCGGGTAGACTGCTGAAGACTTTATTTTTCTCTATCTGAAGAAGAATCTTATAATGATGTCCTTCAAGATCAGGAGTTATTTGAATTTGAAATCAATTGTGAACAAAATCAAACCATATTTTCACTGCAAATGCGTTTCTAAGTATATTTATATATATTTTTTTCAGAAGGAACAAGTGTATGACAGTTGACAAACATAGATATTTTAATTTTTTGCGGCCCTGTTTACCACACCATTTCCAAGTGTAATTCAGAAACCGTCAAGTGTATTTCAGATATATCATTTCAATTTTAGAAAGCGTCAATTGAATTTTAGATAAGTCAGTTGAATTTCAGAAAAAATCAAATGTATTCCGGATCACTCAATTGAATTTCATTTGATACAAGTGATGTTTTCTGAATGTCAATTGACGATTTCTGAATTACAATTGGAAGTGTAGAACAAGTAAATAGAATTACTCGAGAAAGATGACGTCAAAATTATTAATGTTATCGGTTGTTAGCAGAAAGAGGCAGATTTATTGCAAAATGTCAAACCTCATCATTACATCCTAGCTTTTGGACAGCTCCACACTCAAAATCTTAATGATAGATTTGTCTTGCAAGGGTCCCGATAAAGATGTAAGTTAAGTATGCCGAATTTCGAAACAATTTTCGTTATTTATTAGTTATGTCAGAATTATATCACGTTGAATAAATTATCAGAAACATCATCAATTATCTCTTCTTTTTTTGTTACTCACTCTGTGTTAAGAATCCTTACCTGTAAATAAAAAACAAAGATTAAAATTTGAAATACGATGAATGAATCGATGAATATTTAGAAGGCTTACTGCTCCAAGTATCAATAGAACAAGTAAGTAATCCCTAGGACTCATGGGAGAATTTTTGGAACTCTAACACATCATAAACTCGTAATATTAGTTTCTTTATTTCAGTATCTTAATGAGTTTTAGTAAAACAATACCAAAAGTAGTACTGTAATGAAACTCATTATAGCATTGTTTTCAGTTATATTTTTCGTTTTGTGGTTGTCAGTACTGACCTCCGATCCTCTCAGTTCTCAAATCAATTCAAATTCCGTAATCTGCCAAATTTCGTAAGTCACACCAACTGCCAAGATACAATACAAAAATATTTCACAAAACTTGACTGAAATGAAGAAAATATCGTCTAATACTAGTTGCAGAAGGCAATTCCAACACTCATGCTTTCGAAAACTCGCTCTTTCGTCGCTCGTTTCCTAATTTCGTATTCGTGTTGGAATAGGAGCTCATTCTGCAACTTGTTTAAGAATATACTATTCTTTGTTTTTCTAGATTCTTTCATAAGACACCTGAAAAATGAGTGAGAATAACCTTCTTTTCATCGTTTCTTTCCTCGATGAATTCATATTTTATCTAAATTTTATAAAAAATTTTCGGGAAATTCTAATGAATATTTCTTTTTCCACCTTATAGATACATTCAAAACAATTTTCATCCTTCATGATGATTATTAAATTTTTTCACCGTCAGGATATTAAGGGAATTCTGATTTATTAAAAGAAAAAGTAGAAAAAAAATTAATTTTTAACCGAATCGATAGAACAAAAAAAAATCTAACTATTCCCGAATAATCGCAAGTAAAATGCGACGAACAGATGAAATGAATTCGTCAATATCGAGTACGGTATTTCGTTCACTCGGATGTAATTGGTTTTTGGTTTTACGAAAACCCCATCAAGAATAACAGCAGTGCTATAATTAAAGCCGATACCGAGTAATGACCGAATCTGAAAGTATTATATGCTTTCATTTCGATTAAAACAGACAATAGACCTAATTAAACGCAGAAAGTGCACTGACAACGAAATGGCGAATGCGCCGGTCTTATATTATCTGGGGTCGTTCCTCCTAATCTCCTGTAATTTATATTCAGGAGGATGATTTCCAAGTAAAAATGAACTTTACGATTCGAGCGAGGATCAAGAAGTAGAATTTCAAATTGAATATCACGGTACATATGGAATTATTGAATATTTTTTAAATTCGATTCCAAGAACATCTCTTGTCGAATTGAAATTCAATAAATAGGAATATCTACCGATGATGAAAGGATACCTATAGGAGATTAATTTCATCAGGGTGGGAATGAAATCCTGTTTCGATTGACCTGCTTTCATTTTTCAGAAAAAAAAAGATTCCAAATCGAATCGAACGATGCAATCAACCATGAACCTCTACGTTACACAGCGAAAACAAAAGAGCACGACCAGCTCATATGAGGCAATTAGCGTACAATCCGATTAATAAAAGCTGCCTTCTGCTGCGCGCAGTACGTCCAATTAAATGAAAATTGGGAAAAATATATGACGCCAACGAACAAAACAAAACCATGCAAAAAAACTTAATGGTAGTTTCATTGCTAACTCGTGTGGCGTGAAGCACCCCGTAATTTTAGCATCATTATGTTTTTGCCTGAATAGTATAGGGGAATAGAATAGTAGTTGAATAGAGTTTAATTGAATATTGCCGACATTATTTCATTCATAAAGAACTATGCAAAATAGAAATATAAGGCGAAGTTCTTTTAGATATTTATGTGTTTTGGAATAGTTGTTTATGATACAAGCGCAGAAGGCATTGATATTCGTTTAAAATTCTTTGATAAGTTCCTGAACATTATTAATGTCGAAGAAGATCTGAAACTAGGGAAGGAAATTTAATGCAATATATCAATTTTTACTGATGATATGAAAAAAAAAATGTGATTTTATTATATGTAACGCGAATTTTCGAATTATTTAATGCAAGTTACGTTTTATTATGTGATGGGGGTATATCTTTGCATAATTTCTTGATAACGAAAGTAGGTATATCAATGAAGACTTTTCTAATCTTTGGCTGAATATTTGGAAGGTATGAGAGAAATTGAATTATGTACGTCTTATACCGAATATTTCCCTCCTGTCAAAAACTTCATATGAATAGAATGCAATTATCGAAAATTACAGCAAATATTTCCCTCCTGTCAAAAACTTCATGTAAGTAGAATGCAATTATCGAAAATTACAGCGGTAATTGCATTGTAGGAAGCGAAAGATCCCCGCGATAATTGCACTGTTCGTATTCATAGCAATTTCATTGTACGTCACTTTGACAAGTTTCACTTAAGTAGAAATTCAATAAAAATGTCTCGTTTTGGTCGTGAATCATTACAAGATATCGAAGGAAAAGTGATTGAAAACGAACCAATTAATACAAGAAAAAATAGAAAATACGTCTGGGATCAGTTAGTTCATGAGCTTCTGTTGTGAGAAAAACTACATTTTGAATGAAACAACACCAATTGATCTTTTAGCAGATCTACAAAAGAGAAAGGAGAGTGCAGTTTTTCTCAAGTACGATGAATTTCAAAATATGGTTCGTGGTCGTGACGAGAACACCCCGGATGGTTTGCAGACGAAATTATTTTTTGTTTTTGCTTTTGAATTAGCTTGGCGTGGTGGTGAGTGTCACAAATGCTTAATTTCCCACTTTAAAGAAGAAGAAAATAGCGCAGTGAAAAAACAGGAAGGATTATTTACAATCCAGTGTTCACTAAGATGACGCAAGGATCAGAAAAACCATGTGCTTCATTGAAATGGCTGATAAGAAATAAAATCAATCCTGATCTGTGCCCAATTCAACTGTACAAAAAATTCCTAGAACGGAGGGTTCGAATAAAAACAGAACGACTCTTTCTCACTGCAAATCCCGCTTGGAAGTTGAACAGAAATTGGTATAAAGATATTCCTGCTGGACGTAATACAGTGAGCAAATGGACTTCCAACAAGCAAAAGCTGTTGGTTTAAATACAGAGAATATCAAAATAACAAATCATTCGTTACGAGCATCAGCCGTCTCCACACTCGCAAAAAAGGGGATGGGCGAGCAGCAACTGATAAAAATCACGGGACATTCAAATTCTAAATCAATAACGCCATATCTTCAACTGGATGATGATCACCATGAAGAAATAGTAAAAAAAATGCGTGGTGATGACGTAACATAGGCACAGCATTCACAAACATCCCCCTCTGCTGTTAATGCACCGATAGCTGCATTGTCTAACCGGAACACGTATAATAATTGTGTAATTCAATGTAGTTCCTGCAACTTTTGTTTTAGTTCAATGGGCATACATTTTTTAACTTTAAATGAATATTTTCAATGTATTTTTACGCATGTATAAATCAATAAATACATTGAAACAAGCAAATTTCTGCGTCTCCTCTTTTTTTTTCAGTTGAAAATAGCTATTGCAAACTTAGACTCAAACGCACCTGGCATCAGCTTGACAAGTTGACAGTTCATTCGGGAAATATTCCCCTGAATCACACTCGTGCATCAAAATAACCTGATAATTCTGCATTCCAGCATGTTATCTTAGAAAAACTGCATTCGGTGTCGGGCTCTTTCTCCAAAAATGAAAATGAACTCATGCAGTTCTTAGACAACACGCTGTCATGCAAAATTATCGGTAATTTTGATGCACTTGTGCAATCACTTCCAATAATTGCATTGTAGAGAGCGAAAGATCCCTGCGATAATTGCACTGCTCGTATCCATAGCAATTTCGGGAAATATTCACCCGAATTACACTCTTGCATCAAAATGACTGATAATTCTGCATTACAGCGTGTTGTATTTGAAAAACTGCATTCGGTCATTTTCATTTTTGTAGAAAGAGCCCGACACCGAAGGTGGAAATGAACACATGCAGTTTTTAGACAACACGCTGTCATGCAACTTGTGCAATTACTTCCGAAAATATGAGGTTTTGATCATTTGGAAAACTTGGAAATACATTCCACTGTTCATCAGGAAGTGATGCTTCAGAGGATCTACTGAACTAATTATATCGGCTGAATAGTATTTTCGCTGTGAACAACTGGACATTCAGAAAAAGATAGATTAAAAAATTTCCTCGATATTTACAACAAATTGGTTTTCCCAAAAACTTCTATGCATTCAGTTTAAGAAATCTTAAAATTTTTCTACAAAATTTCACATTCTGTAAAGCGTATTCTGAAACCGCCTTACAAAATTGTCAACCATGATGGTGACATAAAATGAAATATTGTCGATAGTTCCCCAGTCTGCTTAGTCGATTAAAGTATGTTCTCATACTGAACATTACACCCAATTGAAAAATAACCCTCATAAATCTTTCTACGTGCTGACTACAATTCCGAAATAAGGGTCTACGTTAAATGGTCTCGAAACCTTGAAATATAACAGAGTGAATTCTGGTAGCAGACCAACACACGCTAGTATAAATCTGATTGTAGTGGCTGAAAGTTCAGTTCCACAACTCCCGCAGCAAAGCTGAAGGGTAAATCGAGTGGAAAACTCCCAGGAAGGGCAAGATAGGCCAACACAGGCTTGTAAGTCAGGGTATGGCTTTTTGTGGTGACCGCCGTGGCCCTCAAATTGGACTATCTGTTAAATGACACTGACTGAATTCGGTAGATGAACAATATCAGCGATCTTATTTATGTGGTGCCATTCTGGGGGTAAAGATTATCCATCATCCGTATCAACGACAGAAAAATGATGATGATAGTTAATACCGCCAACTTATTTATGACACGATGAGGAAAAGATAGAATCGCTTGTAGATTTCTTTTTAGTCAATAAGAATATCAACAACTTCAATTTTAGAAGTATCATCCATCGAACAGGTTATTCTGTTGAGAGTTTTTTGTTCAGAATGAATCTCATGAATGTTATCGAAAATTGGCTATCAACGATTCCATGTGTAGCAGCAATATCGGTAGATGAATCGATACTCATGCCTGTATTCATGAAAAAATTCTCCTTCATCATTGTCATGAACTTTCGGAGTAATTGGGATGCAAATATTTCATACAGTTTACGAGTAGGTGACCTATGGAATTCGGCCCCGTAAATCAAAAGGATCACGCACAAATATGGGCAGATAGCGAATCTAATTAGGAAAATGGAAAATTAGTTCGTGACAACGCACTTTCCATGAAATTTGGAAGGGATACAGCATGTACTGGAAAACAAAGATAAAACGCCTAAATTAGGTCAGAATGTAGATCGGGGACTACGATACGGATTTTCTGACGTATTTGCCGAGAGATATACAGCTTCCACCTCTGCATATACGAAGTTCCGTAACTAGATTCTGCTCGGCCGTGAGCCCACTGTTGATTCAGTGAAAAACATGATTCGTATGTGTTTTATGAAGATTTTATTCGCTCGTTTGAATTTCACATGAGGAAAGTTCAGAATGGGGCGGAAAATCGAGACCTGAGAGGCTTGGTGAATGGAAAATCTGCAACAATGGAAAATGTTCCTATCCTACGGAATTTTGAGGAAAATTTTTTCCAGAAAAAAATGATAAATCATACGAGAAAAACTTGCTACTGTTGCTTTTTCTAATGACGGGTTGAAAAATATTTCTCCCTCCAAGAGAAGGGTTGCATATTTTTTATGATTTTTGTTTGGCCAAAATATTGATGTTATACTAATTTTTTCTTGTGCATAACGTCAGTTCTTCCAACTCATTGTTTAAATATGTATTTATTTTACTAACAAGCTCAGGAGCTATGTCATATCAAAAAATTTTGTCCACATTGGCAAAGAAACTACAGTCTTGAACAGAAACACATCAAGCTACATGAAATTCACGAAGATTTTGAACGAGAACAAAATAAAATCTAGAAAAATAACAAACATAGATATTTACGGCATTATTTGGGGTTAATCATTGTGGTTATAGATATCGCTACAAGTGAGATGAATCTTTCCAGGACACAGATAAAATCTTGCTATTTTCTTCTTACAGAGCTCAAATTGTAACCTGATGAAAATTTACACTTTTTGTTCGAAAACAGTTGGCCGTTTTCGCGAATGCATCTCTGTGCAAGTTTGGGGACTTTGAAAAATATCGAGCAAAAATCAAACATAACATTACATGAAGTCGATGATATTTCTCAAATACGATATAATACGCGAATAAATTTCAGACATAACATGCATGTAGATGCATAACATTAAAAAACTTAGAACCTTTCAAAATCCTTTATGATTCTTTAAATTATCACATGTCATGTTTGATACTTTTGGCATCTTTGAAAATATAAATTAGTGGTCGGTCGTCGGGACAGTTAAATTCAAATCACGATTGTTTGATATATTATGTCTAGTTACAATCCGAAATCGTTGTACGCATTGTCGTGCATCAAGACTTTACAAGCTCTTGAAGATCCTTTAGATGAGTTGCAAAGGTCCTTTGTCGACAAAATTTTAGAAAATTAAATTTACATTTTTTGTTCGAAAACAGTTGGCCGTTTTCGCGAATGCATCTCTGTGCAAGTTTGGGGACTTTGAAAAATATCGAGCAAAAATCAAACATAACATAACATGAAGTCGATGATATTTCTCAAATACGATATAATACGCGAATAAATTTCAGACATGACAAGCATGTAGATGCATAACATTAAAAAACTTAGAACCTTTCAAAATCCTTTATGATTCTTTAAATTTTCACATGTCATGTTTAATACTTTTGGCATCTTTGAAAATATGAATTAGTGGTCGGTCGACGGGACAGTTAAATTCAAATCACGATTGTTATGTCTAGTTACAATCCGAAATCGTTGTACGCGTTGTCGTGCATCAAGGCTTTACAATCTTTTGAAGATCGTTTAGATGAGTTGCAAGGGGTCATTCGTCGTGAAGCCTATGAAGACTTGATGTACATTATAGTTTGAATACAGTTGACAAATTTAATTTTGCTTGGGGAATCCATAAATCGTCGCTCAGATGTGAAAACCATGTATCTCAAAAAAGCACAATTTTCAGGAAATGAAGAAAACTTCTCATATCTTAATCAATTATTTGTTTTAGTTTAAATTCTGATGAGTGTGACTCATTGCTGCGCAAACTCTCTTTCACAAAATCGAAGTTTTGGAATCGATGAAAAATGAATTAATAGTCAGAATCATATTCGTATCTCAAAATCAGTGAATTTTGAGATACGAGGTTTTCACATCTGGGCGACGAAATGCCATTTAAACTTGGAGATGCAAAAGTTGATTGGAGACAAGGATCGTTTTGGACCCAAAAATGGACGTTTCAAACGACTGCATGGTTCTACAAATACACCAACTTGTGGACGTCTGAATTGTTGCAGAATTGCCATTTACTCACGTTGCGGTATTTTCATGAATGTGGTAATCATACTATTTGTGTAGAGTGCTATCAAAAGAGTACTAAATCCGAGGAATACTTTAGGACGGTGTACAAGCCAACGATTGTAGTGAAATTTGCCATTCAAAATTATGGTGTGAACGATTTGAACAATAGGTTTGTAACGTATTTCTCTGACATACCTTGTGCTCTTCCAAGAGTTGGTCGTTTTTGAGAAGATGAAATTTTGTACAAATAACAATAAAAATATAGAATATTGTACATCTTTATAATGATAATAAATATCTAGTGGAATGTGAGACGGCTTTAGTTTCAATTTGACCATGTCCTTGATACAACAGTCTTGAATTAAGCCGACAATTTGCGATTGTGAATTTCAATCTGAAGTTTTCAGACTTTTGAGGCATCATTTAAGACACCAAGACCTACCTGAAAAACCTTCATTTTCTTTTGCACGAATTGGGCCATATTTTGGCTTGAATGTAGTGCTCTACCATCAAGTTACTTCCGAGTAATTCCTTGAGATGGGTTAAGTCATAGCGTCACATAAATCATCGATGTCGTCATATAAAACGATCCGGTCATGACTCTTCCGCCAGCATCCTCTCTATCCCAACCGCAGACACGAAAACCGCACTCTGTTCGGGAAGTGAGGACCTCCGAATCCGCCCTGCGTCGTTTATTTTGGCGCCAAGCGTCTCGGAGTGACTCGGCGCCAAAGTTCATCGTCGTCGACGAGGCCTGAATACATATCATAATTCAGCGCCCTCCGGAGGGACGCTGCGCTGATACCTCTAATTGATTTGTAGAGGATCACCAGCGCCGATTGATTCCAGATCTGGGCGCCTTGGTGCGTCGTGACGCCTTTAATGACTGCGGAGATACTTTATCGCTTTCCTGTTGTTTGTTTTCGATCTTGGCAATGGAGGTCTCCTGCGTGTGATGGGTTCCGTCATGAATACATTATTCTGGTCGAGAGTAGATGTCTCGTTATCAGTTTGAAGTGTACAGGGTGGGCATATTTCGATGTTTTAGCACTACAACTTTTGAACCAGAGGAGATAGATAAAAGATAAAAACTGATATCCCATTCTCGATCTCTTTTTCGGAGAAACTAACAAGAATTGTATTCATTTTTAGAAACCTTCTTTTGTTCTCGAGTTATGAGCGAAAATTGGAAAAATGGTGATATCGGAAAAAATTTATATCTCCGCTAATACTGATGATAGAACTGTGAATTAAAACATTCTACAGGCTTTTTGTCACGTAGAATCCAGTGGCATGCTCTTCTTTTTTGCAGCATGCTTAATCACGAAGCTGTGACCCAAAGTTATGTTTTTTTAAAAGGAAACAATATATTTCTGTGCATTTTCTGAAAGTAGTATAGAAATTGGTCAAAAACCTATTTTCATGAGAGTCTCAATAATTTCTATAGTTTCAACTGTTGCTGAGCACAGAAAAATGAAGCCTTCTATAACAAGAGCTAGAAAAAAATTGTGGTAATTATACGATACTAAATTTTTCTGTGCTTATCATCAACTGAAACCATAGAAAGTATTGAGATTCAGATGAATATAGGTTCTTGACCAATTTCTATACTCATATTGATTTATTGATACGAACCATACGATGTTATATATTTTTGGAATCAGAAAAAATGAAGCTTTCAGAAAATGGCACAGTAATCGAGTGTTTCTATTCAAAAAAACATAACTTTCGGTCATAGCTTCGTAATTAAAAATGCTGCGAAAAAGACGAGCATGCCACTGGATTCTACTCGAAAAAGTGCCTGTATAATGTCTTGATTTCAGAGCTCTATCATCAGTATTAGCCGAGATATAATTTTTTTCTGATATCACCATTTTTCCAATTTTCGCATATAACTCGAAAAGAAGGTAGCCAAAATTGAATACTACTCTTGTTAGTTTCTCCGAAAAAGAGATCGAGAATGGGGTATCAGTTTTTGTCTCCTCTGGTTCAAAAGTTGTACTGCTAAAACATCGAAATATGCCCACCCTGTACAGGGTGGGCAAAATTGATGATACATGAACTATAACTTTTTAACCGAACGAGATAGAGGAAAATGAATGGCACATTACCGTCGTCTCTTTCACTGAAACTAATAATGTCATCAACTGCATTCTTATATCTTCTTTTGTTTTCGAGTTATAGGCCAAAATTGAAATTTGGGCGATTTCATTTTTGGTCATTATCTCCGTTTCTGTTTGTGATAGAATGTTGAAATTAAAACCTTATACAGACACTTTTTTTCGTAGCATTCCAGTAGCGTACTACTTTCCCAAGAGTTTTCCTTGCTGAGCTGTAACATGAAGTTGTGTTTTTTCTTATGGAAACAATAATTTATTATGACTCAGTAAGAATCATCATTTGTTTCCGTATCAAAAAAATTTTTCATATAATACAAGGTGGGCCACAGATTAATCTTCTGACACCAAATAGAAATTGTTCAGTATAATCTTGAACAAAATTGCAAAACCTAATAAAGTTTCGAATCTTGAAGGGGCTTCCACCCCGATTAGAAGTGTGATCATAGACCACTCTCGAAGACAAAAGGCATCGGAAGATTACCTCTTCTAAGCATTTTCTATAAGTTACGCATGGAAATATTGGTCAGTAAGTATTTTTTCACGTGGACCACCCTGTATAATGCATATATTCTCGAATCGGAAAAAATTATGATTCTTTCTGAGTCATAATAAACTATTGTTTTCATAAGAAAGAAGACAACTTCACGTTATAGCTCAGCAAGGAAAGAAGTGCCTGTATAATGTTTTAATTTCAACATCCTATCACAAACAGAAACGGAGATAATAACCAAATTTGAATTCGCCGAAATTTCAATTTTCGCCTATAAATCGAAAACAAACGAAGATAGAGGAATGCAGTAATGTGGCATTCCATTTTCCTCTATCTCGTTATGTTGAAAAGTTGTAGTTCATCTATCACCAATTTTGCCCACCCTGTACAGCGTGTTTACATGGGGTAATCGAACTTTTCTTTCTTCAATCATATTTTCGATCAAGAATACATTTGCTTTTTTAGCTGTGGAGTAATTTTTTTTCACACGAAGCAACAATGAAGGTTTTTTTCAAAGGAATTTGGACAAAATATATCAATTTAATTTTCTATTAATACATCGCCAACGTTTCGAATATGTGATTCTTTTTCAAGGCTAAAATATAAAATATAAACATTCATTCTGAACAAAACTAAGTAGAAAAGATCTGCAACTCACCTCGTATCTTCATGGAATCAAATTTGTTTAGTCTTACTAAAGATACGACCGTTTTGATTTTGAAAGAAAGTCATAATATTCAAATTATCTAGATCTGAAAACGCCATGAGTAATGTGTTATTGATATGATAAGAGAGAAACAGATCTGTCTACAGGTGAGTTCCGCAAGTCAGTTTGTTCAGAATAAATGTTTATATTTTATATTTTAACCTTGAAAAAGAATCACATAAGATTCGAAACGTTGGCGATGTATTAATAGGAAATTAAATTGATATATTTCGTCAAAATTCCTGTGAATATTATTCCACTATTAGAAACATAGACGTTACCAGTAATCAGTGTTTTTTCCAATTATTTAGACCAAGATATTTACGCAATTTCACATTTTTAGCACTTTACAGCTTCGAGTTTTTCGATGCTGTTTGTGAATAAAAAAAACCTGGAATCGTCTATCCTTTTCAAACTGAAATGGAATAAAAAAAAAATAACCCTGGAACACGTAAGTCCGAACTACTGAAAGAGTTTCCTGGATCGAAGACATGTCTAGCATCAAACTTTTCAATACTATCGAGGCACTTCGGGAAATGCTTTCCACGTAATGTCGATAAAACAGTTCGAATTGGAGCTGGTGGTTTCCATATGAACCCCGGTATATAATGGGAACGTGTTAGTCCTCCTGTTTTACGACTAACCATAAACTAGATAAGCGGTTCTTAGCGAAGATAACCCTATATCGATTTCGAAAATGGTTCGCTATCTCAGTGGGACTTCGAGATCGATAGCAATTATGAGTTTCAACGGAAATTGTTGGCCATTCAATTGTGCAATTGGAGTACGTGATATCAGGGAAGAATCGATATAAGATGGTCAGGAAATTGAGGGAAATTCCAATTGACCTTCTTGAGGTTGCGTCGCAAAAAAACCGTCCTCAAAATTACACCATATTTCGTTGAGTTCACCTTGGATATTTTGTTCCCCGAAAATTCTTTTGATTTCGATTCCTCCTAAATTTTCTTCACAGAAACAGACAAAAAAAAATTTGGAAGAAAACGAAGATTGAAAACATTGAAAAAAAGTTCATAGAAGTACGACCAAAACGAATTTTTGACCTGAAAAGTGCCAAAACAAATATGATTCCTTCTTTATAAAGTGTCAACCAAAGTTCTTTCTCGAATGTTGATCCGAATATCATTGGGAGTACAAGAGTTATTAAGAAAAAACTGAAAACTTCCTCATTATGTACGTTCGCGAGCCTATGATGATGGTATATTTGTGTCTTGCATTTCGACCAATTTTTTCAATGGAAGATATGTTCCACAAATGCAGACATTACCATATCTTCGAAATGGCATGCGATGATTGAAAAATAAACACAATAGAATGTTTGTTTTGGAATTCACTGGAACTAAACGAAAAACTAAGACAGTAATTGGGGCGAGATAATCTTACAGTACCTTTTGCAAACCTTTTTCAATTCCGAATAAAACAATGCGCTCTTATTTATTACACTTCTGATGATAACTTTTTCTGTAGCCGAACTTGAGAGTATAAAATAATTTTGAAATATAGAAATATCGTTATGGAAAGATGTATAAAGTATCCTAAATTGCTTGATTTTGACTATTTTAGGTACTTCTGGACTAGATAGGTGAAAACTTCCAGAGGTGTCCTGGGTTCGTTTTTCGTGAAAACACCATTAGTTAAAACCGTTTCACAATATCTGAATTTTTTTTTAATTTTGATATATTTTATTTTTTTTTGAAAAAGTGCCATAACTTTTTTATTCACGATAATATCTGAAAACGATTGAAAGGGCATTTTCACCGGAAATAACAAACCATATTGAATTTTTTTTCCCGTGGAAAACAAACCATCTTATATCATAAAAAAAATTAAAGATAAAAAAAATATTAAACAATGTATTATTCCCAGTGAAGAAGTGCTTGTTGAAAGTTTTTATCTTTTTCAGATATTTTCGAAAATGAAAAAGTTATGGCACATTTTCGACAGCGAAAAAATATCAAAATTTTGTTATATCTTCAAAACAAAAATGAAGATATCGTGAAACGGTTTTCACTATTGGTGTTTTCACGGAAATTGAGCCCAGGACTCCTGTCAAAGTTTTTACCTATCTAGTCTGGAAGTACCAGAAACAGCCAAAATCAAGCAATTTGGGATACCCTGTATATATTCCATAATTGAACCATTTATAGCTATCCAAAATATTGTTCATCTGATTTTCAAATAGTAATGAAAAGTAAAGGTGCAGATTCATTTCTTATGTTTGCCGAATTCTTAAGAATGTAAAAAAATCATTACATGAATAGGATCAGTCACAGTTTCATTCGTCTACATCTTCCATTTTTAGACTGTTATTCGATATAATATCTGAAAATATTATATCTGATATAGTACAAAATAAATGAACCCTTTTCTCTCGAATCAAAATGTGATAATTAATGTTGATAGATTCCAAGCACGAAATGGCCTATGCGCTGATATTCAATTAACGGTGATATTTGTTTTCCTCTAGAATCAATCTGTTATAATTAATGATAATAATTGACTCGAGATGCGAAATGGCGTATGCGCTAGTATAGATTAATATTTACCTTAATCCTTGTAATCCCAATCAGGAGATTAGGACAAATTTTCATCAGTCCATGAGGTGTGTGAGAAATTTCAAAGCAATTCGTCGTTTGGAAGTTAGAAGCTTTAAAATAACGTTGATAGATCCCATCACTTCAATAGATTAAGGTGAAGTTGATAGAGTAAATGATTCAAAACTGACGAAACGAATTCTTTTACGGATTTGAATTGAAGAGAATACTTGGTTCGGAAAATCATTGAAGACAGCAGAAAATTAATAAATTTAAATACTTCATCTCCAATGCGTCGCCATGGGAACAGGGTTGCTGAGGTTCTTATGGAAGCCCACTAATAATGATCGACTAACGCCTAACACTCGGGGTAGAACTCTGCTGTCGATGAAAAATGATTAAAACATCAGCGAACTCTGAAAAAATTGAATTTCTCCGCAATGTTACACCAACAAAGTATCCAAATTAGTTTTGCAGCACCATCATTCATAATTAGCGTCCAAACTCGCGAACTATTTCAATCAAGTTGGTATTCCACCTGGTCCAGGGAAGGAGAAGGGACGTATTCCCCTGCTGCGGACCCCGACTTCAAATTCAATTTGTTTGCCGGTTGGGTATTTCAACTGATCTCGGCGTTGAAGATTAATTAATTTCAACGCGAAAAAGTGCGGGAATATGCGATTGTTTTCATCTCCGCAGTTTCTTCCTAATACGCGAACTTCCTCTTCGGTGATTTTTCAATGTTATTGTCAGAGTAGAGGCGATGATTGATGGTATTCGGGATGAGATGGAATTCGGAGGAAAATAATCTCATGCCCGGGAGGATAGAATATAGTTTCCAGAAGAGCCTGTAGTATGTACCTACATTTCATCAGCTGAATGCAGAACTTTATTATCACAAGTCACAAAAATCTCATTTCACTGGACAGCATTTTTTCGAATTTTTCCGAAAATTAACACTGTAATCAAGACAGAATTTGATTCAACATAGGTAGTACATTATATTATATAGGATTATTCACGAATATGGCTCTATAGAAGATTTTTAGGAAAGACATAAGATTCAGGATTGAAATTCTAAAGGTGAGCTTCAAGTAAGAAGACTTCTCGTGTATTTTATTAAGGTTCTAGGACTTCCGGCTTTTCCGGAAGTGACATCAACTTTTGTCTTTCAAATTCTGAGTGTTTTTGATTCCAAAAGTTTGAATTTCCCCGAGAAAATAATCTTCAAATGAGGAAATACGAAAAAAAAAACTCAAAATTGAACTCTGTAGAAATAAAGACAACTTCTAGGTTTTTTCATTGAAAATTCTCATATTTGAGAATTTGATACAGGAGGTCACAAATTCTTTGTCAAAGTTAGAAGTGACGAAACATCAAAAAATCGTTTTTTTCAAATTGGAACCCCGTTTTTTCGAAGCATTTTCGAAATCTTCGTCAAAAAATAATAGTCCAAGACTTTCATCCCAAAAGAAATATTTTTCGAGATATTCAGGAAAAACGATTTTGTCTTTAATTTCAAATCTCATGTGTTTTTTTACTGGAAAATAATTAGCGGTCAAGTGAACTATTGGGGAATCTCTGTTATCGAGGAAATATTTTCTTATAGTTCAGACGAGTTCAGGTTTTCTTTATTTCTTGAGGCTTAGGATAATTCCCGCAAATTCTTAATTCTGGAGAATTCCTTTTTTGTCATGAAAGGGAAATTTGAATTTTCAGTAATGAAATTGTTACATGTTCTGTTAATTATTCTTTCAAAAGCATTAAAAATTATTACAAATTATTTTTTTTTGCAATCCTGAGAATTTCTTACGTTGACTTCACTAATACTCACATTGAGAACTTCAAAACAATTGTTGCCCTCGCATTATAGATGATAATTCAAGAACTCAAGTCGTCTGAACTAAAGAAAATATTTCCTCGATTACAGAGATTCCCAAAAATTTCACTTGACCGCTCATTATTTTCCAATTAAAAAACACATTCGGAATGAGATTGAAAAATGAAGACAAAATCGTTTTTCCTGAATATATCCAAAAATATTCATTTTGGAACAAAAGTCTTGGACGTATGCTCTTATTATTTTTTGACAAAGATTTCAAAAATTTTCGAAAAAATGGGGTTTCAATTTGAAAAAGAAACTGTACCTCCTGTATCAAATTCTGAAAATCACGCTATCGGAAAAGAAGCCTTTCTTCTCGGAGATTCACAAAAATGAGAATTTTTAATGAAAAAACCTCGAAGTTGTCTGTATCTCAACAGAATTCAATTTTGAGTTTTTTTTTTCCTTATTTCCTCATCTAAAGAGAATTTTCTCGGGAAAATTCAATGGAGAATCTATTCATGCAATAAGAAATGGGTCACCTTTGGAATTTCAATCCTGAATCTTGTGTTTTTCCTAAAAATATTCTATAGAGCCATTTTCGTGGAAAACCCTGTATACTGTCTGACAAAGAAACTGCAACACCATGAAGGAGCTATTTGAATTTCGCACTTTTTTTGGTGAAACATAGATAGTATAGCAAGTTGTAAATAATTAAAATTTTGATCAAAAAAACGTGAAAGTTTTTTCATGTAAACATTTTTTTAAGTTAAATATTGTAGTCGTTTTCTGCAAATTTACATGATTTTACAACATACCAGCTGTTCGAGGAAATCCAAAGTCGATGTTTAGGTGTTCTTAAAATGCCTTGATCACGTGTACGCGGAATTTATAGCCAGCTAAGCGAAATATTCTGTACGAACAGAAATCCAACTACTGCTATGAGATTATGTCATGCGTGGTTTGATAATGCCCAAAATCGAGACGAGTTACCTCTTACGTTTGAGCATCGATGGCAACGATTATACTGGTGCAGAGAACGACAACATTGGAGTGTGGAATGGCATCAGATCGACTTTTGTGATGAATCTCGATTCTCCTTGGGTGCAAATGATGGCAGAAGAAGAGTTAGACGACGTCGGGGAAAATTTGATCATTAAAAAGGAAAACATTTGGAATTATGTTGGATGAGGATTATGATCTAGCACATTATTCAGTAGGAGTGGATCATATTTGTATTGATTCATCGAAAGAAGAACATCAGAAAGTTTCGAATTTCAATAAATCATTGTTTTTGTGTTGACAATGACACATTCTGAAGATTTAACGATTTGGTCTGATGAAGAAGAACTTCGGAACTCTAATTGTTTCGATGATTCGAAGTTTTATTGTTGATAAAATGGGTGCAAAAGTGTAAGAAGGGACATTTTTCTTTCAAATCAAGAATTCATTCAGTTGTATCAATACCTTTCGTTATCGGTCCAACTGATGCCTAGTTTAAAATGATATTATTCAGCACCATTAACCGCGTCTTCACGAAAAGTATCGCATATCCCCATAGCACGCAAGAATCTCGAGATCAAAGGACGTTCTGACGTCGAAACAAATGATCGCAATTATTAAGGTAGTCGTTGCTTTGTGCGGCATGGTTGGAATATGATTACTATTTCAGAACAAACACAATTAATCATTCATTCTGAACGTTCGGAAATTTATCATGCGGTTTTCTCACACGTTCGAACATGCCAAAGAGAGAACTTCAAACGCGCGTTTCTTCGAAGGATCTGAATGATTTCGGACTTCTCTAAGGTATGAAGACGTTTCCGTATGCTTTCAAAATCGTCTGGTTCTCGAACTCCGTGTGTAAACGAAGCAGGAAATTCGAACTGAGATGATAAACCTGAATAATACTACATTATGCAGGGAAAGGAAAAGATGAGATCTAAATGGCTTTATGCATGTTGGTCAATCGACACATAATGGAATAAAACCCTTTCTTCATAAAAGTAAAGCTGGTGAATTCATTTCAGTTTGGTACTTGGCTCGTTGTGAATTTAAAAATGGACTACAACTCTTTGTCACTTCATTCTCGAATTCGTGTCACAATAGCATGTTGAATATCTGATTCTGTTATGTCTATCTGCAGCCTCCAAGTATTTTTCTCTTTTAGAAGGTTTTCTCTCATTTAACTCTTAGTTAATTTGTGTTTTTTCAGATTAAACTGAGCTTGCCGATATTGAGGCTATAGAGTATTCATTGCTCTATAACACATTGTACAGGGTGATTGTTCATATTTTACTCAATAGCTATCTCAGTTGATATTCGTCGTACAAAAACGTTCGAATGGGCAAATTTGAAGTATTTTTCATGGGCTTTCAGAATTCAGTACTAAGAAATTCATAAAGGCATCGAAAAACCTGAAAATTTGTAGTGAATTATTGTTTTTTGAACGGTACACCCTGTATTTTATTCTAATCGGTAGAACTCTTTCTTCTGATTTCAAATATATATAATTTATTGAGATTAATTTCGGCAGTGTTTGGAAAATATAGGTTTTTCCGTCTTAATCTAAGGCAGCTGTGTTAGGCCACTCGAAAATATGTGATTATATCGAAGTTCTATTATATGGCCTTCTGATAGTCCCTACTTAACCTCCTTGGACACTTTTTCATGAGAATATTTGAAATATAAAGTGTATATGGCCCCTCCGCGAAATATTAAAGAGATTAATTTCAGAATAGGGGAAGAAATAATTGAAAAACTCCATTCCATAAATGGTGAGGAAAACCCTTAAAAAATAAATTAAAAGATATCGACTGTATGTAGACGAATATGAGGGTCATTCGAACACTTAATTCAACTTTCAGTTAATATATAATTAGAATAAATATCAGTTCATATTTTATTCACGTTTCCTTTGATATAAAAAAATCGCATCGTTATCGTGTGGCATTCTTCAGCTGCCTTAGATTTAGAAGAAACTATCTATATTTTTCAAAAACTGCCGGAAATAACCTCAATAAAGTATATATATTTGAAATCAGAAGAAAGAGCTCTACCGAATAGAAAAATAAAATACAGGGTGTACCATTTAAATAACAATAGTTTACAACAAATTTTCAGGTTTTCGATGCCTTTACGAATTTCTTAGTACTGAATTCTGAATGCCCATGAAAAATTCTTCAAATTTGCCCATTCAACTGAGATAGTAACTGAGTAAGATATAAACAATCACCCTGTACAATTTAAGGGACATTTCTATCTGTTCTTTGACAGACAAGACATGGATAATTTTATTGAATTTAAACTGAAATATATCAGAAAACCTACTCTGGTAGGTATCCTGGTATGGTGGAGCATTATCATGCTTTAAACCACTTTATCATGTCTCTCGTTGTATCGCAGCCGTTTGTCTTTCAATACCTGGCTCAAACGCATTGATTGCGTTCACTAATGATCGCCTATGATTGTCATGATCAAGTAATACCTCAAATTCTGGATCTTCGGAAACCAATTTTCTTCCACCGCCATACTGGTCTTCGACATTCAAATCGCCGTTCTTGAAGCGTTGAAACCACTTTCGGCACGTTCTTTCACTAATAGCGGCCTTACCAGGTATCTGAGAACATTCGATGAGCTTCAACCGCAGATTTCTTCATATTAAAGCAGGAAATTAAAACCTCCCGCAGATGACGAGAAAAAAAAAATGAATAGTACCTATGACATCCAAGATCTATTTATTTCAACTATAACCTACTGCTACATCCAGCTAGTGCAAAACGGCGGAAGAAATGTTCAATTGTACAACTGACCAAGAGATAATGAAATTAAGGAGAAATCGCATATTCTCAGGAGTTCACTCAACTTTAATTTTCTCATTTCTTTTTCTTCAAAGTTGAGGAGTATAATGAAAATTCCCCAATTGATACTAATAAGCGCATTCCTTGGAAGTATGTTTCCAAGGAACTCTCCAATTCACGAAACAATTCCTACAAAGTGAGCATAGAGGAGATAACTTCAGTACTCAGAAAAGCTTCTTTTCAAACAAAATATAATTGATGTTTCAGAACTTTGCCTTCGGCTAGGCACCGAAGAGTCGTTAAAAACTATCTATGAAGTTACTTCTCGACTCTGTTGAAACTGGGAAAGTGTCTCGAAACTATTGTCGTAGTCTGACCAGAAACTAAGTTGAGCGTTCCCTATACAGTGATGCCAAATGAAGAAGATATAATTGTAAGTATCACAAAACGTCCTGCTGATATTAGATGTTTTCACATCAGTCTGAGCCATAAATTGGAAAAGAAGTCAACAGCAGAAAAATGCATAATTCGATTTTTATTGGATCATAACCAACAAAAGTTTGTGAAATTCATCAAAGGTCTACTAATTTGGTTCTTCATGCCTGTTTAAATCTATTCCAAATCTTTTGTTATTGTAGATAATTTTAAGCGAACATAATTTGACTCCCCAATATTACTCCACGAATAACAGGTGTCATTTATTGAGAATACGTATTGTATTGCGATACAAACATGAATTCCACTTTTTTTAACGAAAATGAAATTTCAGAATGGCATTAAGAAGGACACCTATTAATTGTTCACACTCTTGCCGTCCATCTTGTGAACCCTATGGTTTGTTTTTCAGGTTTTTCTCTGGGCTCGTTGATGAGCGCTATCCCTAATGATAGCAAAAAACCCTCCCAAGCGAAACGTTTCAGGCTCATCTTCGTCATTTCCTCGTTAGTAGTTGCAAAAATGTAATCTGATTTCAAAGTGATTTCATCTCGGCAAATTCCAAGAGAATAACGACCTTCTTTTTGCCAGTTCGACAGACAAGAAAAAGAAAGCGGATTTGGAACCTCCTTTTGGGATCTATTTCCTTGCGGAAGCAGCGAAAGATGTGAGAGTTTGTGGGATGATGAGGTCTATTGAGAGAGAAGTGCGTAAAATATTTTGATAATTGGCTTGAACGAAATTTGAACGGATTCATAGATCTACTTAAGATACCAACAGTTGAAATCAAAGGTGAAAGCAAGTGCGATCCACAATCAATGTAGCAATGATCGCACAAGAAACTCCCGAAAAGTGATAGAAAAACATGTTTGTATTCACTCCGTATAAAACCTACAATAATGATATTTTCCCATGAAAATAAATCATCGATGACGTTGTCAAGGCATAGAATGATGTAATATCTTTCGAAAAACTTCAGCAGTTGGGTGATCAGAAATATAAATAGACCTACTAAGCATGTTTAACAAAATATTTTCTCCTTTTCAATATTTTTTTCACGTTATAATTTTCATTCGAAATTAAAGTGGTTGATCAAAACAGAACAAATCGAAAAATTTCAAGAGTTCTATTTTTCCGTTCTTCGTAAGGCAACAATTTTCATATTTTGTTGCACTAGTTATCAGTTTATGAAAACCAAAATGAGAAAAATATATAATATCTGTTGAGCTTAGGTATACGTTTCGTGAATATTTTTCTCGCACATTCATAACTCCATCGTAAAGGAATAATAATATATGCTTTCCCTAATGAACCAACATACAGTCTAGTACAACGCTAGACAGTCCAGGAGCTATTTCCGCAAAACCAGACGATTTCCAGACCCGATGCAGCGAAAACTGAGGTTGCCGACGGAAAATTCAGCCAGACCGGAATATTTCCCGACGTAATTCTTAACAAACGATCCTGGAACTCATGATGTGAACTACGGTAAAGAAGAGCGCCGGATTGAATGCCAAATGAAAATGACCAAGTGTAGAATGAATGCCAGAAGCGGTTGGAAGTTATGGCTGCGATTCAGTGAATTCATCAACTGTTCCAACGTTTTGATATTTTTCTCCGCGTGAAATTGATAGTGGTAATTTCTTCACGTCCAACCACGTCCGCAACGATTTCTATGAGGATAGCAGTGGTGCCAGGTCTACCGTTTCAGCGGTAGATCTACTGATTAGATATATCATATATTCAGAGCAATTTTCTACAAAAGAAACTGAATCATACTGAATGATACTAGAGTTGACAATCGAACATAACCCTCGATCTAGATAACACTATCTTTATTAATTTCCTTTTTAATTTAGCAGGTGTAGTGCATATGCACTGCGCAAAAAAATTAACGCACATTATGGAAATCTCAAATTTATTCTACAATTGAAGGTGATCTCAATGACAATTATTTTTATCAGAATTATGCTTTCAACGTTTTTCTTCAATACAGATGTTTTTTCCCAGCAGGAATAAAAAAAGATGATATCATCATTCTAAAATCAGCTATTCTCGATCAATTCTAGTGATCGATAGTTTTTCTTTCGTTTGATTTTCTACACTCGATCGCTATGCAACGGGAAACACGCAATTTGACCCAAGAAGAATGTGCCCAAGCGGTAGTTTTGCGAGAAGAAGGGTGGACATACACAAGAATTGCAGAAAGGTTTGGAGTTTCCCATACAAGTGTGTCCAGAATGTTGCAGCGATTCAGGGAGACAGGTTTGAATGTCCGAAGACTAGGACAGGGTAGATCACGGGTAACAACTGCCATTCAAGAACGTTACTTGAGAGTTTCTTCGTTGAGACAACAGTTTGCAACCGCTCGCCTCCTTCAAAATCAGTTTGAGCAACTCATAGGGTGCAAATTAGCACTCAGACAATAAAAAATCGCTTCAGAGAATATGATTCAACACCTCGTTTCGCGGCAAGAGCCCCAGCTCTTACCCCATCCCATCGAAGGGCGCGTTTGGATTTTGCGAGAGAGCATATTCATTGGGAAGAGGCCGATTGGGAAAGAGTTCTCTTCACAGATGAGTCTAGATTCTGCTTCTACCATTGTGATCGACGTTCCCTTGTATACAGACGTCCACATGAAAGATATGCTCAGGCAATTTCCTGAATACTACTGGTTTCGGGGGAGGATCTATTATGGTATGGGGTGTAATAACTTTGACTGCTCACACAGACCTAGTGGTCGTTGATAATGGAGCTATGAATGCTGATTAGTGTATAAGGAACATTCTTGAAGAGCATGTAGTGCCATTTGCATCATACATTGGTGAAAATTTCATTTTTATGGACGATAATGCCAGACCCCATCTTGCGCGCATCGTTCAAAGTACCTTGAAGAGGTTGAAGTCTCTCGAATGGAATGGTCAGCAAGAAGTCCAGATATCAAACCGATTGAGCAGGTTTGGGACAACCTCAATAGAAGGCTAAGAAGTACAGAAAATCATCCAGCTACTCTTAATGACTTAAAAATCCAACTCGGAGAAATCTGAGAAGGATTAGATCAGAACATTTTAAGATCAATCATTTTGAGTATGAACCGTCGTTGCCGAGCTGTAATTACCGCAAGGGGTGGAAATACCGAGTATTAAATCACCTATCAGCATTTCAGTATTTTGAAAATTGTTCGTTTCTCTTCTTTCACATAAGATTCGTTGAAATCCCGAATTTTTCTTTCATTTAATGTGTCTTGTTTCTTTCAAAACTTTCCCGAGAGAACATAAAAAATAAGTTGTAAAGTCAATGTAAAGTTAACTTTCATTGAAATTGAGATTTCCAGAATGTGCTTAAATTTTTTTGCGCAGTGTAATAGCATTCTGAAGGTGTTGACGGTTCTAAAAATCCCATAATATGAAGCACTGAGTTGATATTGATATGATTTTATTATTAAGGGTTGAAAATTACAACGTCTGATGATTTTCCTGAAATAATTGTAGAACAGTGTTTTACATTCGCAAAAACTATGAAATATTCCACTCCAAAACCCCTGTGAAATTATTGAAATGATAAAACCATCGGTCAGAAACAGAAGGAAAAATACATGATTCTCACTTTAAATGGATTAACATTAATTTTCAACACTGACCTATATCAACCCGAACCGACCTTATAACAAGCAGTCACGGAAACATTTCCGATACAAAAAACCGATAATAAATTGTAACTTTCAAATCTCGCAAACCGCGGCTGTAAAAATAACTCCAAGACTTTTCCCCAGTAAAGCGGCGATCAAATTTATGACAATAACCCAATCAAGGGAATGCAACCTCGTATATTCCGAAAATAAAATCGTGAAGACCCAGAAATGAAACACATGAAACCGTGCGTGACCATTAAATATAATATATACCGGTGTTGGAAAGGTTTTCTGAAATGACTACATGCGTTCATAAATAATTCCGAAGAAAAACACCGACTTAATGTAAAGAAAAATTTTGTATTTTATGGGGTTAGTCGAGGATGGCGTGCTGGCAAGGAGGAATTTGTAAGAATGCGAGAGATAAGGAACGATTCGAATCACATTTGAAGATTCATCAATAAGTGAATCATCAGATCAGATATGAAAATCATAGAAATTTCAATATATAAACGATTTCAGATTTCTGCTATGATTTGTCCAATTACAATTTATTGTTAAATTGTTTTTTTTTTCATATACTGTCAAGAAATCCATGCAGCTGAAGAAATGAATATACAGATCTGGAATAAAATCATGGAAACATGGGAATATCAATGATAAATTCGAATAAGACTAGTAGAACAGTGGAATAATCGAAACATCATTGCGATTCGATAACAAATAAGGGACTGGACTGTTGGAATGGCAAATCTCGGCAGAAGTGGAGGATCTCTGCTGCCATTTGCAATACACTAATTACGTGAAATGCGATAGTTAGTCTGTTAGAAAATTCCATCCTTTTGAAATGGTCTTCTGGAAAAATGTCTTGAGAGGTTCTTCTCAAAATATTTCGAACAGTTCTAGCGTCCAAAGTGACTTGTTCAGCAATTTGTCTGCTAGAACAAGGTGCACTGATTTCAACAGCAGCATACACACTTCATTCGTCTAACGACTTTCACTGATGATCTTCGGTGGTCTATCAATCCTGCAAACAATTTGTAAACACCCACACTGATCGTATTTTTCGATTATTTTGTAGATAGCCGAACATGAGGGTATCGGCCTCTCTTCGAAGGCAACAATAAAAGAATCAACTGTGTCTGCAATAGATTCCACCGAAGTACCAATTTATGATTTGAATTTTCTCTTTAACTGTGAACATTTTGATTTACGCAAATCTAATTTATTTTCAAACAGTCTAGCTATCCCATCTCTCGTTCGGATGCGATTGCAAACATCAGCAGAGATCCCCCACTCCTGCCGAGATTTGCCATTCCAACAGTTCAGTCCCTCATTTGTTATCGAATCGCAATGACGTTTCGATTGATCGAACTTTACTTTCGAAGATCAATCTGGTCTGCATGAGCGAGTAGACATCTGAAGTGTTTCTCCCGGAATATTTATAATTAATTGTGAATTTTGAAAGTGAATATCAAGTATTACAACGTGTAGAATTGAGGAAGAGGACCCTCATTTTATTGAGCATTGAACTTTTCGACGGATATAGTCGATAAATTCAAAATTAATATGCCTTTAACAAGAGATCAGGTCGAAGAAATAAACAGATTAGTAAGTGTCAACATGGAACAGCTGTGGAAGGAAGAAACGTTCGTTCGTACTATCTCCGAACAGGTGACAAAGGTGATACTTGACATCTTAACCAAAACAATGTCAACCCATGAACAGAAAATAATCGATGTTCACAGTGAAGTGAAAACAATTGAATCGAAGGTGAATGAGCAACAAGCAAATCTCACGATGAAATTAGAAAAACTCGAAAACGAATTTCAGAAATTTGAGAAAAAGTATGACATAATTGATCAATATTCGCGTAGAAGGAATCTCAGAATATTCAAACTAGAGGAAAAGCCCAATGAAAACTTGAAGCACCATTTAATATCAATAATAAGAGATCGTATGAAAGTGGTACTGGAGCCCGAAGATATAGAAGCCTGTTATAGAGTAGGAAAAAAAAAGGAGAAAAAGCCAAGAAGTATATTGTTGAAATTAGTTGATCAGAAGAAGAGAAATGAAATTTACAACTCCAAGAAATTATTAAAGGGATCTGGACTTGTTATTAAAGAAGATCTCACTTATGAAAGAGTGAAAATATTGGAAGAAGCCTCAAAACGATTTTCCATCGCCAACACTTGGACGAAAAATGGGAAGGTATTTGCCAAAGTAGAAGGGAAAATTATAAACATATTCTCGACTGAGTATCTCAAGGCATTGTAGTTGGATCATTCGGGTGTTTTTATTTTGCTGTTTGTACGCCTCTTTATTAAAGTGAGCATTTTTTTTTTGCAATTTCATGTTTTCAATATATTGAAGTTTTATTGTTGATTTCTGGGGAGACTCATCTTGAAGAAGGGAAAATTGAGGGATTTGAATTTCTAGCAGAGAGTGGGTACGAGGTTGTTGCTACTTGTCTGAATTCGGTTGACAAGTTCAATGAGATTTCTTTGAGAGATGGTGATTGTTGTGTGAGCGTCTGCCAGGTAAATATAAGAAGTGTTACAAAAAATTTTGACGATTTTATCATTTTGCTAGAGCAAATTAAATTTAAATACGATATTTTGATACTCTGTGAGACGTGGGAGGTGGTTAACTTGGATATATTTGAGATTCCAGGTTATGTATCCTATCAGAGCGAGTCAAAATTTAATCAGAATGACGGAACTATCGCTTATATAAGAGAACATGTCGAACATTCGGTAACATTGATTGAAAAGCAACAGGTGGTCTTCATGAAAATAGCTTGTTCTGTGCGATCATTCAATTATGACGTCTTTGCTCTTTATCGCCCTCCATCAACCGACAAAAATAGATTTTTAGATGACCTGTCCGATATCCTCAAAGAGCACTTAAGTGAAAATACCACCACTATTTTTACGGGTGACATAAATTTTAATATCCTGGATCTACAAAGTCCAGATACAAACCAATATTTGAATATTTTGCATCAATATAATTTTACTAGCTACCTTGATCTTCCGACGAGAGGTCACTCATGTCTGGATCACATATTTGTGAAGACAGCACAGACCAATTATAGCCGAATTGATTTCAAGGTACTTGAATATCACATCACTGACCATTATCCTGTGTTCTTGAAAATTTTACTGAATAATAATTCTGAGATCATGGGGGACGATGGGGCGGAACAAGTGCGAATGGCAAAAGTTGATCATGAAAAATTGCGCTCTAATCTTAAAACTCATGATTGGGAGGAATTGTTTAGAAGCGAAACTGTTGATCAAGCTACGGAAATTTTTTTGAATACTCTTCAGGGATATATTAAGATGTCAACTAGTACAGAAAAAATATCGATTAAAAGAAAATATAAATCGCTCAAACCATGGATGTCACCGAGTCTGTTGATATCCGTGAGAAAACGTGAGAAACTATACCTTGAATATAAAAGAAATTTGGATAATCTACAACTCAAAGAAAATCTACGAATATACAGGAATATTTTAAATAATCTAATAAGAAATGCTAAAATTATTTATTATAGGAATAGGATAGATGAAAGCTCTGGGAATCTGAGAAAAGTATGGAAGGTTGTGAATGAGGCAGCTGGTAGAAAGATTAAAGAACGTACAAATATAACGAAAATTAAAATGAACGAGCGAGAGATTACTGACAACCATGAAATTGCGAATCATTTGAATTCTTATTTCTGCAATATCGGTGCAGAAATGGCTGAAAATTTGAGGACCCAGGCTACTGAGTTCTCACGGGATACATGTACCAGAACTCCGAAAGTAAGAGATTCAATGTTCCTATTACCAATAACCGAGAAAGAGATAATCAATCAAATTATTATGCTGAAAAATAATGCGACTCCCGGACCAGACTTAGTGCGGGCGAGTACATTAAAGCAAATAGGTTCAGAAATATCGAAACCACTTGAATATGTTTTCAATCTGTCTATGCAAAAGGGTCAATTTCCTACAGCTTTCAAAAGAAGTATAATCTCACCAATTTATAAATCTGGTTGTAGGACTGATATCGGAAACTACCGTCCTATAGCCATTATTAGTAATTTAGCGAAAATTTTTGAAAAATGTCTCAAAACTAGACTAACTGATTTCATGGATAAACATAAATTACTAGCAGATAATCAGTACGGTTTCAGAGCTGGACGAAGTACCGGTGACGCCATATTTGAAGTTACTAAAGCTATATATGAGTCAATAGATAAAGAAAAAAAGGTGATTGGTGTATTCTTAGACCAGAAGAAGGCATTTGACACAGTTTCCAATAAAATTTTGTTAGAAAAGTTACATAACTATGGTGTCAGAGGGAAAGTTGCTAGTCTTTTCGAGTCTTATCTTGTGGATCGTTCGCAATTTGTAGCAGTGAATGGAGTGAATAGTAATGAGCGTTTAATTAATTATGGCGTTCCGCAGGGTACGGTTTTGGGACCATTACTGTTCAATATCTATCTAAATGACCTGTTGAATGTTGAACATAATTCGAACTTCAGGATCTTTGCTTATGCTGATGACACGGTTATTTTGTTTGTGGATGATACGTGGGAGGCTGTGTACAACCGGACGGAGGAGGGTTTGAATTTCGTGGTGTCGGAAATGAGAAAATTGTTGCTAACAAAGAATCTACAAAAAACAAAATTTATAACATTTGCATTGACGGAGGCTTCTTGCTCGAACTTAAAAAAATTTATAATTGTTCACGATAGAGACCATTGTACTGATGGCTGCGACTGCGAGTCGTTCATTGAAGTGACCGATACCATCAAATATTTGGGTATACATGTAGACCGTCATCTTCGATGGAAAGACCATGTAATGTATCTGTTAAAGATAATCAGAAGTTCGATACCCAAGTTTAAATTATTGGTGAATATATTGCCCCGTAAGATTCTTTTCACGGTTTATTACGCTCTCGTACAGTCGGTGTTGGAGTATGGAATTGTTGGATGGGGTGCAGCATACAGATCCCATCTTGTTAATCTCGAAATTTTACAAAAGTTCATCTTGAAAATAATTATGAAGAAGGATCGCTTATATTCGACAGAGTTGCTTTTCTCGGAGGCTCGGGTTTTCACTTTGAAGCAATTATTTTATAAAAATGCTCTGATGACAATATTTAAAAATGTGACACGATTGGACGGATACGAACATTCTTATTCCACCAGAAGTCAAATGAGGGTACAACTGCAGGTTCCACGCTCACATAAAACTTTCGCGCAGATGCATGCGCATTGTGTTGGCATTCGTTTGTACAACACCTTACCAGAAGAAAAGAGGCGTGCAAATAGCCTCAAATACTTCTCAAAAAATATAAGAAGTTTCATTTTCTCACTTTAGGATGGCACATCCTCGATTCCTCTCTGTTGGAAAGTGAATTGTTGTAGGCTAGAAAATGATTAATATTAAGGGAAAAAAAAAATTAAATAAAAAAAAAAAAAATTTTAAATAAAAAAAAATACCAAAATTGGATCGCAACACTTGTGGAGCTCATGCTAGAATTTAATATCATTTAGGATCTTTTACTATCTTGTCAAACTGCCAGGCACGAACCCTAGGTTTAATTGGTAGTTTTTTTCAGAAGTATATGAAATATTCTCTGTATAAATTGTAAGTTATAAAATTAAAAAAAAAATTAAATTATTCCACTGTTCTACTAGACTCGGAGCTCATTCGAATTCAATATTGATATTCCTATGTTTCCATTATTTTATTCCAGATCTGTATATCGATCAAAAGCGGAGAAAAAGCTTACAAGACATCTTTAGGGCTATTTCCAACGTATGATTTTTATACAGAAGCTGAATCTCAAGATCCAAACAGCTAAGAGGGAGTTCGGACATAGAAAACTTGAATTAATGTGTGAAGTTTTCAAGTGAAAAACGTAGTGAGATTAATCAGATCAGCAACTATCCTAAATTGTAATATTGATCTTCTTTCACTTTTTTCTCAGCTTTTTCTCGATCACCCCGAATCTCTCTCTCTTTTAGTTTTCTTTCAGGTCATTTTGACTTCTCTATCACGATCTTTATCTTCTTTTATGGACCCCTCTAAACAGCCGATTCTGGTTACTAGTTCATTATTTGGCAAACTGCTTGATAACAATTAAAAGAATTGAATCAACTAGTTGCTCCCTGTGCCAGTAATGCAGGAGCATAGACGAAACTACTGAGCATATTCTGTTAATGTGTAGTGGCCTCACTGAGTTGAGGACATCACCTAGTATTCCTATGGTGAAGGCTCCACTGTATTAAGAATTTTTGTCAGCGTCTTGTAGGGTTCCACCAACAGTATGTAAATGAACAATGGACCACATAGACCCAGTTCTCCTGAAGAAGAATAATGAGATAGACTCTACTTCTTGAACTGTGGCATCAGTTTTTTTCAAATTACTGCCATATTTGTTCTCAGGAAACGGAGAAATTAATACAAATGCAAACCTTGTTAATTTTCTTGAACAAAGTACGTAATTCATCACCTGAGATGTTGGATTTTTCGAAGCTCAAGACGTATAAAGCATCAATCAATCCACAGAATCTGTGTTTCCTCAGATATTACGTATGAGGACGAATGTATTGTTGTCCTACATTCCAGAGAAATATAAACTTTTATGATAGGAAGGCACGATCATATCCACTGGATTTCATCAAACTCCTCTTCTCATTTTTACGATCCCGAGACACAACAGTATATAGTTGTTTACCCCGGAACAACCGCATATCCATCCACTTTATGGCCTTATCTATTTAGGAGATTGCAGTGGAGAGGATCGTAAGAATAAGAAAAAGGATTTAATGTCCATCAAACCGGTGAAACCGCACAAGGATTTCAAGTTGTGGAATATACCGCCCTGGAAGTAATGCATCACCCCCTTTCTATACCCCCATCGATTCGTTGAATATCACTAAATTCTCGGTTTCATGGCCACCATTTCACGGCGTTTCGCCCCGGGAATAGGACGAGGGTATAGTTTTATAAATATTCATCGAGTTTTCGGGGAAGTTTTTCCGCGACATTTAGCCGTGTAGTGGAGAGCCAGCAGGGGTGGTTTAGAGTGACATGTTCTGAGCGTTGCTGAGCATATGTGAGTCAGTGAGCCAGCTGTTCATGTCCCGTTTTTCGAGATAATCCTTTTTCATGCAGATTAAGCATGTTTTTCCAGAATTTGTGCAACGGCTTTCTCTGAATTTTACCCAATGATTCAGGAGATTTGAGGCTCTGAAGCGTAGAAAGTGGTGAAGAAAATTCATGAATAAATGACAATTCCTTTTACTATTTCGGACGATTTGCAGAATGTCAGTCATGAATACGCAAACTCATTAATTTATTTAAATATTTATTAGTCATTAAATTTTTTTTATAGTAAAAAGTCAGATAACTAATTTTCTCTATCTCAGTAACGTAATGAGTTCATTACAGTACTAAAAGTAGTTCTGTAATGAAACTCATTACAGCACTGTTTCAGTTATGTTGTTCATTTTGTAGTTGTCAGTACTGACCTCCAATCGAATCAAGTTTCGAATCAAATCAATTCAAATTCCGTAATCTGTCAAATTTCGTAAGTCACACCAACTGCCAAGATGAAATATAAAAGTCACTAACCTGAATTTTTATTTGAATTTCGAGAGTTTTTCTATGAACTTGACTGAAATAGAGAAAATATCGTCTAATACTCGTTGCAGAAGGCAATTCCAACACTCATTCGCATTCCTGTTGGAGCTCATTCTGCAACTTGTTTTAGAATATACTATTTACCGTCAAAGCAGTCACATAAAATTAACGAAACTGTTTCTACATGACAATGAGTATAAGACAAATTTACCACATTGACAAGAGAGATGAACAATCATTCAAGAAAAATATTTAATCAATTCAAAAATTCATTAATTTTATGAATTCCATATCAGAGTTGCCGAAACGGACAAGGTTCAAGTTAAACTTTTTCTGATTGATCATCCATTACAGTGAAATAATTATAATGTAATAATAATATACCTCAATATGTTTTTTTCTGAGGGAATGGAGTGATCGATACAAAATGACGAATGCGCCAGTTCTTCGAGACATTATTGTTTTGAAATGTCGATGAGAATTCAGGATATCGTCATATGATATACAGGTGTTTGGGAATTGATGCGAAAAATTTCAATGGGTGCTTCTTTAGCAAAAATTAAGGGGGTTCTTTTATATTAATTTACAGCAATTCAAAGTTAGGAAGAAAAAATTGTTTTTATCTCATATATTCACTTCAGAAAAAAATTTTGTAGGATGAAATTTGGCAGATTACTGATACTAATAAAATGGCAGTTTTTGAATGATTTCGTAACCCAAAAATATAATCACAAGGGGCTGATGAATAAAATTGCTTGAAAAGACAATCTGCAACTTTCTTATGACTGGACTTCTTATCATAATGTTGTTAGTGATAACAAAAAAGTAAAAAAGTGCTCAAACTCTTTTCCCATAAATTAACAGAAAAGTTATCATTCATCAAAAAAAATTAAGTCAGCTGCAGTCAAATTTCAGTTTTCCTGATTTTTCCAAAGTGGATATATTAAATAAAACCAATTTTTCTCCCTTATTTCAAAGGGAGGGAAACTTAACTAACTTGAACTTGGAGGGAAAAATGTGTTGAACAAAAAGTTATTTGAAAGGCCTCCATTAATTTTGCTTAAGAGACACATAATGACATCTTTCACACCCTCTACATGGTGTTTCTGAAGAGAATATTTTATTTTTATCAAGTGTTATAATCTCTAAGAGAAATTTGAACAATTAATATCTCAGAGTGGCATCTGAGTGAAAAAAGAATAATTCTTTCAACTGACTTTTTTCACTTTTCGGCCTTCTGAACAAAAAATCTGATGAAACTGCCATGGATCATGAATATTCTCAAAGCTATTGATCGACTATATTCGAAATGAATTATGAACCGAGCTAATCAGATCGAACATTTTCTGTAAAAAGAAAGCACTCACCTTAGCAATTTGTTTCTGTAGTTTACTTATAATCAGTCTATCTCTCTGCTCGTGCTTTTTGGCTAACTCTAAAGATGCTTCAAGTTCGGTAATTCGTTCTTCGAATAGTTTCTGAAAGAAAAAAGATTTGTTAAAAAAATTATATTTATATTTCGAAGCATTGATGAATACATTTATACCTAGATATGTCGAGAGATTCAAGAGATGGGATCGCAGAGTTATCAAGACTGTAATGAAGATTCACAAGCTTTTATGCTACAACTTCGAAAAGTAGAAACATTTTTAGGAAATGGCAACCTCTACGAAATCATAGTAAATCGTTTTTGTTTCATCTGATCAACGTTCCATTACGTTTGCAATTTCACAGGAGTAATTGAAACTATCAATTTCGAATTGACCAGTAAAAATCTTTCATTCTCATCAGAATCGGTTGACGAAACATTTTCGCAGTTTTATGAAAGAACACAACATAATGAAAGCTACAAGCAGAAGTAAAAAAATTGCTACAGCTGAAAAAATCGCTATTTTTACTTAATAGATTGTTTCCGTTCCAATCGTTCCTCCAAAATTCCCCAACTCCAATTTTCACCACTGAGACGTTTTCAAATTATCCCGTCCGAATTCTCCACAGAACTGATTCATTTACCGAGGCTTTTAGGGTCCTGCTGCTCCAGTAATTGCTGGAAAAATTCCGTTAAATCTTATAATTAATACGCCACGTTTTCTGCAAGTCGTGTAGTTAAGACTCAGCTTTCAAGTTCAATGGAAACCCCCGATGTCTTTCTTGCTGAAGATCCGGAGTAGGAGAAAGTTGCAAATGAGGGGCATAAATATTTAAATACTCACAAATGGATGCTTAAGCTCGGGATTGGTTTCGTCCGTTCTTTGTGTTACGTTTCGGTCGGCTGGTTCTCATCGAATGAGAATTGAAGCCGATGGAAAAATGCAAGAGTTGCTGATATATAATTCACGATGGTTTATCTAGAGGAAATGAGCCATATATCGCTCAAGAAAGGTTGTGCCATGAACGTAGATCTTTCTCGTACCATCCTTCGTTTCTAAGATGTTATCTCGTTCATCGATATTTGTCGTTTGAAACATTTTGTTTCCTCATAATTGTTTTCGTGAAAAAGATTCATTCGCAGTATAAAAATGAACGTTCAATTTGAATAACGATCAACAATTCCTATCGTATCATAACAACATTAAGTATAAAAATTCTAAGAATTTTTCATATTCATAATGAGCATATCTACTATTTATTATATTTTGTAATCTTAATCCTGAAACAGATTCATTTTGAGTTTTCGAATTTATATACGACTTTTTGTCTGAATTAATTTATATATTGCCTTTATACTGTTTTACTCTCGGTTTCACTCATAACTGAATTTATTTAGTATACAGATAAAGAAAATCCTTATGGAAACATAGGAATGTGAATGTTAAATTCGAATGAGCTCCGAGTCTAGTAGAATAGTGGAAGAATCGAAATCTCATTGCGATTCGATAACAAATAAGGGACTGGACTGTTGGAATGGCAAATCTCGGCAGAAGTGGAGGATTTCTGCTGTTGTTTGCAATCCACACATTAGTCGTTAGTCGCATCCGAACGAGAAATGCGATAGCTAGACTGTTAGAAGGGCAAGTCTCGGCTGCCGCGAATTGCAATGCACCTTAGTCGCATCCGAACGTCAGATGTGATAGCTATACGGTTTGAAAATAAATTATATATATATATATATATATATATATATATATATATATATATCTATCGGTGACCTTGGGGATATATGGTAAGATAGCTCTTCCATTGGGGGTGAGTTGTGATGTGTTATCATCACGTGTGGAAAGTCTTGGTCTTATTGCCCTCTGAATTTCCTTAGCATATCCCCAAGGTCACCGATAGAATTGGTAGAATACTAAAGGGTCACAATATAGAGACTGTCTATAAGCCAACTCAAAAACTTGGCCAAATGATCAGAACTACCAAAGACAAAGTCGACCCACTCTCTCAACCCGGTATTTACAGGATACCTTGTGACTGCGGCAAAGTCTACATTGGTACAACGAAGCGAAGTATCAATACGAGAATTAAGGAGCATGAACGATGCTGTCGACTCAATCAGACAGAAAAATCCGCACTAGCGGAACATGCTCTGACAGATGGACACAATATTGTTTTCTCAAAGACAGAAGCTATTTCAAACATCAAAAGTTTCTATCCTAGGATGAACATGGAAGCCATTGAGATATATAAACATAAGAACAATATGAACAGAAGGGAAGAAACTCCTTTGGTACATAGCGCATGGTTGCCGGTGTTGGAAAAGACTAAAATCAAGCCAATACGAAGTGGAAGCGATGGACCAATCAACATCGCGCGCGTAAACCCACTACCTTCTCCCGCCAATGATCAGGGTATAAGTGGGGCCAACGGATCGAATCCAGTATCACTTTCGGAAATTCAGCGGTCGAGTTACAATCTAAGACCAAGAATCCTCTGAAGATGCCTACCGCAGTTGTGGGCGAAACGTTAGGTGAAATAATTCCTAATAGACCACGGCCAATAAGCCCGGAAGACTCTCTTAATGTCAATATATCCGGTCGTGAAAGCCTGAAACTATTCATAAAATGTTACTTCGGTAGTCAATCCATTGCGGAGGCAATAACTTCTTTCATTGTTGCTTTTGGAGATAAACCGATACCTTCACGTTCGGCTCTCAAACTTTGTGCCAAAATAGCAAGTATGCCTAATCTTCTCAGAGATATGAGATTTTCTCTTTAAAATATATTTGGCTACTGTTTGACACAACAAGGTGAATTATTTGAACATTTAATTTGAATTTGTCGATCTTCAATTTCGCATGTTTCAGAATTAGTTTTGGTTTTTTAATTTATTCTCGTAGAATGTATTTTTTGTTTTGCAATTTTTTTAGTATTTATTTTATTTTCAAACCAGTTTTGGCGAGAAAGAACCTGAATACTAACTTCCACAGGAAATTATTTGTGTCATTCATTGAGTCATAAAAATTCCTAGCGTCAGAGTGGAATAAAATTGTCGAATTCATTAACAACCGATATGAAATCACCCATACCGCATTTGGAATGTTACTGATTCGATTCGACACTTCGAGTACATCCCCACCCAACCGAATCTGTCGGCCCAGCCATTCAGTCGATATAACTTCCCTCTGAGGTTTTGATTCTTCCACTGTTCCACTAGAATATGGCCCTGTTCGAATTACCTATAGAAAATGTGAGTTTCCACTTCTGTTTTCCCGATCTGTATACCCTCGACAAACGTAAACGAGTTGAAGGTTTTTTATTTTTTACAGGTTCTAAAGAATACCGAGTCATGAAACTTTACATGACTGAATATATGTTGCTTAAAAAATTTTTTTGATCTCATAACTTTATTATTAAGGATTGTAATTCTCTACCTTATGATTTTCTTTCAAGAAATCATTAGAGGTTTTAATTTTTAATAATAAAGTCATGAGATTGTGAAAAAAAACTACCGAGTGCTTTATATTATATGTAGAGATTCAAGACTCAGTATGTAGGTAACTTTTATGCCACCAACTAATTGAAAAATTGACTGCATTATACCTTGTGAAACTCCTATAACATTCCTGCTCTAACTATATTCAATATTCTGATCGCAGGAGCACTGAAAAAAGAGCTTCCATTAAATGGCGAACTGGAGTCACTTTGAACAGATTTGCTAGCAATTTCAATTATGTCATCAGAAGTTTGCTGATTGCTTTCCGCTTCTATGATGAGTTTCTGAACTCAACGTAACTTCCTTAATCAATCACGTCCTATGTATTTCAGTTCCTATTTACGAAATAGCAGCCTCTTTGCCAATACTGAGTGTTAAGAAAACCATTATATCATTGTATCTCAATTTCGTGGTGCCGTTATGAGAAAAATTGATTATCAGAGTGTTAAAAGGTACCACGTTTTGTTTAATCCGATAACGGTTATCTGATAGAAGCAAGTTGAGTTGGTAATTAAAAAAATTGTCACTTCACCTCAATTGGATTCAAAAAATCAGGAGGAATACACACTAATTAAAATTCGGATATGTTTAATGCCTTCAGGACTTCAGGAGAATGAATTTGTACGTGAAATCACCATTTCCGTTTATAATTATACGGCAGAATATATCTTCGTCTGTGGCCATTCTAATGATAATAATTGCCTCATTTCATTCATTTGTCCTAATGTAATATGTCTTAGTTTTCGGTCCTGAAAAATATTCTGCTTTCTTGTGTTATAACATGTTTGGTTTATCTATGGGAGATGATTGCCTTTCATTGGGGTCCCGTAGCGGTCTTCAAACATCTGAAGTGCCGAAAAATAATCACCTGGAAGGTCGTATCTGGTTTGAAAAAACCCTCACGACCAGAGAGCAACAATTTGTGGATTTTGAATTTGAATATCGAAGGAATTTCGAAAGGAAAATGTGATTACGTCTCTAAATTAGCTGATGAACATGGTATCAAAGAGATTCTTCTGCAAGAAACCCACACGGCAAAAGAAAAAAAAATCCTCGTGAAAGAGGACAGTTGGAAGTTGAAAGTTATGTATTAATTGATTTTTTACAAGTTTAGCTTGTTATGTTGGAAAATTGTCAGTTTCGTAACTTTCAACAGATTCGGAAAGGGGAAATTGATGGAGTTTTTTTTGTCATTTCTTTCAAATTTTGTGACATTTCTGTCATAAATATTCATAAACCTCCGAACATTATTTGGCCAAGAAATCTTAATGTTGATGTTTTTTTAAAGTAGCAAATGCATTTCCAAAATGCATTCGATTTATTCTGAATAATCGGTCTTTTTTGCTTTTGTCTTTTTTCATTTCAGATTAAGAATTACGAGTCGTTTTGGGAAGAATCTGTGTATCCGAGCCCATCGACGGATAACATGAAGATGATCACACTGATGTCTTTCAAGATTTTCCTGATATTTGATATTTTATGTTATTTTGTTTACGGGGAGGCAGGTTTTTTCGGCTGAGGTTTTTTCCCCTGGCTGTATAGTATCGTATGATACTAGTGTTGATAGTATCGTATGATTCTATAGTATCATACAAAGAATGTTATGATACCCCGTTCTTTTTTTACCTCAGCTTAGGTACTTTTTGTTTCAACATTTATTGTATTATTTTAGCTCTCTTTTTCATGAGAATATATATAATGTTACTAGATTGGATAAGATGGTGTAGTTTTGGCGCGCTATAGCTCCAGAAGGGTTGATCTCTTTCCCAAGAAATGATCACAAATATGTAGTAACTTTTTTTTTTAATTCGTGTTCAGCTACGCCAAAAACGAAAAACATGAACGTGAAGAACTGAAAAGTTAAGCATAACTGTTCCCTTATATTCCATCAGTCTTCTTGATTTTTACAAGCTTCAATTTTCGCTCGAAAACATGAAAACAGCGTTCGCACTAGATTTTCTAGCGGATTGAACCGACCAAACCTGTATCCGAGGAGAAACGAAGTTGGTTGCCCGCAATAATTGGAAGAAAAGACGTCTAGGATTCAGTCATGGTTTTGTCTCGAGAAGGAGCGCAAAATCGATAATTTATAGGCGGTTTACCTGAACACGCGCGACATTCAATCGAAATTATAAACGTGGAGAATGGTAGATAAAATTTATTGTGGTTTTTACTAGCGGAGAAATTAAACGTGCAATTAAACATGCCATTTATTACTATTATCCGAATTAACTCCATTTCGAAGCAAGAAATTTCTTGTATGCAAAACATAATTGACAACAATTCTCAGACAACTGTGAACCGTTGGAAATTCAATCAGAACTTTCAAATAGAAAGAATATTCGGTTCACAAGCAATCCTATTGAATGATCTTGAAGCCGTTCAGGACATCATATACAGGGTTATTCGCGAATATGGCTGTATAGAACATTTTTAGGAAAGACACAAGATTCAGGATTGAAATTCTAAAGATGAACTTCAACTAAGAAGACGTATATTTCTTGAAGGTTCTAGGACTTCTGGAAGTGACGTCAACTTTCGTTTTTCAAATGGGAATACCCATTTTTTATTGCAGAAATAGATTCTCCATATGATTCTGTGTCTTTTTGATTCCGAAAATTTGATTTTTCCCCAGAAAATTCTCTTTAAATGAGGAAATACGAGAAGAAAATCTCAAAATTGAACTCTGTTGAAATACAGACAACTTCAAGGTTTTCTCATTAAAAATTCTCGTTTTTGAGAATCTCCGAGAAGAAAGGCTGATGCTTTTTTTCCGATAGCATGATTTTCAGAATATGATACAGGAGGTCACAAATTCTTTGTCAAAGTTAGAAGTGACGAAATAAATTGGAACCCCAATTTTTCAAAGCATTTTCGAAATTTTCGTCAAAAAAAAATAGGAGTATACATCCAAGACTTTTATACCAAAATAAATATTTTGCGAGATATTCCGAATGTGTTTTTTACTGGAAAATAATTAGCGGTCAAGTTAAATTTTTGGAAATCTCTGTTATTGAGAAAATATTTTCTTACAGTTCAGACGAGTTCAGTTTTTCTTTATTTTTTAAAGCTTAGGATAATTTCCGCAAATTCTTAATTCTGGAGAATTTCTCTTCTGTCGTGGTAGGGAAATTTGAATTTTCAGTAATGGAATTGTTACATGTTCTGTTAATTATTCTTTCAAAAGCATTAAAAATTATTACAAATGACTTTTTTCTGCATTTTTCACGTTGACTTCACTAATACTTCACCCAACTGCTGATTAATCTCCAGTAAAAAACATATTCGGAATGAGATTGAAAATTGAAGACAAAATCGTTTTTCCTGAATATCCCGAAAATATTCATTTTGGGATAAAAGTCTTGGATGTATGCTCCTATTATTTTTTGATGAAGAATGCTTCGACAAAATGAGGTTCTAATTTGAAAAAAAAAAACGATTTTTTGATGTTTCGTCACTTCTAACTTTGACAAAGAATTTGTGACCTCCATGATACAGGAAAAAGAAGCATCAGCCTTCCTTCTCGGAGATTTTCAAAACTGAGAATTTCTTATGAAAAAAGCTCGAAATTGTCTGTATTTCCACAGAGTTCAATTTCGAGATTGTTTTTTCGTATTTTCTCATTTGAAGAGAATTTTCTCGGGAATATTCAAACTTTTGGAATCAAAAAGACTCAATATTCAATGGAGAAGAATCTATGTATGCAATGAAAAATGGGTCGTCCCATTTGAAAAATTAAATTTGATGTCACTAGGACCTCAAAAAAATATACGAGAAGTCGTCTTCTTACTTGAAGCTCACCTTTAGAATTTCAATCCTGAATCTTGTGTCTTTCCTAAAAATATTCCATAGAGCCATATTCGTGAATAACCCTGTATAATATAATTTTTGTCCCGTTTCTCGAGCTTTAACATGAACAAAATGCATGAATACCATAAACATTTTGAATGAAACTGACACAAAAATAAAATGAGAATAAAATATTAGACATTTAATTGTTATGAATCCACACGAAAAAATTCAATCGTATAACACCTTCTGAGTAATTTTTTATAAATAGGCTGAAGGACTGCGGTCGATGGCCAATAAAGAACAGAAACTATTTATTTATTTATCAAAATTGTTCGAACATTTCAAATTTGTATACAAGTAAAAATCGAAACCATCAATGGTGAAAAAAAATTATATTCCTTAAAATGAAGTCCCTGAAATGTTGGAGAATACTACATCTATTCATAACAATTTGAATTGTTCGAATAATTTTGAGATTTAATTATTCATAGCTTGAATTGGAGGGACTTTTCTTACGATTTGGCATAAAAATAATTCTAAAGCGTCTGAATTTTAGCGTTTGTTTATCCTTTTTATCGCGAACACGCCGTTGTTTATTTTGATGAGATGATTGGACCAATGTAGCCGTCTTCGAAAGGAATACGAAGTTTATTTTCATTCTGGGCAGAGTTAATGCATTTCGGCCAGTAAAAAGAAGATAATACCGTAGGGAGGAGAATTTCAGAAGAATAATTGAATTTTTAATATGAAAAAGGCATAACGGAGATGTTTTCGGTTTTGCCATTAATCTCGAGTGAATCGCATCAAGTTCATGGAATTTGGAGCGAAGTTTTAATATTTTATTGTTTACAATTCTGCCACGAGATTATGGAATTCCGTATAATGACTTCAATAATGGAACTGGAGGAAATGCATTGGATGATGAAAAAATAAATAAGCGACAATGGAATATCAGTCGTGAGAAAGTGTGTTAAATTTCTTACTCGAATAGGGAAGAAAGAAAATATTCACCAAGTGATGATAAAGTCTATGACAAAACAGGAATAATTTCCAAATTGTGCAAATCAGAATTCGATTCTTCAAGTAGAGCGCCATATATAAAACTTATGAGTTTGAAAGAAGATATATATCATTGAACTGTTCATGATAACAGACCAAGAAAGGAAAAATAATTCGATAACGACCTATCGAGAACAGCAAATCTCAGAAAGTGGGGTATCAATCTCTTCGGCGAGACATATTTTGATGCACGATGTTGAAGGAGATTCAATAAATCGAAGTAGGAATCTAATAATGGGGAAGATATTTTTTCGCATGTATTTTATGGATGACAAAGAATGATGGATTTGAGGGTTTTTTGGAATCTTTCGTGAGGGTGAAAACATATAGCCAGGATCATTTCAACTTTCCTAGGTTGCAAGTGTGTATTGTGAAAAACTTTCTATTCTTCGAACACAAAGAGGAGTATTATTTTTTAACACAAGTTGCGGAATGGGCTTCTATTCCAACACGAATGCGAAATTCGAAAACGAGCGACTAAGGAGTGAGTTTCCGAACGCATGAAGGTTGGAATTGCCTTCTACCATGATAATTAAACGATATTTTCTCTATTTCAGTCAAGTTTTGTGAAATCTCTCGAAATTCAAATGAAAATTCAGATTAGTGACTGTTGTATTAATTCTTGGCAATTGGTGTGACTTACGAAATTTGACAGATTACGGAATTTGAATTGATTTTTGATTTGAAAATTCATTCAAGAGGATCTGAGGTCACTACTGACAACCACAAAACGAGAAATATAACTGAAAACGATGCCAATACAAAAGTCACTAATCTAAATTTTTCATTGATTTTCAAGAGTATATAACTATATATTGTCTGGAATAGAGAAAAATAATATTCTCCCACAAAGTGGCAAGTTTTTCAATGAAAGTGTCTTAGAATGAGTCTTCTGTACGAGTATTTTACATTTTTTCCTCTAATTCATTGAATTTTTATTGAAATTGATGAAATATTTCACCAAGTATCGTATAGTTATTTGTGCATTGAAAAATATGGATTGGCAGAACTATTTAACCTCTCGTAAATTTGACATATGATGAATAAATCAGTGACAGTAGGCCAACATAAAATGAATAAATATTACCATGAAAACTGGATTTGGCAAAGAATGAGATGAAAGAATTTTTCCAACTTCATATTATGCAGTAGGTTTGCATTCCTAGTGAAAATGTTCTTTTCATTTGCTATCGTAAATGTTGATCGCGAGTTGTACCGCATTAAACACAACTGGCTGAATAGGTTCTCGGGCTAGGATTTCCATAAAATACAAGAGAAGTGTTCCACTAATAGTCTGATAGAATGAGTTTCAAAATAATCTATCTCGTGTTGCTAGTGAAACATTTCGTTCGACCATTTTTTTTCTGTCTGGAGACTTATGTCGATAATAAATATCATCAGAATCTCGTGTGTATCTCAACTCTTTGAGCAGAAACAAAGGAGGCTAGGGACAAAAACGCACACTCTGAAAGTCGCTGAATTCCACCTCAAGTGATTTGTAGGCAATATCCTGCGACGTCTCACATTGCTCGCCTTCTTACAGCTGAAAAAGCAATTATAGAAGCATTCCAGATATTCAGAATGCACTCAGCGACATCTCTGCCGTCGGCAATTATGAAATCTCCAGCAATTGGATGCTGGTTATTGTAGGTAAAATGTCATAATGGGTCGAAGAACCTTCCATCGGTGTTACTGGTTATACAAGGTGTCCCGCGAAAATATTTCGAGTTTGAACTCGAATATTTTATAGAACCAGGGTGATTCTGCTCAGAATTCTCTCGTCGATGACTTCCGGGTATTATTTTTCAGTGATAAAAGCAATGAAAAGTGACATTTGACATTCAACAATTTTTCATTTCGTTTTGTATGAACCATCGTGACACCACAAAAGAGTACAGGGTGATTCATTTATCTTGGTAACCCCAATTTTCTCGAAAACGCCCGAATATTTTTTCATTCTGTGAATGGCGTTTTGAACAAGTCAATGTCGACTTGGGATGCGCATAAAAATCTGCGGAATAAATGAAGACGCCAGGCGTCGCGGCGCTATCAAAAATTTTTTCTCCAGGGACATACCATTTTTATCATGTCATTCGAAAGATAATTTCATTTTGAACTTTTTTTTTCGAATACAATTTTTGTCCATTTCTTACCGTCAGCGATCTGCAGCGTGTTTTATGTTGATTCTATTCCATTTATTTTTTTCTGTATTGTGGTAGTATGGCTTGATTTGGAGACATAGATATGATTTTCTGCCTTGAATTCAAGGAGGCAAGTTTTCTAAACAATCTGCCTCTTTAAATAAGATCAAATATGTGGATACAGCAAGATAGGGCTCCATGTCACAACGCTGCCATTGTGAAGAGATATTGAGATTAAGAATTCGAAAATGAATGGAACCTTATATTTTGTCCAAAGTGACTTATGATGAAATAGGGAGATGATTTAACTTGTGTATGGATCATAATGGCTAAATGACCTAGATTTTATTTTGTTTCGTAAAATGACGGAGGCTCTGTAACTATTTTTCTATTATTTTATTCATTAAATATTATATGTCATAATAAAAAACATTTTTTTTTTAATAACAAACGAAAAATTTCGAATCATATGTTCTATATACCGGCCATTATGATCCATACATAAGTTATTTCATCACTTTGGTCAAAATATAAGGGTCCACTTGGGCACATGCGTTTCTTATCTTCAATTTCAAATAGTCCAAGTTATTAGAATCAGTTTGGTATACCATATATTCAAGGGGACCCCTCAGAAAGTAATCCATGAGCGTTAGGTCTGGCGATATCTGATGGGTCCATTGGTTTCAATCCAATTTTTTCCGAATTCTTGATCTAAATATCTCTTGAGAATGGCAGCGTGGTGGCATGAAGCCCCATCTTGCTGTAGCGACATATTTCATCTTATTTGAAGGAGCACATTGACCAGAAAACTAGCCTTCTTGAATTCAAATCACAAAATCACATCTATGTCTCTAAATAAAGGCATACTACCACAATACAGAAAAAAATAAATGGAATAGAATCAATATAAAACACGCTGCAGATCGATAACGGTTAGAAGTCGATAAAAATTGTATTCGAAAAAAAAATTCGGAATGAAATTATCTTTCGAATGACATGATAAAAAAGGTATGTCCCTGGAGAAAAAATTTTTGATAGCGCCGCGACGCCTGGCGTCTTTATTTATTCCGCAGATTTTTATGCGCATCTCAAGTCGACATTGACGTGTTCAAAACGCCATTCACAGAATGAAAAAATATTCGGACGTTTTCGAGAAAATTGGGGTTACCAAGATAAATGAATCACCCTGTACAGGGTGATTATTTATATTTTACTCAATAGCTATCTCAGTTAATATTGGTCTTACAAAAAAGTTCAAATGGGCAAATTTGCAGTATTTTTTATGGGCATTCAGAATTCAGTACTAAGAATTGCATGAAAGCATCGTTAACCTAAAAATTCTATGTGAACTGTTGTTTTTCAAATAGCACACCCTGTATTTCATTTTCCTAATCGGTTGAGCTCTTTCTTGTGATTACAAATATATATACTTTATTGAGGTTATCTCTGGCAGTTTTCTTAAAATTTGTATTTTTTCTTCTAAATCTAAGGCACCTATGGAATGCCACACGAGAACGATGCAATTTTTTTATATCAAAGGAACCGTGGATAATGAAACACAATATACACTTTATATTTCAAAAATCCCCATAAAAAAGTGTCCAATGAAGTTAAGTAGGGACTATCAGGAGGCCATAGAATAGAATTTCGATATAAAGAAATCACAGCATTCTCGAGTGGCGTTCTACAGCTGCCTTAGATTTATACAAAAAAACCTATAATTTTCAGAAACTGCTGAAAAAAACCTCAATAAAGTATATATATATTTGAAATCACAAGGAAGAGCTCTACCGATCAGGAAAATAAAATAAAGGGTGTACCATTTGAAAAACAACACTTCACATGAAATTTTTAGGTTAACGATGCCTTTATCCATTTCTTAGTACTGAATTCTGAATGCCCATAAAAAATACTACAAATTTGCCCATTCAAACATTTTTGTACGACCAATTATTACTGAGATAGCTATTGAGTAAAATATAAACAATCACCCTGTACATGGGGCGACAAAAAGATTGACCTTTGCAAAAAAAAAATTTTAGAATGTTTAGAGAGTACTTTCTTTGTATGAAAGATTGTACCTCTGTCAACGTTTTTCGGATTGCTGTACATATTCCAAAAGCTGTTGACTGATTAAAGTCAGTCGGGTCAACTAGTAAGATATACAGGGTGGAAATGATAAAAATATGAAGAATGTTCCTAAGATTCAGAAAATAAAATTGGATTTTCCATTAAAAACGTAAAGTCATTGCACTTATGCATCCTAGGACACCCTGTAAATTCCTTTTTTCATCGCAAACAAAAAAATTTATTACTAAACATGGTCTCTTAGAAATAAAACCATTTCGTACAACCGTTGTTTAATTCCTCTTTGAAATCCACAGATATCCAAAAAACGACCTTTCATATAATTTTTGTTCACATGACTCAGTTGTCTCATTAAATATTCATGCACAATTACATTCGCAGCCAACTAAAAAGATATCTAGTTAAAAATGAATTAAAAGATTATTGACTGACTTGATTTAATTCTTATTAGCAGCGTCAAAGCTGACGAAGCTTTTCCCAATGTGCTTGAATATTCATTGTGACCTTGAAGCCTCAGTCAATTTTCTAACATGTACTTTTTCTCCTACCCTTCCATCCGACTTAATCGGAATTAAATTAAGCTTTTCCCCTAACCCCACGGTGGAGCCCGGCATCCCATGTGACGTTGATTGGCCAATGAAATCCTCGATAACGCATACTTGATTCTGACGGAAAATTGCAAACAGTCTTCCTATTAACAAAGAGGCGACAAAAGACTGCCGAATTGGCTAGGGTCCAATTTACCATGCAAATTCATTCGCATAAAGTGTCTCAATTGAAATTGCTTTGCGGCCTGTGCGATAAAACTTTTCCAGACTTCAGAGCCGTACTACGTCAGCAAGTACCGGGAATTTGTTATTTGAAACTCCCGCGATGAATGGATTTTGAATTTTTTTTTCTCAGGTTAGTAGGACTGTTTCTCATTAATATAACAAGTTTTAGCGCGATCTGTCAACTAGTATCTACAAGGCAACTTATTGAACGAAGAGTTTGCCTTGAATTTTGTGTCAAAATGATTTTTTTTGTGCAAACCGCGTTGAAAATGTTGCAAAAGGCTTTATGGTGATTCAGTTATATCTAAAAACATTTGGATCATTTGGCAAACAACTTGTGGATTTTCCACAACGATAACGCACCGTCGCACCGAGCTACAAATGTGAACAAATACCAGGTAAAAAAATCGATTAACACCATCGATCTACCATTATTTTTGCCTGATTTAGTTCCGTGCAACTTTTTCCTATTCCCGAAACTAAAATTGCTCCTTCTTGGAAAACGTTTCAAGTCTATTGAAGCCACCAACAGAATTCGTCGCGTGCATTGAATGCCATCCCAAAAAGTGCTTATAAAAGATATTTTGAAGAATAGAAAAAATTATGGCACATGTGATTAGTGTCCAAGGGGAAAACTTTGAAGGCGACAATATAAATTTTGATGATTCAATGTGAAATAAGTGTTTTATTTACAAATTCCCGGTACTTTTTTGACAGAAGGTATGTCTGCAAGGTGTTCTAACAAATGACTCCACTTTACTCTCCCAACTCAGATACACCTCATGCAAAGAACCTATCTTCCTTCATATCAAACCCAACCCTCTGCGGTTTCTTACGGCTCGTTTGCCATTACCACGAAAATTCTGCAAAGGAAATGGAACACGCTGAATTTTACACCAAATTAATTCAAGACTCAATTTCCTTTTGAGGCGGTCTTCTAATTCTCGAGTTTGCGAACGTTCATTTCCTTTGATATGGCTGTAATTAATAAATAAATAAATCGAGTGCGGAAAAGGAAGAGCGAGTGATATTAATGTTTGGTCTAATGGCCATCTGAAGGAATCTCGATATTCATCACTGTATTCAGTTTTCTCACTGAGTTTCAGGAATTTTGAACAGTCAGTAGGATCTCTGCAGAAAGTGAATTCAGAGACCTGAAGTCTCACACAAAAATGTTCTATAATGGAGTTCCACTTCCAGAAGCGAGAGTGTTAACATTTGGATAACATAATCTTTGCCCTTAATAAAAACAAATTTTTCTTCTGATTTGTCGTTTTGTTTTTATATATACAAATACCCCTCACCTTTTTTAGACATCCTGTATAACTGAGGATCTATTCGAGCAATACTCGGCTCAAACAGTTCGACAACTTCAAATTGTTTGTTGTCCAATACGCATTAGATAGACCTCTTCGAGGCAAAAGTGTACATCATCATTAAATTGAATATAAATTGGACAACAACCACCTTGTTCTGTTCGCCTTTTAAAGATCATTTTTTGGTTGACTACGAAATATTCCATCAACGGATGAATCATTGTACCTAATTTTACTGATGCATATCTGGTTGTTGCGTAATTAAACAAAATGCTATACATTATATTCAAATTTTTCCATTCTTTATGTCATTTTCATCTTTGTGCAGGAAATGCCCGCACTAGCTAAAGCGCACGTTTTGCATGCAGAATTGTCGCTCGAAAACGTTTCAATACCTAGAATTCGCGGTTTTCCACCGAATGGCGATTCATTCGATATCCGAAATACCTGAACGGTATGGCGAATCCCATTTTGCAAGCCGCAATTCCCATAATTATTGGGGAATTGCCGAACTTTGTTCGGAATTGGATGATACATGACCAATTTCAGCGCTAATGCTGCTGTTGCTTACATCCATGACGAATTTTTATGCATCATTTGCATTTTTATCCGATTCGGAATTTTTCGATTGAATTCGTACGATTGGAAGACGAAACATGTTTCATGATGCTGTGTTATCAAAGATAATGGTTATATCGTGGAGTGTATCGATGCTTCGTCCGCTTATTCATATGTCATGAACTTTTTTCATGATTTGAGCTCATTTCGAGAATTTTAATATTCGAAAAGGTTTACGTTTTTTGACAGTGATATAATAATGATAACTTTCCCAAATTTGAATTTCATAATTAGGGAGATGAAAACTTGTATGGGTTTTATCTTGGGTTCTATAGATATCATCTGTCTCGAAAAATCAATACTTGGATGTTGAAAAGCACTTCTAGCCAAAAAGCAGTTATCTCTGAATTTCGAACATCAAATGTAATGAAGTCTCAAGATCAATAGCTTGTTGTGTGGAGTAATTGAGTATCAGAGGAAAGTCTTCGTGAAATAAAGTTATATAATAATATAGGGTCTAGGTCTTTTTGATTGGTTCAAATCTGACATATTTCAATTTCGTTCACTTTCCTTCTGTAGCCTTTTTTTATTTTCAGATTTGAATTTTCGGAGAATTCAATAAAGTTACTGCCCTTCAATCGAATATTTCTGAAACAGTGTCGCCTCTCTACAAGTCACTGAACCGAGATTACTGGTACAGTTTTTTCTCCGAGCTTTGACACTCCTAATTGTATACATGCTGTATTGTTTGAAGATATAATAAAAATAATAATAATAACCATCTTTATTGGAGATGAAAGAATATTATCATTCACAAATAGGCGATATTTAGCTAAAGCTATTCTTACATAAATATAACCTACTCACATTGAGTGTTCTCCGACAGTCCCACACCGCATAAAAAATGAAACAAAAACAAACGAAATAAGAATAATATCTCTCGTGTTCATTTCAAATTCTTAACTTTAACACTTTTTCTCAACAATACAGGACGTCTCATTCTTCTCAATAAGGTGAAACTCATGAAACTCATCAACAGAAAGTTGAATCCGCTATAAAGAACACAACCTCGTCCTGCGAAGGAATAGGAATGAATATTTCCCCCAAATTTACTTGACTACGTGTCCATTTCTCCACAAAGCGCCTGATGTTCGAAAATTCGTGTTTTTCTTTTCTTCTCCTGCACGACCTCATTAGGAGCGAAACCCAGGCAATTCCTCTTGATTTTCTGGTTCACCACCAGCCATAGTTCATTTGGGCTTTCGTTGTGCGGTTGACGCCGAAAAAGGATTGCTGTAATATCAGTTGCATTTCCAACAAAATAGACCTATCCAGTTCCCCAAAGTGTTATAATAAACCCAAGCGAGGTTCTAGTATGCCTCGTTAGGCGGTTATAACTTCTGACCATTCGGCAAAGCAGATTATTTTCATAGATGGAAGACCATTAAATGTTCTCTACAGTATGTCAGAATTTCATGTAAATCGTATCAGTGGTTATTGCGTTATTTAGTGAAACATAGTCACAGAGACAGGGTAAAAGTAAAAGTGGTATTTGCTTTGAAAATATGAACAAATTAGATATGGAAATATTTGAAAAAAAAACAAAAGTTCTGTAAGAATTACAGCTACAACGCTGCAGAAAACGATTCAATCTCATTGCCAAAAAATTGGCAATTGTATCCTAAGTCCCGTACATTCTATCAAACGAAAAACTTCTGCTGTGTTATTTTCCCCTAAATATTGGGGATTGTGAGCATGTTATAATCCTGTCACAAAAAAGTTGATATCTTCCGATGAAAACGTCGTGTTACATCCACCCGAAATTGGTACTTGACACCCCCTCTTTTTAATTACAGTGGATTCTTCAGCTATTGATTCAATTGTCGACCAGAGTAGAGTAGGGGATGTCGATATCAACATCTTGTTTCATTTGCTCTCTCCTCCCAGCATGAAATTTCACCCTTCCCAATTTTTTCATATAGAAAATTGGCTGTGTCGGCGCATTCTCGATCGAAAATAACTTCATTGTGAATATTGGCGGCACGAAAGCAATTATTTTGCATAAAACGGATCAATTATGCCCCGATTGATCAGAAAACTCATTGTGAAATTGAATGTACAAATGGTCTATACCATGTACAAATAGCCTATCGAATACCTCCTACGATAGGTGGGGATGAAACTTGTGGAACATTCAAAAATATTACCGTAGAAGCGTTAAGTAATAGTATCATTCTAAAAGACTGGGCTCCTATTCCAGTACGAAAGCGAAATTCGCAAACGAGCGACGAAGGACAGAATTTTCGAACGCATGAGTGTCGAAATTCAATGAAAAATTCAGATTATACATCCTAGTGACTTTTGTATTGCATCTTGACAGTTGGTGTGACTGAAATTTAAATTGACGTGTATTGAACATTGATAGATCGGAAGTCGGAGTTGACAACCACAAAACGAAAAATATAACTGAAAACAATGCTGTTCATTACAGCACTACCGTAAAACGGGGTAACTTTGAACGATTTTTTCTTTCAAAGCTATATATCTCCGGTAAAGAAGCGAATGAAAAATTTAAAAAAAATATATATCCCAAGCATCAGTTAGAGCTTGCTGCTGACAAAAAATTAGATTTCAAAATGATCAATAACCTTTTTTTTTAATTAAATTATGTGTGTTCATAGTTACCCTACGATCGGGGATACTTTGAACGACTATGAAGAAACTACGCGATTTCGATTCAACCTTCCTGAGAGAATTTCTTTGAACACCTCAATACTAAAAATTCTCAAGAATACTTGAAAAAAATTATGTGGAATAGAAATATCTACATAATAATATACATATACTTAAAATATTTTTTTTTTCGAAATAGTATCAAGCATTGATTATCACAAAAAATGAATAAAAAAACAGAAGTTTTCCTGAAAAATAAAAATGGTATAAACTGAATTGAACTAATATTCTGTAAAAATAGAAAAAATAAGTATCAGAAAACAATAAATAGGACTGAACTTTCTAGTCCCAACTTCTCAGATATTTGCGGAGATGATTTGCACTAAACAAGAGGGCTCCTTCCTTTTCTGCCTACCATGGGGTCTTGCCGAGCTGTGATTAATTCGGTGATCGGTATAGTTACCTTGTCGGGTACTTATTGCCAGGAAAACTCACGCAAAGAAATTTTTTTTCTCAATTTATTTCACCGGGAGCTTTCCCTGAGATTTCTGAATCTGAACTAGCCCATATTTTCCTGCACCCTGTTTTCTTTTGTAAGAGCGGAACATTTTCTACAAAAAAAAACCGAGTTAGTTTCAAACCTTGAGCTTCATTGAACACGTTCAAAGTTACCCCGAAAACGACGACTAAGCACATTGTTCTTTAAAAGTATAAATAGAACAAAATGTGTTGAAGCATTTAAAATTCCTTTGCTATACTGTTGCTAGGATAATGTAGCAGATATATTTTGCGAGCATATAGTGCAAATACTTTAGGTTACAGCAACAAAAGTTTGCAAACCATATCGAACATGGATATTTTAGGTTCGAAGCAACATGTCAGGATTGCTAACTCTCTGAACTTATTTTCATGTAAATGCTGTCGTGACATTATTGAATGTGTTACGAATTGAGTAGTGAAAACCAGATGTAGCTCAATCTAATGGTTTTTTCACCATAAGTTGATAAAACAAAATTAATTTTTTGTTCAAAGTTTCCCCGCGGTTCAAAGTTACCTCATTTTACCGATACTTTTAGTACTGTAAGGAACTCATTACGATACTGACAGAAAAAATTCTTAGCAGTTGAGTTTGTGATGCTGTGTGAGTTGTTTTCGTTAGTTTTCTCATGAATGCTATAGAATATTTTTCTTATTGTATCCTCTGCGGGGGAATTGAACGAAATTTTCAATTTTCCAGGAAACTTCATCAAACCGAGGATTACCTGTAAAACTTCCCAGACTGAGTTTCAATTCAATTCTGCGCCAGCATCTCACTGTCTAAGCCACTACAGCCAGACTGAAGATGAAGAAAAACACTTTTCCCTCCGAATCGACGGGATAAACCATGAATACAGGTAGTTAGTGAATCCCGAAGAGTCCCAGTAATCCCAGGAAGTGTGCAGGAGAGAAGGGAGGCACGCTAAGCTGACCGGGAGGAACTAAATCCAGATCGATGCATTTCGGACATAAAACTAAGTGTTATGGAATTCGGGATCGTGCGGAGGAAGCCGCAAAAAAACGTCCCCAAACGTGAGGGTGGCTTTTTACCGGGGTTCTGAGGCCTTTACGTTTATGACGTATACGTACGTGTATTATGGGGAATGAGATAATTTGGACATACATCAAATGTCCTTTTTATGGTACGTTTATGGTCCTCTCGTATTTCTATGGAAAGGTCGACGTGTTTTTCACCTCCGAAGAATGGCCGTTTAAACTTTCCGAAATAAAGACACGAAATAATAATACCCTCGATAAATAGGTAAACATGAAAATTTTTTTTTTCAAACTTGACTTTGTAATAAATTCAAAAATAATTCTGCTGTTGAGGTATGAAAATTCATATCACTTTCATTGAGTTGCATTAACGTTCGAAATTAAATATTTTGTTGAAATTTTCGCCTTTTTTCAAACAGGCTACACATGGCAAATATCCTGTTTGATGTAAAATAAACTTTCGACGAACCACAAACTTTTGAATTAAGTTCCTACAACCCAGATACATTGATAAACACAAAGGCTGGAAAGATTTCGTGAATATTGAAGTATTCACAAGTTCAATATCATTATTATTATTATTACTATTCACAAGTTACTATCGATAGAACCAAAAAAGGAAACCAACAATAACTGAATTGAACGAAAAACCTCTGTTTTAAATCCTGCTCTTATGTAACTTAACTGAATAATGAATTTTCGTTTATTATTTTGTTCCTTTGTCACAGGCCTCAAAACTATTCAATCCGTTTAATTTCCATTGACAAGTTGCTACATAAGTGTTTTTCTCTAATACTATTTATTTTTCTCAGGAAATCAATAATGAGTCACACTTTTCAGTTATGGAAGTCAAAATTTTCTCCAATTATAAATCATATTGTTGTTTCCTCGAGATTTTGAAAATGTTCAACATGGTTTCTGATTGAATGAAGTTATCTAAGGCTTTCTTCGTGAACAAAAAAGGTGTAGATTTTTAACAATGAATACAGGATTCATAAATCTCATAATAAGGAGAAAAATCCTAACTTGCGTCACTTTTATGATGAAAATACCCATAGACAAATATTCAGTTTAGGGTGGAAACGAATGACATTTTATTTTTCTCTCCATAATTTTTCGTTTTCAATATTCGAGATATTCTGCCGGAACAAAAATTGTGTGCATGCTTTCCACAAAATAAAGGAATGGAAACCTACGTTTTCCTACTAATCCTACTATATATATAATATAATATATATAATATAATAATATTATAATTGCGAAAGTTTGTGAGGATGTGAAGATGTTTATTACTCTTCCACGTGAGAACTACCGAACGGATTCAGATGAAGCTTCACATCAATATAGTTTATCTATCCGAATAACATAATTTATAAAAATTTTATGGTATTTCAGCAAAAAACAATGAGAAAATATCCAGCGAGTCGAGAAAATGCCTACTTCTCAGAGCCATTCGTCAAAGTACATACGTCGCGTAGTCGCGAATCACCCATGTTATTCTTACGGTGATATGCAAAAATGACCCTTAGACTCGATCGATTCTAGGCAACTAGGTGAAACTGTGAAGTATCGAAGTACGTCAACGAAGCAATACTATTCTCAGCTGTTGTAGAACTGATGTGTGCGAATAATATTTTGCGTAACGTACCCCTGAAGAAACCGCGTCACGGGAGGGCCCATACGTTGAGAGAATTGGCTGATTATTTGATTATAGGATTGTTGGTTCAGTCATTTAGGTATAGGTTGGACGTATATAAACAAAAAGTTAGGGAAAAACGATTGGATCTGGTAGGCGGTGTGGCAATTAGGATAAAACTTCTTCAAGATTTTTCGTGTTTGGGGATGATATTGGAATAATAATTTATAATAATAACGATAATTTCAATAGCCGATTTGGGCAGACGAAGTTGCGCGGGTCAGCTAGTGATATGTGAATTCGAAATGGAAATACATCCAGGAAAGATAAAAATCAATGAAAGCTATTCGACTGACTGATGTAGTAAGAATGAAACATATTCTGAAATTATTTCAAACATATTAAGATAGGGATTCGCCGAATCACATGGAATTTCTCAATTATCTGCCTAATCTGTATTTGTTTCTATTAGATCTAATAAACTTAAATTTCTTCTCAGGTCAAACAGTTTCAATGATGTTAACCCAATTTGAGTAGCATATAAGGATAGTTTTTGAGAGGACCAAGTCTTCTGAGATGTTTTTTCTTCTCAAAAAGTCGTGACCAAACTTCAAATGAACCACCCTGATAATATACCTGCCTGCTGAAATACCGCAATGTTTCAGTGTGTACAATTTCGGAAGAAAACTAAAGAAATTCCTGTTGAATCATCCTTAATCGGTGCTGCAGTATATTTTCTTCTTGTTTTTTTGTTTGTTTTTTGTTCTGTTGCAATATTGTTTAATTAATTAACTATTAACGAATATATATTTTATTTGAATGTACTCACCCCACATTCTGGCATTGCCTTGGTGGGATACATATATGTATTTTTTTTCCTACTTCTTTATTTGCATTTAGCTTCCTTTTGTTAAGTAAATTGTGATTAGATTATTTCAATGTATGTATGTTATTTTTCATGTAGCATTAGTGTGAATAAACTTTACTTCCACAACAAACTTCGCAGTTACAATTCCTGCTTTCTCAAAATGATTCATATATAAAAATAAGCAAATGTAGTCTGAAAATTGTAAAACGCTTTCTCATCATTGAGCCCAAAATTGCATTCCAAAAAGAGAAATGTGACTATTGGCATTTCTCTTGAACCAAATACCTGTTCTCTCTTCAAATTTTTTGCGCATTCTCCCTCTTAAATTTTCACACCCTGTCGCCACCTACCTTTTCCTCCGCAAACTGCTCAACCTCCCCGTCAGTCTGCAGACCCCTAGTGACAGTAATTCTAGCCTCCACCGTCCGCGGCAGCACCGGTGAGGAAGGAGGGGAGGAATCCTGCGTGGTCGTGTCGGAACTGTCATGGCGGATGAACTGAATCCTGCCGGCCTCGACGCATATGTTCGGCGCTAGAGGGTAGCACTGGGGGCTGAAAGGACACGAGAGGGTTGATTAAAATTGGGAAATTTCGATAACATACAATAGGAGCAAACTTTACTAATTTTGAGAAAAAAAAATTTTAATATCATGTTATTTTCTTCTTCTTAAGGAGTACCTGATTGTATAATGTACAGGGTGGTCAGATTTCGATGTTTTAGTACTACATCTCCTAAATTAATATAGAAAAAAAGTAATATACATGTCATGTTCTCTTTTTTCGAGAAACATAAATTGTTGAAAACCGCAAGTCTCTAAGGTGTCTAGTTTCCATGCTACAGGGTGATTTTGAAATTTGGCCAATTATTATAATTGGTTATAACTTCGGCAGTATTGCAGCTACGCTCTCGAAATGAAAACATCTTTTGGGCAGTTTTTTCTGTACTTTTTACCAGTGCTTTCGAAATTTCAGTGCCTCTTCAAATTTTAGAGAAATTAAAAAAATTATTCAAATGGAAATCGTAGTGTGCTATGATGATTTTCAATAGACTTTTCTTAGACAATTTCAAAAATATATGTCATAATATACTTCCCAGCTTGAATATGAAAATTCTGAAAAAAATACTTTTCGGTCAACATAATTTAGGCAGGCTCAAGTTGTATGACTTCCTCAGGTGAAAAAAAATGAATCATAATCAAAAGCCTCTTTGATTTTGTTAATCGAAAACTGTTTTTTTCGGAATTTTCGATATTCAAGCAAGGAAGTATATCATGATGTATTTTTGAAATTGTCTAAGAACAGTCTATTGAAAATCATCATAGCCCACTATGGTTTCCGTTTGAAAATTTTTTTAATTTCTCTAAAATTTTAAGGGGCACTAAAATTTTGATAGCACTGGTAAAAAGTACTTCAAAAACTCCACTAAAGATGTTTTTATTTCGAGAGCGTAGCAGCAACACTGGGGAAGTTATAGCCAATTATAATAATTGGCCAAATTTCAAAATCACCCTGTAGCATGGAAACTAGAGACCTTAGCGAACATGACATGTATATCACTTTTTCTCTATCTCGCTTAATTTAGGAGATGTAGTACCAAAACATTGAAATATGATCACCCTGTACATGAAAGCCATTGGGTAGATACTTCTCAACTTGAGAATATATGTTTCATTACACTGTCTCAATTTTTCCAAAATTCACTAAAATCACGTTTTCATTAGAAGTGATGTAAATTTGTGTCACTTGCTGTGTGTTCTCAATGTGAAGAAATAATATTGCGTATGTGAATTAAGAAAATGTATTCTTTGAAGAACTGATCTCGATTTCGAGAGAAAAATTCAAAAAGTTTGGATCAAAAAACTGTGGATCCTGCATATGAAAGATATATGGGAATAAAGGTAGCAGGCGAACAAAAACTCTGTTAGAGAATGTTATGTATAAATGAAATTTCATTCAACAATTTTTGTTTGTCAGACAACCAAATATTTTTTTTTTCAAATTTGAATCTCCACACTCCTTGTTTTTCGATTAAATAATACTTAACTCTAAGGGAAGTGCCAGATCCCCACTTTCATTAGGTTTTCATTGTAATTTCAATGAAAAATGGACTGATTTAGTAATATTCCGAATATTATGACACTGGTTATAGTATACAGGGTGCACCAAGTTCGACGGCCTATTAGGCGGAGAACCGGACCAATTTGAAATCTGAAAATTAGGATTATGACATTGTTTGACATTATCTATCGAGCTAAAATACTCTCGTAGCCCGACCACTTTAAGTTATACAGGAAATGAAAAACAAATTTCAAAAATTTTTTTTCTATTTTTTCGAATTCGATAGAGGATTCAATTGTGAATACATTCTTATTCAAATCGTTGCATTCGTCATAATCCTTTCCAATATATCGAGAAAAAACTTTACAGAAAAGGGAGATAAGTGTATTCAGCATTTTGTTTGTTATTCCTAATCTAGATATCTTAACCACAAACTGTTTTCACATTTTTGAAGTAGAAGACTGTGGAAATATTGTAAATTTCTAGAATTTTGAAAAATTCGTCACAGGGTGTTCCAAATGTTGGGTCAAAAATTGGCCCATAACTTTCGTTTTTCAAATTGGAACCCTATTTTTTATGTTTGCGTTGGATTGTGCGAAGAAAAATGATGATAATGTTCCAACATGTTAATGCTCCCAAAATTAATGATTCTTGAGTTATTCAGGACTTCCTCATTTCATGTCGTACATAGCGTCAAATTCACAGAATCTGTTTCATGTCAACAATGACCTTGGTCATAGAAGATAAATTATTACGAGATAAAATCAGAAAATCCTAAACAACTCAAGAATTGTTAATTTTAGGAGCATCAACATGTTAGAACATTATCATCATTTTTCATGAAAAAATAGGGTTCTAATTTGAAAAACGAAAGTTATGAGCCAATATTGATCCCAATTTTTGACCCAATATTTGGAACACCCTGTGACGATTTTTTCAAAATTCTAGAAATGTACAATATTTCCACAATCTTCGACTTCAAAAATGTGATATTTTGGAATTGGATTTGAGTACGAATGTATTCAGAATTGCAGAGTCTATCAAATTCGAAAAGAAAAATCCCTGTATAACTGAAAATGGTCAGGCTCCAAGAATATTTTAGTTCGGTAGATAATGTCAAACAATAACATAATCCCAATTTTCAGATTTCAAATAGTTCCAGTTCTCCAGAAACGCCTAATAGGCCGTCGAACTTGGTACACCCTGTATATGACCTCATCTTGCATCGCCTTTAGAATATGTACCTACATCTACTTATATGTATAACAAAATATAAATAAATATATTATTTATTTTCTTTTTTTTTTGTTTTCCTTATGATCTTATAAAAGTATACATTGATCACTTCATCACATAACTCAAGTAGGCCCTACCTTTTTGGATCGCAATCGAAAGCCCCCCAACATTGTGTAGGGCTAGTGTTGGAATCCAAACTGGCCCTTTTCGGATATGGTGGGGGGCTAGAGTTTATATCGCCACATAATGGATGAGCCTTTTCTTCTAGCAAAGGATGTACTTGTCTCACCGAAGGAACCAGACGAGATCCTTTCTCGCAGATGTCCAGGTTGGAGTCTGTGTTTATTCGTGGTGTGCTGGACCTGAAAAAAAAGTTGAATTATTTATCGGGCATGAACGTGAAGAATACTGGAGTTGAAAGTGCGAGGTCGAAGGAAAAATGCTCTGCCAATTTCGAAACAAGGAACTAACAATCATTAAAATAACTATTGAGAAATTCGGACTGCATAACGATTTCAAAAACAAATTTAATGAGAGAGCTTGAAAGATATTTCAGGAATATTCTGAAAACTACACCCCACATAAACTTTTTCGTTGCCTCCAGCCAATCAAAATACTTCAAAAGTACCCATCCCTTTCAACAACGAAAAAGCTGGTGTGGAAGGCGATAAAAATCTCGGGTTTGCTGCTTTGCATCGCGTGCTCATTTCTTCTGCAAATATAGGGTAATGCCGGTTTATAACCTCAGCAAACCCTAGCGAATATTGATTATTTATTAAGGTGAGTAATACCTCGGAAAAACTGGAACTATGTCATCGTTACAATGAGTAACCTGGACATTTCCACGCCCTAGTTGCAATCCAACTATTTTCCTTTCCCACATGAAAGTAATGAAAAGCAGAGGTCTCGACATGTGAACAACTTCATTGTTGGCTGAGAATCCTATTCATCTCGATATGTCCCAAGCCACTATTTGAGAAAAACTTCGTGTATTCATGCCGGCATTTTCATTCGTCGTGAGTTTTAATCTTGCCTGAGAACGGAGTATTGTGAAGAAGGATTTTCGTTTCATACGGCAGAGGATATCGGATTTGTTGAATTGAGAATGGCATTATGTCGAGACGGAGCTAGAATGGGTATAGGTATTGAATGTCTGGAATCTTTCATATCCCGGATTTTCATGGAAAATGCTGTTATTCAAATCGTCCGATTTAAAAATATTCAGTTTTTCGAAGGAGGAAAATCCGAATATACCTTCTCCGGTTTCGAATTGATACAGGGTGAGTATTTGACCGGTACATACATTATAACAAGAGATTCTTTAGGTCAAAAAAAATTTTTGAATATTTTATTAAATAGTTAGGTACTCGAAAGATGCTCCTTCTACGGAGAGTTTTATTTTCTAAAATGGCCAAATATTCATTAAAAAGCATTCAACTTACTGTTGAGCGTTGGGTCCTTTAAATTTCTGGTTTAATTATGGAATGTAATGGTCAACATGAAAAATTTTGAACATATTAGTGGAATTTTGTGTTTGTAGGAGAATCACCACATCAATGTCGACATATATTGAGAAAATCATTTCATTCGATCAAATCATTAACAAGATATATTCCATAATTACATTTTTCTATGCATTTTCAACAGCTTGTATTTTATTGTACTGTAAAATTTTTTACGAATAAAAGACTCATTCGCAAAAATTAATCGAAAGCCCTTCACTCTTCCTATGTTCCACAAGCTTTTTGAAAAAAAAACATTCAATATGCTCATAAGGCACAATTTCGTGAGAAAATTTAGCTTCAGGTTTTTTCGGAAATGACAAAATTGTCGATTTTAAAATGGGACGCTCAGTATATTTTTCCTCATTCGAAATCTACTTTATTATCTTGCACCAATGAAGTTTATGTAGTTCATTTTTGATCTATCGCAAGTAGAGACTAGATTGTTTATTTGGAATAATTTTGGGAAGTTCACAATTGTTTAAAATCTAAAAACCAATTTTGAAAAAAAAGACACTGTAATTTTTTTTCGAATCTGTTAAGTGGCATCTTCCAAGAAGGTTCCTAATAAATATAGCCGAGGGAACAAAACTTGTGACACGGTATGTATATCTTGTTATTTATTCATACTTTCTCAGTTTTTTTTCCTGAAGACAGTTGTTCAAATAAACAACTTTCCATAACAGTAATATGTCGAGAAAGCAATCAATGTTCCCATCATGAATGAATCTAACACGTTTAGTTTCATCTAACCCATCAACTTATAGAGAATAAAACACATACTCAACAGAAAGCATTGAATTGCAGGAAACAGTATTTTGAGTATTTCAGGAACCTTGATCAATGATAAATTGCATTTGCATAAACCATCGCATAAAATGGTATGTATAATGTCCGTTCGAATTTTTCAATGATCAAGTTTGCCGATGCAGCCATATAAGGAAATTCTTTTCATGAATTTCTTTCTGACGATAACCACTACGAGAAAATAAACAAAATCCCACTGACCTTCTTCACAAACCATTCATGAATATTTGCATTAATAACGACTTCCTCTTGAGACAACGCATTATAGGAATCAAGTTTTTTGAACCCGATCGCCATCGTTAAACATTGCAGTGAGTTTATTCTTGATATTGCTTCAATTTTCTGTTTCGAATTTTCCTCACCTACTTCTTTGAGGGAAAAGATTAAGATCGAGACTAATGAAAACCGCGATATAGCATAGGATAAAATATATATATATATATATATATATATATATATTGTAGAAAATTTTTCTCGACCATATAAAAATTAACAAAAATTTAGTTATCGGGTATGTGGTCAATTTTCTTTCAAACAGTCAAAATGATCTGCGAATATCTTTATTCTCAATATTTCGTTGACCGTTGTCAACTTCCTCAGGAGAAACTGTAATACATGAAATGTAAATTCGTGGACAATACAAGAGAAAATGGCATTACTCACAAGATGTACAAAACACTAACTATTTAAAATGTAATCGCCATTGGTAATAAAATTTAATAAAACTACTCAGGACATCGGACAAGTGAACATCATTCATCAACAAGGTAAAACAATTTTTTTTTTTTTTTTTCTCTTCCTTTCCCTGTACACACGGAATGTTCTTTGAAAATCTCACATCAACACCCTCTATGCATTAACAATTGAACTAATTCAAACTATTCAATATGCCACTGTGAATCACACTCATCTGGTCAGTATCTGATTTAAAGTTCACTGCATTTGCACCCACTGCACCCAAATGCAGTGAACTTTAAATCAGATACTGACCAGATGAGTGTGATTTACAGTGGCATTTTGAATAGTTTGAATTAGTTCAATTGTTAACTCATAGAGGGTGTTGATGTGAGATTTTCAAAGAACATTCCGTGTGTATATATATATATATATATATATATATATATATATATACAGTGTGATCCACGGTCGATGGTACGTTAGACGTTTACGGAGAACGCAAAGCCAGAATTCATTGAAAATTTCGTTTCTTTACAAGGAAAGATCTTAGATATTTTCAGTGCTGCGGTGTTGCCGCTTATGTCAAAAAGTATTTACTACTTTGTTATTTCAAATGGCACACCCTGTATATTATTGCACTTTTCTATTCATCGTAGTAACACGATCATTTTGGTATCATTTTTTCATACTTATCGTCAGCGGTTCCCGAGTAATTAAATGATTTCTTCTTTTTTTATGCAAAACAAAGCATTGGTTAGAAAGCTGAAATTTCGTATGCAGAATGCTAGGATTCTATGCATCATGCAGGTGTAACAAAATACTTTTCGCGTCATACAGGATCATTAAAAATTCGATGGTTTATCGAGACATACAAAAACGGTTGAAAATGCATTTTTCAAATGGGATGTCCTGTATATTTTGAGAAATACTGAAAGAAAATTGAATTTCCTTCAACATACTCTGTGGCACTCAATTTTCCGAAACCTTGTCTGAGTTTTAATAAAGACGAACTAATCTTCTGATTTGTTGTTTTGTTTTGATTAAATATACTCATCGTCAATAAATTCCGGACAGGCACAATTTTTGTCAAATTCAACACCCTGTATCTTTTTTCTTGTTGCTGCGATTTTGTTGAAATTTTCACCAGGTGTAGTATTGGGTCTTGTTATATTAACCTGAAATTTACTTTGCTAAAATATCTGTAGATCATCCCTTATACAGGGAGAAAAAAAACCTTGTTTTATACCCTCCGTTTCTGAACACCCTGTGGTTAATTTGAGGCTGGAAATTTTATATCATTAAAATTAAATTTGAAGTGTAATCCTTTCTTAACAAAATGTTTTTTGATTTACGTCAGTATCTGCTTTTAATAAAAAGATACACATTTTCAAAGAAAGTGTTGCATTTTTTCAATTTTTATAAATATTTAAAACATAACAATACCTTATCGACTAGCAGACATACACAAACATCTCATTAATAGCGTGTATTTCCACCTCGTTTTCTCATCACTTCTTTCATACGACGTGGTATACGTTCAATGCATTTCCGAATTTCTTCTGGGGGAATATTTTCCCGTTCTTCAAGAAGGGCTGTTCGTAAATCGAGTAAGGTGTTGGACTTGCTATTTCGAACATGTCTACCTAGCATATCCCATACATGTTCAATTGGATTTAAATCCGGACTTCTGGCTGGCCCCACCAGCATCGTTGAATATTCGCCTCTTCCAAGTATTCTGTTACAACCCGTGCAACGTGAGGCCTAGCATTGTTCTGCATTAAAGAAATTATTATGGACATATTCCCCCAGAAGCAAGTAAGAAGAAAGTATGCCACGTCGTATGGTAGAAGTGATGAGAAAGCTAGGTGGAAATACATGCTTATGTATAATTTTTAGATGTTTGTTTATGTTTGCTAGTGGATAAGGTATTGTGATGTTTTAAATTGTTATTAAAATTGAAAAGATGCAACACTTTCTTTGAAAATGTGTATCTTTTTTTTTAAAGCAGAAACTGACGCAAAATTAGGAACATTTTGTTAATAAAGGGTCACACTTCAAATTAAAACTTAATGATATCAAATTTTCCGCCTCAAATTCACCACAGAGTGTTGAGAAATGGAGGGTATAAAACGAAGTTTTGTCTCTCCCTGTATAAGGGATAAACTACAGATATTTTTGCAAAGTTAATTTCAGGTTAATATTACAAGACCCAATACTATACCTGGTGAAAATTTCAACAAAATCGCAACACCACGAAAAAAGATACAGGGTGTTGAATTTGACAAAAATTTTGCCTGTCCGGAATTTATTGACGGGGAGTGTATATAAATACCCCACACCTTTTTGGACACCGTGTACTAACAATACAATATTTGGGAAAGGTGCGGGAGTAGGAAAATTATGAATAGTATTCGAAGCAACGAAAACCAATCCCAGTGGCTGGAATAATGGCTCCCTCGCATCCTGTTTCGAATGCGGGTTTCGGTTTCCAGCTGGAAATTAAAATGCCTCATGAATTCCCGACGATAAGCATAAACGAATGCCTCTCGCTCCCATGTTTTTCACCCATAAATCCACCTTGAACTCCTCCATTCATCTTCGCTCCATAGATCCGACGCTTAATTTTCGTTTCGTCGATTTTTCTCCTTTTTATATAACGACCTTTCGTGCTGGCTGAGTGTCAGCCGGAACCAGGCTATATTGATTTGCGACCGACCTTGCAGTCGACTCGAGTTGATCCTTTGGCAAGAGGACGGATTTTCTATGTACCTTGTTAATGGCGATTTCCTGTTAGGCCTAGAAAAAACCGTGCTGAACGAGCGCTAGTGGAGAAAAAGGCTTAATTGGAAGAAACTGGGAGTTACACGAGGGGAAGAAGAAACTGCGAATGTTCGCCAAGGTTCGATCTTATGGTTGGAAGAGGATTGATTATACCTTGACTTATACATATATTCTCACAGATTCTTGAGATTGAAGATAATAATTCTTTTTAATCGTTATTTTCACCTTTATCTCGCAGAGGTTTTATCGAATGAAATTATTTACGAAATAAAGGTCCCGTTGAAGTTTTAAATCTTCTCAGAAAACAAAATTCTACTCACATCTTTCAATTTCTTCATCATCATAACATCCCTAAATATGTTCAATGCAATTCAATAAAAACTCATTTCGGACTATGAATGAATTCTTTATAATTTCCCATGAAATTTGCAGCTTTCCAATTCTTTGAGTGCATGTTTAAGAGATTCAACAAACTCGATTTCTACTACTGCACAATAAAAATAAAGTTTATCGAATCGATTTTTCAAATAAAAAAAATATGAAGCCTATAAACTCAGAGTTCTCAGCACTTGATAACTGTGTTTGTGCAGGGTGGGCAAAATTGGTGATACCTGGACTACAACTTTTGAACCGAAAGAAATAAGGGAAACTGAATGACACATTCGTGTTTTTTATGGAAACTGATATTGTCATCGACTGCATTCCTCTTTCTTCTTTTGTTTTCGAGTTATAGGCCAAAATTGCAACTTGGGCGATTTCAACTTTGGTCATTATTAATGTTTCTGTTTGTGCTAAGATGTTGAAATGGAAACATGAATATATACCATAAAGTTGTTTTTTTCCTCTTTCGAAAAAACATGGTGCTCTACTGGATTGCTAAGAAAAAAGTGTTTGTATAATGTTTTCATTTCAACATGGTTGCCCAGAAAACGGGGATAATGACCAAAGTTGAAATCGCCCAAATTTAATTTTGGCCCATAACTCGAAAACAAGAGAAGATAGAGGAATGCACTTGATGGCATTATCAGACGAAGTAATGTGTCATTCATTTTTCTCTATCTCTTTCGGTTAGAAAGTTTTTTGCCCACCCTGTAAAGCTGTTACAAACTATAGATACTATAAAAAGATACAATAATTAACACTTGGCATCGGTCCAATGCCAAAGTCACGAATGTGCTTTTTTGATGTTCCGAGAAAAACGTGTTTTAAAAATTGAAGACAGTATTATAAACATAGATTGTTTTTGTGGTACTAGGCTTGAAGTAGGAGCGGGGGACAAGCAAACTATTTGGCGATTTTGGGATTGATTCTATGACTATAATCGCGATATAGTGCACATAGTCGAAAAGCACATTTGTGACATTGTACCGACGTTAGATAAGCTTGAGAGGAAATTAATAAAAAATGTTAACTCAAGTAGATTCGTCTTAATCGGTAGGTTTGTTCTTAATTGGTAGTATTGACATGGTTTTTCTTCACCGGTGGTATAGCATTTATATACACATATATGTCAGTGATCTTTGTCTTCATTGGTGTATCGTCTTGTAGGGGTGATTTTGTGTTCAGATTTTTTTTTTATTTCACCCAACCTCATTCTTTTAACAGGGAGGGAAGAGGGAACAATATCGGTGCAATATGAGTGAAATATCTCTGTCAGTTTTTTGTTCTGCTCTCGGTCTCTCAAAATGCTTTTTCTCGATGAATTAATATGTTCTTTTAATTATATTTTTATTTTCAGTTGGTGATATTATTGATTAATTATTTCTTGAGCATATATTTGCCTTATATCTGGTGGTACTTCCGACATTCGATAGATACTTCGACTAAAAAATGTTATTCTGTTGTTTCTAAGGTTCAAATGGTATATCTAATATCCCAGTTTAAGAGAGAATAAAAATGTTTTGGAAATATTTTTTTGTGATGTGTATATTGTAGTCAGAAGCAGAATTTGACATTTTTCTCACATATAAAATGTACAGTGTGTTCCAAGCGAAAAAGTGAAAGTTGTTCTCGAAATTTTCTCTTTCTTTATGAATTTTTTCATTATTATTATTTTATTAAGGTTGTTCCAGAGACTGAAAGTGAAAACTCAAAAAGGCTTCAAGAGATTAAATCTGTCGGCGTTTTAGTCTGTTGAAGGAGAATCGCCTGTAGAACATCCTCGACGGCTTTTTTTATAACTTTTTATACCTTCGATATTTATTCAATTCAAATTCACATTACTGATCTCTTGCCAAGAGTGTTTCTCGATCAGTCATACTTTTTCGGAACTTCAGATGACACATGTTGAAAATCGCTATGGCGGCCTCATAGTTGAATCCTTTTCAATTAATTGAAACAAGATTCATCTTGAAAAAATTGAAATTTCTCAGACTGAAGGCGGATTTCACAAAACTTTTATTGTGCAATCTTAAAACCTTCACTCTATTTAAAATTTACACGAATCTTGACGGCTCCAATCATTTCTTGAGCGGGCTAACAATGTTTTGTGAAACTCATCTTAAATTCTCGTGTCAAATTTTGTCATATCGACTATATTTATCTGTTGAAGAGAAAACGAACATTACAAACGTAAATAGTTTTTCTCTACGCCTAAGATTCCTTTGATTTATCATATCGTGAGCTGGGACTCACGGAACATACCTCAACCCACCAACATTCCCTGTCACATGCGTATATACCATAAAGACGTGATTGTTATCATTACGAACAACCCGAGATGTCCAAACGAGAAAAAAAATATTGACGTTACGTGAGACGTCTAACCCTGCCGTAACTCTAGGCGGGTAATGACCCATCTGGGCGCATATTCAGGCATAACCAACAGTAATTGACCGCCCGTGGGATTCAATTGTCCGAGCGAAAAAATATGGTAGGCCAGGAGCGAGCCGCCGCGCAACGTATAATTTCTGGAATTATTTGAATTAGAGATGATTGGTACTTGCGCGGATGGCAGTGATGTACTTGGACGCGTTACAGTCTTCAATTCGGCATGGGCATGGGCGAGAAGTGCCATGGTCGCCCATTTGTCTTGGTGGGACCTGGTATGATATATGGGAAAGTTCTTTGGGGGTAATGGGTTGTGCTTAATGGAAGCTATAACTTTTTCAACCATTAATGATGATTCATGCGGTTTTCGAGCACAATACATATTCGTGAAGCAATTATGAATCTTGTTGCGTATTTTTGTCGATTCAATGAAGTTATTTACTATGTATTTTCGGATACTCTTCAGAGTTTTTAACTTTCAGAAACATAAATTTAAATAGCAATTCTTGCACTCTTTTGTCAGATGAAAATTAATTGTAAAAAATTGTTGCCTTGAAAATGAAAGGAGAATGGGGGCATTCAGAGGAAGAAGCAGAAAGCGCTACTGCTACTTCGGTAGCTATAGCGGTCAACCCCTCTTAATTTTCTGTCAGTTGTTAGTTTGCAAAGAAACGAAAATCATTCCCATCTTCAAGCACAAACCGAATTATTTTTCTTCAGAGCTTTAACGACCTGCCTGGTATTAATACCTCAACTTTCCGGAGTTTCCGCTACCGCTACCTAGCACAATTTGAAAGCGCTCCTAACAGAGACAACTCTCCCCTCTGGCTCCTAAAAATAGCGACCGCTTCAGAACATGTTGACTTTGTAACGCATGTGCCAAGGAACGATTCCGCAACCGTTGCACACCAGTTTCGTCCGCTGAATGCAACCAATAAAACAACGTTTCAGACATCAAGCAGTATCGTGAATCTTCAGAATCTAAAATTTTGCGCGGTAACATTAATTGAGAAATATCAACGACAGCTTCGTCTTTTATTACTTCATTAAATCGATCCAAACAGTTGAAACTGACCGTTAAAAGGGTACGTGAATGGCCGGCCTAAGAAATACTTTTTTCGTATACCATTTTTTTTATTCATCCCAGAAAAAAGGATATAGCCATTTTACACTTTCATAGTCAGCTATGCCACCCCTGGAAACATGCCACTGAAGTTTTTCCGAGCAATAGATCCAACGCCTAGAGTTTCGAATGTAGCAGAAATTTAATTCTGTTAATGTGCTGAACAAAGATGTATTCATCCAAAGTTATGATTTTTCTCTATTTCAGTATCGTAATGAGTCACAGTACTGAAAGTAGTGCTGTAATGAAACTCATTACACCATTGTTTTCAGTTATATTTTTCGTTTTGTGGTTGTCAGTACTGACCTCCGATCCAATAAATTTTCAAATCAAATCAATTCTAATTCCGTGATCTATCAAATTCCGTAAGTCACACCAACTGCCAAGCTACAATACAAAAGTCACTAATCTGAATTTTCATTTGAATTTCGAGAGTATTTCACGAAACTTGACTGAAATAGAGAAAATTTCGTCTAATACTCGTTGCAGAAGGCAATTCCAACACTCATGCTTCGCTCCTTCGTAGCTCGTTTTCGAATTTCGCATTCGTGTTGGTATAGCTCATTTTCACGAGTTTCTCAAAAAATATTTTTTTTTCCAAAATGGCCAAATATTCATCAAATAATAGCATTCAACTTACTTTTGGGGGTTAGGTTCCTGGTATAATTATGGAATTCAATGATATGTAAGGGTCATAATGGAAAAAATAAAAAGTGTGAGTGGAATTCTCTGTTCACCACATCAATGAGGACCTACATTCTGAAAAAAAAACCCTTACCCCATATTAAATATTAGGAAAATCTTGAATGGCATCAGTGTGATCTGAGAGAACATAATTTCATTCAATACAATCTCCTACGAGATATATTCGAAATTTTTTATGGATTTTCACCCTGTATAGAGGTATTCTTCATACAAAGCAAAACTGAAGCTAACTGAATGAATTTTCATGATAATCAGGATGTTTCTCATGATTTCCAGAGGATTATTTGAAATTTTTCTCGAAATTGGGAAGGGACTCATCGTACCTATAGGTGACAGAAAAGTTGATACTAAAACTATGAATGGTCCACAAAAAAAGTTCTGAAGGAAAAAACCAATAACTCTCCCAGAAAAATATTACCATGTAGATTCTCCAATCAAAATTGGCATGTAACGTGATTTAACCATAAATTGGAATATCTATGCCAAATGTCAGTTGAATATCTTGTGAAGTGCAGAGGCTACGAGGAAAAAACCAACAAAATATCACACTTTAACAGCATGTTTCTCAAAAACGAAGCGTTTAGACTTTTGCCATTTCAAAGAAACTTTCTTTTAATATCCTAGAAATCTCTCATTCTCTTAACCTCCAGTCAAGGGATACCCTGTATATTTTACGATCACAAAGTTCATGAGAGGACCAGCAACGGTAGGCTAGAAATAAAATACTAGGTACTATTCCCAGTAAAAAATGCATTAGTCCTATTTGATACAGAGACTCACAGGATGAAAATTCCAAAGAAAATCAACATTGCTTGTATCAAAACCACTCCGGTGGTTCTGAATTTTTTCGTACGAGAACAAGCTCTGGAATTGAATGATGCGTGTGGTCTCTTAGTACATGACTTGGCACGTTCAACTGTGAAATATTCTAATCAGTGCGTATGACGGAAAGGAACTCTGCAGCCGATCCGCTGATTCAATTAGGGGTTTTCTTCGGAGCATTACACAATCTGAAAGAACTTTTTCAGCTCAACGTCATTGTAATCGTTCCGACGTAATGAAGAAAACTGAAAACCAATCCGATGGACGATGAATAGCGGAATAATCGTATTATATAAAAGGTCTCATCAAATTCTCTGAGGTAATTTATGTGAAAGCTTTACAAATATGAATTAACTTATACTGCTCCACAACAGTAACTCACTAAGTCTTTGGACATGGTAAAAAGTGAAGAAAAATAAAAGACGAAACACATTTTAAAACAAATATGAAAGGAAAGGTATATTAAAAAACATTGTCGAGCTTCAGACTCATGAATGATTATACAATTTCAATTTTTTCCGGGAAGAGTATTGAAACAAATCATGCCATTAAACGATGTATCTGAGAACAATCGACAATTCTAACGACTCTATAATCGAGAGGCAAGGGTCAAAATATAAGTACCATCTACAATCCTTCGACAAAAGTACCAACTGCATGATTGGAGTATCCCAAGGCTAGGCGAAGAAGTGATTAACTAACCAAAGAAATAGGTGCTGTTTTAATGTCTATTGCAAAGGCGCTTGGGGATAACATGAACATGGTTTTTCCACGTTCAAAATGTAAATTAGATTGTTCTAACTTACAGTGGTAATGAATGCATTTTGAACAGAAGGAATATATGACTCCCTATGCACGTTAGGCTCTTCTATGATGAATTGTGTCGTAAACGATGTATAACAAATCTTTTCACTCATACTAGAATGTACGATTGAGCGATAACCAGGACTTGAACGTTAATTACTCCAACAGATAGAAAATATGAAGATACGCTTCAGAGAGATAGAACTCATGATGACAGTGGTCGAACGAAATTGAATAAAATGAAAACTAGAATTATCGCAATTTCTTAAAATTCATCTGTGGAATCCCTCGAACCAAAAGCTCCTTTATTTCAATTCTCACGTCATTTCTACAAAGTTGATTAATGTTTCATTCTGAACACGAATGCTCACAACATAAAATTGCGAATTAGATAACGAGAAAGTTGTTCCGTCCAAAGCAGCCTCAAAATATAAATGATCCGCTGTTTAAGAAAACTGGATTTCGCCCACGCAAGTCATTAATCGTTAATTTCTCGAATGCAATGCGAAAGTTGCGGATATTAGGTATAGGAAAAACGATAAATTTTCTTGAGTGATGATCTATTGTTTCTCAACCAGAGGTTCGTAATCCGTTGCACGGATCGGCGGTAACACAATTCATCTACGATGGGTTCCGTAATGAACATTAATTTGTTGACAACAGTTCGAGGAAATAGAAACGAAAAGGGTCGTTGCCCTACAATAATGAGGACAAGAAGAAATTCAGAAAAGAGAGTGAATCAAATAAACAGAACTGAAAACGAAAACAGTATAGCTTCATATATTCAGAGGGATTCCCTATTAGAAAAATTAGATGAAGATCATGATATTGAAAAAAATTTAGGCCCCTCTGAGATGTAGTCTTTTACTTGGATAATATCAAAATCCCAAATGATCTCCATTCAACACCAAAAAAAAGTGTTATCATTGCATGATATGTTACCAAATTCAACTCATTGATTTATGTTAATTTACCTGTCTAGTAATAGTATTTATTTATTTTCTGAACAATAAATTCAGGAGTGCATTCGCTAAAAATGTTAGCAGCGCTTTCTTGTGTGACCTCCCAATTTAATTAAAAACTTTCATTCGATACAATACAAAGCATATAATATGCATGATATCTGTTCGGAAGTGTTAACAACCATAGACGTTTACTGTAAGACAAATATAGATCTGAGCAGGAGAGTATGATCTAACCTACTCTCGTTGATCGCTGCAGGAATTAACTCATTAACTTTAATCACTAAACAACTATGTATACACTATCCTTTAATTGGTATAGACATGATTGCAGATATTTCCTTCATAAATGAAATGTCTCTTCCACTCGTGGATCATGAACTGTTAACTGTGAATGAATTAAGTTCAGGTCTGTTATACGTATTCTAGTAGAAATTTCGCTAGGGATCAATGTTTTTTTTTTCTGGTGACTGAAAAAATCGATATTGACAGTTGAACGCGATACTGTTATGATGTAATCAATAAAGGTACCTAGGTTCTGTCGAAATATCGCAATATGTATCTCACTCTTGCAATTTTCACTGATCAATTGTTCTTTCCCAAATCCGTATGATTCACTTTGATGTTAAGATGTATCGAACATTGATCACAATGTATAAATATACCCATAAAAAGGGATGGTTCGAACGGCTTCTGGTTCAAAGGAAGAAACTTGAAGTCGATATAACCAAATCTGATGAGTACACTTTATTTCAATAACTTTTCGACACTGTAGCAAGGAGAAATAATAACACCCTCAATGTGTAGTTGGGAATGTTTTCCTATTCGTTATAAAATATTCATTGGACCTCTTCAAGATATATGCCAATATCAGGCAACTGAATAAGAAAGAATAATATTTATGACTTCATTTCTCTCACTATAGGTTTGTTCCAAATCAAGAAATTATCGTACAATGCATCGTCAGAATTCCATGTGAATACCACATCAATTCATCATCTGTTTCTTATGCAGTGATAGTTCGATCAGATGTCTGTATCAAAAGCAAGCTATGTGACGCCATGTATAACAAGTATAATAAATAGGCTTCTGTCACGATATCATCGGCATTTTCAGAGTAAACAACATAACCCTGGAGTTTTATTGTACAACAATAAAAGACTTTATGGATGACAAATACACCTTCTGACAGTGTACTGATGCGAGCGCTGCACTTCCTAAGCCTCCCATGATTAGGTAAAAAAGTGTACAAATATTTAACCGAGGGAATGTGGAGAATTAAAGCATGTGGTATCAAACACTTTCTTGGACATATTTATTACCGATGGAGGTCCACGAAAGTTGTATGAGAAGACAGATTAGGTTTAGAGAAATCCTAAACTAAAACTGGCATATCCATAGACTGAAAGACAGTAAAAAAAGTAGATCGAATATCAGTATTACCTCACAACTGACAAGTCCTTCTTTTTCATCTAAAATGAAATATTCGTATCAGCAATTTTTAGTTTCCTCATTCCAAGAGGTCAATAGATCTTATATATAAGTTTTCATAATACGATAGATCGTCTAATATTTGATGTTTTTTATAAGTTTTGAAAATCCCTACATCAACATTCTATAGAGACTTATTCGGATATACTCGCTAGCCTACCTACTTACCTTGTCGTTCCCACCAAGTATTATAATATTTTCCCACAATCCAGAGTGTAACCATTTTCCCGCAGAAATGAATAATTATTTTCATTTTATTGTTATGCAAATGGGGAGCAACCACATTCGAATAATGAATCACGAAGAGCGTTCATTATATATCTCCCTTGAATTATTACGTTTTCCACGAGCTGGAATCGAACTCCAACAGATCATCAATCATTCCTTTTTCCCGAGATAACCTTTGTGATGATGGCTGCTTATTTTTCAACAAGCCTCCCGCAGATTTTCTTTCCTGCATATATTGTCATTCAGCATTACTACACAGAGATTAATTACTTTGGAATTGTTTGCACGACGATTTATGGACGTATAAAACAAAAAATATAAAATACACCGATTTCTCCATAAGAACCTCTTGGATAGCCGTGATTAAACGAGTTTTGTTGACCCTTATTTTGCCTCTTTTGTATATCTTCATGATTAATACTATGATATGGGTAAAGTATAGAATCAAAGAAATGACGTCGTCTTGGAACCAAAGTTTCATTGAAACCAACAAACATTATAGTGGATTGAGTATTATGTTAACCTGATCATAACAGTGGTCAGTTCTGATTTGAATAATTCAAGCTCAAGATTTTATGACAACGGAACCATCAGGGCATTGAGAAATACTAATAACAATAAATTTAAATAACCCAGCTAATGTGAAAACAGAAGCTTACTGCTGGGCATACAAATACCAACACAATACAATATAGTAGACGGAATTTCAAGAAATTTCATGATTCATGAGGGTAATACGAAGTTTTATTCCTCTCTAATAACGCATGCATATTGGGATTCAATCAGGTTTTGTGGTAGGAATTTTGACCGGTCTGATGCCCCAGCATGGGTCAACAATGGCATAAATAAATTTATTACCGTATGTGAAGACATTTATGGATATTACATACGTTCCGCTGATGGATTTGTTAGTTTCATGGACCGCATTCAAAAATTTTTGTCGGGCCGTTGAATTGCCGGAACGAAATGATTCAATCAGAATAACAAACTCTGAGTACCTTAGTAGTTCTAATGTTTTCGGTTACCAACGTCTCTGAAAAGCTGAGAACTTGTGAGAGATAATGTTTTCAGTACTATTTCGTCATGTCAATTCAGGTACAACATTCGATCCATACAAAAAGAAAAAACGCTGAAGAATAACGTGTTTCAACTTTTATGATTCATTATTAGCTACTATGAATGCATTTGAGCTTGAGATCTTTTTTCTTTTAAAACATATAATGCCTACCTGTGACAAACTTTTTTCTGATCTTCCTTCTATCAAAGAGAGCTGAAACGTAAAAAATTCGAAAGGGACGATTAATATCAATTCGTCCAAAATGGAGATGAAAGAATTTCGGGATTTCAAGAAAAATTACAGTTGTCTTTGGGTTTCTTCGACGAAATAGTACACTCCCCGTCAATAAATTCTGGACAGGCAAAATTTTTATCAAATTCAACACAATGTATCTTTTTTCGTGGTGCTCCGATTTTGTTGAAATTTTCACCAGGTATAGTATTGGGTCTTGTTATATTAACATGAAATTTACTTCGCAAAAATATCTGTAGTTTATCCGTTATACAGGGAGAAACAAAACCTTGTTTTATACCCTCCATTTCTAAACACCCTGTGCTGAATTTGAGAAGGAAAATTTGATATCATTGAGTTATGATTTAAAGTGTGCCCCTTTCTTAACAAAATGTGTTTCGATTTCCGTCAGTATCTGCTTAAAAAAAAAAAGATACATATTTTCAAATAAAAGTGTTGCATTTTTTCAATTTTAATAATAATTCAAAACATTACAATACCTTATCGACTAGCAAACATAAACAAACATCTGAAAATTAATAGCGTGTATTTCCAGCTCGCTTTCTCATCACATCTACCATACGACGTGGCATACTTTCAATGCAGTTCCGAATTGCTCTGAGGGAATATTTTCCCATTCTTCAAGAAGGGCTGTTCGTAAATCGGGCAAGGTGTTGGGCTGCCGATGTTTGTGTATGTTTGCTAGTAGATAAGGTATTGTAATGTTTTGAATTATTATTATTATTGTTACATAATAGCGTAGAGCTGAGAGGCGAAGCCTTTGCTAGCTCACATCAGAAAATGAATTAATAATAATCATTATGAAACAAGATCAATCAGTTAAAAAACAGTAATTGAAATATGAAAATATCGGTCAGGTAACGGGCAGTGATGTCGATCAAATCCATTCTTGAAAATTGTTATAAAAATTGAAAAAATGCAATACTTTCTCTAAAAGCAGATACTGACGTAAATCAAAAAACATTTTGTTAAGAAAGGGTCACTCACAAATTAAAACTAAATGATATCAAACTTTGCCCCTCAAATTCACCACAGGGTGTTTGAAAATGAAGGGTATAGAACAAGGTTTTGTTGTTCCTTGTATAATGGATAAACTACAGGTGTTATTGCAAAGTAAATTTCAAGTTAATATCATAAGACCCAATATTATACCTAGTGAAGATTGGTTGAAGGTGTTGAATTTGACAAAAATTTTGACTGTCCGGAGATTATTGACGGGAAGTGTATAAATATCATTGAGAAGACACGATAGACTTTGTTTGAGGGTTTAACAGAAAGAGATAGATCCTCTGGGGAAGATTGGTTCGGAAAACCGTGCGTGTATAGAAGTTAAAGAGGTTTTTGTGGAGTCAACTAGCAACTAGAGACAGAGTCAGATGCCGGAGACCGCTTTTAGAGCTACCAGGTTATGAAAAATCGGTAAAACTCAAGGACAATTCAGAAAGATTGGGGTCAAGTTCTACGTAAGAGTCCTCACCTGTAAGAGTGGAGGAGTCTATTTTGCGGTCGATATACAGTGTGACACAGACTCATGGTACACCCCCATTTATCTTTTGTTTCTGTAGTTATATTTTTGAAATTTGGAACATTGAATATACTCATTTTAGGGCACTTTTTGACATATTCAAAAAAAAATCCAACTTCTGGTTTTTCCGGAAATGACATCAACTTTCGATTTTCAAATGGGACACCCGGTATATTATTACATTTTTTGAAATCTTTATAATTTTCTCAATCTTATGATACCTCATAGTTGATATTTCATTCGTCAGAACGCCCTTTTTATTTTTCGATCTAGAGAGCCACGAACTCCCTAAAATAATTCCAAATAATCAAAATAATGCTACACTATAGTAATTTCGATTTGAAAAGTATCGTGGTTCGAAATACGTGCCAAAAAAGTAAAACAAAACCTTTTTTCAGTCGAAACTCAGTATCTTCTCGGTTCAATCCAAAGTTGATGTCATTTCCGGAGAAACCGGAAATTGGATTTTTTTCCAAATATGTCACAAAGTGCCCAATAGTGGGTATATTCAAAGTTCCAAATTTCAGAAATAAAGCTACAGAAACAAGGGAGAAAATGGGGGTGTACCATGAGTCTGTGTCACCCTGTATACAGGGTTTCAATATTTTGGGAGCTGATTAAAGACCTCAAAATGAGTAAAAATTTTCATCCAATCCAAGTTTTTTACTTTCTTTCATTTCACCTTTTTGTTGAGAAAAATTATACCTGACTTTGAAATTCCCTCGGAAATGCCTTATTTTAATGTTTTTAGACGATTGAGGAAAACTGTTTCTTAAAAAAAAACCTTCGTCTCCGAAACAAGACACAGTTATGCATCTTGCGCCTCAGAATCCGCTGACGTGAACATTAAAAATCAGCAGGTCCGACATAATTTTCGTTAAGGATGCTTCAAGAATTGTTTTATTTCATGGTAATGAATCAGGTGTCGGCTGCCGGAACACGATTAACGGTTCATATTCATGGCAGTGAGGATTCAATGAAGAATGCACAGCCGAGACAGTTGCAGAAGAAGCAGGTGAGGACGGAAAACAAGAGCATTCGAACGAGACAAGAGGAGAGAGCACGCCTGGTGACTCCAATTCAGGAAGTTCGTTAATTGCCTGATGCTTCCATTTTTCGCCTTTCGTTACGACAGAGCGGATGGTACTGTTTATTCATGATAATTAAAGCATGATTATCTTCAATTTTATCGGTTTCTACTTGCCCAGAACTGAAACGAATGGAGTTCAGTTCCAAATCTACAATTAGATCAAAAGTCTGTTAATCCAAATAATGCATGGAGAAAGAAAATTATTATTCCTTTCATTTCTTGGCCCATATCAATGAGCCAAACTTCCAATAATGCGTAAGGTGGGCTTTATTTTAACCCAAATGGACCTACCGTTCCATATAAAGAACAGCTATCTAAAAGTTTTCTATTCAAGCTCAAAATGAAGAAACAAAGAAGGCGTCAATATAAACACATGAATTGATGCTGTCTTCAACACTGAATATAACCTACAAAGTGCTTCAGTATTCAAATCCACTTTGAAGCCATGTTAACTACATAAATATATCAATTGTTGCAATACCTCATTTTGTCCAGTGGTGTATTTTTTCATACGTATTTATTTCATCGCGTTTGCGAATAAAATAATTATATCTATGCTTGGATGAATAATATTACAGGCGAATTAATCTTCTCCATGATTTCAAATCCTGATTTTTGCTACGTAAATAAATTCGTTCTTTTAACGGAACGGTAGGATTATCACCTACTATATTACCTGAATATATTGTTATAACTATTGGAAAAATAATCTGACTCTACATGCAGATAATCTGGATATGATTTCGGAACCACCTGATTGCAAAATTTTCTTCTGCACATAATTCAATAGTTTTCTGTGAGTGAAATAACAATAATGTTGCTTATGCGCCTACTAATTTCTTATTCGTATTTCCATGCACCAAACAAAGTAATAAGATATTCATTCAATATCATTAGCCAACCAAAACTCATGCAACATTAAAATATATGGGGGGCGTTGACTGATGCCGTAAAAACATGAGTTAGAATCGTATTTCGACAAGGACAAAAATTGTATTTCCCACTTCTTGAACACTGCTTTGACATGGTTGTTCAAAACGCAGAAATGGTAACAAACTAGACTAGCTATCATCGCAACAAGATTGCTGGAAACTAATAGAAAAAAAAACAAAAACAGGACCATCTAAGCAATCAAAGAGTTTACACCAATCTACAAGATAGGTCAGAGTAGACCACCCGATTGTTTACCAGAATAGGATAAAAAAATGTGAAGTGTACCAGAAAAACTAATATTTTATATGTATTAAATATAAAATAGCAATACATCCGAAATAGTATATTCTAAAACAAGTTGCAGAATAAGCTCCTATTCCAACACGAATGCGAAATTCGAAAACGAGCGACGAAGGAGCGAGTTTTCGAAAGCATGAGTGTTGGAATTGCCTTCTGCAACGAGTATTAGACGATATTTTCTCTATTTCAGTCAAGTTTCGTGAAATACTCTCGAAATTCAAATGAAAATTCAAGCTAGTGACTTTTGTATTGTAGCTTGGCAGTTGGTGTGACTTACGAAATTTGACAGATCACGGAATTAGAATTGATTTGATTCGAAAATTGATTGGATCGGAAGTCAGTACTGACAACCACAAAACGAAAAATATAACTAAAATCAATGCTGTAATGAGTTTCATTACAGCACTACTTTTAGTACTGTAATGAACTCATTACGATACTGAAATAGAGAAAATTGTTTTTATAATTAGAACATATTATAATTCAATGTTAATTTTTCATAGAATGAATTTTAGTCCCTCAAAAACCTGCCGTTCCTTCAAAAGAACACTACAAATTTTAATTTTTCTTGAAAAATGAGTACACATCAAGATGTTAAATATGAAAAGGCCCCATTTAAACCATAATCTGACAATTCTCATTGAAATGAAAGAAAAAAAATTTCAGGTCTATTTGGGTTAAGATAGGTCACAGAGTTTGATCTTATTCCGATAAGTCCGACATTCATATACAGATTATGTTTTTGTGGATCATTTATTACGAAATTTCATTGGAGGTTATAACAAAATTTTCATAAGAAAAGGTCAAGTATGGTTTAGACTCAGACTATCAAATCGAAAATCAATCAACAACCTTTCACTTAACTATCATCAGATAGTTATCTCGTATCATCTGAGAGATGTCCAAGATATCATACAAAACTTTCTACTCATCAAATAAACATAAATCAAACTTTAATAATATCCGATTTTAATGAGACAGGACTCACAAGAGTGAAATGTGTATTATAACGTAATTTCCATGTTAATTGGACTGATGTTGAATGGCGGGTCCGATTTGAACAGTAAACAGTCATTGGTTTTGAGGTTCAGTGAATAAAGCGTTCACCAAAGTGCAGGCCATTCTTCTATTCCAACTATTGAATGAACGGGTTGGTATAATGGCTATGAAAAGGTTAAAGCACCTGAATAAATTCCGTTCATTTTGTCCCCTACTATTCTGAAGCGATTATTCAAATTTCCTTGATATCGGTTGAATGGAATTTCCACCAATTCTCGAAGAAAATCTTTATTTTAAACTCACCACGCACTTCAACTGATCTTATTCGTTATCGAAGAGACACAAAAGAAAAATCATTGCGAAATTGATCACACAACATCCAATTCGCTCTATTTTAAAACCACAATTTTTTCATTCGAAACTTACTTTAGTGAATAAAATGTTCAATTCTGCTGTGTATTATTTGAGCAAAAAACAAACGCCTATTAAAAATATACCAGAAGAAAGAATCAACGGTCAAATATCATTAATTTGTCAAATTACCGTATTTCCTATAACAGTTCATCATCCAAACACATAAGACGGCATTATGTACCTATATAAGATAACAGTCAAATTCATATCCATGAAGACTATTCAGGAAAATTACGAGTAATAAAATCATCAATCTTGCGAGCATTTCCAGTGTTTTTTCCCCTGCACAAGACGAGATAGTCATTTTCATATGAATTGGTAATTTATTGATAAATCTTATGCAACTGTAATTAGTACTTCTTTCTGTGGACGTTAATCCATCCAAAGGATAATTTATTATAAGTAATGTTTCTGGTAGAATATCTTGAATGTGTGGCTTCAGTAATCAAATGGCTGGTGTGCTCATTCTTGAAGAACTACAACAGGTATTCCGAAAGCAGCAACGGTTTCTGATTGTTGCTTATAATCGAGCTTATAATGCTTCATTTTAATAATCACCGAGAACAGACTAATAAGCGCAAACAAGAGAACGTCAACAACCTCAGATGTCTTTACGCCAACAGATTTTTACATTATTCCTATAAGATATGAGTTTATATCGGTCAAGACACTACTAAATGAAACCTCATTCGCCAGAGATTCAATAAATATGTGTTGCATCTCCAGAGAAAACCCTTCCTAACCTAAGTTAAAATAGCTATTCGAATCCTCTACTGAATGCTGAATGAAACAAACCCTCAATAACTGTTGAGAAGCGAAAAAATTCTAACCGTTCATTTCAACCAATAAATTCAAGACTAATTCAGAAATTCACAGACGCAATAATGAGGTAAGGTCCAGATTTCCAACTCTACAATAACGTAATTGATGACGAATCAGTAAAAGAAAATTCAATGAAGAAAGGAATTACTTATAGAGAAAACAGAGTGCAATCATGCAAATTGAACAATTAGAATTACTGACCTCAATTTGACAACTTTCAAAATTTGAAGCAGCACACTGTTCTACTTTGGCATCATCATTTCTGCAGTTTTTCATCACCGAGGCAATGGAACTTACGTCATACCATATTGTTTTATTGATAATTAGAAAAACTGTGAATAAACCAGTTGAATCAAAACTCCACCCTGTCCCAGCATCCTTGACCTCTGTACAAAAGTATACAATCTTATTCAATTTTTAAATTGTTCTCAATTATTGGTATATTTATTGAATCGTATCTGTATCTATTATTAATACAAATCCCGAAATCTTCTGATGAGTTGTTCGGCAAACCAAGTGATTTTATCGTTTTTAACCATTTATTTGATGATATACTTTGTTTTAAACCATACTGAACCATTCATAACATAATGGACACTCACAAAACTATACCAATAACATTTTTATCCTTCGTTTTTCTTCTTATCAAATTGTCTTAAGTGTTTGTCATCATTCCATAACCTTTACATTATTCAAGGTGAAGATCAACAATGCATCAAGTTATTACACAATCCCCTTCGATATTCAAAGTTTTCATTCAGAATAATCTAAATGTGACGACGTTATTATACCCTGCTAATCGGTATAAACTAGTCTTCATCCCTATTAAAGCAGTATTCCGTCCCACGAACGAAGCCAACTCTGTTCAAATCCAGTAATCCAGTAGTTTATCGTTATGTGAGAGATTATCGAAAGTTGAAATCTGATTTCAGTCCTATAAATAGTTTTTAATAAACAGAAGGTGTCACACGGTAGCCTCCTCAATGAAACCAGTCGGTGTCCCTTAACATTCAAACGTTTTACATTGATATTTACGATACAAGCAGCACTTCTAGCTTTTGTGACGGTCGAAAAGGTTTATTTCTTGCGTCAAACCATAACTCATTTCTTATTAGTCTTGTTATTCGGTTGTAAGGCCGAAGGAAGGAGTTTTAAATCGTCTATGGTTCGTTCATGCGAGGGAGGCACTTTGAGCGCATTGAAGCATGTCTTCATTTCCTTTTTCGATGCTACCTTCGGGGGAGCCCATTCAATGAAAGCTGATGTTGAAGTCGAGGAGGTGGGATGGTATCCATTTAGGAAAACATCGACTATAAATATCGTAATTGAGACGACCTAGTTCATGGGAAAAGTCAATAATTTATTGGTTATGCTCTCGAATTAGAACGAGAATGAAAATACGAAATTTCAAGACATATTCGTGAATTTAGATAGGATAGTAATGAGTTCTGAGTAATGAAATTTACATTAAAACAATAATAATTTCAACAGAGAAAAAAATCAAGAAAGCAGTTAATGCTAAAGCTTACAACCAACAAGTACACAGTATTTCAATTCTATCAAAAAGGCAGAAACAGAAATTGGGTTCACCCTAAGACCCAAAAGATAGAAAAAAGGTAAGTATGCAATTTATTTTTATAGCCACCGCAATACTCAAATTAAATATTCAAAAAACTTGTGGTATCCTCGAATTAGAATAAAACTTACTTATTCATTGTAACAAATTTAAAGCAAGGTACTACAATGAAACTTGCATTAGTACAAATATAAATTCGCGAGCTGTACTGTTATGAATCCAATCGGATCCTGCTATTTTAGTTTCATGAAAAAATTAATATTATGTATTTTATTATGTGAAATAGAAATTATTTTTCATTGTAACAAATTCCACGCTTGATACTATTCTATTGCATTAATCCAGTTGATCCTTTCTATTAAAATCAACGTTTCATGTTCTTTTATGAGAAATATATCCTTTTTTTTCAATTGGGACCACTTTCAGTGGAGGTACTATCGTAAAACTTGCACTACTGTAAATATAAACTCTTGATACGTTTGAATACGAATCCATTTGAATCTCGCTGTTAAGTACCTATCCTATAAACAACCGTTCATTTTTCATTATGAGGAATAGAGCTCATATCACATTTTTCAATGGATTTGCTAGCAAGCAAGGTACTATCGTAAAACTTGCACTACTGTAAATACAAAATCGCAATCTGTTCCCATATGAATCCACTTCAACCTCTTGAGGTATTGTGGTACCTACAATTACAGTATTATATTGGACCAACTTCATCATAAACTTTTCGGACAACAAACGTATCAATACAACAAATATCTTGTAGCAACTTTCAGTTTTCAATCTCGACAGCTCATTTGCAATAGCATTATACATCGATTTATGGCTTTATAAATAGGAGTATAATTCAATACTTTGAACTATGGCCAACAACGAACGGACATATTTATAGAATGCATGTGCCTTGGGAATGTTGTAGAAACGGAGGCAGATAACGAAATATGAATGCGTGAGATTCAAATGAACCTCGGATAATTCGAACTGCAGCAAGATTGACATTATTCGGACTTGTCGAAAATATATTTCGAATTCAATGTAGCAACTTCAATAAGACCTAGGAAGAGTTTTGATGAATATTTGAAAGGAGGTATTCCCCAAGGATACATTCCTGGACCTAAGAGATTTATAAGGATGCCGACTTGAATGTCCCAACACTCGGCGGAAGGTAGAAGGGTTAATTTCAAGAAAAACCGTTATATGAAAAGAAAATTTGCACTATTTTCAAATGTGTATGAAAATCATTAAGTTTTTCCAGAGAAAAAACAATTATCAACGAAAAACCTGGTACTATGAATGAATTTCGAATGATTTTCCTGAGGCAATCTCAACCATGACGGAGATTTATTAGAAATGCTACCTAGAATATCGATCAAAAACGCAGCAAGAGAACGGACTTCAATGAAACATGCGAAAGTATTTCGTAATATTATAACTACTACCTCAAGTTTTATTTATATGTAGATTACTCGAACATGAACAACTATGGGGAACAACTAATATTATAATGGTTTATTTTCAGAGGTGACAGTCTGAGATCAATGGGAGTTAACTCTAGAAAACACTGGTAATTTACTGTGTTGATTAAAGAGTTGGAATCACCTCAATAATATGTTATTATTATTCAACTGATACTCGCATATTTAGTAGTGATGAAATTCCACCTCTTTAATTGATTTCTTTATCTTTTTGAACAGAAAAACAGCCGGCCCGTAATAACTCCTTGGAACTTCTGTTATATAATTGTGATTTTTTTTAATCAGTAATGTTGTACAATTTCTCACATCCTTGTCGTAAATGTTGAAAGTAAGTTTCATTAAATTGATATGTATTCCAGTAGCATAAATAGACAATATTCAAGCTGCATGTTAGTATAATAGTATATATACGTCAAAACGCGAATCGATATCAGAATCTCATTTTAGTACCACTCAAAAAATATCAAAATATTACCTTCATTCTCAACAAATTAATGAGTAATGCTAAAGCATTATTCCTAAATTGAGGTGTATTTAGCTTTTGCCTCTTTCACACGAATATATACCTGGAACAAAAAGAACACAATTAATTATTTCAATGAATGTATACCTTCTTTGAATATTTTCAAGTTTCAAAATTCTACAAATTCAAGTCTTGAGGAATAATGTAGAGAATTACACAAAGGAAAAAGATTGAATTGAAATTCTCTTCCAAAGATTTTTCTTTTCAGTTATCTCCCAGACTGGCCAGCGAGATATTGCTATTTCAGAAAAAATTAAGAGCATTTATCTTTCGCCGAGGCCTTGAGATCAGCGAAGAAAGACTTTTCTTCAGTGGTTCCAAAATTTAACGACCTCAAATGACTTCGGAAAGTGGCCAGATAGATAAAAACGAAACGAGTGAATGGAACATCCATGCTTGAAAGCAAGCAGAGATAAACGAAAGCTTCGATCAAGAAGAAATCCGGACGGAGGTAGAGACAATCACTCATCTGCCAAAGTGATTCCATTCGATTGAACCGGTTTTTTGCATAATAAAGTATTCAACGCGTGTTTGAAATCAACGTGCAGTCTGGGATGGCTAACGAACCGACCAAGTCTCATGAATCACAACTTTATGAATGGAGACGAACAAGAAGTCTTTCATAAATTATTCAATGCTCGCATTGAATGGAAGAAATAGGCTGGAAGCGTACAAACAGCGCATGTTTATTCTTTAAATTCGCGTGTCTGTATCAACATTGCCATCAGGTAGGAATACGGGCCAAAAAATACAGGAGAGTCTGGCGAGATTCTCTTCGAGAGCTTCAGTGCATCTTATCCACATCGATGTGGGTTTTCATTTTGGCGATAACCAATGAGTACGAAAGTGTTTCAAGATCAGCCACATCCATTAGGAGTTCTTCTAGCAAGGAGCACCCCCAAGCAAATGGTTGCTTGGTTTCTCAGAAAAACTGGACATGTCACAACCTGAGTGTTACACATGCATTTGTTGTTGTCTTCCAAAAACTGAAGAAAACCATGTTTAAGAAAGTATTTTGCTCAATTATCACACTCTTCTAAAATTGTAATAGTTCATGGTGTGTAATTTTTGGCGTCTGCAGCCCCCTTGCAGATAAGTATGACATTCGGGGAGCCGTGGCGTGTGTGAAATGAAATAGTAATCTCCTCCCTACATATCGAATTCCTTGTGAACAAAAAATCTCGAAACATGTTCAAATTGCTTCATTATCCATTGACAAGAACCTTATTACCACGCCCGAATACCTTTTCGAAAGACCAAAACGTCATTAAAGCTCTCGGTAACAGGCATTCTGACACACGAGTAAGTCGAATTCTTCCAGAAATGCAACCCAACCGCCCCTGTTATCTGATATCTCATATGACAACAGTTAACTTATGTCCAGGTATTGTGTCTGCATTTTTTATCTGGCTATGTGGTTTCCAAGCAGACCCTATCGAGAAGCCGAATACAATAACAAAGCAATTATAAGGCATTGTTTTTCTCCGGTGAATTCAATATTGTTCTGGTGAGCTTTGATTTTCTTAACTTTTCGAATAAAGATCGAACTATACAGTGTATCCCGAATTCGTTGTTCCCTGTGAATATTTCTGCAACCGTCGCAGTTATATAATTTTCTCTATTTCAGTATCGTAATGAGTTCATTACAGTACTAAAAGTAGTGCTGTAATGAAACTCATTACAGCATTGTTTTCAGTTATATTTTTCGTTTTATGATTGTCACTACTGACCTCCGATCGAATCAAGTTTCGAATCAAATCAATTCAAATTCCGTGATCTGTCAAATTTCGTATGTCACACCAACTGCCAAGATACAAAACAAAAGTAACTAATCTGAATTTTCATTTGAATTTCGAGAGGTTTTCACAAAAATTGACTGAAATAGAGAAAATACCGTCTAATACTCGTTGCAGAAGGCAATTCCAACACTCGCTCCTTCGTCGCTCGTTTTCGAACTTCGCATTCGTGTTGGAATAGGAGCTCATTCTGCAACTTGTTTTAGAATATACTTTTCTCTATTTCAGTTTCGTAATGAGTTCATTACAGCACTACTTTTAGTAATCATTACAGCATTGCTTTTAGTGTTTTTTTTTTAGTTTTGTGGTTGTCAGAACCGACCTCCGATCCTCTCAATTTTCAAATCAGATCAATTCAAATTCCGTAATCTGTCAAATGTCGTAAGTCACACCAACTGCTTAGATACAATACAAATGTCACTAATCTGAATTTCGAGAGTATTTCACAAAACTTGTCTGAAATAGAGAAAATATCGTCTAATACTCGTTGCAGAAGACAATTCCAACACTCATGCATTCGTATTGGAATAGGAGCTCATTCTGCAACTTGTTTAGGAATATTCTATTAAGTTGGATACTTTTTCATGACAAATTCAAAGGTGCATTGAGGTTTTCGATATTTGATAGACTTTGGAAGTTACAGGATCATTCTGAAGTTATTTCGTTTTCGGTGATACTGTGCATATTTCGATATCTTCTTATTATATTTTCAAAAGTGAGAGAAGTTTCTATCCTTTTCCCTTTGATCCCTGAAGGATCAAGAACCCAGACTGAACAGAGCTTGTTATTCTTGCCTATTTCGGTGAGTAATTGAGTGTCTTCCCTCATTTACTGTTTTCCAGTTTTCTACCACTCAATTTTCAAACAGCTCGGAATCCTTCTGCGGCCATGTTAATGGAACAAACCGCCTATAAAATATAATTTCACACGGTGAAAACGTATACGCAACTCAATACGCCGTACCTAATCAGATGGATGACCGTTGTTAACGCAAGACGTATTTAGTGCGGCGGTACCGTTCAGTAATAGATCGGTATAATCAGCAAGAGATAATAGATCGCTCCCATTTCACAATCGAGATGCAAAATCGGAGTGGAGGGGTCAACACCTGCCAAACCAATCCGACACGGATGGCTGGAGTCTGTGGAATAAACAAAGAGCCCAGGACTTCCTGAACATTTGTCCCAGAATGTGAATAAACTTGGAGTTTACGTAATAGACCATTAACGAAAACGAGCGAACATTCGGATGAATGAACCTGTCTTCTGCACGTAAATATCGACGATTTTTTATACGCCACGATGAATCATGTGGTCTGAAAGGTTTTGAAACGAGCAGTTCACTGCTTCCTCCATGGCTCCACTCCACTCGAGACAATGATGGATTCTTCAATTGATAAAATACGAAATTAAATGTGGAAATGCAACTCTAGTGGACAGTGTATCCATTCTTGTACGAAAAGCATATCAGCACCCCAGAGGTAATAGAGCAAGAGCCCGTGAGTGCCAGACCTTCGGATTTTCATAAAAGCTGAAAATTTTTCTATGTGTGTCCCTAATACAGGTAAGAATGATCCCCACCCATGAAGCTGAGGCAGCGGTGGCTTTGGCAGGTAACAGGTAACAAAGGTGTATAAAATTCCATCTCAAATTTATCATAAAATAAAACTGAATTTTTTTATATTTGATTCATAATAATATCAAAACTCGCGTTGCTCATTGCCAGACAGTTAGTATGGTTGCAACCCTCTGCCGGACACCCTTAAACTATTATAATTTATAATTATACTTACGTTATATTATAAAATCTCAATTTTATAAATAATTTTTTGGGGGCCTATTAATCTATGTTTACATAACAGCCGGACAGTTTCGACGGTTCTATCATCTTTGCTAGACGCATTCAAAGTGAGCAGTAGTTCTGGGAGCAAGGATCGTATACAATAACTAGTGCGAGTGAGACAGAGCGCTTGGTCTATTGAGGCCCTTCACTGCGCATCCACTGTTATCAAGTTCAAATTGTGCAGTTTATTTTTTTCTTAGTCAAGAAATTTCATTAAATAAAACTGTTTGATGATACTCCCGGTGATAATGCCACTCCGTTTTGCTAGGCGTTGCTTTTAATGAAGATAACTTATTATTAAAATCAACTCGGCATTCAGTATGATAATAGATTTTTGAGCCAGAAAAATTATCCAATTTATTAGAAAAATCTGTAAACTCTTCATGACTTTCAATATCAGGTTTGACACTATCTTTAAATTGCTGAACATCAACTGCATGAAGCAGAAGCATTCTCGATCGTACTTTTTTCTTCCTTTTATTACAAAATATACAAACAACTTCGTTATCATTTTTACCAGCAATATTATTAGTCGAAATATTAACATCTTGAGTTACGAAATTATTATTACTAACTTCTGGTTCAAAAACGTCAGAAATATCTTGAAGAGTTGCAGATTGTAGTCCTATTGATTCACAAATTGGAGCTGGCTGAGATGTCGTGGGAGATTCTGAGGGTACAAGCTGTAAATCAGATTCATTTTCAGATGTCGAAGGTTGTGTTTCTGTGGACTAGGATAGTAAAACTAGTTGAGATGAAGATTCTGTTGACTGACGAAGATTGTGGATCAGGTAGTTCGGAACTCAAATCTCGTATCGACGACAATGTTGAAGATGAGTTGCTTGTAATTACACAACTCCCTTGTTTTTTTCCTTTTTGTTTTTCAGCAAGAGGTGAAATATTTTTTCATAAGACCTGTAAATACCTTGTAACATACTCTGTGATAACCACTCTCGGTGTATTCACTAAGTAAAATAATGTCTTTGTATTTTAGCTTATGTATTTTCCGTAATTTAAGAATAGTCTGGCATTTTTTTAAAGTTTCTTCAGAAAATAATATTATATGTTCATCACTTTTCCTGCAAACAAAGCAAACTATTTTTTCGTCACTCATGATAGCACTTTATTACAACTGATCACATTTATTTTATAAACTGCACAGAAAAATAATACATTTATTATGAGCTTAACAGCTGATGCGTAGTGAAGGGCCGCAATAGACCAAGCGCTCTGTCTCACTCGCACTAGTTACTGTATACGTTTCTTGCTCGCCGAACTACTGCTCACTTTGAATGCGTCTAGCAAGATGATAGAACCGTCGAAACTGTCCGGCTATTATGTAAACATAGATTAATAGGCCCCCAAAAAATTATATATAAAATTGAGATTTTATAATATAACGTAAGTATAATTATAAATTATAATAGTTTAAGGGTGTCCGGCAGAGGGTTGCAACCATACTAACTGTCTGGCAATGAGCAACGCGAGTTTTGACATTATTATGAATCAAATATAAAAGAATTCAGTTTTATTTTATGATAAATTTGAGATGGAATTTTATACACCTTTGTTACCTGTTACCTGCCAAAGCCACCGCTGCCTCAGCTTCAGGGGTGGGGATCATTCTTACCTGTATTAGGGACACACATAGAAAAATTTTCAGCTTTCATGAAAATCCGAAGGTCTGGCACTCACGGGCTCTTGGACTATAAAGTGTTTTAAGTAACAATATCAAAATTAGACAAAACAGCGATTTTTCAGAAAAAGAAAATTCTTTGCCTTTACGGAGGCCATATCGAGAACATTTTTGAAACATAGATGAATTCAAAATAGTAATCATCGAAATGAATACCATTTTCAATTCCCAGGCTCACAGATCTTTTATCACGAGGTTGGAGAAATGATATTAGATTTTATCTCTGAGCCTGGGAATTGAAAATGGTATTCATTTCGATGATTACTATTTTGAATTCATCTATGTTTCAAAAAAGCGATTTTTCAGTTCCATTATTGTTTTAAAGAATGTTTACTGCCATTATTTGGTGACTTGATATACCCAGGGAGTCAAAAATGTGTTCCACTAGCTAGAATTTACTAATGTGAATCCAATATTGTAGATAGTTCGTGTCTGAAAAAATGTGACTTAACACACTTTACCTCTGAGGTGCTGATATATATCCCCTATTCTTAAAGATACAAAGTTACGATTTAATAAACGTGAAATCGAAAATGGCTTGACGATCTATGGTTATTATTGTAAAGGCATCACATCCAAACGATTGATCCAAATCAGATAATTCTTTTTTTGTTGTGTTCGTCATAGTCAGGACAAAGTTTATACAATAAAATATTTCAGGAATTGAAGAACAGAAAAGCAAAAAAGGGCTTTCCTTTTTTCTTCGATCATAGAATATATTTCATCAAGATTTTGACACTTAGATCAAAAAATTGAGGTTATATCGGTTGAATTATAAATTGAGAATAATATTATTCCGAAAATATTTTCATGAAAATGAAAAATATGACACATTAATGTATTTTGGGTTGCTTGACAGAAACATGACTGAATTGTAACGAGAGGGAATCCTTTCTTCTCATGAAGATTATCGTTATAAGGCAACACCATTTAGAAAAATGCAATTCCCACATTTGCGAAAATTAATTCTCGAAAGCATATCTCTCCAGGTTTCTCCAAATCGAAGGATCAGAAAAAAGAATAATTCGAGGTGGGGTTTTATCCATAGACCTCCTATTAGAATGGACATGCTGTCACTTGACTTTAGCGAAGCAGTCTGAAGATGAAAGCTACAGATGTAGCTAGTATGGAATAATAAATAGGGATACTTCTCAGAGCTATAATTCTTATTCCTCGTCGATTGTGAACCATTGAAACCACCAGTTTCAGTGCCCACAATATAAATTCTTAATTTTTCTGTTCTGGGAGGTCAATAACCAGCAGTACGAGATAAGTACACGGTAAAATATGAAGGAAGTAATTAAAAATTCAAATTTCGTCTTATCCATATTAAAACCAACATCGAATGCAGGAAATGAGATAAAAAAGGTACACTTTTTACACTTCTTCGGTAGCCATTCTATGCACAAAGATTATCATGTAAAATTTGATAAAAGCAATTCCTTCTTCCATTTTCGAACCGGCATTTTTCCACACCATATCGCTGCTCGCTTTTATTCAGGAAATGCAACAACTCCGATAGCTGCTATTGTATAGTTCGAACAATAAAGTTTATGATAATTCCATAGTGGTCGTTCTAGAAAATGAAACGAATTAAGTCCGCATAAGACCACACATACAATCAGCGAGCATGTCGAATTGTATCATTCCCATTCAACCAATACTCTAATAAAACCAATCTCTGATGAAAAATCAGTTCAACGTTAGAATTGAAATAAATCTTAATAGAGACATGAAAATTTGAACAGCTGCCTCCAGATTTTTGTGTTTTAGAGTAGATATTTTGGCTGCCCAGTAATTACTTCTTGCCCAACATGGTCGTCATTCTTCTCTTCATGATGCTGTCAGTTGTCTGAGCTCAGTACCAAGTTCAACTAGAATATTATGGGTTCAAAAGAAATTCATAAAAACGTAGAATATTGCGTATGGTCAAATGATTTAATCTACCGTCCTTTTAAGAATCTTGTTAATCCTTTGATGGTTCATAATCCATCTAGCCCCAAATACAGGGTGGCCATTTGAAAACGAAACAGACGAGATTACAGACGAAATAAATTTTTTCGATAGAAATGCTCGGACAGGTCGATTTCTGTTTCGAGGGGGACAACTTAAGATGTAGGTTACGGACGAGTGGCGCTTCAACCCTTGCTACTACAACCCTCACCCCAATTTTTGAATAGGGAAGGTGGGGTGAGTGATACTTCATTTGAAAGGTTTTTCACAAAAAAACACTACAATTGCTATAAAAACACCACTTCATTTTCAAATGCTTAGTCAAGAATATTTCGAGAATTAACGCATAAAATGAAAAAACAATTACTGTGCTGAAATCAGTATAAAAATACCTTTCAAATGAGGTATCACTCACCCCATCTTCCCTATTCAAAAATTGGGGGTAGTAGCAAGGGTTGAAGCGCTATGCGTCCGTAACCTACATCTTAAGTTGTCCCCCTCGAAACAGAAATCGACCTGTCCGAGCATTTCTATCGAAAAAATTTATTTCGTCTGTAATCTCGTCTGTTTCGTTTTCAAATGGCCACCCTGTATATTCATACTGTAGCAGCGTATAAAGTTCCATAACAAGGATAAGGCAGTCCGATCATACTATGGTGCTTCAAAGAAGGCAATACTGGTTCAACGTACCGAGCCAAGTTCATCCCCGATCGAATTACTCGATAAATAATTCACCTAGTTCAAACTTGTCCAGATAATCTGTATTCACATTAAGCTAAGCTGCTTCTCGACCTATCTTTACTTTAGTGGCTAGATTATGGCTTCCATCTTGCATTCTAAGTGACTCGATGTACCTCAATATGCTGCTTGATAGATGCGATTATTATAATGGGAATTATTGAATGTAAATTAATTGGCTGTGTAAGAATATTCAATTAATGGATGTTTGTAAACACAATTCTAATGAATCAATAAGCTCGTATTGCTTGTCTTCAGAATTTGCAATTTGCAATGGTTGGTATTTATGTAGAATTGGTAAACTTTAGAGGAATTGAGGCATAATAGAGTTTATTAAAGGATCCTGTAATAAAAGATCCCTCAACGTTGGTCGGATATTTGATCTATCGAAATAAATTAATTCTGGACAACTTCATTATGACATTTCCTTTATTTTGACAGTTGTGAGAGGTTGTCTTTTATTTCAATATGGCTGTCCTTTATTTGAATTAAGTACACGAGGCCCGTATCTTATTACAGACTAACTTAAAATCTTTAGTGAATGTGCATGGGTAAAATAAGGAAAAGTTAGGCCCCTATTTGCGTTTCGATAACTCTCTAATATCTGCCAGCAGCGCAAGGGTTAACACTTGGACAACTTAATCTTTGCTCCTCGATTTTCCAAAACCTTGTCTAAATTTAAAAAAAGCTCTATTTTGTTGTTTTGTTTTTACTAAAGATATAAATACCCCACACCCTTTTCGGATATCCTGTAGAATACAATCAAATGAGAGGGAAGTGATGATATATGTACAGGGTATACCAAATTGCTTGATTTTGACTGTTTTAGGTACTTCTGGACCAGATAAGTAAAAACTTCGAAAGGTGTCCTGGGCTCGATTTTCGTGAAAACACCATTAGCGAAATCCGTTTCACGATATCTTCATTTATTTTTTTTTTATTTTGAAAAATTCTCGATTTCGAAAATATACCATAATTTTTTTATTTACGAAAATATCTCAAAACGATTTAAACTTTCTAGAAGCGCTTTTTCACCGGAAATAAGAAACTATATTCAATTTTTTTTCTCGTAGAAAAGAACCATTTTTTTTTTTAAATACGAACGCATTTTTTCTCATCTTATATCATAAAGAAAATTTAAAATACTATCTTTTCCCAGTGAAAAAGTGCCCGTTGAAAGTTTTTATCTTTTCCAGATATTTTCGAAAATGAAAAAGTTATGGCACAACTTCTAAATCGAAAAAATTTCAAAATTTTGTTATATCTTCAAAACAAATGAAGATATCGTGAAACGGTTTTCATGACTGGAGTTTTCACGGAAATCGAGCCCAGGACTCCCTTCAACGATTTAACCTAGTCTAGAAGTACCAGAAACAGCCAAAATCAAGCAATTTGGGATACCCTGTACATGGAAAACTGTATTTGCAAATGATTCAGGTTTCTTGATACTCCCTGTATTTATCATTTTTCAATGATGAACCACTACATTGTGACTGTTCAACCGTGTCACACAGAGTTGTGTAATTTGTCCTCAATTTCTATCGGGAGGAGGACTCACTGTTTATATGAAGGCAGTTCGCTAAAGAGAAATAATTCAACCCTTTTTGTTTACAAGAAAAAAAAACAAATAAAAAGACAAAAAAATTCTTCGCCTTTACGGATTACAATTTTTAATTCATGGGCTCGCAGATTTTTCATCATGAGGCTGGAGAAAGAAAACCAGATTGTGTTAGGGATATATCGGGTTCAGAGTTATTGGGCATCATAAGTATCTCATATTCCTCAGAGAGAAAACTTTCACAAAAAACTTCCACTTTTGAAACAACTAGTATAAGCCTTTTGAGTAAATGAATACACATGGCGACATCTAGTAGCGTCAAAATAAAAGTTCCACATCTGCAGTCACATGCTAAAAAAACTGTACCAAGACTCAAAGAAATGGGCCGTATGGAAAATTCTTTCATCACCTTTCTTGCGCCGCCACTGGATCTCCCTATTTTATTTCCCAGGAATCTCGATAGGAAATAGCTGGTTAGATAGGTCGACGTACTCGAACTGAGGCGGACTGACACACCTGTCCCATATAAGCTGGTGCAGCATCACCGCAAAATAATACATTACCTTCGTTCTAGTTGCACAGATGCACGTCCAGTGTCTATTTGCCGACCCAAGCCCGCATTCTCAAAAATAAGCCGCGTTAAATTACTTCCGTCGACTCTCAAATTATCCTGATCGACGAAATTTAAGTCCGTGAAGAAATCGAGAACGTTCTGTCAGTGGACCGGAACCAACACCAACTTTTCATTCATCGCACATAAAATTCTTTGTATAAACTTCACGAGTCACTTATAGCTGAGGTTTCAATGATAGTTTGTATAATGCACATGTCTAAAGTCGACAGATCTACAATAAAATAAGTAGACGTTGGAAGGAGTACGTAAACTGATATATATATATATATATATATATATATATATATATATATATTCTTATGAAAAAGAGAGCTAAAATAATACAATAAATGTTGAAACAAAAAGTACCTAAGCTGAGGTAAAAAAAGAACGGGGTATCATAACATTCTTCGTATGATACTATAGAGTCATACGATACTATCATCACTAGTATCATGCGATACTATACAGCCAGGGGAAAAAACCTCAGCCGAAAAAACCTATCTCCCCGTAAAAAAATAACATAAAATATTAAATATCAGGAAAATCTTGAAAGACATCAGTGTGGTCATCTTCATGTTATCCGTCGATGGGCTCGGATAGACAGATTCTTCCCAAAACGACTCGCAATTCTTAATCTGAAATGAAAAAAGACAAAAGCAGAAAAAAAACCGATTATTCAGAATAAATCAAATGCATTTGGTACTTTAAAAAATATCAACATTCAGATTTCTTGGCCAAATAATGTTGGGAGGTTTATAAATATTTATGACAGAAATGTCACAAAATTTGAAAGAAATGAAAAGGCTCCATCAATTTCCCCTTTCCGAAAGTGTTGAAATTCACGAAACTGATAATTTTTTAACATAACAAGCTAAACTTATGAAAAATCAATTAATACATAACTTTTAACTGTCCTCTTTCACGAGGATTTTTTTCTGTTGCCGTGTGGGTTTCTTGCAGAAGAATCACTTCGATACCATGTTCATCACCTAATTTGGAGACGTAATCACACTTGTCTTTCGAAATTCCTTCGATATTCAAATTCAAATTCCACAAATTCTCGCTCTCTGGTCGTGAGGGTTTTTCAAACCGGATACGACCTTCCAGGTGATGCTTTTTCGGCACTTCAGGTGTTTGAAGACCGCTACGGGACCCCAATGAAAGGCAATCATCTCCCATAGATAAACTCAACATGTTATAACACAAGAAAACAGAATATTTTTCAGGAGCAAAAACTAAGACATATTCCGAGAATTGTCATTCTGATGAGGAATGGAAATGTATTTGATGCCTGGATAAATTTCTCCATTATCTACTTTTTCAAAGGACTTTTCCAACATACACACATCGCCGAAACTTTGCCCCCTAAGATATCTATTGAAATATTTTCTGGGAGGTCTTTGCATAATCCTGAAACTTTTATTTGGGTTTTCTCTCACAGTCTCTGAAACAAGAAACAATTAGAACAAATTTTTAAACAATAGAGGAAAGCCCCCTGCGTAAAACTTGAGCACTAATTTGTCAAGAAAAAATTGTTGCCAAACAATGAACAAAAAGAAAACACTTCGAACGCTTCAGAGTTCAAAATTGAAATAACTTTTGAATGCATCAAGAACACTTCACTAATATATCTACTGGGAAACCTAATAACCCCCATAAACTCCACAATCTCATGACGAAATTAATCTTCACGGTTCCCCATCAATCTAATGAATTCAAACCACAGGAATTCTACTTAAATACAGGTTGGGCGAGCCCCTTTCGTGAAATCTCAATCCCGAGAGCGATTTTCGATGGCATTTCTACGCCTAACTTATAATTTGTGTGAAGAATTACGATATTCTCTCCATATTTAATCATCGTCATTCCGCTCCTAATTATTCACTCTTCCAATGTTTACCACCACCGACCGATTCCCATCAAGCTAGCTACGCAGATAACAGCATGTAGCCAGAGATACGATGAGATATACTCGATCCTGTTGGCAGGAGAAATTAACATAATTTGTGATTCCAACACATGGTAACCCAAATATTACAACATAGTTATTATACCACACGCTGCGTTTTAACTTGGTGAAATATTCGTCATGAAGTTTACGCTATTTCTGGGCTTCAAATACAAAAACGAATCATTTTCTAGAATAACTCGAATTCGCTGAATTTGGATCGAGACATCTGAAATTTTTTCATACCGATTCGAAAAGGCTACAAAAAGAAGTCGAGTATTATGTTCCCGAATTTTCAGTTGAAATCGTGCTCATTTCTGGGCTTCAAATACAAAAACGAATCATTTTCTAGAATAACTCGAATTCGCTGAATTTAGATCGAGACATCTTAAAATTTTTCATACCGATTCGAAAAGCCTACAAGAAGAAGTCGAGTATTATGTTTCCGAGTTCTCAGTTGAAATCGTGCCGATAATACGAGAAAAACGTTCCTGAATATACCTACTCGTATAATCCAGAAATCGATATCGACATGAAAACCTGTTCTCGGAAACCCTATCGATAATCGGGTTATAGTTCCAATTGATCCGCTCAGCCTCTAAATCGGATCAAAGCATTATGGAGAGTAAAAATCGAGGTTGAAACAAAAATTAGTCCATAACATACTAAGTATCAAGAAATTTCGTAATGCTGTTTCAGTTTCCTCTGCCAACTCTACATGAACTTTCATCATTTTTTTGTCTGCATCTACATCTATTTCAGATTCGAAATTTCCATGTGATTTGTTCACTTTATCTGCTGATCCATTCTAACTATTTTCATTGCAAAAGACTGAAGAAATATGCTCAAATCCAGAGTTGATTTGTACAGAACTAAAATCCTAAATTCAATGTTCAGTCAGCTAATTGAATTTTCGAAAAATCACAAGTGTTTTTCATCAACACCAACCCAAATCTTAACTATGCGAATAACAAAGATCACCCTGTATCTGCTGTCGCCAAAACAGGAAGGTTTCTATAACTACCACATTCCAATAGCTTTTGAACGACGTTTATCATATCAGATAGTTGAGAACCGAAGAAGAAATAATTGGAATAAAATTACAATAGATATAATAATATAAGCGATAATAATATTTCATAAATTGTTTCTTTGCTCATATCTAATTAGGTTAAGTAGAGCAGATATTATGTTCGCATATATCTGGACTTCGCCTTTTCTTGCAAAATTTAATATAATTTACACATGATTCAAGTTGTAAAAGCTTCTGTGAGAATAAAGACAATTATTATTATTATTATTATTATTATTTCCATCTGGGTTAGATTCCCCGATTGAATAACCTGATACAAAAAACAAACATTTCTCTCCTTAAAGGTCTCCATCGACGTTTCCTCGAAAGAACGCCATCTTGAACGTTTTTTTCTCGCGAACCATTAATATAAACATCGTTTGAAAATGCCGTTTCGTCAAAATAAACCTCTAAAAGAAGCTGCGTATAACCAAAGGCGGATTTCGAGCACTCTTCAAAGGACCCAAATTGAATTTATGGTCTGTTGATTGTAACTCCTTTAATTCTTTTGAAGTAATAGGCGAAGCTTGTTATTTTTCCACGGAGCGGGAAGTTGTTTGTTGTATTTACCCGAGTATATTCTTGAGATCACCGATTAGAAGGCACGAGTATTGCGATGAGGAGTTAAGTGATTCATTTCTTCATTTTCCTCATCGATGGGAAAGGAAGACGATTGTTTTGTTTTGTGATTTACACAATTGTGAAGAAAGTGAAAAAATTGTTCTGCACTGTTTCTTCAAAGAAATCTGGGATCATCCTTATTTAATCAAATGAAATTAAATAAAACAAAACTCTAAGATAAGAAAAGGTAAATGAGGGATTCAATGCTCAAAAATAACATCGCCTAAAACCTTCCATTTTGTCTGACACACATGTGGAAACGATGCATCCTCGGATGCATCGTATTTAACGAACACGTCCTAATGAGATGGCTGGTTGGCTTGAATAATATCACATAGAATGTTTTCCTTTAGAGCTGTCACAATCAACGAATTATTAGCAAGAATACTGTGACAGGAAAAAATTGGTTAAAGTCAAATTTGCTGACCTTGGATTCTTTGACGATAATTCCAATTATTGAAAGGGCAAAACAGTTGGACAGTATAGCGGCTACTTATGTTTCTTCATGCAGGGATCTCCATAGCATGACTCAATCTGGATTTTGATGTCCATAAAACTCTCGAACTTTTTATATATCGTTAAATGTCGAAATAACACTGCTTGTGAATCATTTTTATTACTCCGAACGTGTATGAAAAGATCCCTCCTAAACGGAAAGTTTCACTCTCCCTGTTCCATTAGGGCTTTGCTGAAGGAGGTAATTTCACAAAGTTGTTTTCTCAGGTGATTTTCATAAATACTGCATGAATTTACACCCCCTCAAATGCCAACATATCTCCATTCGCCTGCAATCCCTTGAGGAAGTATTGAATATTTTATTTGCATATCACCCTATCTGGCATACGCCGATTTCCATGATTCAGATTCAGAGCTCCAAAAAAATATCAAATAATGATGAGAATCAAGGCTTGAAATATTGATGGGACAAAAAAGGGAAATTTCGTTTCCAGTTTCAAAATATACATCATTATTTCAAGTAAATTATTATTTGGAATATTAAGCTATTGCATAGCTTTTATCTCAGGCTTTGAGCGCGGCGACCGAATGTAGAAATTCCGTAACGAAAAAACCTAACACAGCCGTGTATCGTCGGTTCAGTTCGGCAGACTTCGGCATGGTGTTTGGGTGCTTGCGGCTAGACGGATGCGTGCAGCTACTCTAACAGTGCAAAATGGAGTCAGCAATCTCGCTGCTCCCATTGAATTACGAACGGCAAATATTTCATTAACATCGGATGGAAAATGTATAGCCAAACGCAAACGTTTTCCATTAACTTCAGCTATTGCTCTAACTATACATAAGTCGCAAGGTGGAACTTTTGACGAAATGGTATATGAGTATAGTAAATCACATTCTTCGTCTATGTTGCACTCTCTCGGGTGACTTTTATTGAAAAATTGTATATTACGACACAAAATGATAATTCTGCATTTAAGTTTTATCATAATCGAAGGCAAGCTGCATCGACTGCATCTTAGTAGCAAGAATTCAAAAGACTCTCTTCAAATAGTGTTGAGACGATAGCTCAAAGTGTCTTAGATTTCATTAGTAATAGAAATGGCATTTTAATAATGACTTTCAATTGTCAAAGTCTACATAGTCATAAATAAGATTTACAAGATTCAGTTACGAGACAAACCAATGTGTTACTTCTTACCGAAACATGCATGCTGCGTGATAATCCGATTGAAACACCTAATTTCAATTGTATTGTTCAATTCAAACGAGATACTGTTCCAAAAGGTAGGGGTATCTATTTACCAAAATAGTAATAATGTTACTAATATTATGATTCCGAATATTGAAATAAACATTGAAGACGTTAGCAATGTTAATGTTAGACGCTCATCTGTTGGAGATATTTGTGCATGCTTATGCAAACTTAGAAATGGCCTACACATAGTCATGGTAGCAATTTACATTTCTCCGAATCCAAAATTGGACGAGGTAGAGAGCACTTTACTTGAGTACACTGAAGAAGGGTCGAAAATACTTGGTACAAATGGTAATAAATTTCCACTAATCTTGGCTGGCGATTTCAACATTAACTTCGCTGATGAAAAATCAGAGCGGTTGACAACTTTTATTTCGGAAAAATTGAATTTAAAAATGAATAATGATCCACAAGAATCCACAACAAAATATGGGACCACTTTTGACGTGGTATTTTCCAGATATTTAGAAGACATTGAGTCTTAAACTTATGTTTCTTATTTCAGTTGCCATAAACCTATAGTTTCAATGATAAACATTCCTGAAAAACCTACATATATGGTAAGATAAATAAAAAATATTTCAAATCAACAATATTATCTTCTTATTTTTGAATAGATGCTATACAACAGCTTTACCGCGGCAGTCCTAGAGTGCCACACGTGTTTTTTTTTATTTTCTACGATAATGAGCCAAAAAGAATGATTCAATAGTTTGAATTTTCGCTCGTAGTACCAATTTTTTAACTTAATCGAAACGATAAAATAAAATTGATTGAATGATTCACCCAGAAATAATCGTGATTTATTCCATTTATTCAAATTTAAGTTTTTCATATATTCAATTAGGTGAATGATATTTCGAAGAAGAAAATTATTATCCCCAGCAGGAAGAACATTTTCTTAGTCCAAATGTAGAATGTCTGAGCTGAATTGATATACCTATCAGCTTTTACTTATACCAAAAAAATGCTGAAATTTATACAATGGTTATCCCACAAATTTTCTTCCAGTTCATCCCTGACCGTTTCCACTAAATCCTCAGTGAGTCACATTTTGGGGAGATGTCATAAGCCATACATGTCACCATTGTGTTCTAGTCACCCATGCACCGAAGTTTCTTTGATGTCTGAATGACTCATTTCCCAGCTTGGAGAGTAATGTATTCTCTCCTCCGCTGAATGTAGCTTTTATGAATTGAGCGAGGGTGGTTGCGACAAAATGGTTTGGCACCGGGCTTTTCGAATGCAGAACTGATGTGTGTTCAGGGATGTCTCTCAATGCGAAATTAATCATCATGTGTCGGTAATCAAGGGTGTGATAGAGGATATTTAACTCGACGTATGATTGTATTATTACTGATGCAGATAATCCAACGTTCGCGGGCCTTCAAATTTTTTCGTTACGAGCAATATAAGTGAAATTCCTATGTCGAAGCAATCTTTGAAATGATTTTCGTATTGCATCTCCGAGTACTTAGTCTTATTCCAAGCTCTAGCAGCCTTATATATTGTCCGAGATATTCACATTTCACAGTGCTAAATATGAGGTTATTCATTCTAATGAAAAAGAGAACTAAAATAATACAATAAATGTTGAAACAAAAATACCTAAGCTGAGGTAAAAAAAGAACGGGGTATCATAACATTCTTCGTATGATACTATAGAATCATACGATACTATCATCACTAGTATCATACGATAGTATACAGCCAGGGGAAGAAACCTCAGCCGAAAAAACCTGTCTACCCGTAAAAGAAATAACATAAAATATTAAATATCAGGAAAATCTTGAAAGACATCAGTGTGATCATCTTCATGTTATCCGTCGATGATCTCGGATAAACAGATTCTTCCCGAAACGACTCGCAATTCTTAATCTGAAATGAAAAAAGACAAAAGCAGAAAAGAAACCGATTATTGAGAATAAATCGAATGCATTTGCGGACTCAGACGAATAAAGCATCTCGAATATCCGGATGCTTAAGAGAAATAATATGGAAGAACAAACATATGACAGCAGAAAGTAAAGTCCGTATATACAAAACAGCTGTGAGACCAATATTAACATACGCAGCAGAAACCCGTGCTGAAACCTCCAAAACAAAGGCTCTGATGAGAAGTACGGAGATGAAAATCCTAAGAACAATAAAGGGAGTAACACTGCGGGACCAAATAAGAAGCAGTGTTATACGAGAAGAACTGGAAGTGCAGGATATTGTTCGGTTTGTACGGTCAAGACGCAGGAACTGGAGAGACCACGTGGCAAGAATGAGCAACGATCGATGGGCAAAGTGGGCAAAAAACGAAAAGCCAAACTCAAAGCGCCCCCCCGGCCGACCACCAAAGAGATGGTATGAGAGTTGGACGTCCACATCGCAGGAGTCTGAATGAACAGAAGATAACAAGACATGGTCTTAAGAATAAGGAAGAAGAAGAAGAAGAAGAAGCATTTGCTACTTTGAAAAACATCAACATTCAGATTTCTTGGCCAAATAATATTCGGAGGTTTATAAATATTTATGACAGAAATGTCACAAAATTTGAAAGAAATGAAAAAAAACTCCATCAATTTCCCCTTTCCGAATCTGTTGAAACTTACGAACTGATAATTTTTTAACATAACAAGCTAAACTTGTAAAAAATCAATCAATACAAATCTATCAACTGTCCTCTTTCACGAGGATTTTTTTCTGTTGCCGTGTGGGTTTCTTACAGAAGAATCACTTCGATACCATGTTCATCAGCTAATTTGGAGACGTAATCACACTTGTCTTTCAAAATTCCTTCGATATTCAAATTCAAAATCCACAAATTCTTGCTCTTTGGTCGTGGGGGTTTTTTCAAACCGGATACGACCTACCAGGTGATGATTTTTCGGCACTTTAGATGTTTGAAGACCGCTACGGGACCCCAATGAAAGGAAATCATCTCCCATAGATAAACCAATCATTTTATAACACAAGAAAACAGAATATTTTTCAGGACCAAAAACTACGACATATTCCGAGAATTGTCATTCTGTAATACATTTATTGGTTGAATTTCTATTTCCATTTTACTTCATACAAAGCATATACCTAGTTATGCAGTAGCTCCGTGTTTTGAAATTAGATTTTCAATACTGGAAGCCTCACGAAACTGACTGGATGATAAAATTTGCGAAATTGTCTGGCAAGAAATAGCTAATCTCAGGACTTCCCTGACGACGGTCTAAATTATCAATCTGAAACGTACAAGAAGACATTCCGTAGTCGGAGGAAATGGCCCAATTATCTCCCCGATCGACTGAACAGGTGCAGACAGATTCCACAAGATGCTAAACTTGACTATTTCCCAACTTCATCTGAGGGAAGTTCATCTGCAACTGCCTTCTCACAGAACCAAATGTGTAGTGCGTTCTCAGTTAGGAATGTACAAATTGGAGTCTAGCCAGTTTGTGTCATTCGGCCAATATCAGCGAATTCGGGAATTTTGGACGGGTTCCAAAAATTCGTATACTTCGGAAAAATACTGCATATTATTAGGAACGAATGCTCTAAGATTCCGAGGCGTGTACGTTAACATCTTTCACTAACCTGATGTTTTTTCGGATCACGCAGTGAAGGTCAGATCTGAATATAATTAACAATATTTTTCTATGTTTTTATTGCGAAAGCATCTGTTGAAAACAATGGAGAGATGCCAAAAAACTTTTCCGAAAGATTCGCGACGAGAGGAAAATCTTACATACAAATAGTCTTGTGATTAATATCGGAAACACAGAATGTTTTCATTTTTCAATAGGCAAATTGAGAGAAAACTACTGTTTAAATACTGCTATCGCATATAAAACTTGTGTGTAAAGTTTTGAAATCTTTTTGATGAGAATTTTAATTCAAGGAGCTCATATTTTGCTATAAATAGTCAATTTCCATCTATGTCATAATTGATCAACATCTATTAATTATTATGGCTAAGGCTAAATATCAAGTCTTTTGTCATATGATAATATCCTTCTATGAGAAAATTCTACGAGAATTCTCGTTTTCATATCAGAGGATACAAATAAATCATTTATTCATTCATATTCATCGGATATGTCAATCCTATATTTACAATGTATTCCAAACTTGAATAAACTCTGCAGCTGTAACAGATATTAAAACCCATTCGCATTATTTATATTTTAATCAATGTTATTTAAAATCAAGATATTAAAATGTTACACTAATTAATTATTTAATTAGTTTTCATAAGAATTTATCGAATCTTTCAGAATTATAAATGAGATTTCATTTTTTAATTCACAAACATCTACCCAATAAATATAATTAGATTATGATCTTGATAATTTTGTCGATGTTCTCTGTTACGAAATAAGATTTAATTCAGGTTCACTTCCGTAAAGCATGAATAGAGAAAAATTTCGAAACTTGTTTTAGTAATCGAACACCCATCGAACCAAGGATAGAAATGTATTTGCAATAACGAAGGGAATTATCATCTGCATGAGAGATTTGAAGCTTTGTTTTTTCTTATCAAACTCGAAATAACAAGTACATAAGATGATTTCATAAAATCGTGAATCACAGTTATCACAAAAGTATACCAATCACTGACATTACCAACACATCAAGTCAATAATTTTTTTGAAATATAAAATGTCGCATTCGGCGAATATTCCTATACTACATTCACAAATGTAAAATCACACCTCTGGCTTTGGAAATTTGACACATTCCACTCTGTATCGAACGAAAATGGAGGTTATGACGCTTCCAAAAATATTTTTATGTTCCAAGTCAACACTATCTTGCCCTTTCTACATTCTTAGCAATTACGTATTTCTCAGAATGTGAATTTATTCGGAAAATGAATGAATTGGAAAAGATGTGATAGACGAAAATAATTCACGTTTATATGAATTGATAGAAAGGATTCCTTTTCTAGTTATTTGTAATATTTCGATTTCGAAAAATATGTAAAGAAAGAAACAAACTGGCAACGTCATTTTGTCATCAACGATATTTTCTGGGTGCGCACTGACTTTTCATCAAGTGAACGGAGTATAGATTATGTATTCTGCCATTAGATGGTTTTGACTGTTGATGATCTTTCGGCATTTTATTACGAGTACACAATTTGCCTAGCCTCAAATAGTCGATGAAACAAAGTTTCAAAAACCAACAAGAATATCAGATTAATTGGTACCATCTAAACAACACGACGTAATTGATCGTTTCTGAAAAGGTTCATTGTAATAAATTAATTTGCTGCTAACAACCATGAATTCATTAAATAATCCCATTAAAAATTCTTCAGAATAATTCAAAAACACCATGCTCAATAATTAACTTTCTCTCGACAAACATCCACAGAAAGGTGTTAATTATGAATAATGATATGTGTCTTATGGAAATGTGCAACACCATTCAATATCTCACCAGTACCAATTTTCACATTGAAAAACTAACGTTGAGTGTGGAGCTATAAAAAACCCTGATCGATTTTATTAGTATTCAAATTAGTCCAACAATTTACTTCATTATTCAAAAATGTTTTGATTGCGGTTGTTTTAGAAACTGGGAGTGAAAACCAGACAAAGTTTTAGAAAACAAGCCTTTTATACATATAAGAAAAATAAATTTTCCTTTCCATTCCACATTTGAACTTTTTCAGGGAAAAAACTGTTAGGGGTGACTCTGATTCCATTTTCTTCTTCCAAACATGGGTTGTGACATTTGGGAAATATTTATCGTTCTGAAGAAACGTGGTAATTTGTATCCTTCAGAGGACCGTTAAGTTTTAGCACGTGTTACGGAGCTTATTAGCAAGTACCCCCAACTGATTGTATCCGCACCAGATGTTCCGCATCATTTACCTGCATGTACCTTGCCGCATTTCACCTGCTGCAAGCAACAGCCGCTGATTGACGATAATCAACACGTCATGATTGCTCGACCTCAAACATCAGTCAATACCGAAACCGTCCTCCCAATATTGGCCCAATTAAGGAATTTTATTAGCGCCACACCAATTCTCCTATACCACCGACAGTTACAACAACAAAAATATATAGGTATTTAACGTCCTACAGACGGAAATTTTGAAAAAAAGGAAACTCCATGGGCGGGACTCGAACCCTCGAACTCCTTGGTGTTTCATTTGTTCGAAGTTCAAACACCGAACCGTCAATTCGGATATCGAAGGTTCGAGTCCAGCTCGAGTAGGTTTTTTTTTCATAAATCAAATCGACTGTAGGCCGGTAAATATATTATAATTCATAATTTACTGTTTTGACAGTTATAATCAAGGACAAGAGAGCAAAATGAAAACAATATATCTACAAATCTGAACAATAACTTACTCTTATGAAATCTTTGACCTGGATCCTTAAATGCAAGTCACGTATACCGTTCCCATTCAACACTCAAAAAATAGTAGTAGGTACATTTTACAGGGTGAGCCATCAATAACTTTCCACCCCGAATTTTGAGTTTTGGGATGGAATAACGAAAAAACGCTCGGACAGGTCAAATTTAGTTGAAAGGGGGACAAATAAGGGTGTTCAAATGAGTTTGATATCACTACACCTCTAGCTGCAACCCCTCACAGCTCACATTTTTGAATAGGGAAAAGGGGTCGAGCAGCATCTTGTTGGGAAGGCAATTCAATTTCCTGCATGGGTGTATTTTTTTTTTCATCGCTTTATTATTATACAGAGTGACTCAGTTTTCCATCCATAACTTTCCACCCCGAATGTTGAGCTTTGGGATGGAAAAAATGCTCGGATGGGTCGAAAAATGAATTCGATATCACTACCCCTCTTTCCATCTCAAAGATCCAAATTCGGCGTGTGAAAGTTATTGATGGAATACTGAGTCACTCTGTATAATAATAAAGCGATGAAAAAAAATACACTCATGCAGGATATTGAATTGCATTTCCAACAAGGTGCTGCTCAACCCCTTTTCCCAATAAAAAAATGAGAGCTGTTAGGGGTTGCGGTTAGAGGGGTAGTGATATAAAACTCATTTGAACTCCCTTATTTGTCCCCCTTTCAACAAAATTTGGCCTGTCTGAGCGTTTTTTCGTTATTCCATCCCAAAGCTCAAAATTCGCTGTGGAAAGTTATGGATGTCCCACCCTGTATATTATTATCGTTATAACATAATGTACTCACAACTAGAGTTATTTATTTGACTTCCTAAAACTGTTTATTGCATTTTTGCAGAAATATACGGAATGAATATGAATCGAAAGGAATTTATTTCGTTGCCCTCTTTGAACAATGCACACTCTTGTCTAATCGAATGCAATTCGAAAGGTTCTAAAACACATAATAAAGCGATGTTGTACATGAACATTCACATCAACGATAACAATGAATAAGGCCTTATCCACCTAGAAGAATCATTAAAACTCATGCGGCAATAAAACAATAACTCATTCCATTCACAGCCGAATACCACACACGATCTAGCATTCGATTCGTGCTCTTCTTTTCTCATAAATAATAGCAACAATGCACGTTCCCCTTTTTTCTGGCTCGCTAATGTATAATAGTCGTCCGTTGTTGCTCTAAGAGCATCGTCACCGTTCTCAAACTAGCCGAACGGACTATTGTGAAAGTTTGAAGTTGCAAGATGTATATTCTTAACTTTCTTCATATCGTAAGTTCTTGGTGATGTCTCAATGATTTACGTCATCATGTATAGACATGGGGCTGAACACAAGACCATACACATTTCCAAGGATTGCTCATGAAAAACAAAACTATATAGTTTTTAATTTTGTTCTTAGGTAGAAGGCACTGCATGACACCTTACTACTCTGAGAAGCACTCAAAAGATTAACAAACTTAAAGACTTTCAGACTTGATTCGTCCTATTTATCGTTTCCATCTAGTTACTGCTCTTGAATGCTTGCTTCTCTGATATTTCCATGGAAGCCCTCCGGAGCATGTTGATGATCTTGCGAAGGCAAACATGATGATGATTGCAGATCGTTAACTTGGCTTCCTTTCTTCAAGTGTATCAGTATAGATGCGAGATCGTGATCTTACATGGCAACAAAACAAGTTAGTTCGTGTAACATGGTGTGCCTTATTGTTGCACCATCATGCAATAGCTAGACTTGATCAATCAAGTATCGATTACAGAGGTACAAATTACTTCGTATTGTTGAGGCCAAACGTGACTTCCAACAGTCGTGGGAAGGTATCAGATACCCAAGTGCATTTGTTCGAAGTGACTGCTGGTAAAAGCAATTTTTTCGTCAAATAGGTCACAGTGGGATCTGGAACATTCTCGATTGGTTCGAAATTCGCCATGATAGAAAAATTGACATAGGGTACATCAAGTATCGCTTTTTGGAAAATACCGGTGTAGCCCAGGGTGGTGTTTTGGGAACTTTAATATTTCGAATTTTCATAATAATAGCTTCATGGATAACTGTGGAACAATAATACGAACGTATATGTGCACATTTTAGTGAAAAAGAGAATTGTATATTCTAAAACAAGTTGCAGAATCAGCTCCTATTCCAACACGAATGCAAAATTTTCGAAAGCATGAGTGTTGGAATTGCTTTTCTGCAACGAGTGTTAGATGATATATTCCCTATTTCAGTCAAGTTTCGTGAAATACTCTCGAAATTCAAATAGAAAAACACGTGTGGCACTCGAGGACTGCCGCGGTAAAGCTATTGCATAGCATCTATTCAAAAATAAGAAGATAATATTGGTGATTTAAAATATTTTTTTTTAAAATATCTTACAATACATGTAGGATATTCAGGAATGTTTATCATTGAAACTATGGGTTAATGGTAACTGAAATAAGAAACATAAGTTTGAGACTTATTGTCTTCTAAATATCTGGCAAATGAAACGTCAATAGTGGTCTCATATTTTGTTGTGGATTCTTGTGGATCAATAATATTCATTTTTAAATTCAATTTTTCCGAAAAAAAAGTTGTCAACCGCTCTGATTATTTATCTGTGAAGTTAATGTTGGGATCACCAGCTATTTGCACTAAGTATTTTCGACCCTTCTTCGGTGTACTCCAGTAGAGTGCGATGAATAAAATGATCTACCTCGTCCAATTTTGGATTCGAATAAATGTAAATTGCTACCATGACTATGTGTAGCTCATTTCTAAGTTTGCATAAGCATGCACAAATATCTACAACAAATGAGCGTCTAATATTAACATCGCTAACGTCTTCAATATTTATTTCACTATTCGGAGTCATAATATTAGTAATATTTTTACTATTTTGATAAATGGCTACCCCATCTTTTGGAATAGTTTCTCTTTTGAACTGAACAATACAATTGAAATAAGGATTTTCAATCGGATTATCACGCCTCATGCATGTTTCGGTAAGAAGTAACACATTGGTTTATCTCGTAACTGAATTTTGTAAATCGTATTTGTGACTATGTAGACTTTGGCAATTGAAAGCTATATTGAAATGCCATTTCTATTACTAATGAAATCTAAGACCCTTTGAGCTATAGTCTGAACACTATTTAAAGACAGTCTTTTGAATTCTTGCAACAAAGATGAAGTCGATGCAGCTTGCCTTCGATTATGATAAAACTCAAATGCAGAATTATCATTTTTTGTCGTAATATACAATTTTTCAATATTAGTCACCCGAGAGAGTGCAACATAGACGAGTTCCTGTGAATGTGATTTACTATACTCTTATACTATTTCGTCAAAAGTTCCACCTTGTGACTTATGTATAGTTAGAGCAAGAGTTGAAGTTAATGGAAAATGTTTGCGTTTTGGCTATCCTATGTTAAAGAAATATTTGCCGTTCGTAATTCAATGGGAACAGCGAGATTGCCGACTCCATTTTGCACTGCTAGAATGGCGGCATGCATCCATCTAGTCGTAAGCATCCAAACACCGTGCCGAAGTCTGCCGAACTGAACCGACGATACACGGCTGTTTTAGGTTTTTTCGTTACGGAATTTCTACATACAAATCCTGAGATAAAAGCTATGCAATAGCTTAAAATTCAGATAAGTGACTTTTGTATTATATCTTGGCAGTTGGTGTGACTTTGACAGATTACGAAATTTGAATGGTAAATTGAGAGGATCTGAGGTCAAAATTGACAACCACAAAACGAAAAATATTACTGAAAACAATGCTGTAATGAGCATGAGTACAGCACTACTTTTAGTACTGTAATGAACTCATTACGATACTGAAATAGAGAAAATTATTTTCAAAATACAAACACAAACCTTACAGTCAGCTCCCGCAGCACTTTAAATCATAGGTAATTTACCTGAAAAAAAATAATAGTTTAGAGAAATCTAATTTTTTTTAATTCATGGAAAATTGTTCATTCACACAAAACGTCGATTTAATCTCTTAAAAAAATGGTCGTTTTCAACTTTGTCAATATAACGCTCAAAATAGTCGGCATGGAGGTGAAACGACGCTCGTGCTTGTACATCAAAGACACCAGTGTGAAGGAAAATTAATTCTTCTCCTGCTTCGTCCGATGGCTGATTTAGCACGTCCTCCAAGCCACGTCGAGAGCAAGAGATAGTGTCAGTCATGTTCAATCAAGTGTTCATTTGAGAGCGTCCCCTGTGATTATGAATCAACAGAAAAGCTATAAATAAACATAAATATTCATGGCCGATTACCGGTAACTTCCGATCAAACTGGTCAGTATCCACGCCTTTCCTCAGAAAATACACACTTCTATCAGAAGAAGCAACATATTCGTTTCCCATCAGTTAATTCGTTGGAATTAACATCATCCTTTTTCAGGAGATATCAAATGGCATTGAGATATACACTCGATATTAAAATTATATGAGATTATTATATGAAAATATGTCTAGAATAATAATTCAATTGAAACAGTGTTTTTTCTGAACACCAACCCAAACCCTGCAATTCAAATGTTGCTGATGACCTGAAGAGATATTACATACTAATTACCAACAAAGTTTCGAGTCTTCACAACAATAATTCTTGAACGGACTATATATCCAAATTTTTCGAGCAGTCGAATGAAAATATATTTCTCTATTTCAGTATCGTAATGAGTTCATTACAGTACTGAAAGTAGTGCTATAATGAAACTCATTACAGCATTGTTTTCAGTTATATTTTTTGTTTTTGGGTTGTCAGTACTGACCTCCGATCCAATCAATTTTCGAATCAAATCAATTCTAATTCCGTGATCTGTCAAATTTCGTAAGTCACACCAACTGCCAAGCTACAATACAAAAGTCACTACTCTGAATTTTCCGTTGAATTTCGAGAGTTTTCCACAAAACTTGACTGAAATAAAGAAAATATCGTCTAATACTCATTGCAGAAGGCAATTCCAACACTCATTTGCATTCGTGTTGGAATAGGAGCTCATTCTGCAACTTGTATTAGAATATACTATTCTTTATTTCAGTATCGTAATGAGTTCATTACAGTACTAAAATATAATAATCTGAAATTTTCATTGACTTTCGAGAGTATTTAACAAAACTTGACTGAATAGAGAAAATATCGTGTAATACTCGTTGCAGAAGACAATTCCCAAACTCATGCTTCAGAATTTTGCATTCATGTTGGGATAGGAGCCCATTCTCCAGCTTGTTTCAGAATATAGTATTTTCTTTGAAATTTTATTTCGTAACTTAAATGTTCGATGGAAACCCTGAAAAGCATAATTCTAACAAATTACAAATACCAATAGAAAATATTCATGATAAATGCCCATTGTAATCAATCATTCATACTGAAACAGAATTCTCCTTTTTTAGTACGTGCTGGATAATTCCAGTTCTCAAATTCGACTCAATAGATGTCATAAATCATCCTCTGAATGTGGTTCACGAAGCCAAACCTCAATATCTTTAGCAACAATTGTTATGAGCCAGAAATAAAAGGATATCGGAACAAAGCTACATATCAATGGCCATAAAAAGCGTTCCAATCAGTTCTTCCTTTATGCATCGAGCACTTATGTCACTCGAAGACTTATAAAACCTCCAAAGGTGAAGAAGAAACCGAACAAGGCGTTACCATCTCGAAATTCATGTGTATTCTTGATTCCAATTGTTGCACGCTATCATTCATCATCCGAATCTCACCACAAGAGAGCATTATTTCGAAGGATAGCCGACTTCGATAGCGTGGGCGAAATTCGCCCACTGACAGACATTTCTGTCAAAATGCATTATCTGTATCCGAACTCGTCCCACGTATAGAGAACGATCCCAGCTGACCTTATTTCGATCGAAATGCGGCTACACCTTAGTGGAGAATTCTGCGGATAGATCAGAAAATTAGAATGCCTGAAAGATAATAAAAATTCATCCAAAAACGGCTCTCCCTCTTGTTATAAGAATATGAGAATTTCAATCACCTATAAAGTTCAACAGCCGATACTTTTGATGAACTATGTTCGTTCCTAAACACGATAGAGAGATATAAGTTATCAAAAATAGAAGTCACATAAACACAATCATAAACATGAGTTTATCCAAGCCAAAAAGGGGGTTTGAATATACGTTAATTTGTTTTGAAAAATTGCAAGTAATTAAAAAGATTGAAAATGAACAAATATTCTTGACCGAATTTTTCAAGTGGCTCACCATAAAAAAGTTATGGGGTGAAATATTGCTCCCATTTTTATGTAACTTTCATTTTCAATATTATCCAATAAACCAATGAGTCTGTTTATACCCCCAATTTAGAAACTCATCAAATAAAGGATATTCAGAAAAGACTAAGTCAAACTTAAAATGGAGTTCTTTGTATAAAAAATCTCAATAACAAAAGTTTCAACGTTTTAGAGAATTCTAAGTCGTTTCTTTTGAGCTGTTCATAAAACTGTACTCTCTTCTAATTCTTTTTTAAGTGAAATACTGACTGAATGGCCATCATAGCTTCGGCATAAAAAATAGCTAATTTTCGCTAAGATGGCCTCAAATCTTTTTCCAAAAGTTCCAATGAAAACAATTGAGTTTTTTGTTCAAAAATTTAATTATTTCTGCCTACTAAGGGCAACATTTTTCGTTATCATTCAAAAACCCCTACTTTTTTATATCATTGAGTTTCGAAGTTCATTAGGACAATGCGAAAAGTCGATCATAACTGAAAATGTGATGACCAATTAAAAATGAAAAAAGGTCTTGATTACATAGCAGTTCTCGTTTAATGAAAAAAATTTCATAGAGTTTTGGCAATTTCGTGAGGTGCTTGAAAATCATTAATTTCAATCACTCTCACACCATGATAAAGTGAACCAATTAACATTTGATTTTTTCTATTGAGATCCAGCGCTAATTAGAATTAAAAAAATTCTTTACATGAAATATGACTGACTTTCTCCACGAGATGAATTAATTTCCCCTAAATCATTTTACTGGGTCAAATTGGAACCATGTTTCATTCTGTATAGTACCAATTATCGAAAATATATTCAGATCACCTCTTGATAAACGATAACGCATTCTGGCCGTCCTTCTAATCACCTCTGCTTAGATTTTGTACGCCTTTTATAAACAAACATCCATTCGAATTTATCTCCTCAACAATCGGGATCTCTCCAATACCATCATCGATAACGGCTTACATCTGACGCTACGTTGGTTTAATGAAAACTTTTAACACTATACTTAGGGGAATTGAAATGGGCATGTTATTCATAATGACTACATTAGACGGAGTCACGAACCATGTGTGTATCTCCCAACAATTTCCCCAATAAATCTTCTTCTATTGGGAAGGAGAAGAGTATTGATCTCTAGAGAGCAACTAATGGATTCCTGTCACATTTGAGAGTTTCACCAGACCACAGTCTTCCACAAAATTAATTTTTCATATTCCAACAATTTCCGAAACAAACATTTCATATTCTTGAGGCAATCTGAAACATTCCTATATAGAAGGCAACAAAATAAAATCTCAATTTGATTATCTATAGTCCTGAATATCTCGTTTGGGGTTGAAGCAAAATTTCAACCATATCAAGTGCTTGATCTTCCTTTAAGGTTATACAGTAGAAATCAAGAGAAAACTATTAGAAAGTAAAAAGGAAATAGCGTAGATTTTCTGGTAGGAGCATCAGTCGAATAGCGGCTATATATTTTTTTAGGTGGCATCATAAATGTATTGTGTTTATAAAAATACAGTCTCAAGGTTTAAAAGATTGACAGAGCTGACATGAAAATGTGGATAAAGAAAAGATTTAGGGAATGTGGAGGAAGCATTTGAATTAAGATACTACTACTATGTTCAATTCAAAGTTTTTGTTGTACATCGATAAAAAGGAAAGGCAAACGTTGAAAAACAAGGGTGTTGAAGAAAATATATTAAAATAGCAATAGAGCAACGAGTAGGGGCAATCTCAAAATTTTAGCTTCTCTGAGCATCAGACAGATGGAAAAACCTTACACCAATAGTTAATTCTGGTCTGCATAGGCATATGTGATTTTTGTGAATCTGGCTTGAGCCTAGAGAAGTTATCATTTTTTTTTCTGCAACTCACAGTTGAAAATTATGAAACAGATATTCCTCGACCACCTCATACATAAGATATTATATTATAGAAATAACTACTTTGCTGGTTTATTGCCTTCATAACATCAAGAGGCTACATCGTATGCGATTATTATTCTCAAAGCACATTATGCTGTGGTGCTCACGAATAACAAATGCAAGAACACGTTCCTGAAACTGTAAACACGGCTGAAACGTTGTTGGTGATGTTTTGTTTTGCGTGCCACAACTCGTCTTTCTCCAGACTGAATAATTAATTGCTTATCCTGAAACATATTCTGAAAATAGGACGGTTTTCGTGGAATGGCTAATTTTGAAGAATCTGCAATATTCGAAAGGCTATATCGAACACGAATTGAGAGACGAGTGACAATACAATAAGAAACGACAGCAGTCTGAAGAGGGACTCTTTGATGAACAACTCAACTGAAGTTGACTTTTTGATTTTCGAAAAAAAATCCAACCAAAAACATTTTCATGTAAAATAATGCCAAGACGATGTCGTATTTCTAACATTGTCAAAAAGTTATCAGATCTCATGTAGAGCCAAGCTCCTATCTCTACACTCTTCATCTTCACAAATCCTTATTTCACAAACTCTATGCCTTGGTCGAAATAAGTGACTTGGCCGTTTCTCTTTCGCCACGTGAGCGTAAGGTGAAATTTTCATTCGCTGTTCATAACTTTTCTGTTATACAATATTTCTTATAGTTACGAAAGGGCCAAGTCACTTATCTTGACTAAGGCATAGAATTTGTTAAATAAGAAATTTTGTTCATCTACTATATTCCAAACTCAAGTTATGAGGGTTCAAAAATACGACGAAACACTTCGAGACAATATAGGTAGTGCCCCCAGATATTCGTTTTTAATTGTTCTAGGTTTGTAATGCTTTGTGCCGTTGAAAATTTCAGCACAACAATTTTGTTTTTAAACTCGCTTGGCTAACTCCACACACATTCAAACAACCGCCTCGAGAATGCATAAGTATGGGATAAAAAGTGTCCCATAAAATATATAACCGATTTAAACTTATGCGAAATGCTTTCTTCCAGCGGTTCTCGCATATGTCCGCATTCCCGAACATCTCAAGTTCATTACATTCTCTCCATCGGATTGATAAATCGCATAAAATTATGAGAAATGTCCGACCAGCCCGTTTATTCCTTGTACAGCTTAATCATATTATCAACTGCAATCATGCTGGGAGTTTGACAAATAATAAAGCACGTTCTTTCCCCGGCCTCTTATCTGCCTTTTTTCGGAATTTATTGCACGATTCTGAACTTCGACTTTCTGAAATGGTTTTCAGCTAATAAGATCCCGAATGAGAGAATTATATGACCGAGTCAGAACTTTATTGCAATGAGGATTGTCCTTTTTTATTGGACAATCATAAAATCAAGATGATGGGGCCATTTTGTTCGATAACAAGCGATTTAAAAACTATGGTCAATCGCATCGTATCATTGTAGGTGGAAAGTACGTCATGACCATGTCTCCCAAAAGCAATAATGGATCAGTAAACGGCTCACCAAGTAGGATGTGAAGAGGTTTTATCGGCATCACTCAACTTTTTTATGTGATTTACTTCAAAAAACAATGTTTCCATATAACCCACCGCTAATGAACATATAAAAATTCGATTAACCGGAAAAAAGATTACAAACATGTCGAAAATCAAGTAGATTCACAGCCTGTGCTTACGATTTTTTGCGAAATAAACCCAAGTCAAAGAGCAAAATAAAAGACCCACGTGTGTTGTGTGTTGAACATCTGTTTCAACAGAACAAGAAATCAACAACACTCAGGTACCAGATTGCTCTCCCATTTCAGATGGTAAATGAAAAACTGAACTCGTCTGAACTATAGAAAATATTTTCTCGATAACAGAGATTTCCAAAAATTTCACTTGACCGCTAATTATTTTCCAGTAAAAAAACACAATGAGATTGAAAACTGAAGAGAAAATCGTTTTTCCTGAATATCTCGAAAAATATTCATTTTGGGATAAAAGTCTTGGGCCTATGCTCCTATTATTCTTTGACGAAGATTTCGAAAATGCTTCGAAAAAATGGGGTTCCAATTTGAAAAAAAAACATTTTTTAATGTCTCGTCACTTCTGACTTTGACAAAAAATTGGTGACCTCCTGTGTCATTTTCTGAAAATCACGCTATCGGAAAAGAAGCATCAGCCTTTCTTCTCGGAGATTCTCAAAAATGAGAATTTTTTATGAAAAAACCTTAAAGTTGTCTGTATTTCAACAGAATTCAATTTTGAGATTTTTTTCGTATTTTGGAATCAAAAAGACTCAGAATTCAATGCAGAATCTATGCAATAAAAAATGGGTTTTCACATTTGAGAAACGAAAGTTGATGTCACTTCTGGAAAAATCGGAAGTCCTAGAACCTTGAAAAAATATACGAGAAGTCGTCTTCTTACTTGAAGCTCACCTTCAGAATTTCAATCATGAATCTTGTGTCTTTCCTAAAAATATTCTATAGAGCCATATTCGTGAATAACCCTGTATAATTCCTCACGCATCCCAAAATACAGTAGCCATAACCTTGTTTGCCGATAAAATTGTTACTGTTTGCCTTTTTGGAGATGGTTCCCCTTTTCCAACCCACTATTTTGACTCTTCTTCATTCTCAGGAGTGTTTTGGTGAACCGAAATGCCATCAACAGTTATGATTCGATGCAAAAATTCATTTGGTTTTCGCCTACACAGCGCCAAATTGTTGGTAGAAATGGTTTTTCGAATCAGATTTTGGTCTATCGTTAGCAAACGCGGCACTCACCTTGCAAACAGCTTTTTCATGTGCAAATGGTTGTGCAAAATATTTCGCATACGTTCGGATAACATCCTACAGGTCTCAGCTACCTCATGTACTTTCACCTCCGATCTTCCAACACTATTTAATGGATTTTCTCAATCTTTTCTGAAGTTGTTAAACCATATTATGTATTACATTTTACTGTATATTCTTTAAGATTGTGGTCTGTGAATCCCTCCCTCAATGCTATTAAATGTGTGATTTTCAGAAAAACAGATCCAGCAATAATTCAAGTCATACAGGGTTATTCACGAACATGGCTCCAGAGAATATTTTTAGGAAAGACACAAGATTCAGGATTGAAATTCTTAAAGTGAGCTTCAAGTAAGAAGACAACTTCTCGTATATTTTTCGAAGTTCTCAATCTTTTCTGAAGTTGTAAACCATGTGTACCATTTTACGGTATTTTCTTGAAGATTGTGGTCTGTGCATTCCTCCCTCAATGCTATTAAACGTGTGATTTTCACGAAGACGGATCCAGCAATAATTCATGTCACATTTTTACTCGCATCCTTTTCCGGTCGACCTCCTCCCGAAATAAAACCAGAAAAACGCGGCATCAACGACAACCGGAGTCTCGGCTTTTTTCGCCAACGTGTTTCATTGAAAACGTCTCCAAAGTCACCGTCCTTGACAAGGAACAGCAATATCCCGAACCGCTTGACATTCGCCATCCCTCACCCCAATGCAGGAATTTTACCTTAACGAAAAGCACCTGCTGCGACGCCTTTCTGTCCGTCTTCTTGGGCGTTTAAAATGCCATCCCGGCCGAGCCGCATATGGGACATTAGGTAAAATGCCAGTTTGTACGAATTTAATATGTGGGCGCTGACCAGGTGCCCCATTCACCTTCAACAGGTCGAGGAAATTATGAGTCAGTTGATTCGTTTCGGCCTGACGTTGCTACTTCGAGTCCTAATCGAGGTCGAATATGTTTGAATAGTCCCGTCAATTTGGAAATAAAAACAGTGGTCGAATTACAAAAATTGCCGGGGAGAAAAATTTTGGTGAAGAGCTAGAATTTGCCATTACAAATCAAGTTTTGAAAGTCCCCATTTTTCCAATATTTGCGACAAAAGTTATTCGGGGTCCAAATGAAAATTTTAGGTTTTTTGAATTTTTCTCGAGAACGGTAAGTTTCATAAAGAAAAAACTGGAACAGAAGTTGTAGATCTCAAAATTCTTGACAAAATTAGTTCACATGATTTTTTTCCTAAGAGTTACCATTCCGGAGATATCGCGATTCTAAGAGTAACATTATACATGATATGCTCACTTACCGTGGTTTCCCCTGTAGGCCTACTCCACTGTCATGACAATTCAGGATAATTTGAGGGAATAATTCCCGTCGAGTTCTAGATATTACCTCATTATTGATTATTGATATTGCTATTGATTATTGGGTAAACTATTATCTTGATTTATTCAGATATTGTATGCAACTGGACATTTGAGAAAGACTGACCATTACAGAAATGCACCTCTAATTAGTCAATATGAACACCCCAAGAATGCGAAAAGCCATCATTTACATTAGAATTTTTCGCTCTACAACTTTTGTTTGAAACTTTTTTTGATAAATCTTCTAGATTTCGAGAAAACGTAATTGTTTCGACATTTTCACGAATTTTCCAAGGTTCCTGAAAATTTAGGAACCTTCATTTTTGACCATGAGTGCCTACTCTAGTGACAAACATTATATCAAAAATGCAGCTATTTCCGCAAAAAAGTTATTTCAGACCTTCGTCTGCAATTGGTACACAGCAACCCGACTTTTTTACAGCCACATTTGGCACTACAATTTTTTTTGCAATAGCAAAAAAAATAGTTTCGAGGGGTTTTTCTGGAGGAGATAGGAGTTGAGTTTGAATTCGTTCCAGCGTATTATCTATCAATTTCCATCCACAGTTTCTTGGTTCAGTTGAAAGTTTGAACTTGATAATATACTTCGAAAAAAGTGTTGAATACCAGATGCCGAAGTTGGAGGCAAACATGATTTTTGTACAGGGTGGTCAGATTTCGATGTTTTAGTACTGCATCTACTCAATTAAGCAAGAAAGGAAAAAGTAATATACCTGTCATGTTTTCTTTTGCCGCTACGCTCTCGAAATAAAAACACCTTTAAGGCAGTTTTTTCAGTACTTTTTACCAGTGCTATCGAAATTGTAGTGCCAAATTATTTTTTTCAAATGGAAACCGTAATGTGCTATGATGATTTTCAAGAGACTTTTCTTAGAGAATTTCAAAAATATATTTCATGATATACTTCCGAGCTTGAATATGAAAATTCTGAAACAATTACTTTTCGGTCAACATAATTCAAGCAGGCTCAAGTTTTATGATTTCCTCAGGTGAAAAGAAATTAGTCAAAATCAAAACCCTCTTTGATTTTGAATTCGTTGAGGCTTTCGCGGCCATCCTTCAATGTGTCATGTTCTTTCGCGCATTTAGGCCGTCGTCGTAGATTAGTTCTCGACGTTTCGCCAGTTCGAGTGTCTGGCATCTTCAGGAGTTATATTTCAGGAGATGTTCTCACTGGACTGAACTGTCTGAGTGTGACGAGGACGCAGATTGTACTTCCTTATATAACCTCGGTCGGGGGGCGTGGCTGCGCTTGACCGGTCTCGTCCCGATAACGAACACGCGCCGGTGTCCGACCGGTTCACAACCGGTTCCCGATCTTCCCCCTCTTTGATTTTGTCAATCGAAAACTGTTTTTTCGGAATTTTCCATATTCAAGCGGAAGTATATCATGATATATTTTTGAAATTGTCTAAGAAAAGTCTATTGAAAATCATCATAACACACTATGGTTTCCATTTTAAATTTTTTTTTTTCTAAAATTTGAAGGGGCATTAAAATTTTAATAGCACTGATAAAAAGTACTGAAAAACTCCACTTAAGATGTTTTTATTTCGAGAGCGTAGCAGCAACACTGGGAAAGTTATAGCCAATTATAATATTTGGCCAAATTTCAAAATCACCCTGTAGCATGGAAACTAGACACCTTAACGAATTGCGGCTTTAAGCAGTTTCTCAAAAAAGAGAACATGACCTTGTATAATACCTTTTTTCTATCTCGCTTAATCTAGGAGATGTAGTACTAAAACATCGAAATCCGACCATCCTATATTTGTTTTGCGTATTTTTGCTGACTGTGAGTGAAGTCAGCACCAAAGGAAATATTCCCTGATAATTGATAATATGAAAACTGTTTTTTATTGGTTCCAAAGCACTAATGGAGCACTAAATATTGGTACATATATTCATTTTATATTAATTTGAATTGTCAATTTCTCAAAAACTAGAATTGTGCTGTCAATGATTTATACGGCACCAATCAAGCACTGAATATTTGACATAGTTCTAGAATTAGTGCTTCCAACTTTTCCCTAACCTCACGCACCCTTACCAATGAAACGCTCGAACCATGGGCTCCACCCAAACAAGGGGACATAAACATGAAAATATAAACATTCATATTTCTTCAAATTGAATTCAATATCGTATTTCTATGGATAACCATTCTGAGCTGTCTAACGAGATGACGAAGAGATATCATTAAAATAAGAGAAGCGTTTTTGAAGAGCTGCCTTGTGCCTTCTCATTCTTTGTCTCAAACTGCTGTGTTACACAATTTCAACACACATTCGAAGATGTTCAAGCCATTACACATGACTTTTCCATTCGGTTCTGGAGTGTAAACTCCATTTGGTACTCCCCAAGACGGAAGGAAGTGTCTAACACGAATTAATTCAAATTCAGTCATTGGGTCAATAAAAACGAAACGAAGGGAGAGGATCAATTAAAGCAGCTTGGACGCCTGGTCGAAGGTACTGATCCCACGGAGAAGGCGTCACGCAGTCTGTTATCCAGGTCTGGAGTTCAAAGACCCAGCTTGCGATTTTCCCCGTCTGATCGCGGCCTACTCGATAAGAATGGTGACTCATTCGCGTTTAGCTGCCAGTGCTAGGCGCTCAATTCGCCGAGGAACTTTTACAGGGACAAGCCGAAAAAAAAATTGTGGAGCCAGGCAAAGAATGCAATGCACGATTTTTCCTATAACGTCAACCTTATTAGATAGGCCAAGCAAATCAGCTTCAAAAAATGGTGTGCCTGGAAATAATTGGTGGAGTTCGGAAAACTGCTTTAATCATTCCTTTAGGCCTCTAATATGAGTAGTTCGAGCTTTGCCCCAATTTCCCAGTAGAGCGTATGTCGTGACGTTCGAAAAACCTTGAAACTTTCGGACTATTTTAGGTTTTTCTCGAATAGCTCCTGAACTGAGCACTTTATCAAAAACATTATTATATTCAAAAGTATTGAGCATTAAATTCTGCTTCTAGAAAGTATCACGACATTATATTTTGAACAAGTACTTTTAAAGAAATAATACGTCCAAATATAGCAAATTTTCACACTTTAAAAAAAAAAACACATTTTTTTCACTATAAAACGTAAAATAACTATGAAACTACGAACATTAGAAAGAAATGTCATAAAATAAGAGTTGTAGACCATCATATTGTGATAAAACGTAACCCCACTCGTCCAAACCACAATGGTAAATCGAGCAATAGCTCATCCTGCTGAGGATGCTGATCATTTCATATTAGCTAGTGCTATTGGATTTGCACAGCAGTCTCATGGGTTCGTGGATGATGTTGGGGAAGACACTGAGCTTCTTATAATTTTGATTGTTCTAGCCTCTATGTGTACCAACTATTTTTTACTAGGGCCTGGCAAAGGCAAGCAAGACGATGTTGTCTTTTTTTCCTTGCACAGCAAGTTTTGATCCGTTTCGAAAAATAACATATTATTCCTCCTTGCTTTTAATGGCTGCGACACTACGTCATCTCTTTCGGTAAAGGAAAAATAAAATTCCTAAAGACGTCTGAAAGAAGCAAAATTTTTTAGAAAATGTAATGCTTCTGCCGATAAGGTCGACGAGGCAGGGAAGAAATGCATGGCAGCCCTTTATAAAAATTATTTCAAGGAATCAAATGTATTGTGATACGAGATGTTTGAAAAATTGTTAACCAAAACCTCATTTAATCTTGCCTCTGTGCCTCCAACTGAAGCAGCAACTCGACAACACTCGCTAAGGACGTATGTAATATGAAATATATTGTTCTCAGCAATGAGTTGTATTGTTAGTTATTAGTTTATGAGTACCACATTTGTTATTATAATTGGTTTAGTTGATTTTCAACGTTCTCGGAATTTCAGTTGTCCTTCACCAAGACACTAAAAACATGAGGGAAAAATATGTTGGTTTTCGAAACAGAGAATAACTTGCAAGGAAGAAGAGACAATTTATCGTATTGCTTGCCTTTGCCAGGCTTTAGTAAAAAACCTTTGGTGCACATAGGGGCTGGAGCAGTCAAAATTACAAGAAGGTCAGTGTACTCCTCAACAATAACCACACACTCATGGGACTGATTAGCAACGATTTTACATTGTGAATGGGAGGGGCGGGTTAAGTATTTATCACAACTCTCATTCAATAACAGTTTGTTCTAACGCTCGTAGTTCTAAAGATATATGTTTCATAATGAAAAAATTTGTCATATTTAGATGTATGATTTCTATAAAACTACTTATTCAAAATATAATATCGTAATACTTATTAGAAGCAGAATTTAATGCGGAACACTTTTGAATACAACAATGTTTTCGATTTAGTGCTTTGTTCAGGAGCTATTCGAGAAAAACCTAAAACTACTCTACTCTCACTAGAGGCCTAAATAATTTATTAAAACAGTTTCCAGAACTCCACCAATTATTTCCAAGCAGAAGTCTAATTTGCTTGGTCTAAGAGGCATAATAGACAATATGAAGTATCTTCTGTCAAAAAAGTACAGGGATTTTGTTATTTGGATTGTGATTTTTTTTTACTTAGGTTTTTTACTCGGGTTTGCAGGACTGTCTTTTATGATGATGAAGTATGAACGAGATCTGACAGCTAGTGTCTTCACGGCAGCTTGTGAAGTATTTAGTGCGTGCTGATTTTCAACAAGAAAGAAATTATTTATAAATTTGGATAATATTATAGGTGGAATCATTTAAAGACACATGGAATGACCACTTCTTGTACTTTTCTTTGCATCTCTCTTGGTTGGGTTCGCGTTTACTGTTTTGATTCCACCTAGGTAGTATAGACGAAGCCTTTCATTCTACCCGTGAAATTTTAAACCTTAGATGGCCGACGAAAGTTCCCATGTAATCGAATATTCGTCGGATTGCGAAGAGGAGAATGCCGGCTTAGAATCGCGAGGGAATCGGATAACAGGCCAACATTCGAATACGCCGGATCTCGACGAATTGAATTTGAAACCCTCGTGAATCGAACTCGATATCTAAATCTGGAACAGTTCAGTCGTGTGCATTCCGGCAAATCGCCGGGATACGCAACGAAATGGTACTGCGTTAACGGGCCAGACACACTCTTTTAATTTCCTCATAAGTTATGCTAGCGTCTATTGTTTCATTTATCGTTCGAATGGATGTCAGAATCGAACACTAAAGAAATGATGATTTCGATTCAGTCAGTGTCTTCTGCCCTAAGACCATATAAGGCCTTTGGAACGTTTGAAAACGCTCGTTTTGCTAACGCGCGTTTCAAAACGCTCCAATGATACCGTATTTGCTGGATATAAAACGCGCATTTGCATGTGTACAGTATCATTCAAAACACAAGTGCTCCAATGACACCGTACACATGCAAACGCGCGTTTGCGTTTTGAAACATGTGTCAGCAAAAGGGGCGTTTACAAACGCCTAAGGTGTACCCGGTCTTAGACCAGGTACTCCTTAGGCGTTTCGAAACGCGGGCTAGCAAAAGTGCTCTAATGAATCTAAAACTTCACTGCAAGCTTCCGTTATTATACACTGCGCAAAAAAATTATCGCATATTCTGAAAATCTCAATTTTAATGAAAGTTAACTCTACATTGACTTCATAACTTATTTTTTATGTTCTCTCGGGGAGGTTTTGAACGAAACAAGACACATTAAATGGAAGAAAAATTCAGGATTTCACCGAATCTTATGTGGAAGAAGAAAAATGAACAATTTTCAGAATACTGAAATGCTGATAAGTGATTTAATACTTGGTATTTCCACCCCTTGCGTTAATTTCAACTCGGCAACGACGGTTCATACTCAAAATGAGTGATCTTAAAATATTCTGATCTAATCCTTCCCAGATTTCTTAGAGTTGGATTCCTAAGTCGTTAAGAGTAGCTGGATGATTTTCTGAACTTCTCAGTCTTCTATTGAGGTTGTCCCAAACCTGCTCAATCGGATTGAGATCTGGACTTCTTGAACGATGCGCGCACGATAGGGTCTGACATTATCGTCCATAAAATTGAAATAATCACCAATGTATGGGGCAAAGGACACTACATGCTCTTCAAGAATGTTCCTTATATACTTATCAGAATTCATAGCTCCATTATCAACGACCACTAGGTCTGAGCGAGCAGTCAAAGATATTCCACCCCATACCATAATCGATCCTCCCCCGAAACCAGTAGTATTCAGAAAATTGTACTGAGCATATCTTTCATGTGGACGTCTGTATACAAGGGAAGGTCGATCACAATGGTAGAGGCAGAATCTAGACTCATCTGTGAAGAGAACTCTTTCCCAATCGGCCTCTTCCCAATGGATATGCTCTCTCGCAAAATCCAAACGCGCCCTTCGATGGGCTGGGGTAAGAGCTGAGCCTCTTGCCGCGACACGAGGCCTTAAATCATATTCTCTGAGTTTGCTCAAGTTGATTTTGAAAGAGGCGAGCGGTTGCAAACCGTTGTCTCAACGAAGAAACTCTCGAGTAACGTTCTTGAATGACAGTTGGTCTACCCTGTCCTGGTCTTCGGACATTCATACCTGTCTCCCTGAATCGCTGCAACGTTCTAGACACACTTGTATGGGAAACTCCAAACCAAACCTTTCTGCAATTCTTGTGTATGTCCACCCTTCTTCTCGCAAAACTACCGCTTGGGCACATTCCTCTTAGGTCAAATTGCGTGTTTCGCGTTGCATAGCGATCGAATGTATAAAATCAAACGAAAGAAAAACTATTGATCACTAGAATTGATCGAGAACAACTGATTTTAGAATGGAGCCAATACATTCAAAATCTGATAATATCATCTTTTTTTATTCCTACTGGGAAAAAACATCTGTAATGAAGAAAAACGTTGAATGTGGATAACATATGCATGCATAATTCTGATAAAAATAATTATCATTGAGAACACCTTCAGTTGTAGAATAAATTTGAGATTTCCATAATGTGCGTTAATTTTTTTGCGCAGTGTATATGCCCTGACCAGTAAAGATCTAAGTCGATGATCATACTACCCAGCACCCATATTGCAGTGTGGCCAATTTCTGCCTCTAAAGGTCGAAATCATAGTAATATTTTCCTTACGTCTTATGTTGTTGGCATCCTTGTCTTCCTAGTTTTGGGTTGATTCGGTCCTACATAGTTGATAATTTTCTTTCGTAATGACTAATGTTCTTGAAAAAACAAACAAAAAGACGACAAAAGATGATTTTGTACCGTTTTCGGATGAATCCATTTCAAATATAGAAAACCGTCTCGACTCTGACGAATTTTGTCAACGGTATTACTTCACATTCCCGGAAGGGAGAATCTCAAGACGCATTTCTCATCTTTTAACCGGGTCTCCACAGTAATTAAGAGTGGCAAACGAGCAGGAGCAACTTACAGAATTGAATCGGGGAAGTGATGAAAACTGAATTTATTTTTAACTGCCGATGGCCGAAACCCTGCAATGAATTATATTTCGACTAGGAACTATTTTCCTCGAGCGTTGCGGCTACATAACGAACTGCTAGAGTATGTTTTCGGAATTCCGACATGTCTTGGCAGGCGTAGGTAGAAGGTAATAAACTCTCGCTCCATTTCGTAGCGATTCATTCTGAATTTTGTGAGTTTTTAAACATTCATCTAAGCTTGTAGCCTGTTCTGTTCGCTCGAGGCCTTGGAAAACTCTTCCGTATACAGTGTGACTCATTTATTCTATAGACATATTTGGAACATCAAATATACTCAGAAGAAGGCACTTTCCAACATTTTAAAAAAATTTGTGGTATACATCTCTCCAGCGAAAACACTAACCCCGAAATTGAAAACGTGAATTTCTTCCGAAAAACATCCGTGGGACACCCGGTGTATTTCATTTGTCACAATACCGAATTTATTTTTATTCTAGCGAGAGACGGAATACTTAAAATACACTGCGCAAAAAAATTAACGCACATTATGGAAATCTCAAATTTGTTCTACAACTGAAGGTGTTCTCAATGATAATTATTTTTATCAGAATTATGCTTGCATATGTTATCCACTTTCAACGTTTTTCAATACAGATGTTTTTTCCCAGCAGGAATAAAAAAGCTGATATTATCAGATTTTGAATGTATTGGCTCCATTCTAAAAATCAGTTGTTCTCGATCAATTCTAACGATCAATAGTTTTTCTTTCGGTTAGTTTTCTACCCTCGATCGCTATGCAACGCTAAACACGCAATTTGACCCAAGAGGAATGTGGCCAAGCGGTAATTTTGCGAGAAAAAGGGTGGACATACACAAGAATTGCAGAAAGGTTTGGAGTTTCCCATACAAGTGTGTCCAGAATGTTGCAGCGATTCAGGGAGACAGGTATGAATGTCCGAAGACCAGGACAGGGTAGACCACGGGTACCAACTGCCATTCAAGAACGTTACTTGAGAGTTTCTTCGTTGAGACAACGGTTTGCAACCTCTCGCCTCCTTCAAAATCAGCTTGAGCAAACTCATGGGATGCGAATTAACACTCAAACAATGAGAAATCGCCTCAGAGAATATGATTTAAGGCCTCGTGTCGCGGCAAGAGGCTCAGCTTTCACCCAGCCCATCGAAGGGCGCGTTTGGATTTTGCGAGAGAGCATATCCATTGGGAAGAGGCCGATTGGAAAAGAGTTCTCTTCACAGATGAGTCTAGATTCTGCCTCTACCATTGTGATCGACGTTCCCTTGTATACAGACGTCCACATGAAAGATATGCTCAGTACAATTTCCTGAATACTACTGGTTTCTGGGGAGGATCGATCGAGGATGGGGTGGAATATCTTTGACTGCTCGCACATACCTAGTGGTCGTTGATAATGAAGCAATGAATGCTGATAAGTATATAAGGAACATTCTCGAAGAGCATGTAGTGCCATTTGCCCCATACATTGGTGAAAATTTCATTTTTATGCCATACCCCATCGTGCGCGCATCGTTTAGGAGTATCTTGAAGAGGTTGAAATCTCCCGAATGGAATGGCCAGCAAGAAGTCCAGATCTCAATCAGATTGAGTAGGTTTGGGACAACCTCAATAGAAGGCTGAGAAGTTCAGAAAATCATCCAGCTACTCTTAATGACTTAGGAATCCAACTCGGAGAAATCTGGGGAGTATGAAATCAGAACATTTTAAGATTACCCATTTTGAGTATGAACCGTCGTTGCCGAGCTGTTTTTAACGCAAGGGGTGGAAATACCAAGTATTAAATCACTTATCAGCATTTCAGTATTTTGAAAATTGTTCATTTCTTTTCTTTCACATAAGGTTCGGTGAAATCCTGAATTTTTCTTCCATTTAATGTATCTTGTTTCGTTCAAAACCTTCCCGAGTGAACATAAAAAATAAGTTATAAGGTCAATGTAGAGTTAACTTTCATTAAAATTGAGATTTTCAGAATGTGCGTTAATTGTTTTGCGCAGTGTATTTGGAACATCAAATATACTCAGGAGAAGGCACTTTTCAACATATTAAAAAAAAATCTGTTGTATACATCTCTCCAGCGAAAACACTAACCCCGAAATTAAAAACGTGAATTTCAATTTCTCCCCAAAAACCCGGTGTATTTCATTTGTCACAATACCGAATTCATTTTTATTCTAGCGAGCGGAGGAATACTTAAAATATATTATAGAAATAATATTTTATTTTTTCAATCAACAATGGTGGAAATGTATGAATATTTCGAGCGATGCTTTGGAATAATTGAGCCTTCAAGTTTCTATAGCCAAAATCAGAATATATTGATAAAAGACACACCCATCGACCGAAACCCATGGAGCTGTACAATCATAATCTCGATTGGATGAATCGAAATGGAACAAATCGAATTGTCATGAAAATGATCTAAATATAAAGTTTTTGTATGGCGGCAGTTTCAGTTTGGACTCGGCATCGAGTCAATCCCTGTGTGAAACAGGTTTTGATCAATCATGGGTGCTTTGTCTGCATCCTAGCTATAAAAACCATTCACTGTTTCCTGCCAATTGTGTTTTATTGCTATAAAAGGGTTGATATGATGTGAAAATCCAAGACTGTGAGAAATATAGAACGAATCTACGTATACATGGTGTCTCAACATTTCACTGAATAGAAAACGTTATTTCGTGCTTAATACCCCAAAAATTAATATATCATATGATCAACATGAAAAATTTTGGATTTTTTCCTGCATAAGGCATTAAGTGAATGGTACTGTAAGCAATACCCATGTTGAACTCTAAATCTGTATTGATGCATCTTATGCGATGAAAGAACATTTTACTCTCAAATAATGAATGATCAATTCTCAGATCAATTTGTAAACATCTTTGATAAAAATTACGGAATTGATTAAAATACTGATAAAGAAATAACAAAGGAAAAAATAAGAATTGGTGACGCATTTAGATGAGATTACAATGACCATAATTGGGAATAAACAAGATCATGGAGACTTAATCAAATTCTAAAATGATTTTTAATGGAACAAAAACAAAGTGGGATCTTTCGTATCTCGAAGATTTCATCTTCTACCAATTATCCGTTATTAACCTATCAAAACAGAGTGCTTCCTACCGTATGCACATCTCTTTCCCATTGTCCATTAAATTTTCTCATAAAAAATATTTATACGACGTAACAGTACCACGCAGCAATAATAACCGATGGTTGAATATCAGATGCAGGCTCTACTGCGTCCCAAATAAAAATTTTAATCTATAAATAGTCGTTATTTATATACCGACAAAACGATTTCAACTTGACAGAAGAGTCCAATCTTTCGCTTCTATCAGCTACGTTTCAAAACAAAGAAAATGGAAGAATGATCTGATAAAAATGAGGAATGGCTCGGTTTTTCAGGCTTATTTGCATTTTTAAAGAACTTCCGGCGGGGTTCAAATGTACGTGTGGTCCGCGCT